>OX411282.1:8637343-9837343 GCA_948146005.1 Nomada fucata
TTTGGCAGGCGCCGCGTGCAACCGGGTACGAAACCGGCCAGAGGACGGCAGAAACGACGAGGTAGAAATGCGACACGGCGCTCCGAAAGCTTGCGCGTCGCTCTGGCGTTCGTTGTACTCGCGATCCCCGCCGTTTCAATCGTCTCCGGGGGATGATAAGTGAGCGGGGAGACGAAAGCGTGGCGATGGTGAAAAGAAAGGAAAGGGAGACGCGTGTCCACGCGTTGTTTCGTAGCCGCGGCTCCTCGAACGAGCGAGGGGAATCGACGTAGATGCAAAAACAAAAAAATGAAAGGTAAAATCGCTAACGGAGAGGGAGCTCTCGTGCGCGCACAGAACCGTGTGCTGCTAACGAGAACGCAATGTCCCTCGGTGCTCGAAGACGCGTTCGAAGAATTGCGATTTCGGTCGACACAAGCGCGAGGGAAAGGTGTGGAACGAGCGTGTACGAAGGCGAGACCCGTGTGTGAAACGTGCGTACAGTTCTTCGCCGTTGGCCGCGCGGACCGTTTGTCGCGCGGATCGAGCCCGAAGGAAGGGAAGAAAGGATAAAGGGGAAAGGGTTGTTTCCGCGTGGTCGACGGTTGAAACGCGTCGGACGGGGCAGGTTGATTCGAATGTAATCCGATTGGTTTTGTCGATGGCGTCCGGCGTGTTTCAACCCCGGCTATATGTGTGCAATGTTATGATGTAACGAAGGTTAACACCGTGGCAAAGTGATCATTTGATGACACGTTTTCACGTGCACGAATATTCCTGGATCCCGACGATGTTGATAAAGAATATTAAAGAAAAAAAAAAAAAAAAAAACAATCGGAGAGAGAGAGACTAGTCCGTAAACAACTCTTCACCACGTTGACACGCGTTCTGATCATTATGGGTACTACGCCTTGTTTCGTGTAAAATGACGTTTTGTTTCGGTTCTTAGGCGAACGAATGCATATCATAGTTGTAAATTAACGATTTGTGAAATAAAAAGCTGCAAACTGTTTGTGTTAACAATAGGTCATTGAGCCTGATGTCTTTTTATCTATCCACACCTGCCCGTTCGTTTGTTCGTAGGATAGCTTTATATCGCTTGCTCCTTTTAATATTCTCTTCTGCGATTGTTTGCATTGAGTTTGTTCTATCTTTTCTATTTTGCGTTATTTCTTGTTTGTTTTTACTTCTCCTTTTACCACTTCGCGATACACGCTGATTATTTTGTTCGACCTTATACTATTGTTTCTATACTTGACATAAACGTTTTTAACAAATATCAATATGTGTACATTATGCTGCTACTTCGATGTTCATGTTAAAGGTGATAAAATGAAGAAATAACTTGCGTACCAAGTATGCAAATATAGTTGGTAAGTTTCTTCCATTTTGAGAATATAATCTTTTATCTCTTCTCATACTGTTCAAACTGCATGCCTTTTCTTCCGATTTTATATCAATTTTTATTTGCATCTCAGTGTGTACTGACATATACGTGCTCACAATAATTACGTAACCTTCATTCGTTCACTGATATTCAAAATACAGCATCAGTCAAATAATTTAACCGATCGCGAGGCACGCAAGGAAATATACGTTTATTTCGTTGATACATCAAATGCGAAACGAAACGCATCGAAATTATAATTAAACGTAAATTTTCATTGCAAAAAAAAACAAAAGAACAAGAAGAATAAGAATCATCGTCGCGCAAAAGAATTAAATCTCTCCTGCAAACTCTATAAATTTCGTCTCCAATAAAAGTCACCTTCCGACCCAGATAAATTGCAACAGACGACAATCTTTCAATACCTCCAATTTCGAATCCTCGTTGCAACCCGAAACTCCGCTCAAGTAGTATCGCAACCATATCGAGGATGTTTAAGCAGAGACATATCTCGATACGCGAATATTAATTTTGGCATACGTGTCACACATTTATTCCATATCTATTTCACTGTACTTGGTTAGGACCGCGGACGAATTTTACCCCGTCACTTCGAGCTTACGATGAATCGCAACGTCGCGTCACACGGTACGATAAAACAAGTCGTCGCCATAAACTGATTACGCGTTCATTAGAATCTCTCGACACCCGCACAAACGGTAACGATAGTCGGTTCAATCGCGACCCCCCTTCTCGCACGCTCCACGTGCACAAACGTACTCGCTCCAATTCCAACTATCCACACGCGCCCCCCGGAATCTCTGTTCCAATTTATCCAGCACTTTTATTGGAAACCAAGTCTATGGAACGACCAGCTCGCGTACTCGAATCTCGCGGAGATCTACGGCCACCCCGGTTCATCGACCAGCCAAAAAAGCAAAAAAGAGAAATAAAAAACCACCCAGCAACCCCGCTCGAACACCATCTAATAGACCACGATCGTTTCAGGTGTCGCTGGCCCTCGGTTTAGAGGCAGGGGGATGGGGTGCCCTGGTGGAACGCTCGGGTGGCGGCAGCGGCGGAAGCGGTTCCTTGCTAGGCCACGGCGGTTTCGCCGGTCTGGCAGGATTGGCGCGTCGCTGCGGCGTCTGTCTGGCGACGTTTCCTTCCGCCTGGTTGCTCGAACGACACGCGTTGCTACAGCACGCCGGCCAGGCGAGCGACGACAAACCGTTCACCTGCGAGCAATGCGGCCAACGATACCGCTACCGTTCCGCGTACGTGAAGCACCGGGAGCAAAACCATCGCGCCCGTCTGCCCGCGGACAAGCTGTTCACGTGCGACGTGTGCGGCATGCAGTTCAGGTATCTGAAGTCGTTCAAGAAGCACCGACTGAACCACGCGCTCGAGCGGCTGCAACGCGGCACCGAGTCGCAGAGCGGCGCGATGCCCGTGTCCGCCGCTGCCGAGCGAAGCGACCAGGTGTCCAGCACCGGTGAGCCGTCCCAGGTGGAGACCGGCAGCGACACGACGACCATACCCGGGGAGGAGGAGACCAGAGGCGGGTTCAACGAGAACGCGCGCGAGGAGAACGCGTCGGAGACGGCGAGCGTGCAGGACAACCCCGGCGATGCCGTCGAGGTGCAGATGGCCGAGCCGGCGAGTGGAAACGGCGGCGGGTCCGCTGTCAGGGGAGCCACCACGGAGGTCGGGGACGCGGACGATAACGCGGTGGACGACGATCGTTCGGAGGCCACCGATCCTGTCATCACCCTGGCGCGCAGCAGCCACGAGGTGGACAGGCGCGAGCGCCGTTTCGCCTGTCCGTTTTGCGGTAAGTGCGTCCGCTCCAAGGAGAACCTGAAGCTCCACGTGCGCAAGCACACCGGCGAACGGCCGTTCGTGTGTTTGTTCTGCGGACGGGCGTTCGGTGGGAAGAGCGATCTGACCAGACATCTCCGGATTCATACCGGCGAGAGGCCCTACCATTGCGAGATGTGCGGCAAATGCTTCGCCAGGGCGGATTACCTGTCCAAACACCTCACCACGCATATACATCAGCGTTAAACGAGCGTTACGAACGCGTCGCGTCGCGACGTTCTCGACGCTTGGCCGCGCGGTACCGCGTTCTGGAGTTTTTTTTTCCGGGCGAGGTCAATTTTTCCATGCGACGAACGATTCACCTTTCCGCGGAACGCGTTTGACTCGCGGAAGCTGGCCCGGTTCTAAGCGGAATCGCCGTGGCGCTTCGCGGCTTTCCGTTGTTACGATTTTCGGTTCGATTCACCAGACGACGTGCGCTCGCGGCGTTCGCCGCTTGGTGGGCCGGCTTTCGGGGGTCGACGGCGAATTATTTGCACGCGACGACAGGGAAACGCGTCTCTCCGCGATTAACCGTCGCGTGCTGGTTAATCGAGCGCTCTTTCCGCGAGCCAGACACTCGCCGAAGAAACAGGAACGCGATTACCCGATTACGAAAGACGCGGGCATCGCAGGAAACGCGCAGACAAGCAAGAGAACGTCGATACCGTAGAAGGTGGCGCTTGTCGAAAGCGAAGCGTGTTATTCGTCCACGAGAAATGCTCGCACCGTTCGAGCGGAACCACAGAAATTCCGTCAGACTACGCGAAAGAGCGGCGTATTTTTAGAACGTCCAGTTCGATTAGACTAATGTTCGTCGGGGGATGCATCGCGTCCTCGGATCCGTCTTTCGGGGTTCGTCGAGCCGTCGATGATTCTCCGCGAAATCTAAGGGCGAGGCAGGAGGGATCGCTGCAGCAGGGAGGGCTCGAGGGAACGTCCGCAGGCCAAGATAGGAAGAGGAGAAAATCCATCCAGACGTTGACCCACCGAGACGAGTCAATTAGGGGGAAAACGAGGGAGGGGAGATGAATTCTCGCGCTCGTGCACAGAGACGTGCGCGCTGGCCGAGGAAACGAAGGGAGAATGGAAACAGCGGAGGAAAATGTCCGCGTGACTCTAGTTAGGCTAATTTGTGATAAGGATTCGTTACCAAAGAACGCGACGGCGGTGACGGCTGATTTTTGTCTGATTTTTCTTTCGTTGCGTACCTTCGTCCTCGTGCCCGTTACCTAATAGCTGTCAGCGTAATCGATGTGATTTTTTATATAGCGAGTGCCGCAACCATCGTTCTGTCGAACGCCGCCCATCCTCGGACGCATCGGTATTGCTTATTTGGAGAGGAAGTCTCGGGGGAAAGGAGGTCCTGTTTGGAAATATGGAAACGTTGCTCGTTGACGCGTCGGTATTATTCCGACGGTGGAGCGCAGGGTAATGCCGCTCTGAGTAGATCGAAGGGTTTAAGGGTGGAATATTTTTAGGAAATTTGTAGACAATTTTGCTTTCGGTTTGACGGGATAGCCTACGCAGAATGTTATAGTCGACGCGAGGAATATTTCTCTTTTTTTTTTTTACTGCACTCACTCCGACAATCACATCCTCGTGGTGCCATAGTCTTTATCGCCGCATTGAAAGATATGTTACGGAACTTCGTATAATACCGTGAAAGAACGGCGTTCGTTGGTGGTTCAAGCAACGCGAAGCGGAGTTTCGAAAACAGTTTCACAGGCCTGCCTGGCCGAGCCCAATTGCCAAGCTAAATGTGACGGGCCTCGGCAATTGATTTGAAGAATCGAAACTTTTAATCGCCAGCTGCGTAATGTGGTCAGCGTGTTCAACCGTGGATTACACAGAAACAATCGCGTTCGCCGTTCTTCGTCGGAAATTCATTGGCCCCTCCGGGCTGCACCCTCGACATCCTCGCGTTTGCTGTCTTTGCAACGAGCACTAACTACCAGAAACGGAAACAACCGCGCAAACGACGGATACAACAAGGGCGACCGTAAGCAAGCGCAGCGAGAAGATAATATCAAAACGATTTTCACGGCTTAACTAACATACCTAAGCAAGAACGGCCTACGTGCTGAAGCGAAGGTTTGCCTCGCGAATCACAAATTTAAACCAACCGGAGCGACGACCAACGAAAGATTAACCAATCACGCCGTCAGAATAATTATCGTAATATACGTCTCGCTCGAGGAGCGAGCGAAACTTCGAGGGGCGGCCATTCTACGTCCGATATCTCTCGATTGCAAGCCGAATTCAGAGACGAGCCGTGCGGTACGTATAGACTTCCAGTCCAAATAAAGCAGCGACGCGTCCGACACGTTGGTATCGAGCGAAGGATAAGGCGCGACTCACGCCAGGTTCCCCGGGAAGCGTTGCCGGCGCCTTGGAAAAATCCGGCCGCGTATCCATTCGAAAACCAGCGACTTAGCAATAAAACTTGTGCGTGCGTGTGCGAGCGTGTGTGTGTGTGTGTGTGTGTGTGTGTGTGTGTGTGTGTTTTTCGTTCGCAGCCGTCACGCAGCATTGTCGCACCGTCTCAATGGTCCCTCGAACCTCTTCTTATGTTAGCCGCTGTCCATTCTACTGTCTGCGTGTATATATATACATACATACATATGTCCCCGATAGGTGTACGCATATATATATATGTACATAAATGCATATACATACGTACATACATACGTCGATAAGGATAGATCGTCCAGTGAAAATCCATGCGCGAGCGCAGAACGAGAGTGCCGGCTCATTCTCTGGCGACTGGTCTCGCAAGCAGGTGTGTCGTTTCCTCGTCGAGAATTCGAGGATCTCGCGCGGCGAGCCAAAGAAATCCCCGACTGTCGGCCCTCGGGGATCGTCGGGGATGCGCAACTCGCGAGCAGTTCGTCCCGTTGCCCATTGGACGTCGATCGCGAGGATTCGACCGGCGAGTTGTCCGGTGGTGCACGAATCGAGGTTCGCGAACCGGCTGGCTCTCGTCGACGGTTCAGCTGTTCGGCGAGCTGTTCGGCTGTTCGTCGAAGAGGAGAGCGGGAGAGCGAGAGAGATCGATCCGTGGACGAGCGTCGGGGATGGACGAGCTGGGTTTCAGCCGACCGGAGGGATGATCGATCACCTGGACCGCCGGCGAATTATTCGGCGCGTTATTCCGTCTTCTAAAATAGACATTAAATTAAGGATAAGTAATGAGATCTACAGCGATCGTTGTTGCAGAACGTGCCGTCCCAGTGCCAAGTCTCGTTTACTTTTCGTGAAAGTTATCGCACAGCCTGCGCCGAGCTTTCGTCGTCCGGGTGATCGATGGATCATTGGGGACGGGGGCGTAGGCGCGTTTCGCTGTCGGGGATCGACGGGAGGCCGTTCGATCGCGAACGATTTGGTAACGATGCGGTTTCGTTTGCGATTAGATTTTTCCCGTCCGGATCGTGGGACATGGCCGTGAAGGTTTCGTAAACAGATGGTTCTTCTATATTTTATTCTTGTACACAACTCGCCTCGTTTTAACGAACGCTGTGATTTCGTGATCGTTGCTCAAACCTGAAACCGTGTGCGGCTACGACTTGGGTATCGTTGTTGGCATTTTGCATTCGATTAACTGTTCCGTTTTACAGTCCGCGAGGTGGGGAGGAAGGGAAACTCGTTGTTTCTGAATTGTGAACGAACGATTTATGTATTCGCTATCGCTAACGAACTTTACTAACTAAACGCTTTCTTCGGTATGTAATACTACTTGGAAAACATTAATACTCTTGAATCTCTAATAAGCTTTAATGAAAACTCTTTGCCACCTTGTATGATTGTGAAAGTGGCGTCAAATAGATAACAAACGTGAGGGATATTTATAATATAGATATATATATGTATATATTAATCATTTCATAATTCAGAAACAATCAGTCCTCCACTTCGTGTCACAGTTTTGAAGCAATTCTCATTCCTTTCTCGATTTTCTCGATCGGAGCAAATCTTTCGGACGGGATGATCAAAGAAGATTTGTGCCACAAAGGGAACCATCCCCGATAGAAATCGACGATTTTCGAATGCAAAGTGCTGGTCGTTCCCAGATCGACCGCGGTTTCGTACCAAGTTCAAGTCGATCTTTCACCCGCATGAATTCCACGACGCGGCAAACTTTCGCGCCGAACTCCGCGGCATCCGGGAACACGCGGTTACGTCGTGCAAATCGTTTCGCGAGCGAAATAGAAAAGACTGCGCCGAATACCAAAGAGAACGCCGGCGAGCACGAGCGAGGGAAAGAATGATCGCGGATCGACGGGGCCCGTTCCCTGCGAGACCAGTCGGCCGATTTCCGTCAGAACGTACGTTTAGTCCTTTTTAGCTAGTTATTTGCAATGCACTTGCTGCTGCGCGTATGCGTGTTCGCGAAACGAGGCGGATTAAAGAAGAAAAAGGTGCTATCTAAGAGAATAGGGGTTGATCGCGGACCGACAGCCAGAAACGACGATGAAATAGAACCGCTCGATGGACGAGGGATCACGGTGCCAAAGATGAAGACTATAAGTAACGAGCGCTTGCCGCGAGGAGTGCTCCTGCGCGTACCACAATATTATAGAAGCGGGTAGCGCCGATCTACACCATAGAGATAGAAAAGGATTTTCCCCGACGAGCCTCGTTTCCCGGTCGAACGGGACGGTCCGGTTCCGCGATACACCAGTCTAGCCGATAAATTGCGTTTAATATTATTAATCGAGGCGATTAAGGGTGCAAGTACTGCGGGGTGAATGACAACGTCCGTCCGCGGACGATCGCAGTCGTATATTGTCGTTTGACCACGCCGTTTAACCACGAAACGTGGGGAAGCAACGGGTGGGGATCCGCGAGTGGAGGAGCAGGAGTAAAATAAATAGAGAACATGTCCAACGAATGTCAACGAGTTTCAAACAAGCAAACACACAAATTTAAAAAAAAAGAAAAAAAAACGAACAAAAAAAGAAAAACGAAGAGAAAGAGATTGCTGTGCGCGCGTAGGAAAATAAAGGAGGAAGGAGACGCCGGTAGGGGAAACGAAGGGTTAACGAAGATATGGAGAAAAGGGGAGAACGAAGAGGAGTAGGAGGAAGCGCGAAAAGAAGACGCAAACGCGGCGAGACTTTCAATTTTCGCCGGTTTGACCGCACTTGTGCGTCCTCGAAACGTTTGGCCGGCGTTGGGCCGCGTTTCGCGTACGTCCATGGCGTCGCGCGCGTACTCGCGCGTGATTAACGCGATCCAAGGATTAAGGAAAATAGTTCCATGACGCCTGATGCCTATGTTAGCTTTTATACAGGCGACCACGTCCGCCCGCTGCCGCTCCATTTCCACTGTACGCCAGATTTACTGCGCTATGGACGGCCGAGGGAAGCTGCAAATCGTTCTGTCACCGAAAGACCGACTGTGCTTGACGTTTCCTGCTCCAGCGTGTACGCTCGAGCGTGCCTCGGGGTTCGTTCTCCGTTCCGGAGAAACGACCCTTTTCATACGTGCATCGCGATCCTTACGTTCCCCTCGTTATCTCGTGCTGTGTTCTATCCTCAGTTTGTTGTCGGCAATCAATTGGCCGAACGTGCATTGCGACAGCCGATTCAGTTGCGGAGGTAACGGTTACTTAAATTGGAATTTTTAATGGACACCTTGAGAATGGCGTTACGCGAGTTGTCGACGTATGACGAACTTTACGGTTTTCGTTTTGCTGGGGGTTTGGTGCGGGGAGGATTTAGGAGGCAGTGTTTTTTGCAGAATTCTGTCCTTTTATTGTATCTGTGATATCGGTGATTTGGGGAAGGTGCACAGCTGTAAATGTGTTCGCAATGATATTTAGGTATCGGTGATCGCGAATTTGATTATTCAATTTTTGTATTGTAATAATACTTCGTGAATAATTAGCGTAGCGATTGTTTGCAGTGGATCAGGTATAGGGGATCGCGTTTAGCGAGCGCGCAATTTGTTATCGTTGCTGGGAAATTTATTTACTCCGCCGTGTGAACAGCGATATTCGTTCATTGATTATTACCGCGTAGCGTGAAATCGTGTAGCACAGTTTGACGGAGTGTGATGTAAAGGATCTTATACATAAAATTCCTACACTTACTTTCTAATGTATTGTATAGAGTTACGTGAGAAAGTAGTAGCACGGATAGCAAGTTGAAGCCAACGAATCGAATTCTGTTATTTGTTAGGTAAAGTAAGGAGAGGCGTTTAACAAATGCAATCATTTCGAACAGTTCCTTCGTTTAATTATTAAGCTGCACCCTCTGTGATGAAGAGGATATTTTTTAATCTGTGATACCGCTATTTTAAATAAAGGAAAATATTTTCTTGAAAGTCGATAGAATGGCTAGGTTCTCGATTCGAAACTTTTGCTCGAATAACAAAGCTAACGATGGTTGTAACGGAATAATATTCAACGAAATATATGTATTCTTTAATCTGTGATACTAACATTTTAAATGATAAAACGGCTATTTATTTAGCGTACCGGAATTCTTCGATTGGAACGATGAATGAATATTTAGATGATTTTAGTCGTGAAGCTTGAGAAATGGGTTTTATGTCCATTCGCGTACATTTGCTCTCTTTTCACAACCCGCTATTGCATCGGCAGATATTTAGACAGCTAGAAATTGATACGAAAATACATTTAATAGTAATAATGGGAATAAATAAGAGCTCACGGTACGTCAAATGTACTACGGTAGCAGCACAAATGTCGTTCGATAAAATGAACATTTTATCGGCACGTTTTTAGCTGTTCAATATTGTAAAACGATTGTTAACATTTTCACAGTATAATTGCAAACCATACCAGTCGATATAAATTATTTATGAACTTGGTATTAATTGACGATAGTGCCAAATGTTGTGACGAGGTAGAATATTGTTAGGCAAATGATAATAGTGTCATTGATTTATGCAGATAGGTGTAAAATGGCAGAAAGTTGGATTGTCTTGGTTAATTAACAAAATACGTTATTGAGCAAGTCACGGCACGAAACAAACTTGACAACGAATTCTGACTATTTACTTCCGCTTGTACGCTAATTACATTCGTTTCTTTCGAGGATTAATTGTTCCTAGAAATGTCTCATTTCCTAAAAACAGCTCCGCAATATATATATTTCACAATTACTTTTAACAAACGTTGCGTGATAATCGAATCTACTTCAAAAGCTGACTAATCGTTCGCGTGGAGTATCGGTTTATACGAATATTATTCTGACGAATATTTTACGACATATAACGTTTTGCAGAATACAGTGATAATATAATATAAGGACTGCTGCCACTTGTGATATTGAAATACCGTCTTAAATTTTAGATAGTTTTCATTATCAACACCTTAGGTGAACAGTTTCGTTTACTACGATCATGCGATAGATAGTGTTACAGGGCCACAAGAATAAAGGGACTATAGACGAATTTTCCTAAAAATCTGAATCTGCATCCTTGAAAGTAATTCTCCATCCAAAACACCAGCCCACTTTCCGCTTAGACAGTTAATACAATAATTGATATTAACAAGTGATCCATAAAGAATATAGATATCTACGAAATGTATAAATTCTGCAGAATTTATGTATTAGCCCTTCGACTCGTCTTATTAAATATTTAGCTAACGATATTCAATTGTTTATTGCTAATTATGTGTGTTCGATGTGTGATTTAAATTGGCCTGTAAGGTTTAAAGGGATATAAAAAGGAAATTCGAGCTCGATCACGGTGTGTTTCTGCCGAGTGAATCGATAGCCGAAACTAGTCCTCTGACTGAGGGAAATCAAAGGGCGAAAGTCAGCTCGCACTCTTCCAATTTGCCAAATCATAGAGTTAAAATCGCCAACGGTGCTCTCTCGAGCTCGCCACCGTCCGTATCCTGAAAGCAATTTTTTCATCAGTCCACTCGACCCAGAAAACAAAAACCCACAAAGATTCTTCCGATAACTTTTCTATGGCGACGGGATGAAACCTTCATATTTTGAGGAAATACGTACATCCTGTAGAATCGTGGGTCTAACATATATGATAGTTACCAAACAGGAACGAAGACACATACTGGCATGATTTTTTTTAATTCAGAATACTTTATTCGTATGTGCCACGAATTAATTTTTTTCCAAATTTTCAGATCACATTTTTCTTCGGGGAAAATAGGCGAATTACGTTTCGAACGTTTGGTGATTCGATATTTTATCGCGATTACAATATTATTTTAGTATAATTTTTTTAAGTACGATTTCGTTAAAGTTTTGTACTTGCAATGAAAATGTGATGTACAATGCGGATAGATCTTTTAAATCTCTCCAAAATGTAATGATATTATAACTTCTAAACATTCGTTGAAATTGGTAAAACGTATTTTCACTGCTTGAAAACTAAATAGAGACTCAACAAAATTTGCCCCACTTAAATAGTCGATTCATATTTCCCTCGCTACTCTCTCATTTGCAATACAATTATTACAAATTTCTATAACAAATTCCTTTCACCCGTACATGTTCCCAATATCTAAATAACACTTGCAACGTAACAATCAATCAATAAATCAATCACTCGCAGAATCTCTAGCCTAAAATAATTCCACTTGATTGAACATATTCGCACTTCAATAATTTCTATAAAAAAAAAAAAAAAAGAGAAATGGTAGCTGTATCCTATTCTCCGAAAATTGATCGCGAGTCCAAGGTTTGACGTCCCGAGCCGAGTCAAAATTTCCGCGAATGGAAACAAAAATAGCCACTCAACGCACTCCATTGTGAAACGCCATCAATCTTCCTTCGACAGTGTTGAATATCAGAGTAGAATATCTCGGTCACTCGAATTTACCAGGCCAAAGGGGAACCATGAATATCCATCGTCCTCCGTAGAACAAACGCACGTCTCATAATTCTGTTCCGCTCTTCGAACAAAAACCCTATGACTACATAGTAGCCATAATATCATTACACCTGCGTCAACCTGTACGCGAATAGAAATTTTTCCAAACTCCGTCCCGTATCCTCGCGATTTCTGCATCGCCCGTAATATCGCCGAACGTCACGCGTTCGATCCTTCAATTCGTATCGTTCTTAATCAGCAATAATCGTTTCACGATTCCTCCGTTTCCACCTATTTGAACCACCGAAAAGTTCCGAACGGAGACCGCGCAGCTGTCCCCCCGGTGTGAAACGAAAACTCGCGAAACTTCGGTGCGGCAAAAGCGTTCGGTCGTTCGATCCCAATAAATTCTCGACGACCCGGAATTTCTCTTTCTGTCCACGCGATGTTCCGAAAAACCGGCAGAAAATTAACCACCTCGACCGGAAAGATCTCGCCCCGTTCCATACACGAATTCCATCTCTCCACTCGTCGAGCCAAACGAAAACCTATCGTCCTTCGATCCCTCGCTGATCTTCCCGTCCCCGAGGCAGGAACGTACGAGTGGGGTCGCGTCGATAACGAGAAATAATGCATCGGGTACCCGTTTTAAGTTCGCCCGAACTTACGGCTCGGTTTCCAGGAATCAATTAATTGTGACACGGCGTGCATACGTGTGCATACAGTGACACGGGTGAAGGGGCAGAGAACGAGAGACACAGAGAGAAATAGAGATAGAGAGAGAGAGAGAATGATAGAGCGACGGCAAGTAGTTGAAGTGAAACGAAACAGAGAGAAAGAGCACGACAGAGGGAGACCGGGTGACTTCGCATCACGTTACGTCGCGTGATAGCCAGCCGTCTTTCAATCGAAGTCGGTAAAACGTACCTCCGAAATGTGCACGGCATAATATATTCAACGCGATTGTGTGTCCCGGCACAAAAGGGTTCGCGAGCAGAACGGGGTATGGGTTTCCCGGGGCGACCTCGGCACGGTTCTCCAGCCGGGGTAGGGGCGAGCCAGCTTTTCCGTCGTATCTATGCACGTCCACCAACGAATATATCCGGGTGATATTTTTTTATAGTTTACCCACGTGTGATATTTATATTTACGGATATATTTATGCCGCGCGATCCGTCTGCTTCATGGCCTATAAGAGGACAATTGGGAGGAGGGGGTTGTAGCTGAGTGCTGAGAAGAGGGTGCGAGTCGAACAGTGCTGGAGAACCGCGCACCGAGTGTCTAGCGTTGTCAGACAGACGTATTTACTGCGAGTGTTTACCTCGCGAGGTCGAAGGCGGGGTCGCGTCGAGTTTTCATCTGTTTCGTTACGTTTTCACTCGATTTTACGTTAATTGAGATACACTGTGGGCCGAGTGCGAAGCGAGACACGCGGAGCTGTTCCTTAACGCGCAACTTATTAATAATTTGCCGTCTCGTTGACGCCGAGATACATTGGAATTTATGAGGGACGTTTCGTTCGCGTCTTCGACCGAACATGTTAAATGGGCGCTCCGATTGCACGGTAATTTAAATCAATTTTACCCCAACTACTGTTGGGAAATTCATTCGTACAAAAATGTTACGAATATCCTTGATCCTTAATTTCTTCATCGACGTGTCTGATAAGTGATAACGTTGCCCGGTTCTGAAATTCTTTTCGCAATCGTGTCTCGCGCAGGCCGATCGATGTTACGAATTTAAACATTTATTTATTCAGGAACGCTTAGCGCCGCCCGGCGTCACACATTACGGCCATTCTGACGAGATGTACAGCGAGCGTACGTGTTAATGTTTGTGTCGCATTAAGTAGCGGTGTCGATAATTAACATGTTCGCCGCGATGCACATCATTGATGATGCATTATTGGCTTTTCGTGTACACGCAGGCTGCTGTCAGTACGCTGTGCAATGTGACGTTGCACGCGCAGACAGTTCTTACTCCTTACCGCGGGGTGCACGTTCGATTAAAATTGTTAACCGCGGACCGTTGCGTTGAGAATGAACGAAAATACCTTTCTCCTTCGAGAACTTTATTTGTTTTCGCGTGAGGCTTTATTTTCTTTCTTTTTTTATGAATGTGCAAATTTCGTTCGAACGAAGCCGCTGAATTAAATTGACCCCTTCCGAGAATAATACAGAATTTCCATATTTATTTAAAATTCTATTTTAATATTAAAAACCTAGGGGCGGTGATGGTGCGATCCATGTTTGCCACATTCGTTTCTCGTCTCTCGCGTGTCTACTTGAATAATTTTCGAAATTCAACTCAATTAGACTTATCCGTTGAACCGAAAAAAATTTTTAAGAAATTTTTCGTAGATCCCACAATTTAAATACATAGATTGAAGATGTCGAAACGACGCCACTTGCACGTGAGCTTTGATCGCGCGAATTAATGAACGAAACGGAACGATTCAGTATTCCAGGCAGTTGAGGCGGACCAGTAGATGATTATGTTCGAAACAGTCTGAAACAAGAAAAATATTTCGAGTCTCACATGTTATTTAAACGTAGCACAGAATCGCACCAATGGCCAGGCGTTATGGAATGGATTGGGCATTTTACACAACGTTTAAAAAATGATAGCTACCTATGCAACACCAAGTAATATATATATATATATATATATATAAATATATATATATACAAATTCTAATATATATATAAATATATATATATGATGATGATAATATTATATATATATATATAAAAATATATTTAATGAATGTTCCTATATTTATACTATAAGTACATAATAAGTGTATTATATTGATATTCGATGGCGATTTCAGGTTTTTACCAAACAACAACAAAAATTAAATGTCTGTTTAGATAGTAGCCGGTACTATCGGATTAATTTAAACGAATCGGAAGAAAGTGTGTGAAAGGGAGATAGATGAGAGATAGAACGGATGGGAATGGAACAAGGAAAGGAAAATAGACGGAGAATGATCGCGACAAAAGGATAGCAAAAGGTAGAAGAGAGAATAAGAGCAAAAGGTGGGAGAGAGAGAGAGAGAGAGAGAGAGAGAGAGAGAGAGAGAGAGAGAAACAAAGAATAAAACTCAACGCGCAACGAGTTTCCGTGATTCCGAAAGACGATCATGTAATGTTGATGGGAAACGAAATTAGAGGAAGAATGTTTGATGCGGTTTTGCGTGCGTTGGTGACGAGGCGAGGGTCTTCCTATACTGACTGAACGATCAGATGTGATATATGCATAAGGATTAATTAATAATTATTTACTCCAGTCGTACATATATAAATATATGTAATTAATATTATTAATATGGTTATGATATACAAACATTATATCTATATATTGTGTATAGGTAGATAGGAACATATACAATGTTTTTAACTGGTTTATCTATGTTCCGAGGATATATGCTAGGTGTATTTAGGTAGAATGTTGTAAGAAGGTCTCTCGCCGTTAATGTTTAATCGATAGAGACCAAGCGAATGATTAGAGTCAGCGACGAAAGAAACCCTCGTGACGAAAAAATACCATGAAAATTCAGACTTTCCATCGCTGATTCGACTTCTTGTTAATCGTATACCTGGCAATACGATTTCGTTCGTAAATCTGACCATGAATAACTCGACAAAGAAGGCGACCCAATTTAGAAATTATTTTTTTTGCCGAAGTATAGAAAACAGAATATAGCTCGCAGATATGCTTATACATTTTCTACGGGCTACTTAAACATTTCCTAGCCAGATCTTCGAACGTCCAACAAGAATTTATAAAAAGTAACGTTACCAATCCACGGTCCGTCAGTCGGTCGACTAAAAATTGCCTTTGATTCTTTAATAATGAAAAAGAAAAAAAAGACACCTTCCTTCTAGTTCGAGGAGCAATTATCGTAAAAATTCGGGAACGCTGTGCTCGTGTTTGCAAGTTCCGGCAATTTTTCGTCCACAACCGTGTCCCCCGAGCGTACGAAACGAGGTTCCCGTTGCAAATGAACGGCTACCACGATGGAAAATCGGCGTGCACTATTATTCGTGACGGGGTTCTCTTTGTCGCGGGAAGCACGACGAACCGTGCCGGGTTCACAGAAAGAAGAAAGAAGCAGAAACAATTGGGGAGTGTTTCGAGTTTATGCGTTCCGTGCAATAACAGTTTGCTCAATCCTCGGTGTCCGTCGGTCCGTCCGTACGGAACGACTACTCGTAGGTTTAAAACGAAACATACATTACACGACACAGACACACGTACACCCCTGCGCTACGTAGCCGCACACCGTCGGTGTACACGCGTGTACACGCACAGCCTACACGCAATGTAGTCACACACACACACCCCCCCCCCACACACACACACACACACACCGTGCGCGTGTAATTCGTGTATAGAGTACAGCAGAAGTAGTAGGTAGGTCGACTCGTTAACGTAGCCAGACAATTTTCGAACGTAATAGCCGGAAACGGAAACTTTAATCTCCTATTTCAAACCTTCCTTCCAATCTCTCGATGTCTTTTGGTGTCTATTCTAAAGAGATTTATGCGAACCAGTATTATATATATATATAATATATATGTATTATATACATATATAAATATGAACATAAATGTAAATGTAAAATTAACGAAAAAAAAATCGTAACACGAACGACTTCAGCGTTTAGCTTCGTCCGTGTAATAGTATGCGCGTTGTCACGAGGAAACTCGCCTGCACGAGGAAGAATAGAAAAGGGCCGGGATAAAATGACGTTGAAAAGATACCTGGGAATCAGTTCGCACGGCGTGGTGGCATAATGTGACACGTCCACGCACTAACGGGGTAAGCGCGTGCGTACACCAATCTTCCGTTAGATCTTTCGCCCTTCTACCTGTGCCAAATTTGTCTTCTCCGTTTCTTTGTTCCGATGGCATCGAAGTTTCGTCGACACGACAGGGACGTTCTCGTTCGTCCGACGAAAACGGGAATGTCGCGCGACGCGTCGCGCGACTTCCGTGCTATTTCGGCAAAATTAATCGTAGGTGTGCCTCCTATACCTTTTCCAGATCTTCTCTCGACATCTCGTTCTCCTAGCAATAATGAACAATGTACACGAACGATCGTGCTCTCGCTGTTTCACGCTCAAATATCGCGGTTCGCGTGTCCGTCGCTTTGCCGTCTAATTTTGCTGAAATAGAGATCGCTCGAGCAGCCGTAGGAAAGGAACGAAGGAACGAAGAAGATTTGTCACAGGGTGACGCATTGAAAAGAGAGCGAGGCAGCGCAAAGCGGGAGGAACGAAGTGGAATTTCACCCTGTTGGTGAAATTCATCGGCGATCCCGCAGAGATATTCGCTCGCGTTTCACCCTTCATCCTAACAATCCGCCCCTTCCTTTGGAGAGAGAAAAAACTCACCCTTTGTATCGAAGCTTTAAACGAAAGTCGATTTCTCAATCACACTTAGCCGATTTGTGAGACTATTTACAAAGTGATACACAACAGAAACGGCAGAGCACAGAGGAACGAAATTAATGATTAAATAAAACGCATACACACATAACACATACACACACATACGCCAACATTTTGCGACCGTACTATGGTAATTGTTTGTCGTACCTACTGTTAGACACTAACGATGATTGTAACGTAATAATTAGCGTAATTGACGAATTGAGAGGCGGCCGTGCGCCACGGCCTTCCGCAGGAAGTATAGAATTGGACGAAACGTGGCGCACGTGGCCAAGCCGCCCCCCACGTGGATGTTAGAGATATTTTTCAACTTGTACTAAATGTGATAAACCGATGAATTGACAATGAGCAATCTAACTGTAATATATATATAAACACTATATTATATATATTATAAATATATATATTATATTATAAATACGTGTCTGTCGTACAAGCCGTGAATAGGTTTTACCGTAATTAGTTACATGTTAGCTTAATTAATTAATTGATTGTACGCGCGTCGAGCGAGCGAACGACTCGTCGCGTAACGTTCGAATTCTTCGTGCGCGTGCGAAGCAAGACGTTTAAACGGAAGAAACGGAGAAACGCGAAAGAGAGAGAAGAAATGGTGGTAAAGAGAGTGAAAGAAATGCGGTGTAGTTCAAAACGAAACGAAACGAACGGGGAAACGGCGGTGATGGTATCGCGACGCCGTCTCGAAATCTGTCCACGAATTTCTCCATAGACGTCGGGCGCATGTATTCCTGCTGTGCCGAGATTCGAGCCACGCTCGCTTCTCGATTAATCGATTAATTGTTTATTTAATTAATCCGGGAGCTCGGCGGAACGGGCTGGACAGTTCGCATCCGTCCAATTGGCACATCGTCGGTGCTAAACATCCACCTTTCCCTCTTCTTTGTTTTTTATTTATTGGAACGCTCGATGCCATATTTCTTTCGCGTCGAAATGACTGCCAGTCATAATTATCCGTTTTCGCTTGAACTGAAAATTTTATTTGGAAATGCTGGATATTACCATATAACGCCCCCATAGTTTCCCTTTTGAAACGGAAACGTCCGGGATTGCTAACAAATTATTCACCACAACACGAATAATAAATAAATTGTCTGAACGAAATACAATATAAAAAAAGATCAGTCCAGTGTTTAACAATCGCCTTTCGAAAGCGATTGTTTCTCGTACCGCGCACCGTACCCTCGACGTTGTGCATCGTGAACGACAACTCGATTCCCGAATAAGCAATTAGAGAAAGAAAAAAAAAGGGGGAAAATGATTGCGCGTTTTTTCCTCACGCCATTTCTTGCTAAGGCGTCAAAACTGTCGACAGGATGCCAGCAGCCCGTTCACGGGAACCGCGTTCCATATATTACGTATGTATAAATAGCCGTTTGTACAAAGCTGCGAGTCTCATCTGAATTCGATCCCATCGACCGCGAGATCATCGATCATCATAGATCGGCGATCGATCGATCGAACCGGCCCGACCAAGCTGACGGAACGACGGCTACGAAGCGGTGTGTAAAATTTAATTCTAGCGTTCCATGAGCCGCCAGTCACGGCGCCCCACGTCAATGGCACGCTTTAAAAAGAAAGAAGATAAAAAAAAAGAGAACGGCGGAAAAAAAAATGTGGGTGAAAAGTAGGTACTGTGTAAAGAGGGAGAGGAGAAAAAAAAGAAGAACTAATAATACACTATTACCGGTACATTATTATATACATTGTAACCAATTGTTGTCTACGATATAATGTTATTTTTCTAATTCATATTCAATTGTTATCGTTGAGAGCGAGAGGGAGAGAGAGGGTGAGAGATAGCGTGAAAGAGACAAACACGAGGGCACACGAACATTTTTACGGAAAAACAGAGAGAAAGATAAAGAGAGAAAAAGAACTTAACAGGCGATCGCTCAAGCACTATTCTTCATTTCTTTCAATATTTACACACGATGGAACTTTCAACATGTCCGACCTTCCTTTCGGTCGTTCGTTTGCTGCACGATCGCGAGTTTCGGTCCACCTTTTGATTCAGTCCCTTCCGTTCGGTGTTCTTTTACTTCGTCCCCTCTTAAAATCACTCGGCACAGTTGCTGAATGTTTTATCCGTTCTACGGCCCTTCGTTGGCGAGTTAGAAATCATCGTTTGCTTCTTATGGCCGTTGGTACGTTTGAATTGTCAAATATATTCGGAATAGGAATCTTCTTTAGAGATTTAAAAAATGCTGTAGTATCTTGACTGGTCATTCAAAATATTGTACGCTTTCTCGAAACTATCCAACAATTTATTATTCGCTGCTAGTTGGAGCAGCGAAAGTTTCCTTTAAATTTTCCCATTTCTGCTTTTAATTTATTGAGAATAATTTCATGAGACTTTATTTTCAATTACTGTTTCCTATGTAGTTCGTTATGAGAACACAACAATTTGATGGATAATAAATGTGGCGTTAATATCAATCTATTAGAAATACGTCAAGCTAAAAACATCGATCGCGATTTCATTGAAAAAGTTGTCAAATTGAACTCTGATTTAGTTGAAAAATATTAGCATCGACATCGATCAGTCAACAAATTTTATTCAATATTCTCTGATTCCATACTGTATTTAAATAAACGTCTCAATTTATCATTAAATACACCGCAGTACAGATTACTATACGCGCGTATGTATATTCAAGTAGTAAACTTGAGGATAAACGGCGGAACCTTTCGACCGTCTGACCAAGCATTGATACTACTCCTGCCCACTAGCCCCTTTCAACGATGTATCACAAACAAGCTCGCATAACTTACGCTCCATCGATTTCGCTCGCAATTACTCCAATTGTAATGCAATATGCCACCATCTAATGCTCCCTATTTACTATTTTCTCTTCGTTCGAACGGAAAATATTCGTGAAACGAAAAATAGAAAGAGTTGTACGACATAGCGATGACTTTCGCAGAGAACATTTCGTGCAGTATGAACAACGATCGATGAATCGATGGCACCTTCATACCCTTCTCCTCCCCTGAACCCCTCCCCCAGGCCCTGAGCTTTCGTAGACGAATGATGTGAGGTGAAACGAAAGAAAAAAAAAGCCAGTAGCGACGCGTAATTAGCAAAACCACGCTAATGTCGGACGGCGCGCTGGTCTGTGATAAAACAAAACAAAAAAAAAACATGAAAAAAAAAGAAAAAAATGTGAAAAAAAAGATACAAAAAAGTCGCGGGCGCGTATTGTATTTTTTGTAAGGCTCGTTCGTGCCAGATTTGTGATAGCCAAGTCCGCGGCATCCTCGATTAAATGGACGATGAAGATGGGCCGGCGTGCCACCGGCGCGACGCGAGGAAACGAAATGTCGATTAGACGAAGCGTTGGATGAAAGATAGACGAGGGATCGCTTGAGTTCTTTTGCACCGTGACGATTTTCTTCCGTTGTACGTCGTTCGAACTGTGATCCAGCAATTTTACCGTCGAAGGTTTGCTCAATATGAACGTTCGTTTAGGTAGATATTTTTGTTATCTCGATTTCTGTTTGTACGAACGGCGTTCTATATACAGTTTGTCCCGTATCGCGAAGGATAGAAACATTTTTCGGTTCATATTGTATTTTTCTCTACTGGAATTTTTAATATTTTGAATTTTCAATTCTATCGGTCTAACTTTCACCAAGGAGAATCATTGAAAAGTAAGAGCAATACGGGACATTGTAAACTGTTTTTGTTGCAACAATTAGTCTCTACGAATTCTTTTAAAATTATCCGTTTTGCGGAAGACACCTTTCCCGAACTTCCTTAATCAACGTTTAATTACCTCGCGAATGTAAAGTTGAAAGGAAAGGTACAATTAAAGGGTCGCGAATGTAATAAAGCATACTTGTAACGGGGAAGAACGAAATCTAATAGGAAAAGGGGATAGGAAATCGTCACGGAGGAAACGAATCGACACGCTAATTTTCAGTCCGAGTCAGAGACAAACTGGCATGCGAGGAAGTCTAAGTTTTAATAATTGTAAGCAGCATGCCCCGTTTCGCGTTACTTTTAAAAAGCCACGGGGAACGATATTAAAGTGCGTGTGCGTGTGCGTGCATGTGTGCGTGAAATTGTGTATTGTTGTTGAATCCTGATATTCGCGATGCCAAAGGTGTAAGTCATGTAATAAAGTTGTGGCTAAAGAATTATGGTAACGTCAATGATAACGATGAGCGACGGTGATAATCGTTATTGCTATCTTGTAACGTTTAATGTATATTAGTGTCGTGCAAAACAAAAAAAAAAAATGAGCGGCTGAGCTCCTCGGTGTTGTGGGTATACATACTCGTTCCTAGCAACTCGTATGACAATTACTACTCGATACACTACTCATAACATTGCATTGATCTACTTTACTCTACGTACTTCAAAGATAAATAAATACATTCTGTCCAATCTCAATATTAGTTGTACTGAATTCTCCTCTCATGAACACCACGCGCATACAAATGAAATTCGACTTTGTTCTTTATTTCCTCCTATCCTTCTTTTCATTCGCGGTGGAAGCTGAACAGGTGATTGCATTAAACAAATTCAGAAGGGTGTGAGACAGTTTTGTTGCCAGCACTATAGGTGAACTATGCGAAAGCATTAAACATAGCGTTGTTGATTACGATGTAGCATATCAAGAATAGAAACAAGTACCTTTTTTAAGCTACATTGTAGTGTTACCAATGATTTGAGGTGACAAAGTGTTTACATAAAAATTCTCATTTAACCGAAACGTAAGTGCAACTTATTTTCGCATTTGCCAAACGTAAATGGAGCACACTTTTCGTATATAATGGAAAAGTGGAAAGTGACACCAAGGATAAATAAATAATAATGAAATAAAAACAATCGATGCAAAAGAAGCAATCACTTTATTACTTTCTCAACGATTTCATACAAATTTCAGTTACAGTCCGTAAATTTTACAAATTGTACGTTTCGTACTGTGCACTTTCAACATACCCGCCGATAACCCACGATACATCAAAACTATTGCTACCCTTGTCAATATTCGCTTCAATATGTCATGGTACGGAGTATTTTAAATCTATTTAATCTCTGAACAAACGAATCCATTTTTATTGTACACGCACTATCCCTCCCTCTGTCCCGATTTCCCTCTTTCCCCCTTTTCCGACCAGTTCGTTCACCTGTATTCATCCAAACGTATATTACGCGTGTACATACAGGATTTCACGTAACATCTATCAGATACCAATCACGAATGGAAAACTAAAGGACAGATAAAATATCCATCATAATACGCATCACGCAATATCGATTACGACTCCTTAATATACGTAACAGTTAGAATAATGATACCGCAGAATCTAATTCTACCGTTAGCTTTATCTGAAATCTATGAATGTTACAGTCCTGTTGCACTTAGATTATATTTGTCGATCCCAAACAACTAAGAAATAGCGCATGTACTACTATTTCGCAAAATATGTACGGTATTATTATTTCACGTGGTCCGGACCGAATTATTAGCTTTTATTTTTTTATACAATTTTTGTTTCTATTACGAACACTGTATCGCGATGCGTATCGATTAACGCTTGAAAAATTCGCAAGAACAGGTTTTGAACAGGGTTCTTGAATTTACATATTTTTTTTTGAAGATGCACCTTGCTTATTCTATTGCATGTACAGGTGAATTCATAACTATCATCAGGTAAATATTTCCGAGACTATGCAACCCAGAGGAAAGTTTGTTTGTTGGAATTTGGAAGATTTTTCTATACGCAAGATTATTATGGTGATATGAATATTAGTTTTCATATTTGATATATTTTCTTAATATAGAATGATATATTTTTGTTTCCTGAAAGTGTGGTAAAATATTTATTAACCCTTTCGCTATAACGATGTTAGAGTAGAATACCTATAGTCATCGTTAGTAACGACAGAGTTAAGTAACCGTAAAGTGCCAAGCGTTTGAGAGATCAGTCTTAGATAGCGCGTATAGCCAGATCAAGTAGCAAGTAGTTTCGGTGCCGTCGTGGTCAGACACGGTACGTACTACGATCGCGCGGTTACATTTCGCACCTCCTTACTTATTTATCGTACAAATCATTTAAAATAATTATATTTGTAGCATGAATTTTTTGAAATATTTATATTCGTAGTTAATATTTCAACAAATTTACTCTGCTTACAAAAATTGATATTGAATATTTAATATGAAGTATGGAAGATTCGGTCAGTAAATCTTTTGTCACCGTTTTACTTATACTCTTTTGCATTCCTTTACTTTGATTCTTAAGGAATATCTGATCACACCTTTGATATATTACGTAATTTGTATTAAAAAGAACATTTTCCTGAGTTGCATAATTTCGTAGTTATTATCGCAGCAATAGCTTCCAAACCAGCATGTACTTACATGCATGTAATGTTGGTAGTAATCCAACAGACGTGGGTGAAAGACAAGGTAAACTGTATAATTTGATTATCTTAAACTGTTTCCACTCTTACAGCCAATTTCGATTAAGAAGAGCTTATAATGTGACTCAAACTACTGCATCCCGTCATGCTCTGTAGAAATAATTATTGATGATCGAGTGCTTTTGAAAAGTGAACTGATAAAACTGATATTTTGCAATCTGCAAAAATGTTATATTACGAAATTGTTATGACAAACTTGCCTGATAGTATTGAAACAGCCAAATACAATTATACAATTTAACGCTTACATGGAATTCATATTCATCAAAATCCATCACGGATAATTAATCTTTTCGCCAAAATGACCCAATCTCACATATTCACAGAAAACGAACATAAAATAAGTAACACTGTTAATAGATGGTCTCAGTTCAATATCTTAAAGGTTTATTCAATTTCCTACAACACAGTTTTAATATAATATTATTCTTTCTCTCGTATACAATTGTTCGAATGGTACATTAATAAATGAGAAATGAGTATTCTTGGTCTCGATTTTGATTACATAACTTGCCCTATTTCCGTATAAGGATTAATACAGTTCACGCGTTGTTTCTTTCGCCTTTCCTCAATAATGAAACGATTAATGTGATAAAACGTATAATGTCGAAACAGGTGTTTACAATATCTGTCGAAAACGTTCCAGTCGCAAATTCTCTCTACATACACAGTGTATGTACGAGTGAC
This sequence comes from Nomada fucata, assembly GCA_948146005.1. Classification (NCBI taxonomy): domain Eukaryota; kingdom Metazoa; phylum Arthropoda; class Insecta; order Hymenoptera; family Apidae; genus Nomada; species Nomada fucata. Next base: position 8,661,983 of record OX411282.1, read on the forward strand.
TATTTAAGAAGTATGGCTAGCTTAAAATTATGATTAAACGATCCGGTGTCTATTGTCGCAAACAGACCTTGACAATCTGTCTGCCTTCATTGTACACCAATTTCCGTGAGACCAGTTACAGTGTGCAATGTTAAACGCGTGACTGTACAATAACTGTGCGTAAGTACCTCCAGTTATCTGGACCACGTTTACACACGGAAGTTTAAAGTCTTTCATTCTACATAACAACTGCTGGTGGAGATTCTATGGCATAGACGGTGCTCCAAAGTAAGTACCACATCAGATAGTCGTTAAACGAAATTCTCCTGTTACTTCGGCTTTAAACGTAAGAATTTTACGAAATACCTGTTCCCGTTTCATTGAATTTACTTGTAACTTGCAACGTGTAATATAGGTATTATTTTATTGAGAGATTAATATAAAAATTATTAATATTATTATTTATTGTGTCACGCGTTAGAAAGAATTGGAAGAAATTAAATATACATCATTTCTGATTCTCGTTTAACAACTATGTACTTCGCACGATACTTATTTCGCGGTACCTGTATTGAAAAAGGGGTGTCTAAAAATTCTTCGAAAAATACAATCGGCGTAATTTACTTCTGCGATGAAACCGGAATGCTGAGAAATATTAACATAACATCGTGACTCGATTCGTGGAGTTTCTGTGAGAACAATGCTGGAAGATATTTCGGAATTAATCGGAAGATTTTTTAACAAATCTGGCAGCGTTCTGTTTTTAAACAATTTCATTACGCTACTCGGGGGAAATATTTGTAATAATCCTGAGCGGGGTCTATTCGATTAAAATTGTAACTAGAAATTAGGTCATATAATAATTGTTTATCATTGCACAGTTGTGTACATTCGTAGAATATTAATTAAAATTTAATGCCGGATTATGACATATGAAATTCCTGCTGCTATTACTTCCACGATATTTATTTCTGTGAAAAGGCAAACGTCGGCTATCAATATGTCGGTAATTAAAAATCATTTCAATTGTTCGTGTACAAACAGAAATACAAAACAGTTTCTTATTTTCAATTAAACTTTATAGTATCCGTTTGGAACAAGCATTTGTGCCAATATAAACACTGTTCAGAAAACCATCAAGTTACCCCGTATTATATTCCGGAAAATTAACGTAATATGTACCGTACACAATTCTTTTTATTATGGATATAATTTTGTTTCTTTTATTCGAACAACAGCCGACACTTCATATGTTTAACCAAGCATGCATAATAAAAAAAAAATTAGCACATTATAAAATACTTAAATAAATTCGCAGGACATAGCAATCCCCTAAAAATTAAAACAGATCGATGTCGAAAAACAAAAAAATGAATTCTATTATCAATTCAATTGCAAACTGCAATTAAAACTGCGTTCCTGATAAACTACCATTTTCGACATACGTAAAACGAAAATCCTCATAATCTATAATATCGAAGTTCCTATGCTTCAGCTATGTTTTAACTTGCTATCGAACGAAATTCATTTTTTAAAATACGATTTCAATGGCTCTTATTACAATTCGATCACATCAATTAAAGTAGATGCCGAAACGAACTCTAATGGCCAAGTTACATTCGAAGCAAATCCCCCTTTCTCGATATTTTGTGCTATACACTCTACAGATAAAACTTTCTTCGGTGAACTAGTTGTTGCGGCAGTGATAAGTATTGAAAATTACTATCGGTTAATAACAATCTCGTGATTCGTGGATCCCGGAGCTGTCCAACTATAACTGTGTTTCAAGGTACAATCGTTTATAGTTATCTTTCTCTGGACAATATATCTGTACATATACATACTTCTTAAAACGGTACACTTTCACTAATATTTCCATTTCAAATTCAACAATATCTTCATTAAAATTCTATTTCGCTTTTATCGTTTAATATACAACACTTCCATTTCTGTTCTTTCCCTTTTTCCCCTCATCTTTTTGTTCTGCACCTTCGTGGACAAAAAATTTGGAAAAACCTCACGAGGTAAGAAGTTGGACAGCCTTGTACTAGATTGTAACAATCGTACGTTCTAAACTGCGAGCAGAACCTTTTTTTTATCCTTATTTTTTGTCACTTATAAAAAAATTTCTTCTCTATACGGATCAGAAATCATTGTGAATTGACTTGATATCGATGTTTATCTGCTACACAAACACTTAAACGCCCTTAACAAACTACGACAGTGTATTTTGTTTATATATATATTCAATGCTGAAAATGTTAAATTAGAGCGTTAGATACGTACAACAATTAGCGGGATAGCAATTTAAGGGACGTCGTGTTAAAGAATTGTACGCGTGACTGTGCGACTCTCGTTCAATGCACAGTCAACATAAAGAATATAGTATACAGATAGACGTGAATTTATAAATAAATTGCACTGAATGTTTTGATAAAAGCTGCGCGTAAATGACTACGAATAAATGCAACGAATATGCAAACATAATGAATACAGTAGAATAATGTAACAACAAGGCTTTAAGCTAGAAAGTGTTAGTACGTGATCGTTCAACACGCTCGAACGTAAATCACTTTTCTGATAAAGAGTCCATTCCACAACGAATCGCGAAACCATGGGCTCAGATTCTTTCAGAGTACACAGAATTGCTGAGTAATAATTTCTAGAGAGCATTTCGTACGAATACTTAGCCTGCTACAAGTCTTTTCTACTTTACATTATATTGGCAACATATGAAAAAGGAGCCTTTGTATTTTGTTTTCTCTTGCAAAACTTTAGCATGTACTATTTTTTAAACGTTTACAATAGTTGTAATTGTGTGAAAGAAAAATGTTAACGTAGAATGACTCTCATGCATTTGCTCGTTGGGACTAACTATAAATTAATGATTATGTATTTACTGCAATACATACCTTTAAAACGATATTACGATAACATATTTTAGAACGAATAATTTATATAAAGAGAGTATAAAGGAAGATCTTGGAGTGCAAATTAATAGAAAGAATAATGATATAGGTGTTCGAGTGCTCGTTGGGAGTACGTACTAACTATAGTCGAACTTTCAGCTCTTCCATTCTCTGCCGTATTCTTCGTCGCATCTCCTTATATCTGTAAGTTGAAAGGAAATAATTTATCTAGTCTTAACTAACTTTCGAACAAATATAATTTACAAATATAGATGAAACAAAAATTAAGATACGCGATATACTTCGAAGAACCATACTTTTCTTTCAATAGGAGAATCTGACGTTCCTCTTCGTAATGATAACGCTGCAAAATACCATGACACTCTGCCAAAGAGAGATTGAGGAACTGCGCAACGTCAGAACTGATCTCCGGCGTCGACAGTTTATCCACCAAAAAGAGTCGCGTAACATTTTCATGCGGACCCAACACCACACGAACCTCCAAGGGATACTCGTCTTCCCTAAGTCTTCTTTGTTCTACGAAAAGAATAAATATCATTGCAATAAGATTGATTAAAGGAGAAACCTATACTTCATGAAATAATTTAACTCACCGCCATTATCACGAACCACGAACAACGCGAAATTGTCTGGCTTTGCATCGACTTTATACTTGTCCAACATGAGATTAATAACTTCTTGAGTATTTACTAAGCTCGTAATCCAAACAGACATCTGAGAACCGTGCGGCGGTGTGAAAAAGCTTGTCTCGCGGTTGTAAAAATGCCCATTAATGGAGCAACGACGCCGAAGTCGACTACGAGACTGTCGTCGACCACCGGGTCGACGTCTAATTGCAGTGGACCCATGTTTTCGTCGTAATACTACCCCGTCCAGCTTAAACGTATTAATGAAAGATAAATAAGCAACCATTGAAAATATAATACATGCAAAATTATAATTTGCTACATACCTCTAATCCACTGTCAGTGGACATCGTCATGTTATCATCTTCTCTGAATTGTAGAGAATTCACGGAATCTGTATCGCTATCAGTTCGATGTCTTTGAAGGCAATCGGGTCCAGACATCGAACGATTTAAGCCTTTCTCTATCCAACTGTCGTCGGTGCTAATGGATCTATTGCTGGACATATTTTTCTCCAAGCTATCGAAATATTCCACCCTTCGAAGCGTTCCATTTCGATTCGGTGTGCCATGGTAAACGGGCGTGTCGGTGCTAGAAGAGCTGCCTAAACTATGTGTCGGTGTACTAGTTACGCTACTATCGTTGCCGCGATTAGTTTGATGATTAGGGCTGTCCGCTTCCGAATTTTCACGAGAATCCGACTTATCGAGACTGGATTGCGCTGAAAGCGACTGTTTATCGATACTATTTTGCGAGCTTATCGACGGTAAATTCTCGGGCATCGTTTGATACAATTTGTTTCCATCTTCGACTTTACGTTCAACCTGGATAAAACAAAGAGAACGGTTAAAATAAACGTTATATAAGAAAGAACAATTGTGCAACAGATAGCAGGTGTATAACCTGGAGGAGTTCGTCTAGTTCATCCCATTCTATGGTTTTTACATCTAGTTTCATTGGTAAAGTGAGACTTTTTAGGTGATCTGGCGAAGTTGGAACGGATTTCGTTTCTGTTTCAGTACCTTGCTTGCAAGTCTCCTTCACTGAATCGGCCTCTTTTTCTTCGTCCTCTATACTCTGTTCAGGGAATTCCGGGAATATAGAAATTTGATGGAACAACTCTTTTTTAATGTAAGAATATATACAAACATCAGAAACACTTCGCCTGCACGAATTTCTGTTCCGAGCAGTAACTACCGTGCGTTGATCGTCGTCTTCTTTTAAGTGAATCACTCCGCGAACGCCCCAATAAATTCGAAGTGCTCCCTCCAGTATCAGTCTGCCATTTACCTGAGATATTAACAATTAGTAACGCCTGCATGTTTCATATTTTTCTACATAAGAATATACAATAGAAGCTTGTTGTACCTCGCGACTTCTTATACCGCCGCTTTTGCCTTCATAATACTGGTTGAATATCTTCAGCTTCGACTCTAAGTGCGATCTAGATAAAAATTTATAATAAATGAAAAATGAATTTAATAATATATGCAACATTGTGCTATTAATTGGAATACATTGTATTGAATTATATACCTAGGTAATGATTGCCTAGCTTCCTTTTTACCAAAACTTGTATGCGATTCAACCCTTGTCCCGTGACCAAATAACTGTGGTCCAAACAGAGCTCCATAGCATGGTACGTGACAATACGGAACACCTTTGTGCTACATAATAATGAATATGAGAGAAATGTAGATAATTAATAGATGTATTAAAGATACAACAAAGAATTATTTGTACAAATTGAGGACTGTATTGAAAGATCAATTGATAATTAAGATTATAATTTTACATTGACAATATTTTAAAAGAGTAACTTTATACCTCTGCATGCTGGCCTGGATTTAAACGTTTACCACACTCTTCACATCGTAAACATTCTGGATGCCAATCATATCCCAATGATTGTTTGCGTTCAGCTACAAAAAATATATATATATTTCATTTCTTTGCAAAAAGATAAATAAATGTACTTGGTATGTACGTGAGAAATGCTTTGTTTTTAATACTTTTGCACCATAAAGATTTTGCGCACTAATTCAGAATTCATTTATTTTTAAACAAATGAGGTTTTTCCCATACAAACGGAGTATATTAATAATAATTCGTAAACAAAAGATTATTTATTTAAACTGGCAACCCAAATTACACAAATTAAATTAATTAATAAATGGTCAATCTTTTCACACAGCATTTTTAAATATTCGGAATTCATATTTAAAAATTTTTAAACCGCGGCAACAAACAATTGGTATTTTAATTGTAAAAACAATGTTGTATGTAAAAAATTGTATTCGATACAGGAAAATAATCGCAATTGATTTATCTGTACGAAAGCTTACACAAATAATAAGACTTTCATACAAAATAAAACGGAATCAATTTCTTGTAATGACAGGAAACGGCACTTGTCAAAATTAGTACGCCTTTTTACTATATACGAGAATTATGACTAACCAAAGTATACTGGCTTTCCGCATTTATGGCATTTCCACATGACGGCGAATTCTTGTGATCTCCATAAAATAATAAAAAGTAATTTTTGCAATGTTCTAATCCATTTTGTTTATACTATACAAATAAGCGCATTGAAAATGGCATGCAGGTTAATTAAAGATGTTACTAGTAAGGCAACCTTCGCTGAATAATGAATTGGTCCTTCATGGGTTCAAAAACGTATCAGACACTTCACCTACATTTTTTTACCGAAATCATAGAGTAGAAAATAGAGAGGAAACTAGAAAACAATAGTACACCATTCCATTAATAAAATACTGCAGTATCCAGAAAAGCAGAAATTGGCTGATTATAATTTATATGTTGCTGTAAAGAGCTTCGCAGTAAGCGTTTTAAAAAGACTTCACATTTTTAATTTTAACATTTCGATACAATGTATATGCAGCTAATTTTTCATAGCATCGACATAATATTTAGCTATTGCGCTATAAGTTATTGCAATTAAAATGTTAAAGTTTAATTATAATTAATATAAGAAATTAAAGAAAGCGCAACAAATGAATTATTTTAATATTACTTCTCGAAGGTAATATAAAGATTTTAATACGTGTTACATGTCCAATGCTTAATTAGCGAATATTGTATTGAAAAATGCAAGTTCATAAGTGCAATAAATATTATCCATAAAATTCGCTATTTGAAAACAAACGTAATGGCGCGCGTTTAATTCAACGGTAAAATCGTAAGCATACCGGCTTTCTGAAAAGTCGAGTGTACAGACAGCGTTTTTACTTTTTAATGACAGTACATGCACTTGAAAGACCATAATGTTGAAAATAAACGTGGTTCTCGTGTAATGTTTGCCCATTGGAAATACAGAAACGCAATTTAATTTGAACTCGCTGGAAAAGAGTTTGGGTTGCACGTTCTACGAAGTGTCTCGTCAAGAGAGGTTATCCGTCATACGTAAACAAAATGATGCAGACGAATAAAAAGGGCTGCAAGGAATTGCTAATGCAGAGGATATTTTTAGCAATAATCTCCAGTATAACAGTACAGTTTTTTCTTGTCACTTGTTTACTTATAATTACGAACGTGAACGCTGATTACACATCGTGGATACAAAACACATGGACAGCGGTAACATCGTTTCGAATGTGGAGTTATTTCTGCATTCTCGCCACACTCACGTTCTTCCAAGGTATTATTTGTAGCAAAAGTTACTTGAATATACCAACCTACACGAAAAGCCGATTTGTCAAATTTTACAAAGCGTTTACGTCTCAAAACATATTACTGGGCGCGCTGCACCTTATCATCGGCAGCCTTCTGGTTTGGCTGCACTTATCTATCAAGGGAGGTACATACAATTTTCTGATGAAAGAATGTAATACAATTTATGGAAATTGTTTAATGGAAGAGCATTACTTTTTATTCTTAAGCGGATTTTGGAGCGGATTGTATTTCTTCTTGAAGACCACTATATTCCATGTGAAATATTTGAAATTTCCTATTATCTCGTCATCGAGACTTTTCCGATTTAAACAAGGTCTATGCACCTTGCTCCCTTCATTAATGGTGCAATGTATATGGCCAACTATATATTATTTAATCGGTTATTACTTTCTGGGTTCTTACTGTCGTTCTGTAATATTGTTCCTAACAATAGGACAATTAGAAAGCGAACCGTTGAATAGCGTTTCTAGATTGCTGGATGTGCCTTTGGTTTTCCAATTATGGTTGTACCAGTTGGTATTTATATTGACAATTGACAGCATGTATTTATTATTTGAATTATACTTGACGCAATGGGTTCCTTTCGAATTCAAGCAAAGCAATGTATTTAATAACGAAGAATCTGGAGTAACGCTCTCCGAAGCACTGTCCATGGACAAGATGCCGATAATGCAACATCTAGGCTACTTAGATTTAGTCACAATGGCACAAAAAGAAAAAACAAGAAGAAGCGCACTGTTTACGTTAAGCCAACCTGGAGGTCATCCTTACAATTGGAACACTGTCGTAGAAAGGTGTACAGGTCTCATAATGAAATTTGCCGATGATCTAAGCGCAGCGTGTGTCAAAATTCAAGAAACGGTTCCTTCATGTCTTCCAAATTCAGCAACAATGTCGAATGCTAGTACATTTCAGAAGGACTATATGTTTCGTATGCGAAGTTTAATAAGGGAGCAGGCATCACCACCTACTGAACAAACTAATATACAGAAAGAAGATGAGAACGAACTGTTCGTCCAAAAATTTATAAGGACAAAATGGAATAATTTTCTTATGTATTTGCTTTCCAAACCGCTTATTTCTTATGTATTCGGCGAAATAGAGAGTGGCAAAGTGTGTCACATCTTGTTTAACGGACAATCGGTAATTTGGGCGGCGGAAGCAATTTCATCGTTAGCTGTATTATCGCTAAGTGAAGATTCTTATGGAATTGCTCAGAAAGATCTACCAATTATAATCAATACTTTACTTTCTTTGAAGCAAGCCCTTGATAAACTACAAAAGTCAAATATTATGCTGAAGAAACAGGAAGGTGATGATAGATTTGTTAAACAAATTTTCTATTCTTTGCGTGCTGCAACAAAACGAAGTCTTTATAGAATTGTTACAAATTTTGAAGCTTATATTGAGGATTTGACATTAGAAACTACAACTGTGGAACAGTTACACAGTTTCCTGGCTTACAGAGAATAAATCTTGTAGAGTAATAGGAAATTTATATGTATATATATTGCCATATTTATAAGGACCTTTTACCTATGTCTAAGATACTCTCTCAGTATCAAAACATATTGCAAACGTTGTCAAATTATTTTTGTAATGGTTATATTTATACAAACAAATTCTACTTGTGATCAATGCCATCTTTTTTACATTGAAATTTATGGCCACCTAAATATAGTGTGTAATTTTCTGTAGGAAGTTATAGTTATAAGTTCAAGATTCGGAATGTGATGACAATGAAATATATAAAATGTTGCAATAAAGTGAATATTTTCCAAACATTTATTTTTCTATATACTTCAAATATTTCATGGTCACTATATTGAAAGAAAAACACAATATAGAAAACAATTTGTCTTATTTATTATTATAAAATATATTACATTTTTTTCAAAGCTTCTACAACACTAAGATTATAAAATAATTTATCTCGTAATAAAAACCAAGCTTGCGACTGGGTTTCTTGTAATGTGTTTAGGTAATTTCTTAATGATTCAGCTTCTGTTACTTGTGTTCCATGCCACTTTAAAAATACGCCTAAATAAGCCTGCGACAATTCAAAGTCCGTCTTTCTCTTCATCATATACTGTATCATTTTCATAAACTGAAGCAACAATGCATTCGACGTCTTCTCATCCGCTGAAAGAGATTGAATTTCAAAGTCAATAGAGCTAGGACTCAAATGTTTTAAGTTTTCAACAATATCTTTGAATTCGTCGCCATCGACAGAGAGCAAAGATTTTGCGAACACTGTGAGATTTTGTAAATCTGGATGTGTTAGCATTGTCTTATTCGGTTCCGCAGTTTTAACATTTGTAAAGTCAAATTTCAAATCCAATGATGGTATTGTTGGCAAGAAAAACGGAGCACTTTCTGATGCTTTAGGTGCTTCCTTCGGTTTATTTCGTTTCTTCACAATATCTATATTTAATAGATTCTGCCACCTAGATTGAGCAAAACCGGACATTGTGATAAGATCATCGGCAAGCTGTTCTGGAGAAACGTAATCTGGCTCCGGTTCAGTGAGATCGTCTTCAGTAACATCATTAGCTTCTATTACTGAACCAGGAAGGCCAATCATTGCAATTGGATCGTCTTTGTTGACTGCTTTCAAAGAAACATGAGAATAAAGGGTGCGATTCGACCATAAATATATGCCTACGTTACAAACGTGAGTCGTAGCAAGAAACTCTCCGGTTGGAGAAAAGTGTAACGAGGTGCATGCCTCTGGAACCTAAAAAAGAAATCAGTACGTTAGACAATTATTTATTAGGTATAATACTCTAGATTAATTATATTTTAAGAATGCATTTATTATTTGATAAAAGTGAACTTGAAAATGTACCTGAAAAATGTCTATTAAGTTCGAAGAAGGAATATCCCATACGCGAATTGTACAATCCATTGATGCTGTTACTAGCCATCTAGATTCAGGATTGAAACATGCATCTGTTAATCGTGCATTATGTCCTTCGAAACGTCGAACAATTTTTCTACTATCGAGATCTATCAATACAACAGTAAAATCTTCTAATGCCACAGCTATGAGAGAACTTTCATCGTGATATCTCAGCCATTCAATTGGCTCATCCAATATCATTTTTGCGAGTGGTTCTGTATTTCCTTGAAATTAAAATTACAATTAATTATGATTTCAAGACAGGTCATAGAATATACCGTTAATTATTTTACCTTTTATAGGTTTGAAATTCCAAAATTTTACACAAGTGTCCCTTCCAACAGTAATTACAGTTTGATTTAAAGGATCCACCATTAGACCCTTTACCGGCCCCTGATGCGCCCCCTTATCAGTACCATAGCTAGCTCTATGAATTCCAGACTGTATATTAAATCGTTCTACATGGCCTGTATTATATCCAATAACAACAAAATTTCCACATTTTGTTAAACATATAGAGCTTGCCACAACATTGTGATTGCCCTTGAATTTTGTTGGAAACAGTCTATGTTCCCCCATTTTTGCTTGATTGAAAGACCATGTAGTAACTGTGCCCAAGCCAGTGTGTGTTGCCACAATGTTGTCCCATTCTTTTTCCCTTGTTATTTCTGATGCAATACCAGTAATTGCTGGCATTAACAAAGGGTCTTCGACTGCTCTGCCCCTTTTCTTTGCTGCTTTTCTGTTGAATGACGCTCTTCCTAGACTTTTATTCAATATTTCCGTAACTGTAGAAAATATTCTCAAGGAAGAATCGCTTCCAGCCGTTAATATATTGTTGCCCTCGTTTCCATAAAAACGGACAGCAGTTGGTGGTTCTGCATGAGCCTCTCTAATTCTCAAAAGTCTGCCAGCTCCATCAGCCAAGTCAAATATCCATAGCTTTAGAGAATTATCAGAAGACGATGATACTAACAATGGCTCGTTGGGCAAATACTTTAATCCTGTTACAGCTGCAAAATGAGCCTGATGTAGCTGACTTTCTACTTTACGTTGCTCCAAGTTCCAAAACACGATATGACCATCCAAGCTGCCTGTGGCCATTATCGGATGCTCGTCTGAACGAAAGGTAATAGATATTACGCTGCCCCAATCCTGTACTAATTCAAAAATGGTCTCATCGAATTTCAGATTGTGCAATAAGATTCTTCCGTCGCTTAAACCTATTGCTGCTACGTCTACTGCGGGTGCTTGTGCGAGCGCAGTTATCGGCGTATTCCAGCCATTGAATATATAAACCGATTTTACTGCCTTCAAATTCCATAACTGCAATTGCCCTTGCTCGCTCCCAAATAATACTTTGTTCAAGTAAGTGCTGGGATGTATTACCGTGGTTATCTTGAAAATCGTATTACTAAAATTAAGCTCTATCACGAGCTCTTCTGTTTTAATATCCCACACCTTAACGTTACTGTCTTCGTCGATAGATATTAAATGCGGGCCAAAAGGTAGCAAGGTGTGCACCGTACATTCGTGACCTTTGTAAGTGTGTTTCAACTCCCTTCCACGCCGCCATGCGTATATTTCGTTTCCACATGCTGTGTAAATGTGGTAGGTATCTCCCGCGAGGCATGTAATTTCGCCTGGATGAGGTCCAGATACGCTGAGAAGCGTGAAGTGGGAACAACCGTACGTGTGAAATGCATTGCCGACACACGTTACTACAAGATTTTCTTTTCGCCTTTCGATGTACCTTGTCACGAGGGGAATGTGATTACTGACGTATCCTAATGCCCGGTTCCTTAAAAATATTTTACTGTGCACCATTGTCTTCTTTTTTAATTGATGTCAACAATAATGTTTACACTTGGAGATTTAGGTTAAAATATACAATCATGCTTTCGGTACATCAGCCATGGATGTAGCCATGTTGGAAAATCATGAACTATGCGTTCGGGTGAGAAGGTTGCAGCATTAGTTTTTTAATCTTTAAGGGGTTTTTAATGGCGCAAATTTTGAAATGTTTCTGATATGATTGGATTGCAATTGTATAAATTATGTAACTTTAAAAAAGTGGTTTCTACCATTAATATTACCTCAATAATATATTATCATAAATTAAGTTAGCTGCAGCTATAAAACAAAAAAGATTAATGGAGGAATCTGAAATAATGCAGCTTCTTATTTATTTAAGGCAACCTTTAGAACAGATAACTTTATTTTACATATTAGTAAAATTATTTACCTATATGAGACGACAGCCGTAAAAATTTTATATTTTCAATATATTGAAAAGTTGCATTGCACCATTATATATTTATTAAAGGTACTAAATTTAAAATTCATTGCAACTATTCATTTAATCATTAATTTCCGAAATGGAACATCAGTTTTGTACTTAAATAAGGGTTTGAATGGAGAAAGTACCATTGATACTAATTGCAAGTATTCTTCTTTATAATTTCATTTATAATATAAAGTTATCCGTCGTTTCCACTCATCCATATAAATCATTTGTACGCTAATATACACATATATGTATAAAACATAGTATCTATTCTACAAAACTGAAGGTGTCTTTTTTACAACAAATACATACAGTAATGTTAGCAAATGTCAAGTATAATTTTTTAACAAATGCGATTATATCTCAAGTAAAATGGTATACAACTTATAACAATTGCGCGTTACTATTTATGAGATATTGTAATTTTAAATTACAATTAATAACACTTAGATATTACTATCTACATATTCAGGAGGAAACAAGTATCTTGATATGCGAGATATTGACAATTAATATACAATAGTATGTATGCTTAAAATGCATCATTTCAATTATTTGAAAAGATATCACACAAACTTAGAGTGAATAGTTTAATTGACCAATTTAGTACAGATAAACTAGTATCGCATCGTTAAGTCTAGAGTATCGAAATATTTACAAATGAATATAATACTTAATAATTGAAGCTTATCTTTTATATCTATCTATATATATATATATATATATTTTTACACCCATAAATCATGTTTTGTTGGAGAGTCCAAAGAAAAACGATTGCAATACAGTATTAACTGTAATTATCTCTGTTCCTTCTGAAGATATGGTATATTTTCGCAACTGCCTGATGTACGTTGCTTGCAACTTTCGGTCCACACATTTTGTAAAAATTAGTAATCAATATTAATATAATTATTTGAAGATAATGTATGTAATATTATTATATATTTAATATCTCGGGTTTTCGACTAATAATCTTCGTCAGCTTCTACATACAATTTGATGTTGAAGGAAAATCTTGTATAAAATAGTAAACTCTATCTACCACGAAAATAAAATGCACCATTGAATGAAATCTAATTTATATAACATACTATTGTAAACAATTCATACACGATAGTAATCAATACAGCTTTATAGTATAATTCTTCGGTCTAATTTAACAGAACATTTCATACTTTACGTTCATTCAACTGAATGGCACTTTAACAGCTACAAAGATCTATTCATCACAGAAAGACGACAAACTTTTCGTTACAGTTTTCTCAGTCTTTGCCTATAGATTTGCAAAATTTGTTTCACTACCCTATGGCAATCGAATTAAAGAATGAGAAGAATTGTAGTGATCCACGAAAGATGTTCGCAAGGAGCCGCTGTTATTTATAGACTGTAGACAATCCTTGTTTTATTTGACCCTAATCAATCTGACACATATTGACCAGCAAACGAGAGATTGGAATTTCGCCTATAGTTTCGTAAAAAAATAAACGTTCGACCAAATTTGGTAACACAGACGTCAAACGCCCAACCAAATGCATAAATGTTCCACTTCTGCCCGGTTGCCGTTGATAACGAGACTTCATGTAGTCTCCTAAAATGCATTGAGCTTGATCTTGTAACATTTTGATCGATTCACTGGCATGGAGGCCCTCCGTTTCTGTAAATATATCGTCGACGTAATGTTATATTGGTGATGTCGAAACTAATATTTAAAGCGGTTTTATAATTTTCATTACACACGACGAACTGGGTTTGGATTCGTACTACGATTTATATTAAGCTGTAGATATTATAAAAATGTTTCGAAGCTGAACTTCGAATATTATAAATATTATAAATAGCAGAAATATTTAAAAAGTTTCGCTTCATTAAAATGTTATAACAGTAAAGTGACCCTCAATGATTTTAGAGTGTCGTAAAAACGACTTTCGAATGTTATGATTTTTTGAATAGTACTTGAAGAATTTTTTGTGCTTAAACAATTTACGGATTCAATTGTAATTATGTATTTGTAAAAATTCTATCAATATTCTGTATTACCTGGAGCAAACAGTGCTACAGCTTTCATACACCCCCATTCACTCACATCGGGCGACAGTTGTCTGAAACGGCATATTGTATCCTGAAATACAAGCACATAATTATTGGATTATTTAATTTTGTAACACTGTGTTCTCCATTCAAACTATGAGAAAGTTTGTTCCCTTCCCTATGCACAGAATAATACGAATTCTTAATCGTTGCATTAATTCTGCCAAAAGCAACGCATTCAAAAAATGAGAGAAAAGTGTGTGTTAAGTATTTCAAACTTAATTTCCCAAATTAATTTTTCAACGAACATTTTCTACCACCGGGCAAAGTATAATGAAATGTCAACTGGGTTAATTACTTGAATGGTAATTAATTGTTGATTCGTTGTAGGCTCGTCTGGTAATCTTGCTCGTATCTGTTCATCTTCTAATAAGTCTGTAATATTGCAGGATTTGGACCACTGTGCTAAATGAAGAAGGAAAAGCTGCGTCCAGGATCTTTGGAGTAACAACAATTGATCGTCCTCCGTGAGTGGTTGAAATAATGGTACACAGACACGGCAAACCCATCTTACAACCATAAATAGTAAACGGGCGGTGGTTTCCTGAAATATGGACCCAAGTTTTGTATTTTGGATAAAGGTATTCTCTAATTTCATCTTGTAATATATTTACTAAATTATGTTCTACATTTTAAATTAATTATTAAATAATTGTTGGCGTTCATTGATAAGCTAGCATAAAATTGTTGTAATATTAAACGAAGAAAATATTATGAAAATTAGTTGGTATACGTGAACAAATAATAATATTAACAGTTTATCGGCCGGTGCTAGTTATTAACTTACAGTGAAACAAATACTATAAATCAAATAACTTTCACCGGCATCAATTTCAAACGTTTTCGTGTAATTCTTTACCTGCAATAATTCGCGAGGTGGATTGGGGTTTAGTATAGTCCCTGTGGAATTATGATTGGCTTCTGTTTGCCCCAGGGAATATTCTGTTGCCGATTGCAATGGTGCATTCCATACGAGTTCCTTGCAGGGAAAAATAATAATTGTGTTTTATCGTATTTAATATTTGGATGGAACTTGAATACTGACACGGGACAACCGCTAAACGTCGATTACCGATTCTATTTAGATTTTACGACAACTTGGTACTTGAAGTAACAGAAGGAATTAGCTGTACAATTCATGAAGTTTGCAAACGGTAATGATTAAAATATTTCTCGAAATTTCTCGTTGTACATTACCATAAAGCTAATTCGCTGGAAGTACACACCGAACGGGGGCAGAAAGTACAACGGAGATGCGGTTAACACCGCTCACTTCCAGTTCGAAGCGTGAAAACGGTCGGATTTCTCGGGTCGCCGTTTATAAAGTTTGCAAAGGGGAAACAGCGAGCTTCAGCAAATTGAGCTGAATTACTTACCTGACAATGCTCGGCGGACATCAGTATCTGAAGAAGGGGCGGCTGCGGCGTCAATGCGACGCTCGGGGGTGCCGAATAGAGTGTTGTGGTCGAAGGAGAATGTGGCAGAGCCAACGGTGTAGGCGACGAAGAGTCTTCCGGTGGTTTCTGAACAAGCGCTACTGGCCGTGGATAAGGTGAAAACATCCGGTCGCACCTGAACTTTCTGCGCACATTGCTCTTAGTTGTCTTTTGTTCAAATCATCCAAATTTATTAACTATGATCTTTCGACAGTATCAGACAGGAATCGCGACAAAGTAATTACGTGAATGTTTTCGACATACTTATTTCTCAATAATAATGTGTGCGTTGAAATTTTAATAGTACGTTAAATAGTAGTTGAATGGATATAGTGACATTACATTAGTAAATTTTAATTAGACTTTCGGTAAGAATTTCGTACATACCGTTGATGTAACAGTGCATAAGGGGAAACAAGGCCAGCCCTTAATCGATCATTGTGTAAGGGCGGTGCGATCGGCGACGATTGTTGGTGTTGTTTCGGCTTCCTAGGACCACGCTCGTGTTGCACCGCTAAACATTAGATAGGAAAAGGTCTGCATTAGAGTTTTGTTTTAGTTGCTTGACTAGTAATGTTATGTGTGTGTATATTCCATGTTTCATTACGCATTCGGTTTTAAAAATCTCGGCGCAAGTTAAAAAGGAGAGAATTTAATCATTTATCGCAAAACAATTATGTGCATTTGGTTTAATATGGCAATACATATTTTCGGTATATTTAAGAATTATTATATTTAAATTGCTTTCTCAATTACTCTCGGGATGATTGATTCTTGAAATACATCTCTCATATAATCGCAACTGATCTCTTAATGCCGAAGTATCGTCTTGAATGGTTCTATTGATGTTATTCAAGTGGCTTAATAGGGGGGAGCGAAAAGGTTCGCGTCGAATTGAATACGGGGTTGCAGATTCCTCCAAATACGATCAATTACGTTCTAAAAGAAGGAACGGTTTGACACGATTTACGAGCTGATAAAAATGTTCAAGATATCAGTGCAAACACGATCAAAGACTTTATCTATTTGATTATTTTTTGATAACTCTGCAAAAGTGGACGCAAAGGAGAGGAAACATTAATAAAGCTAGAGACTACTCAGTATTCTACATTTTAGAATTATAATTCAGCTACTACTACAACTACTTTAAACTCGAAGCTTGCCACATCGAACTGATTGTACCGATGACACCTACTCGTAATTATTTCATCGCAATTATTTGATATTAACAAAAGTAGAACGTACACCCTGACACGAAAAAAATCAACAAGCGGAAAATCACGAAAAATGCAAGGCGACGTAGAACAATCACCGACATAAGCCTTGACCATCACGCGGAAATTTCTTTGCGGAAACCAAAGGAAACACTACCACTCCTAATCGCAGAAAACTCACCCTCGAGAAATTTCCATATCAACAAATCGACCTGCATCTTCGACTATCCGATAAAAACTTCCTCGAATATATGAATTCCCCTGCGCAACTCGACCGCGCCGGGATTTTTCGCTTTATTTACACCTATGTCACGGAAACTTCGCGTCCTGACCCGCGGTCAGACCGTTTCCCTTACCACCGTGCTCGGCCCCCAGCACGCGGATAACGAATTGAGTCTCAGGTACGATGAAGAATCACAAATCATCTCGCAACAGTCCCTCGCTCGATCTCCCAGCGCGGTTTCCTATTAATATCGCCCAAGAACTTAACGGTGGGAGCGAAAAAGTCCGCGCAGGTTGCGCGGAATTGAGTTCAGGGGGTGTGGAGCGGCCTGTTCAGGATGTACGAGCTGTATTTCCGTGGCCAGGCTGGCGGGGAGGTATGGGGGTAGGTAGGTCGCGCAGCCTGTAGGAGGGTTGAATTCACCGAGAGAGAAAGAGAGAGAGAGAGAAATGGGAGGGTGGATGTGGTGGCTGGCCGGGCGTCAGCTTCCACGGGTCTCCTTGCCAAGGCATCGCGAGAGAGCAGAGGGAGGGAGATAGGGAGAAAGGAAGAGAGTGAGAGAGGGAATAGGACAGGCTGGCAGAGGAATACAAGATCTGTAGTAGACACAGGCATACACACGTTGAAATATGTAGAGGGTGTGGATGTGGGTGTATGAGAAAGAGAGAGGGAGAGAGAGAGAGAGGAAGAGAGAACGGAACTGCAACTGGGTGGCAAGCACATCATCATTAATGAGGCTGAGCGGATAGCAGCCGTGGATTCCCACGTTCGCACTGGCGTCGCAATATCTACGCTTTATCCTCTCTTTCTCTCTCTCCCCCTTTCTCTGCCATTGGCGGCGTAAGTATCTCTTTTACTGATCCTCCTGACGACGAAATCGCGTGCATGTATATACTCCGAGAGGAAGGAGGTCAGAGTTCCCGAAGGGTTGGTCCTTTTTGTTTTCGGAGCAATTAACGCACCGCGATTCCGTCTCCTTTACGTGAATTACTTGCGTGCTGCGCGGAAACGATTGGAGAATCGGTGTTGAGTGAATAGATTTGCGAGTCCAACAGATCTGATGAGGATGGAGAATTTGGGTGGTGTCGCGGTTTGAATTGTCTTTGTGGGCGCGTAACAGGTTGATCTGGTGCTCGTTTTTTGGTTATAAGGTATAAGAATACACGTGGCTTTAATGTCAACTAGTGTTAGATCGCGTTTAATGTCGGGAACTAGGGGATCGTCGGATCTATTTGTGCACAGGATTCACGTTCGCGCAATTTTCGTTTTCGCCAAAGTTGTTATATATTTGATAATTGAATAGATGTTTCATTGGTGTCAGCCTTTCCTTCGTAAATGTTTCGAAATTTAAGCAACTTCTAAACGGATAAGGTTCGAGAGATATCTATTAGCGAAAAGTAGAATATTTTGTAAACACAAACACAGCGCCCCTGTATGCAATCAGGTGGATAGTAAGGCGAGGTGAAATCCGCTTCAGGTCTGTTTGCTTTAACAACTAAATTGGCCGTGCATCGGAACAGGTACAAGTATTATTATTTTTCGAGAGTAATAACTGTTTTTTCATCGGAGAATTTTCAACCCGAGGGAGAAACCAGCGGGAGCCGCGTGCATGTTTGCTTTGTAAGCAATATTCCTCGCATGCTACGCGCAGTTGAGATATTAAAATATAAAATCAATTTTTAAAAACACTCCCGCATTTCTCCCCTTTTATTATCGTGCAACAATTTTACGTATTGCGGCGGCTTTAAATCGATAATAACAATTTCAAGTTTTTAAATTTGGCTACTGATATTTCCATCAAATCAATTCCCAATTCAGATATCGAAATGTACGAAGTACGGCTTTGAAATACTTTTCGAATTTATTTTACAATGATATGGGCACGCGTATTTTCAAATCGGACCTCGCGGATCAATAAAGCGTAGCTCGATGTACCTTGAAGGAACCTTTCCGTATTAATCAAAATCGGATTCATATTTAATAAAACCAACGAGGAATGAAACTCTGCTTTTATCTTAAAAAATGTTCATTCCAACGCACGAGAAAGCATCCTAGACAACAACGAAAAATTACCAATTCCAGTCGACCCATGCTTCAACCCCCAATACCCTACGAGGGGAACAAAAGTTCGTGTCACTCATAAAATTATAATTATCCTGTGATCAAGTACGGCAAAAATAATGGCGCGCGAAAATTCGCGTGTCAACAAACTTTGTTGATTATTGTCTGGGGAACAAAACCCCAATTTCATCCCCGATGGCCGTGTTTTAACAGATCCATGGAGAGTCGGGCGCACGTTCCTCTTAATTCGCCGGGACAATTTTTCGACCGGCCTGGGGGGCTTAAGGGGACGATTTTCGAGTACGTACGTGCTCGCGATCCGGATGTCGAATGGACGCGGGGATTAGGATCGCATGCGCTGGAATGGACCGCGCCCTGTTCCCTTTTCATCCACCCACCACCTCCCTTTCTCTTACGCTGGCTTCTGTCTCGCTTGCTTGCGCCCGACTACATCCAGTGCACACAGAAGCCACGAGCCAGCGTAATACTCGCGTGCCACGTGTGGTCCACAATGCGAGTTCCCACAGTTGAGTGGCGTCTGCCTATGTAGGCACGACGTGGCCAGGTTAGGCCTCAAGCCTTCCAATTTCGCCATTCATCGTACGAATGGAGGAAGAACGATGACCACCATTGGCCGCGGGTAGAAAGGAGTAAGAAAATTCGAACACTCGGGTGACCGATAAGATGAAGGATAATGGACAATGCAGCGAGGTTTATGAGGAAAAGCGAGCAACGAAAGGGATGTTTAAGGAGGGCGGTTGGAGAAATAGGAAAGAGTATACTTGATGGTGTCGATGAAAAGATATTAAGATGAAACATGTAATCGAGTCGTAGGCTAGCGTTGACGATGTTTCAGGGTTGTTCGAATTGTTAAACGCATGGGGGGGGGGTCGATTTGATAACAGTTATAAAATAGTTCTCTTCTTCGTTCTTTCTTTCTTGTAAGCGAGAGAAATATGATAAATAAATTCAGAGGCAATAACAAAAACTATCATCCCAGATAGATGTGGACATAGAATTAATAGCAAATGTAATGAGTAACTTCGACGATAATCAAGTACTCCCCGAACAAATAAAATCGCATAGACAAGCCTGTATTATATGAAATCCGGAAAATCTTAAACAAATCGATCGACAAAGTCTCTCTCTCCCTCTCTCCTTTCGTTCCGGGAACATCTGAAAATGTACCTGCTGGTAACGAGCGAAACTGAAGCAGCAAGGGAGGACGAAGGGGCAAAGGGCAGGAGGAAAACGTGAACGGTAAAAAAGCAAGCGGATAAAGGAGCACAAGTGTACAAGTGACAGAAACGGTCGGAGAACGAGTGCACGTGATACAAGTATGCGGGAGGACGAAGCTCGATTGTGTGACACACAGACTGTGTGTACGGGCACGTGTGCACGTACGCGGGGTCGGTGCTCACACGGGCCATGGATCACGGGGCTCACACTCTCTATCCTGCTAAACGGTAAACCGATCTGTGAACATTTCAGCAGTCAGCGATCTCGAAGGCTAATCCTCGAGTGAGTGGGGTTGATACATCGACTACCACCACCATCGGCCTCGCCTTCACCACCATCAGCATCGCCATCAACGTTTCCGTGCCGTCGAGTTTAGCCGATTGGAGGGGTCGAATTCGCGTATCGTGTTGTTGGCCTCGCGTGTACGACGTGCCCGTACACGTGTTACCACTCCGGAGAGATTCATATGAAGCTTCGACGTGTACGTGCAACCTGTGGGCGAAGGTGTGCGTGTATTGTCGAATGGGTGGTGAAAAACTGAGTCCGTTCTATGAATCTGTTTTCTATTTTGCGGAGCTCACTGTGATCGTCCGTGTACATTTGTAGATGCCAAGATACGAGGAAGTTTGTACGTTTTATATGAACCAGTTTTTGGGATCCTTTGTAAATGTTCTGGGTTGATCATTGAATTGTTTTTATTATATAATATTGTTAAGTAGAGTTGAAGCTGATGCAGTTGGGTCGAAAATTAATTTGAAACATTTAATAAGATTGTCGTGGGAATGAATTTAATTTGATGGAGTGGTACTGACAATTTCTTGTAGGGATTGAAAAACTGTTCGATTATTTATTTAATACATAATATCTGAGCTGGTAATAAATTGCAAAGGGCATGAGAAAATGTGAATATGTACTATAAATTTATCGTGAATTTGTTGCAAGCCTTTTCTGTTGAAGCGTAAAATCGGAATATCAAGTAGTAACGATCAACGGTTCCGCCGCCTTCTACTACATTATTGACTTGCACTACTATATAGTGCTTCCCAACAATACTACGCGTTTTTTCGCCAAAATTAACAAGATTTTTCACCTATTCCAATGCCAAGGGTCAATCAAAATTGCACAAAGTAGGTATAATATCAGAATGCAACTAATATATGCACGCGTGCATATGGCATTAACAGTACTTGCCCCGTCGTCTCTCCCGGAAACTGTTGACCGATGCAGAACGCGAGTAGGTATATACGTATGCATGTTATGCAGATTAACACAAGAGGGTTATCGCGTGACATTTCACATATGTTTAAATGAGATGACCAACGATTAATGGACTGTCCAACAGGATTACGTGTCCACTAGAATCCATGCATAAAGGGTCTCCTGCACGAAGATTCATAATCGCCCGATACACCTGATTCTCCGAATAATTCTACCCTCTACAACGCTGCCTTGTGTAACGTATCAAATATTGCATAACGTATTACAACACGAACCCAACATTTGTGCCAAACGATTGATAAGTCGAAAAAGTTCATCCAATCAATAATACACTATAACCCTTTCATTCGACTGGGTCATCCCCCATCCTAAACGCAGCAGTGCTTTAATACAAAAGTACTGATTGCATAATCAACAATGCTATAATAAACTTAACAATAGAACTTCAGTTCTGCACCACTGAAAACCTTGCCTGACCGTTCGTTCCTCGAGTACGATGACCAAATGCTAGCAGGAAACGGGAACGGGACATTCGAAAGTTACACGCTACCCCTCGCGAAGATGCATAAGCTCGCGGACGTAATTCTCGCACTTCCATGAACCGTGTTCGTGGCGCGGCTCCTCTGGGCGTTAGTATGACAGGTGACGATCAAAGCCCGGCTTAGCGCAACGACCCGTTCCGTCCACACACATCGCACGTCCTACCACAAGAGGGAGACTGTCCGTTCCTGTCTTCCACGCGTTCACCCCCGTTGCTCACCCTACCTCTGTCTCTTTTCAGAGAGGCCCGCTTTACAGTTTACCGTTTATGTGGATGGATTGATGCTGCCGGCCGCGTGTACGGCACGCCTCGCTTCGTTGCGTTACCAGCCGTCCACTCCCACGCGACCCCCTTCCATCATTCTCGCCCCTGTTCTACGGTTTTCGCCACGTCCGTCTTTCTTCGTCGACGACCGTGGTCGACGCCAACAAGCGGTCGACCGATCGGCCAGCAAAGCTATAACGCCGCAGGCTTGCTCCTTTCGGGTGATCTCTCCCCTGTTGTGTCTTAAGGTGGAGATAGTTTTTTGTACCGGACCGGAGATTGTTTGGAATATGGGACTTCGATTATGCAGACGGTTTATGGTGGTTACTTTCTAGGCTTGCAGTCTTATCGATGGTTTTGCTATTCGTTGTTTCGCTCGGGTGTTTAGTGGTCCTTGCTTTGTTAATATTTCGTGGTTCTTGCAGTTCTTAACTTCGCCTTTCCCGAAACTAACGCAGGGTGCTCCTTTTTGCAAAAGTCTTTCATGCGATAAGGATACATTGATAGCGTAGTTGAAGTTTATATAGAAACTGAAGTGCGACCATTGCGGCGTCTCGTGGATGGAAGTCATTCTAATTATTTCTGTCTCCATGGACGCGGAAAGTATGAACGCTGGAAAGTTATCCCCGAAACGAAGTATCAGAAATAATCCCGATTTTCCAGTGGCGAAAGGGGCAAACACGGGGCGCGCCGGTTTAATTCCGGTTCAGAGTGCCTGCTACCTTCGGAAAGGGTGCCCCCGAATTATGAACGGAAACAAAGAGATTTAAACTTGGAAGTTGCAAGCCGCGATCGATTGGGCATGAAACGGGGCAAAGTTTGCGGAACCAAGGGCCGAGCCCGATTTAAATGTGTACACTGGAAATTATGTTGACCGTACGGCCGGCGACGACTAGGGGGTTGTTTTATTTCATTTTAACAAGTCAAGATTTAGCCCTTCGTGCCTGCAACATTTTGGGCTGAGATGTGGTCCCTTCAATTTTGAAACGCGACATGACTAGAAATGGCAAGGCCGACGTGGAAAAGAGAACTAATCATGTATATAGTTGACCCACAGAAGCCCCCTCCAATTAATTAATTAACGATCACGATCTTGGTGTTAAAACTATGTTTCTTCGACAATTTTAAGATAGCCAATGTAATATGGAACAAACGTCGCTGTATTAGAAAACAATTGTGTATCCAAGTTAAATATTAATACAATTTCTTCACCGTAACAAAGACATCTACCTCGAAAAATATTACAATCATTTTGCCATCTCTGCAGCTCTAGCTTTACCGAATATCTACTTGCAATGTTTACATCAGATTGCAATAAAAAGAACTTAACTGACATTTGCTTCAAATGAACGCTGAAAGTTTTTCGAAAACAATATTTCCAAGAATCCGTTTCACCATCAACGACCACATCCACAGCTCATAGAACAGCCAAACTTCGATCTACGCACACGCAACCGAAAATCAATCATTCGTTGCGAACGAACGAAGGGGACCTTTTCGACCAAAAGAAAAAAAGAAATCAACCAACCAACCGTGCAGAAATTCCACAAGCAGTGCCGCCCGCACTGTCCCTGTTACTTATAAATTCACGAAAGGCACGAGAAGAAGCGGCAACCTCCCCGACGGACGCGTACACCAGAAGGAAGGTTCGACGGGTCCTCGCGAATCCTCTCTTTCCCTTTACAAGTTACAAATCCGACGCGGTAAGCCGCTTGGTAATCTTCTGATATCGTTTAGCGCCATATTTCGCAAAATATACGGCCGTCGGGTCTGCGCGTCGCGGGACATTTCGTTGGCAAGGTAGACGGGCAGAGCAAATGACACCGGGAGGGATGAATTTCTGTCGAACGAGGGAGGGTGCTGGTACACGCTGGTGTGAGGGGTTAGAGATCTCTGGGTTGTCAGGCGGCGGATGATTGCATGCCTGCGGCGGCGCTTCGCGAACCTCCAAGCACCGCATACATAATATAATACCACTTACCGAGTGGTCACCTATGTTTTATGGGCGCCTCACAATGCCCCGCGAGTTTGCCATAAAAATTGGCGAAGCGGAATGTGAGTAGAATAAGGCGATCGTGGGAAAGTGGTGATTAGACGCGACGAAATGTAGACACAAATTGTAATGATAGTATGCATGGGAAAATTAAAAATATTTTAGACGAACCGAATAGGTCGAGGTTTTGACGATGAAATTCGTTTCTTTGATTGGTGACGAAAAATGTTAGGAGAATGTCCCAGAAGAATATTTTCTTTCGTAATACAGGGTACGTATCGTACGCATAGGAATCGATAAGAAATATTTATCGTGTGTAACGAGTATCGTCAATTCCACAACTAATCGCCACCCTATTCTGGAATTTGTAATTATAATTTCCTGCACGTGTCTCATTTCCGATGTATCACTTGAAGTATGGCCAATCGTTTATTTCACACCATCGTTAAATATCAAGCCCGATACATTAATTGCCTCGAAAGCCTGATCTGTGATCACCATGGAAGGTGTTCCCTATAAATATAACAATTTCCTAATTTTCATAAAAGATCGATAACAAAACACGAAATTTTTAAACAACCTTTCCCACAATCATAATAAATCTGTTCCCGTCATTTTATCGCCAATGCAAACATAACTAGTCAGCTGCATTCTCAGAAAAATCACCTAAGTTATATCTTTCACTTACAACACAGTAGTGATCATCCCTTCGTGTACAATATTCGATCTCGTCGACGATCTCAGCGAATAGCTACCAAATGTCCAAAAACCGTACGCAACTATGCGAGAAAAGAAGATTCTCAGCAAACGCGTACTCATACGTTTTCGCGAACGATGGCAGTGAAATGGGACAGGTAAAAGAGTGACAGAGAGGGGGCCGTAGAGAGAAACGCAAGAGCTAGAGGTTCACCTCACCCCGTGTGGAGTCTCCTTAACGTTAGGAAGCTCTGCCACTAATTGAATCTCCTCTCTTACTCGCGTCTGGAGCCTCAGCAACCGCTGGGAACCGGAGCACCCGTCCTGCATTAAACACCCCCGACACCCTGGCCACCCTCATCCCCATCGAGCGGTCTGGTCCGCCCCTGGCTGCCTTTCTCTTTCGATATGTACCTCTATCTCTCAACCACCACTCTTCGTCACTCCCTTTACATTTCTTTTCATACGCTCTGCCTTTCTTTATCTTCTTCGTCGCTTGTTTCTCGCCTCTATCATTCCTCATGCGTCTGCCTCTACTTATTTACCTTTCCTCCGTCGCTTTTTCTATGCTTCTGCCTTTGATCAAGGTCCTTTGCTTCGAGCCTCCTCGGCTGGAACCTTTGATTTGATTTCTCTCTTTTATCACAGTATTTTTGTCCATTGGTGGGTGGTCTCTGTAGACCGTTTCGATATTTCATGCCGCCTGTGCTCGTATGCACGCGAGCGCTTGAATCTTTTTGAAGAAAAAAGATGGAAAGCGAACGCAACGATTCAGGATATTATTGAAACGAAATATCGAAATCGATATCGTGTCGTAAGAAGGCGTGTGCTACACCAAGCATTGGTTTTAGCAAGAGTCCTTAATTACGAGTATGTGTGTAACCGTGTCATCGTATTCGGTTGAAGTATCAAAGCAAGATTACACACAGTCGTGTGCCCTTGTCGATATCAAATCGGATTTGCCCTGGCGTATAGAATACAGGTTCGAATCAATATGCACGCAAATGCTTGAGACTAACTGCGACATTTAAAATATCGAGATATAATATTTCATTGCATGTATAATTCTCGATTCCCTTATTTGTCAGGAAATTCTGTCGAATAATTATATGTCGCGAGGGCGTTTGTGTATACCCTGAAAACGTTGTAACATTTCCAGCATGTTGCATTACAAGGAAGGCGGCAAAATTTACAGTAAATAGATGTTAATTACTGTTCAACCTTTCATCGAGGGCATAATGTAATACTGTATCGAAAGGAGATTACGAGTTTTCGAGCGATTAATTAATTAAATGGGAATGGTCAGCAACCGTCATCGAGGAGTATCCACATTGGTTTCGTGCATTTTGCAACGACATATAGGGAGGTGGAGGAACATGAAGTAACGATCAAGTGAGAGATCATGGAAAACCGAAACGTGGCATGATCCTGCGGAACTGTTATAGAGTTCTCTATACACGGGCAACTCCTATTGAAATTTCTCGTCTTGTCGATTAATAAAGATACGCAGCATGCTACGCAGTAAACTTGCGGTAACAGAGCTTAAATCGATCGCGAAAATTGGTAACTTGAACGTGAAATAAAATGAGCTTGAACGTTCATTGATTTTCGTCTTGGTCGATGTATTAATGATGACAATTCCGCTTGTTGATAATTGAAATCGAGAAGAATAGTTAATTTGCAACTCTACGATCAATTTTATAATAGCTAAAATTTTTCATCGTCTTGGTAAAGACTATCAATGTAAAATATTTTAGCATGAAGTCTGTATGTTAAATCCATGTTGCACTATGAATTCCGAAAATTGTCAATGATTAAAAATATTCCTTATGCTTATAACTTTGCTGAAAGCTACGTGTTAGGAATGAGATGTATCCTTTGACAAAACAGTTGTAAAACCAGCAGCAAATAGTCTAGTAAACCATGATTGCTGTTTCACTAGGTCCACGACACGTTTGCTTAGGAGGGTTTGTCTGGCCAATAGTCGTTGAAGTCACTTTCTTTGCGGGGTATTCGTGGTTTCAGAGGCTTTGATCCGTAGAATCACAGAGAAAGTGCAACGAATTTGTCTACAATTATCTTACTCGGTTCGAAGTGTCATTCTTAGATAATTTGGATAACCAAATAATAACTCTTTTACTGAAAGCGATACTTCGATGGAATGAATGAAACATTGAATATTTACTGTAACTATTACTCCAATCTTCTACTGCAATCCGTCACAAAATGATAGCACTGTTCGAAACTTTTTCGATTTACGAAGAATATACTTCACTATCAAAATAATTGGTGGTAATTAGTAAACATCTAATTTTCGTTAGTAAATACATTTTTCTTTATATGGATTTGATTTGCTACGAAACATGGGGCATTAAATTTAAAATTTCGCGAAAATCTGAGAGCGTGCGATCATTTTGTCGATAACTGTGATGTAAGTCTTTAAAAAAAGCATCGTCATGTACGTCAAAATTGTGCATCAAGAAGCTACATTTATTACCATAGTACAGACAGAAGAAATAGACTATTCAACATCACCTAGTATCCACTTTTCCGGCAGCCAGATTTTGATGGAAGTTCATTAAATTATAACAAATACGAATAAACCAAGTACCTTCTATGAAGAGATTAAGTCACTCTATAAAACTCCATTTCCTTGAACATCAATTTATTTTGTACCATTGTCTTTTACATTCTTCATTACATAATTTTTATTTATTCGTTCGTAGCAGTATTCAAACGTTCAATTACGTTTCAACTGAATCCATTACATTTCAGATGTACGTATATAATTTAGACAGCATTAACAACGTTATGTACAGTCGCATGAAACAATACGAAAAAAAAAGAAAAGAGAAATTAAAAATTCAGATAAACGAGACTAATCTCCCGTGATCCGATAGGATGTTTATTTCCCATAAACGATATACTAATAACGTTACTAATATCCTCGAGAAAATTCTTTTAATTCGTGAAATATAATAAAACTTCTTTGCACCCCGTTTGACCAACCGAATCACTTCCCGGTTTTAATACAGAATCCGAATGAACAAAACTATCGTATCTATTAACACAATTTCCCGAGAGATGGACTTTTAGTTGCAAGATGGAAGCCTATTTCTTTCGTCTCTACTATAATTAACTAAGATGTAGAGTCCGCGAGCAAAGAAGAGGCAGTCGCAGCCTGTTCTGCTGGGAGCTCTTCGAGGCCCTCCTCTTGACAGGCAACCATGCCATTAGTCTGTTCCCGGTGTCCTATGATATGGTGGTAATCTTTCCTCGCGCGGAATCGCACCTACGATACTTTTTCTATAGCAGATATCTCTGACATCACGAGGTGTAAACCATTTACATAACACTCGTCACTTACCGTCCCTGTTCATGTTTGCCTCGAAACACTTGGCGAGTCGACATGCACGGCATTGGTTCCTATGCGTCTTGTCGATGGGACAGCGCCCTTTCAGAGCACCTGGTGCCTTGCAGATATACCTGCGGTTACTGTGAATGCTCCTCTTGAAAAATCCAGAACAACCTGGACAACATAACGAAATTCATACGTTGCGTGAAACGTAGATAGATCGTGGTTCGAGTCAACGAGGAAATTGAAACAAATCGTAAGTTGAACGTTTCTAATGATTCAGAAGTATCAATTTTTGGTAATCGGTAACTATTTCTCTACGTGAGCGTTTCGATCGGATATAACGGGGGAAGTTGAATCGGTACGAAAATGATCGTACAATTTAGGTATCGCTTAGCCGTGGAATTGATTGATAAATATAAACGGAAATTGTAATCAACGAATCTGTTGTCTAATATAGACAATATATTCACGTTTATTGAAGTGTTTTTAAGAGAATGTTAAAGTACAGAAGAGCTTGATAATTACCGTCGCAACTGTAGATGCCGTAGTGTTTTCCAGAGCTACGGTCACCGCATACCAGACACGGTATATCAAGTAATCTGTCCCCTACAACAGAAATTGACTTAATGGAAAAACGGAAAGTCTAATAAGCGTAAATAATAGATTTTTGTTCTCTTTTGTTCATATTTCTGTTTATTGTAAAGCAATGATTTTTCTACAGGTATGATCTTATTGAATATTCTTTCTATTATAACACTACGATTGGCATAAATTAAATGAACAATGTGTTGGAAAGTGCTGCTTATAAGGAATATAATATTTATGTACGTATATAACTACACTTTAACAATGTCTTAAAAATTAGACAATTACAGCACTGCTTTAAGAAGCGGAATGAATTAGAATAAATATAAAATAGATTATTTAAGCTTTATTACAAACAAACGTTGTGAAAGGTGCCGAGCATTAAACTTTTTATACTACAATCGGTTAGAAATTTCCCAACACAACGTGAGTAATTGGGAGGTTAAAACAAATTCATTGATTACGTTTAGAAGAAAAAGTAAGTAGCTGCCGACGCGTCTGACCGCACACTGGCTATTCTACTTAACCGCCGTACTACAAACTACAATATACATTCGAACAAGTTCCCTACAAAAATCGTTTTCATTTCAACAATACATTAAATTGGTACCAATTGTACTAATTAACAAACAATAAATTTATCTTCACTCAGAATATAATCATTACAAATTAACCCTAAAGAATTGTTCAAACGTGACAAACGCTAAGAAAATGAAACCATTATAATCTAGTGCAATCGAGTGCAATCAAAGGACCTCGGATAGAAAGTTATGGTCGCAATCCTTGCCAACATTTTACATCATATTTCTAAATTATCTCCCAGGCAAAGGGTTGGTCATGCAATTAATCCACCGTGGGATATATCGTTGAGCATTTGTACACTGGACAAACGGTGGAACTTAAAAACGTGGAAAGCTGGTGGAAAAAAGATGATCGTTTAAGAATGAGAAGCGGACCGCAAGAAGAGCTCAAGCGTTAATCTGTTCTCCCCCTTTTCGGAGGAACCCTAATCGTCCTAATGATCCGCGGCAAGAAAAACACGGCCATGCCTAAGCCAACCAAAGCTTCCGCTTCTGGCTTGGAGAACCGACCACCTTCTTCTCATACCAAAAACCTACCAACCTAACCCGATCAGTCGAGTTGCTTTAACCCCAACAGATTACTTCCTACGACGTTTACACTTATACGTTCACACCCCTGCCTTAGATATTATAGGTGGACTAGCTATAGACAGTTTTGGTAGTTAGAAATTAGTTACGTCTGATCTTTCGGAGTAGATTAATCGATTCTGAATCGAAACTGGGGATGCATTATTAAATATATCCATTAGTCCACGGTGTTGTTTTCTTTCCCCTTTGTTTTTGTTTCATATTTACGGGAATCTATATACTGTAATATGGATCAGGTTTTGAAGTAATTAAATTATTACTTTTCTGCATTCCAATATAACATATTTTCAGAGTAGTGCCATGAAGAATTTTTTACAACATCCTTTCGAGCATTTTTAGATTAATTAATTCGTGGTTGTTTATTGGCAGTTCGTTACTTGTTTCAATCATTCAGTAGAATGCGAGTAAATGTGTACTATTTCCTTATTTTTGTCTCTGACCTTGTTTAATTTTTTGTAATACATGTACCAAAAATCATATAATTTGTACATTTCCATTACCATGAAAATACAATAACAATTCTCGCGATCTCAATTTTTTATACCGATTCTTCTATTCATAAAAATATTATGGAAACTTCGAAATACAAACGTGCATAGCGAACGAATTTTCCGCTCCAATACTACAATTGAAATTCTCAAAGAAAGAATAAATTACAACATGATCAACCAATATACGTACAGATAAGCAACCCCACACGATACGCAATCCACAATGTGTATTAATGAATAGCAACCAAATTTTATATTCATACGAACCAGAAACAACCACCTTTGTATCCATAATAAACATTCCAATTTATTCCA
The DNA here is from genome assembly GCA_948146005.1 of Nomada fucata. NCBI lineage: Eukaryota > Metazoa > Arthropoda > Insecta > Hymenoptera > Apidae > Nomada > Nomada fucata. Next base: position 8,693,294 of record OX411282.1, read on the forward strand.
TCACCAATCCTAAACCACAAGATTCCACCAATGTCTACCACCAAAACGGAAATCCATTCCACCCACCACCACACAAGTGAACAACAAACAACTCACATGTTTAAAAAAACCCGTAAATAGTCTTGAATCGGACCGAGACAACAAAAGGAACCTTTCAACAACCGAACTAATAATAAAACGAACCATTTAATCGGACCAACGTCGACGGGCCAAGGTTCCGTTCAACCGACAAGTCACCAATTCGAATCGAAACTTCAAATTCATTTAACCGAGGGCAAAAAAGTCAATGAATAAACGGTGGAAAAAAAAAAATAGTAAATAAAGAACCGTCTTGCCAATCGAATAAAAACGAAACGAGAGGATAGTGACAGGCGCGTGTTACTCGTCCTACCACCCGGTACCGCGTGTTTCAATCGGCTGCTGGTGAACCACTTCTACGTATCACCGACAAGAAAAGCAAGAGGGGCACGCCTTATCGAACTGACCTCCGGCCATCCTTCGCGACTGATCAAAGTCGAGCATCCCCAGACGAACGACTGGACCCGGTGGTCGTTCCGACACAACGCCGAGGAAGTCGCGCGAAGTCTCGAAGCGTTCTCCGTGACGGGGTGGCTTCGAGCCTCAACGTAGCTACTCATCTCGTCGGGAAGGGCGGGCACCGCGGTCGTGTTCGTGTACGGGATATCTGTGCCAGTGTGTGCACGATGCGTCTGTTCACTCGTGTACGCACGTATAGGGGCTGCTGCCCGATTGGCTGTCGGAGTTACCTATCTCCCCTGACCGTAGCCATGCTAGTTGGAATCACGGGTCGTTCTTCGACACGCTCGACGTGCCTCCAGGAGAAGGTGGCTGGTCAGGGTGTGGGCAAGGCCTGTAACACACGTACAGAAGTTCCTAAACGGCCACGAATCGGCGTAGCTAGGACGTCGATCTTGTTGGTAGCGAAGGACTCGACTTTCTCGCGTTTCACGGATTCATTTGTTGGGAGAAACGATGGTTAGTGAATTGTGAAGACGCTGTGATGTATGTATGTATGTATGTATTGAAGCTTCGATGTTTTATTAGTATTGTCTCTGAGTTTATTAATGAGCTTACGGGGCAGAGTGGTACGCGCATTCCCATAAGAATAAATGATTTCGCGAAGGTCTTGAAAACTATTTGGTAATCATCGCGCTTTAGATATTTCGCTGTGGCATCCTCAAAACTGAAGGTTTCCTGGCTTCTATTTTTGAAGGTACACCTATAATAGTTACTGCAATATTAAATCTGATTGGGGCTACTGATTATATTAATTGATTGTAAAACGATGCTAGACGCCGCGATAATATTTAAACACCTGGCAAATTGTACTTACCAAAATCAAACAATTTACAAAGGGGGTAAATTGTTTGATTTTGATAAGTATAAAGCTTCTACCCATCGCTACCTACGGCTTTAGTCAGGCTATTGCACGATGTACACCGCTGCTTCAATGTGGCTGGTACATTGGCCTGAAATAGGGGATGGTAGCACAGATGAAGAGGGGTCAGAGGTAGGTGACAGCATAGTAGGTGGGGAATTCCAACAGGCGACTAGACGGCCCGGGGACTTGCTGGCCGAGTGGCTGACGCGACTATAGTGGGGTAGTGCTAGTTAGCCACGGGAAATGCGGGGGCGGCTCCAAAGGCCACGTTGTCAGACGAACGTTACCACTGTCTCATTGGTCGACTCCACCCCTGAGACGGCACAGGGTGCGACACTATGTAGCAAGGGTGGATGGGCGTTTCCAGCACGCCCATTCGACGACGGAAAAGTGGCAGCATCTCGACCACCAACCCCTGCCTCGAGATTAAGCTGACGTCGTAGGGTAGCTGCTGGAGCCGCGATGCCATTTGTCGATGAAACGCTACACCGTCGTTTCTTCCAGTTGCTGAGTTAAGTGGTGGCTGAAAATCGACACGATGGTATGAGGGTTGCGGTTTTGGCGAAAGAAGGGATGCTGAATGTTAATGCCAAGATACTCAACGTGCTGCGTTATCTCTTCAACCCTCGAGCCGTGAAATGAACGTAGCGCTTGGAATCGCGGAACTCCCACGAAGAATGTGATATAAATGACATCGTTCTTTTTCCCTTTCGAAATCCTTCGTATACTTTTTTTTTGGCTTATTGGCGATCTATAAATTGATCACACTTGAAATCGATAAATCGATAGCATTTTGCTATTTTTTTAAGATATCGGAGATAGGTAGAAATGTTGTCAATAGAGTAGCAGGCTGCAACTACGTGAAACTTCTAAATGTTGTCGTATAACTTATTTCTTATCATCCGTTTTTTTGCGCTTATTAATCTTGAAAACTGGATCGCGAAAAATAATAGTGTACTTATTAAATTAAAGTATACGTGGACAGATCTATAGAAAACGAGCGGTCATAAACAAAAATGGTAATCGGCTTCAGTCGAGTGTCGAAAACACCCGAACGACGATTGTGAGCTGTCTGGCGCGGCGGGGCATCATTCTACTGTCGGCCGTCGAGGTGATAGGACGCGTCAACAGAAGTCACCTCAATGAGGTGTGTAGCGTCACCTACCTACACCGCGGTCTTTCTAATAACTATACCATAATCATTGAGGCTCCATTACCACTGCTGCTTATTTAATACTATTCTAGTTAACATTTCGCATGGTGTATTACGGAATACTCAATATTTTGTTAACTACGCGTGCCTACACATTTACAAATCGAATTAGCGTTTAATTTGTAAACGATTATTTCTGTAAATGGAGGGTGGCTGAGACGCGCCTAGGGTCAGATGGGTCTTCATTCGCAGGAACCTCCTCGTGGTAAGACCTGGGCAATCGATTTTATTTATCATATACTTACCAATTTTATTACTTATACTTAACTATATGTCATAGTATTAACAAAATTTATTATAAGACAAATTGCTCGAAGTTTATTTATATAATATCCTCTACAAACGTACTTTATATTTATTCCAGCGATTTTGGTTAGTCTCGACTGACCCGTGACTATACTTTAAAATTTATTTACGGTAGTAGAGCTGAAATAAACATTAATATAAAATAATTTCCATTGAGATATTGGCTATAAATGTCCCTTCTATTTAAATGATTCTATCACAAATTTTTATATAATTTTTCTTATTAAACAATTTTTATTGGCGCATTAGTCTTTTATTTTAATTCTACCTAAGTTTGAGTGAATAATAATAATATACATAATTTTCATACGCGTACCGAGTATGTTATTTAATTTGTATTACTAACTAATTCGCAAGAGGAATTTGACAACAAGTAATTATTATCATATTGATCGCATGTGGTAAATAAATTATTGCGAAATTAATAATTAGCCGTATGATTGTACGAATTTTTACGTCTAATAATATTAGCAAACGACTGTTAAACAGAGCGATAATACAGATTATCAGGATATAATTATTTCAAATAGCATCTAATATTCCCGCCATTCAAAGTATTAGGAAAAATGTAGTATAGCATACTACATTTAAGCTATTAAAATAGCGTCGTCGATAAAGCAGATAATGTGAATATTAATGACAAATAAATATAGTAAATAGTGGTCAGTCATATAAAAAATACGTCACGAATACTTTTACTTGTCTTATTCTGTCTATTAGATATATTAAACATAGAAGAATCAACATTAAATAGGTATCAAGATATTTTCTAATCAGACTTATAACCACAATATAGTTTTTTACAACGCGAACAAAAGTTTTTATTAGTCATATTTCCAACCGCAGTTCTTCAAAAAATTCATTCTTATATTATTATTTTAAAAAATCGTGCATGAAAAGGCAGTTTTACAGAGGTAATAAAATTGCCAATACCCCGCATAAATATGATGCGACGTGACCATCGTTCATACACATTATCAATGGTTGTAGTTCCAGGTGTGGACGAAACTTGTGTAAAAGCGGATGAGTTGATACGTTCATAGTTATCGTCATGGCTCCGTTTGTATGGAGTTTTCGAGGGAATATTAACCGGTTTTTAATTGATATTCAAGTCTTACAATACCTCGTCGTATTACTCGGTCTTTTTAATTTATCTCTATGTCTCTACGAAGATCAGGTTGGAAAATTTGACTGGTAAATCATTTTCAATTCTTGTGCAAATGTTGATTGTAATGCTGAGCCTCCCTTAAATAATGCAGCAGCATGCTCCCTCTCCGTGATTTGACAGTGTGTCGTTTGTTGAATCATTCCTAATAAACGATACATCGTTGTCCTTGCAGGAAACAGAATTATGTCGGAAAAATTAAATATGCCAGTTTTGACACGGTCTCGACCGCGAAAAAGATTATCGTTGCCACCGAAGAAAATGTTATTGCTGCGCTGAATCTTAAATCAGGTAGGTCGTAAACATTATTCCGATATAATATCGTAACATGGAAGTTTGCTTTCTTAGTATTTTAAATAAAATTTCTTGCAATGGAGATTTTCAGGATTAGATAAATAATTACAAGGTATACGATACTTACTTACGGTTGTATTATTTTGGGCAACTTGGCATTTAAAATTATGGGATCATTTTGAAGAAAAGAAACGTTTCATTAGAAATTTGCTATGTGTATATCTTTTGTAGTTGGACATTGATCTCTGTTTAATATCACTGTATGAAAAAATACCGAAAATTATTGATAATTATGATACTTATGAGAATAAAATGAGAATATTTCTTTATTCAGGGCAATTATTGTGGAGACGTGTATTAGAAAAGGGATGTGCGGGTAAAATTCGAGCGTTAGGCGGAGTTGCAGATGGAGATCTTGTTTCTATAAGTGGAGGCGTTCCAGCTATTGTTCGTGCATGGGATTTAGCAACCGGACATATATTGCACGAATGGCCAATTGCTGAACAAAGTCCTGATAGGTTGGTATTTGTTGTTTGTTATTATGCATTTTTTATATAATGATTTACCTATAGAATGAATCAGAATATAGGAAGATAATTTCTTGATGTATGCATACTATAGAACGTAATCATGGTTATTGATTTTCAGACGTTTCTCTCCATTTATATCCTTTTCTACATTGGGATTGTACAGTGCTAACAGGTTTCTTTATCCTTATTAATGCACAATGAGCAATAAGTTTTTACACACTAAGTGATTGTATCTCACATTAACATGTTATCACACTTAGTGTTACTTCTATGCAGTCCCCATATTTATGGGTTAATTCCAGTGTAAAGAGACCTGCAAAATATTTTGTAATGGATGCTATAATAACAAATGGAAGATTTATGATTTAAACACAAGGCGAATTCATTGACCAGCTAGTACAGATTACTTTGATCATTGTTTTAATACATAGTACAACTTTGAAACACAATAACCAAGCCTTGTTTTATACTCAAAAATACTTCATTTCTTAACAATGCCACATTTTACAAAATATTTTGTGTGCAAAAGATTATGTGATATTTGCGATATTTATTCACAGATGTTATTTCTTAGCGAAAATAATGCATATAATATTATATTTCTTGTTGTGTCACAGTTTCTAATGCTTTATCTTTTGTATAGAATTAAAGATGTGAAGTGGAATATAAAGGATGGAACGCTACATCATATTTTACCAATTTACAATAGTGGTGTGGAAGTAACATCTTATGACAGTAAAACAGGAAATAAGTTCAAGACTAGAAGGGTCTCAGCACCATTTATAACTCAGGAAACAGAGTAAGAAATTTAGTACTTCGGTTTATTCAATTGAAGCGAATCAAAATTTAATTGACTTTGGTAATTTCTAGATGTGTTCTAGCAGTTCCATATTTAGCATGTTTAAAAGGAGACAGCTCTTTGGCTGTGTTGCTTTTAGTACACTTATTCGATGCAAACTCTCAACCACAGTCAGTTACAATAAATACTATATTTGGCGCTGGTGCCCAAGGCCCGTATCACTTAGAATCAGTTCTTGGTGAGGAACCAGTTGTATCAATAAGTGCAGATGGTAACCAAAGAAAGCGAATTCTTCTTGTTGGGGAGGTACCTGTACCTATACAAAGAGATATAGCGGGAGATGCTACGCTTTATATTGTTTCAGTTGATAACGATAAAGTGCTTTTAGAAACAACTTATAGGAATGGAGTAAGTACGCTATGTGTCACATTTATAATAAAAAAATTCTTGAGTATTATGTACTAGCTATTTTTTAATCGATTACTAATTGAATTTTAGGTAACAGAAATTGTTGCTTCAGAACTCTTAACATCGACACCAATGCCAAATTTATCTATCAGTGTAACGCATAATTCGTTACTATTGCCGACAGTTATGGCTTCTGTTTGTCCTCGGCAAGCAAAGGGTATAACTTGCCGACATTTATTAGCGTCAGAGGATCACAGTGTTGCACTGTTGCAACACAATAAATTAATATGGGCGAGGGAAGAAGCTCTGGCTAGTATTGTAGCTACGGAAATCATAGAATTAGCTATGTCCGATAGGGATCAGGCAATAGAAACGGAGTTCGATCAGAAAGAGAGTAAGTGAAAAAGATACATCGATCAAATTTATATGAAGCAAAGTAAATATCAAAGTGAAATGAAGAAGCTATTTTTATTTAAAATCATTAAACACATTCTACTATAAAAGTTTTTAATAATCATTTAAAGATTGTTTTAATGCAAGCAAGAAATACTTAAGTATTCAAATATCATAAAGTAACATTGTTATGATCGTAACTTAACCGTCTATGTTATCTAGACCAACTCTTAAAAGCTTGGTATTGTAATTTAATTGTAACAATAATAACTAAATCACTATTTTATTACTCTCGATTTATTTGTTAACATAAAAATCTTAGCTAAATTGTATTAATTATATTTCTTTTGTGAATGGCTGCTGGCAGGTATTGATGTAGACAGTTCATGTAAGTAGAGGAGCAGCAAGGGCTGATTTGAAATTACTTTATTAATTTGAGATTACTTTATCTTCCTGCTGTTCATTAGCCTTATACGCACGTTAATTTTCTTTAGAAGCTCAAGAAAATATAAACGAACTAAATATAAAGTAGTAAATATTTTCATCTTTGCTATTGAAAGAGAATTTCAATAATATTATTGCTTGCATGAAAATATGATATATTTTGTAATTTGATGGCGAGACCTTCGCAGGAAATCAATATGTTTTAATTTTGAAATTCACAAAACCAATATTCTCGTATCTCATGCATGAATGCGTGGAAATATTGTATGAGTGTGTGCATTTGAAAATCTAACTGTGTGTTCCATATTATCGATTAACATTTGTTATTAACATTGTTATCCCTTAGTAATTTTACAGTTGAACATTTTGGTGTTTTTCATAGTTTCTTTAACCAGTTCAATACGCGTAAAATAGTTGAAAGTATTGAATTCATACTTGTTACGTATTTCATAATTTTCTGTTATATCTAGGGGATGTGTTGAGTATGATGTTTAGAAGAATCAGTTCTCAATTTAAACAAGCAAAAGCATTTTTCCAGTCGATAGTAACGCTCACACCTGAGCAGTCTAATCAACGTACTGATTTAGTACGAGATAAATTTGGACTACATAAAATGATTGTTCTTGTTACATCAACTGGAAAGGTACGACCGTAAATTGCACATTTCCAATGGTTCATTAGTAAATATGTAATACAAATCATCATAGCCGCTGCTTATACGTCATATTATTTCCAGCTATATGGTATTGAAACCAGGAAAGGTGAAATTGTATGGCAACTTAGAGTGCCAGGTATTCGTGGTTTTGCTAAACGATCTGACGCAATCATTTTATACGTTCAACGTGGCAGCAGACATTTCCCATATCCGCCACAATGTGCAATACTAGCAGAGGATAAAGTATGTATCGTATAATACATATTTATATCGTTAATATATTCATTGCACACGTTATTATGCTTCAGAATACTGGAGAAGGGGTTGTGTATGCGTTTAATCCAATTACTGGCCAACCGTTGGATGGTGTGATAAAATTAGGATACAGAATAAAGCAATCCATGTTACTTCAAGTAACTGCGGATGACTTTTTGCGAGGCGTTCTTATTTTCGACACACGCGACAAAGTTTATGTATATCCTGAAAGCGCAACTGCAATCGCTGCATCGCTAGCTAAAAACACATATATATTTACCGCTGATCAAACGACTGGAATATTATCCGGATTTTCTTTATCATATAGTACAGCTCAAGTGTGTATGACATTGAATATGTTGTTATATAGTTGTTATTTTACGGCAGTGACTAATTTGAATTTCACCCTGTAGGAACTAGTTGCCCACAAAGTATGGGAACTACTGCTTTCGCCGAAAAACCAAAGAATCACACACGTCGTATCGAAAAATCCATTAGAACGTGTTCATTCCCAGGGTAGAGTCCTAAGTGATCGATCAGTTCTATATAAATATATTAACCCTAACTTAGTCGCTATAGTAACAGAGGGTGTTGGATACACTCATAAAAGTATGTTGGTTACATTATTGTAAAGAAAGTTATGATTGCTAATTTATATTATTACGAACCAAGAGCTTAATAATTTATGGTTTATAGATACGCTTAATCTGTACTTATTGGATTCCGTATCTGGGGCGATGATATTTTCTATCATGCATAAAAGGGTCCGAGGCCCGGTCCACATTGTGCATTCGGAAAATTGGATAGTGTACAGCTATTTTAACGAGAAAAGTCGCAGGACAGAAGTTGCTAGTTTAGAACTGTACGAAGGAAAAGTACAGAGCAATACCACAGGTATTGTCTACATTGTCTTGTGATCGTTACTTATTCAACATTTTTATTTCTTATTCGCATTAAGATTAGTAACGCGACCTTCTCATGTCTCTGTAGTGTTCTCATCTTTAGTTACAACAAAATTGCCAATCGTAGAAAGGCAGGCGTTCATTTTTCCTGCAGCGATAGAATCTATGCGGGAAACTATAACGGAGAAAGGTATTACGAGCAAACATATTATAGGTATGTATATGTATATATAACTAATTTAAATTTATTGCAAAGATATGAACTATTTGTATTAAAAATGAAAAAAATTTTAACATAAATTTTATTTCAAGTTTGTATTGTAATAAATAACTTTAGTAGACTTGCTGCGAAAATCATCAACAGTTTGGTTGTGTGAAATGCGCATAAACGAAATTCGATTATTTACAAATATAACATTTTTTGTTTGATATAGTGGCTCTAGCTAACGGTGGAATATTGGAATTACCGTGGATGATGGTCGATCCACGTCGGCCTATTAATCCAGAAGTACGTGAGGAAGGTGTGATACCGTATATGCCGGAGATACCTATTCATATGGATGCCATAATTAATTACAATCAAAGCGTCTTTAGAGTATCTGGTATTCATACTAGTCCTAGTGGCCTTGAAAGTACTTGCTTAGTTTTTGTACACGGTCTTGGTAAGTATTTTTAAATGAAACTATATTTCTACTTAAATTCACTAACAATTTTAAATGACCTATATTTGCAATTATTTATTTTTTAATTCTTAATTTAACAATAATACATATCAACGAGGAAGTTTTCTAATAATTATACCCATAATACGATGTTCGCAGACTTGTTCTACACACGCGTGGCACCGTCTAAAACATTTGACGTTTTGAAAGAAGATTTCGATTATTATCTTATTGTGATAGTATTGGCAGCGCTTTTAATATCATCATATATTACAAAGAAATTAGCATCCCAAAAAGCGCAAAAACAAGCGTGGAAATGATGTTTCACTTTTTTAGAGAAATCAATGCATTACATTCTTAAATATTTGTTCACTAAAAGCAAAACCATTTTGCTAATAATAATTTGTAAAAAACATACTGTTTTATAAAAAGCCAATGTTATTGAAAAGTAAATGTTAACAATTTATTGTCTTACCTAAAGTATGTAAAAACATACATACATATTGACGTATTATTTGTCCTTTCATCGGTATAGAATGCGCACACTAGGTAGCATATTTCTGAACATCACAAAGTGTGCTAAATTATTGCATGACAAAAGTGGACCACGATCACTAACTGTTAGATTATTAAAATAACTGACAACATGCTCAAAATATAATTATTTTTCGTTAAAAATGCAAATACAAATAGTTTAGTGTAATAAATACAGAAAAACATTTCGTTTGGAAAAGACAGAGAGTATCCGACACGTTGAAAATCTTATCCGATTTACTTAGTATTGCTATACAAGAAAGAAATTTTAGTGTACGTTTAACTATTCAATATCTAGAGGCAACAATATGGTATCAGATACAACTTAAATTGTACATATCTGATTGCCCTAAAATTGTGAAAGAGCTTTTATTCCGAATAAATAATAAGTACGGAATAAAAAGAGATACATATGTAGATGTGTTCAAAATAGAGCTGAAAAACATTAAAAATTAAAATGTAAATAATGATATAAATTTCAGTTCGCTTTTTTTATTAGTATACTGATTTATTATTGAATTGTTGCACCAAAACCTGAACTACAAAACTAAATAGTAATTTATAATGCAACAAAATTTTGAATTCCTTCGTATTGAGTTATCCACTTATACTTTTTAGAGTATTTATGTAGTATTGCATATATGACAAAAAGGTACAAACACTTCACATTCACTTTTGAATTGTTTGCATTTACTAGCATTTTTTTCAATAACATATATTACATTATTTTATTTTCTATTCTAGAACTAGTAAATTAACATTGGCATTTTAATATTTGTTCTTCAAAATCATACGAAATTTAGAATACTTTTAAGCTTCCAAATTCCTCTTAACTGTGTTACAAAAGTCAAATTACCTCACTTAGTGAGAAACACATGAAACAAAACATGTTACAGTACAAAACATCGATTTTATTTATTATATATTTATAATTAAATAAAGATTTAATGATGTATACCATCTGTGAATAGAATACATGCAAACGTGTCTATTACATAGAATAATTATTTGCTTTGTAGATAAATGTAAAGTTTAAAATAGACGTAAGATATTGTACAAATAAGAATATAAACGGTAATATGAAGATGTAAAATGTCACGTAACTGAATAAAAATTGTATACAAATAAAACTTTCGATGATCATAAAATACATATAAATAATGGAGTATATTGGTATACGTATATAATCTTAACATTATATTTTTAGTGATACAAATTTACATTTTGTACAATATATTTTGAAACCTCCTTGCATTTACTGACTTTCTATTGTTTTCGCCGTTTAGTAACAAAACTTGAAACGTATCTCTTATGACTCTGAAGTTTTATCTTGGATATACTTCACAATAGTATGGATATTCTTAAAATATTCATTGGTTGAAAATTTTTCAGAAACCTGAAAAGTGGTAAAATTCCATTAGCCTATTGTCGCAAACGACGGCTATAGCCGTCAAACTAAAAGTGTGCGGCAATGGGTTAAATAAATTAAGATTACACAGCTAATTTAATCATACAAATGCATAGAGACTATGTCAGTATTTTTGTGCCTTATCTTATTACCATTATATCATTGATCTCAAATGTTGCATCAGTGGAAATTTTTGTTATTTCGGAATTAAAAATACTAAGACATTTCACCAAAGCTATATCACTATTATAATCAGCAATATCTTTATATAATTGTACACAGCAGGCCTGAAAAATAAAACAATTTATTCTATATATTATATACGAGTACACAACAGCATATATAAAAATATATTTTGCATTAGGACGTACTTGTAGCACAGGATTCTGATGTTTGCTAAGATAAGGCTTTGCAATGCTTAAAACATTCCATATTTCTCGCTCTTGTAGGCCCAAATTTGTTGTAGTTTGACTCAATGTAGAAAGTAATTCTTTTTGTAGTTTGTAAGTTTGTGTGAATTTATAAATATTTTCAGAACTTTTGTTATAACTTTCTTTAGCGGAATCGTGCAAGAACTTGGAAAGTGCAGGTAGTACTTGCCTAAAAATAATCACCTTAAATATAGTTACTATAAATGTATTAAAAGAATGTAAAATATAAAAGACTTACTTAAGGGTTCTGGATCGTATAAAATCTTTCGATACTCGACCAAGTACATTTAACAATTCCCAAGCTCGATTGATTATTAGTACATTTTTATCTTTAAATCTATCTACCAGTGGATGCCAAAGTAAATGCACAATGGGTAATAGTTGATTTTCCCACTCGACTAAAACTTCAAGGCCTTCTTTTATCGTTGACATTGCAATTAGTGATTTTTGTACTTCTTTAGATGGTAGAAAATGTAAGCAATGCTTCATTATATTTTCAATCATTTTTATGTAAGACGGTATATTTTCTTCTAGAATCCATATTTTATCAATTGTAGATTCAGTTTATTAAAGAGTTTAGTGTATTAATGTATAGCTACCTTTCTCCTCAATTGGGTCTTCATTATTGGCACTTTCCTCTTCAATCTCGTCCGTTTGTTCTGTATTGTCTATATCATCATCGACTTTTACTGCTTCATAGTATGCTAACAAAGACTGAATAATTTTGGACGATTTATTTTCGGTACTTGTACCATGTTCTTGTAGCGTTGGTATGTTTTTTGGTCTTGCTAAATTCTTTATACATATAGTAAATGTATAAAAAACTTTTAAGAATGCATAAGAATTTTTTTGTTGAAAACTATTGTTTAATTGTAATAGTACATCCTCCACAATCTCTTTTATACAGGGTAAGAAATCCATTGTGCTATATTTCATGACAATTCCAACAACGTCGAGAACACCGGGATTGCGTTCTACCCTACGCAATTTAATGCTAATATGATATGAAAAATAATCAACATTTGCGCGTAGGAGATCTCCTACCGAACTGTATTGCTGAGATTCTGCAATATGTTCCAGTGTTTGTGTACCAACAAAACTTATTAAGTTATGTCCACTACCTGGAAGTATTCGAAAAACATCACACTCGCAAACAATTTTCTTATTCCGTAATTTTATAATCGTTTGTTTAAAAAACGAAAGTAATTACCTGCTCTTTCTATAATAAGATATAAAGTTTTGAGAAGGAATCTATCATAATCACATTTTAGATTTTGGGCTATCAATCCTAAGCCTTCCAGTAATAAGCAACACTGTATTACGTTACTTTGCGCAACACGTAAAGATACATCGTTAGTTGTTTCAATTGGTGGATACCAAAACTCAGGACTTATATAAAACTCCACAACTTCTTTATAAATCGATAAATAGGACGAATGCTTAAGTGGAACTGAAATATGTAAACAATTAATAATAGCAAACTATTTTAAACAGGATGCTATTCAACTTACCATTTATTATCCAGTTCAATAATATGATTAACTCTTTTCTATGTTGCGGACTGTCCACGATAAGACCAAGAATGTTATCTACTAAAATTCGAAGATCTCCAAATTCACCTACATATTTGCATATTGTAATAACTTTTTCTTCGCAAGCATTGTTCTGAATAAATTTAAATCGTCTCCACAAATGCGATCCATATGAGTATGCTGGATCCTCGAGATCTTTAACATTCACTGCTTGCAGCAGAGAAATAGTACTATATTCTATCTCAGATACATATACAAGAGCCAGCAAAAGTCTGCGAACATGCGATGCTGACATCATAATACGAGGCAAACTTTGTTTTCCAAGAAGTTTCAAGTAACCAGCTATTTCATTTAAACACGATAATTGATCAACATCATCTAAAAGGAAGAAAGAAACCCTAGTTTTATTTATCGGTAAGGGATTCTACTAAATTGTTATGTTTGACTTTAAATTGACATATTTTTACCAAATATAAATATATAAAATCGTACCGGACCTCCTAATAATCCTCGGCAATTTTGTCAAAAGATTATAGAAGTTTTCCTCTAACAATTCAACTAAAGGTCTCATATTTTTATTTTGCGTGTAGTTTATATTAATCGAGGCCAAAGCGGTTTTGGCTTCATCGCGAACTTCAGCATATTCATCCTCGGATAGAGATATTAAATATTCTATTAGTAGCATAACATTAGGTTTCATGTTCCTGTTTAAACAAATTTACAGAAACCCTTTTTAAAAACGGTTTATAATATTTATGATGTAAAACACAGGTATAAAGTAACAAGTATTACCTGGCACACGTTGTAAGTAACAAGTGTATATTTTCTACAAATTCTTTTCTAACTTTATAATGGGAGTGCCTTTTTAGTACATCCAATTGTTGAACAAGTATATTCAGTTTTGTTGCACTAGCATTAAACCATTCTTTATTTCTTGTTGCGCTTTTAAGATGTTTTTCTAATTCACTACGATCCTTCACATTATAAAAGGTCCCTTCTGCATTAATTAACTTTTTGTCATTTAGTTTCATCAAATCATCTAATGACGCTGTATCATCTTCTTCCCATTTATCTTTCATTACAAGAGATATTACTCTGCCCCAAGCTCTCAATGCTACCTGACATTATATTAGAATAAATGATTAACAAAATGCACCTGCATATTTTTAATCTATAAGTTATAAAAATTATTTTTCATTACCATTGTAAGTTTATGTCCTTGTACTTCATTTCCAATAGCTATCTCTTGCAAACCACTGACAACTCCAGGTAAAAATAACATAACAACATCAGCCACTTGGTCTTGCAATATTATATCAGATCTATCTGTTTCGTCATCAATTTTACATAATGCCATTACTGTTTCTACTGCTTTCAGTCTAAGAATCAGAAATATTTTTAATACATTAAAACCGAAAGAATGGGCAATCATTTTTATATGTTTACCTAAGTGAACGAGATTTTTCAATCCTCCCTATTGTAATTGACAATAATATTCCTTGTCCTATTTTAGAGGCATTTTGCCTAGTATATAAAGATTCTACAACTTCTGTGAAACAGGCATGTATCAGTGTCCTCAGACATGAAAGCACGGCCTCTTTAAGTTCTTCGTGTCCTTCAATAACTGCAAAAGATATGAGAATATCAAAATATGTATTCGTCCATGACTAACATTTTTCAAACAAGCCCAAACTATTCGTTGTAACATAATAGTTAATGAATTAGTGCATCATACTTATATCAAATAATATTTACCCATACTCTTTTGTGTGCGGTCATAAATTTGTATCAAAAGGCATGAATACAACTTATTGAAGTATTCTACTTTTGATATCTTTCCCCTCAACAGAATTGCCTGCATTGTCCTTACTAATTCTTCCTTCACATTTGTGCTATAAGTTTACACACGTTCAATACCGTTCATAAGATTAAATAAAATATAAATTTAAGTATCTGTGTTAACACATCAGGTTTTTTCATATGCAATGTTGCATTTACATAGATAACTCTTGAACATTAACAATTGGGACCTGTTGTTTGTAATCATTATTTCATTGTCTGTTATGTTTTGCGAATATATTACTCGTATTCATTAATATTTCAATGTGCTCCTTGGTAAATTCTTCAGATTTTGATTCAACTATTCCTCTTTTAGCTTGTTCATTGTATTATATTTTCTACTCCATAAAACAGTTTGTAACGTTCTGAATCAATACAAATTTATGACATTAAGTTTAGAGAAAACGGTGGACTAAGTTATTACCTAATTTTTTAATTTTGTTAATTTTAGTTTATCTAATGTTGTTTCTGTTGTATACATCCAAGAATTGTTGTAAAAAAGAAAATTCTTTCATTAATGTTGATCGCTACTCTATTAATGTAGCGCATAGTAAATAATCTTCGCAGTTATAGTTTTATTGTATCGTAAAAATTCAAAGTGGATTATTTGAAAAACAAAAAATTCCTTTGTTTCACTAAACAAGACGAGAGACAACATTACTTGTGAAATAACCTGATGTATTCAAATTGAATCCTTAATTGTTATAACTGACAAGCTTGTACATTTATAATTGATATGTGCCTGTTAATGGATTAATTACGATGATGTTTCGTATATTTTTATGCTAAACGCATAAAACTTGTTACCTTAGTGTTTCATTTAGTAGATGAGTAACGAGAGGAAATAAAATATATTCCAGTAAATCCTGAATAACTTTGTCCGAAATTTTGGTCAATGTATTTGCAACGCTCCGTGCAGTATCCACATTTGGATTTTTCATTAATAGATCACAAAGCGGTTTCAGTACAGTAAACGCTTCTTGTACTTGAATTTGTTCCATTTTTTTTAGTGGATAAAAGAGAAAATTGAAATTATTCTAATCAGTACCGTCAAACCGAGTCATATTTAAACACTGGCTGACATGTGCAACAATTACATGTGTTTAATACAGCGCTGTCCAAGGACCATTTGCGAACCGTCTTCGGTTTTCCCTATCGTGGCCTCGTTGTCATGATAACGAACGACGCTACGGGCTAGGCGAGCTATGATCTTTGGTCGGTACACTGCAGATAGCAACAGTTCACTCTCTGTCTATTAAATTAAGGTATAATTGAAAATTACTCTTTTAATTATAAAGTTTGGTTCGTACTTTCGTGCCAGTTCTTTCGCTCTACTGCGTCACGCACTTCAGCCTGCCCTTCCTATATGAGCTGGCGATCCAGAGCGCCCGCTCAGTCAGTTCCTGACTGCCGTACCAAGTGGAGTCTTTGTGGTATTAGTGTCATTAGCCATAAAGAAATGCTTCAAACAACCCGTGTCTAACTTCTTTAAGTGCAGATATGGCAGAAAATGCTTGAAACTATTCGTGCAGTTTCAAGCACTTGTTTTACCATTTATTATTCAGTTTACGTACTTCTAATCCACCTTGACCAACAAAACGCCGAAAACTTCGTAATTTGGCTCCAAGAAAACGCACAAAAGTTGCAAATTGAACCCTAAGAAAACGTCCAAAAGGTGCAAATTCAGCCCTAAGTAAACGCACAAAATTGTAAATTCAGCCCTAAGTAAATGCACAAAAGTTGCAAATTGTGTTCCAAGAAAATGCCTCAAACTTGCAAATTGAGCCCCAAAAAAAGGCACAAAAGTTGCAAATCGAGCTCTAAGGAAATGCAACAAAGTTGCAAACCGCGCCGAGAAAAATTTGCAACAATGTTGCGCCAAAAAATTTAGCAACAAAGTTGCAAATCGATCTCTAAGAAAAACAACAAAGTTGCAAACAGCGCCTCGCGAAACGCAACAAAGTTGCAAATTTTTTGGCGCAACATTGTTGCAAATCTTTCTCAGCATTTTTTGCAACTTTGTTGCGTTTCGCGTGGCGCCGTTTGCAACTTTGTTACATTTTCTTAGGGCTCGGTTTGCAACGTTGTTGCAAAATTTGGCGCAACATTGTTGCAAATTTTCTCGTCAATTTTTGCAACTTTGTTGTGTTTTCTCGAGGCCCCGTTTGCAACTTTGTTACATTTTCTTCGAGCTCGATTTGCAACTTTGTTGCATTTCCTTAGAGCTCGATTTTCAACTTTGTTGCATTTTTTACAGCTCGATTTGTAACTTTGTTGCGCTTTCGCGAGGCACTGTTTGCAAGTTAATTGCAGTTTTATGAGAAGTTGTTTGCAACTTTGTTGCATTTTTCTAAGCGTTATTTGCAACTATCTTATATTTTGCCGAGGCGTTGGTTACAACCTTGTTGCGTTTTCGCGACGTGTTATATGCAACCATATTTCATTTTCGCTAGGCATTTCGTTGCAACCCGGTTGAATTTTGGTGAGGCGCTTTATGTATACCTGGTTGCAATATGTTTAGTAATGTTGAGGTCAATTTTTACAAGTTCTCCGCTTGCGAACGGTAGTACTTGTTTAAGGAATTGGAATTAGGTCTTTTCAAGGATAATTAAGGTGTTAAAATAAAGAGACACGTAGAATTTTTGTCATTTAAGATTTATTCAAATTAATTAATGAAGATACAAGTTACAAAAATGTGGTAATTCAAATTTACAAACTAATACTTATGAAGTATTCTTTAAAGTTAATTTACAATATATCTTACAGATAAAACTTATACTAAAATTTTACACACAAGCAATTACAACAATTGTGTCACTTGTGTATATTTAAAACACAAAGTATTTATTGTTATCTTGCATTTTATATTTAGCACGTTCAGTAGAACTTGTAGTAACAGTAATATTAAAGTTTACACAAGATCTACTGAATAAGGAGAATATAAATTAAAATATATACTAGTAGGTATACATAACAGTTAATTACACAATTGTTCTAAATTTATCTTATATGCTAATAGTTACAAACTATTCTTAGAAACCAATTTACTATAACTAAAGTATATGGCAAGGGTTATTCTTTCTTCTTTCTTGCTTTATGCCCAATGAGAAATTTGGTCAAGCTCCTTACTCTTTGCCTGTGAGACCTGCACACACAAAAAATATATTAGTAAGTATATGTAGCAGGAGAGATAAAAATTGTTAAGCGATATTTAAAGGAAAAAGAAAGAACTGAAGGCCAAACCACAAGCGTGAAAGAAAGAGAGGATTATTTAACAAGGAATGGAATGGGTCTCTTAAGAATGAATTTGATGAGAGCAGAAGTAAAGGAATTGACTGAGAGTCTTAAAAGAGGAGACTATGAAATGCAACAGCTGGAATGAGACAGAAAAATATACGACGCTAAATATAATGAAATGTTTAAATATATTAGAACAGCAACAGCAATAAAGTACTTAAGTAAGAATGAAAGATGGCTCAATCATCAATTAATAATATAGGTAACAGATGCGAAAGCCTTAAAGGATGAAGAAATATTAGGAGAAGGAGAAGAATAAAAGAAGTGACACGTGCAAACAAAAATTTGAAATGCTAGAGCACCTGTTAACAGCCTGTTAAATAAAGATAATAGGATATAAAAATGACTTTAGAATTTTGAATGAGACATGGAGGAATAGGAAAAATGTATAATAGATGTGCGATAAAGCAGTATGAATATTGGAATACATAAGGTAGAGACGGTATGAAAAGGAAGAGCGGAACAGAAGATGAGAGTACAAGAGTTAAGATAGTATTGTGAAGATAGGTTATATGTACGCTAAGCCCAACTTTCATTGCTGCGATACCGAAATAAAGAATACTACTACTATTAGTATGTATTTTGGACATGGTGGTAAATGTCTCTAAAGAGAAAAATATTCAAAAATGTATTTACTTTTGCTAATAATCTTGATGATTGTAGAATAAAGTGAACAGTGGAACTTACAATGTTACCGTACATACTAATATTGGTGTATAGCTTGTAACACTCTGTTTGCTAACACTTTATTAATATGTAAATCAGAGTACGAAACGTTCCATACCACTATTTATATAAAAGTGCTTGAATTTACGTACCACTCGTATCCCTGTCTTACCTACACGCAAAGTGTTCATTTAGTATCGCCATCTATACAAATATGAGTGAAACTACTCGGTCCTGCCATAAACACACTTAAGATACGTGAGAGGCGCGTGTAGTTTCTCAAAGTTCTGTGTAGATGGCGACAACATAGCAGGTAATGTAGATCCTTATCGACCCGCGTAGTTTCAAGCATATCTTTACAGATAGTAATTAATTTATGAATTAAAATATATACATGGTTACTTGATGTATAAAAAAAAAGACATGTTGGGGAATAAGGAAATTTAATTCTCAAGGCGATACATAAATTATCTTACTGTAGAATGATATCTAAAGCGTAAAAAAACAGAAGAATATACATAAGAAGTAGGACAATAAATAATACAGAATATTTGCAACTACAAATACATAAAAAAATAGGAATGAGAAATCAAAAGTAACTGCAATAAGATCTTAAGATTCTATCCAATAAAATAGCTATAGTGAGCAATAATGCCCACTTAATGTTCACTGGTTCCTGACTGCTTACCCAATGATATCCCGGGATGTAATTTTCCAGGAAATGTTGTTCTATTGCTGATAACAATTTGAGAAAACTGCGACGCTCGCTTCATCCACGATGCATCGGAGCTGGTCCAAGAATTGGTGGCGATGACTCCGTGAACATTAATTGGGGAAGAAACGAACATTAAGCAGGCACTACTGTATTTTACATCCTAAGTACCATACGCAGTCTATTCGCTCGAATTATTTTCCATGTAATTATCAAACGTATCTTATCTGTTCTGTGAGATTGTGTAAAGAATCGTTTAAGAATTATACAGTAAATAATTGATTGCCCAGGTCTCACCACGTGGAGGTTACTGCGCATGGAGACCCAACCTAGCCACGGCCCTTCCACCCTCCAATTGCGGGAAAAGTAATTTTAGTATCATTTTTGAGAAAGAAAACTCTCCTATTATCGTCACTTTGTAGAACGTTCATTATCTGATCGTAGCACAAATACGACAATAACAGGAGTACTTAGAAGAATCGCGACCGCGAACTAAATTGAATAACAGTAGGAAACTTGAAAGAAAATCTGCAAGAGGATGCAATTTCCTGAAATAAAACTTTCTAAAAACTATATCCTGAGATCTTAAAAACTAGACAACGAAATATTAGTGCTGTGGTGAACCCTGCTGTCACATAGACTATGACACAGCTTAAAAATAAATCCTCCCTTATTAAATACTAGATGAGATTCAAATGCGCCCTGCCTGTCTAAAGATCTAACTTAAAATTAGTATGACCCTACGTAGTATAACATCTAAGAGTTCAATTGAAAGAACAATTTCAATAATATCCTACCTACATAGGACTCTAATTAATACTTTCCCATACTGATACAGGTATAAGTATGCAAATACTTAATATGGAATAATTAATGGGGGAATTAATTCGTGGCCCATGGTGTCCTAGAACAGAGTGAACCAATTTTTAGTTTCATAAACCCTGCCTAAGTAAAAGTCTAATAATTTCAATTCGTGTAAAACCTGCCTGTATAAAGATCTAAGATTGTGTGTTCAAACAAAACCTACCTACATAAAGAGCTAAAAATATTATTCGATTTATAATTGAGCCTGCCTAATTATTTGTCTAACATCCATAATTAGTTAAAAGGGCAGTGGCAGTGGCTGGGGCAGTGGCAGGGACAGGGGCAGGGGCTGGGGCATGGATTGGGGCAGGGTGAGAGTGGGGTCATATGATACAAATTTTAAGCAATCCTCTTCTTTAGCTGATTCCTTTGTCCTGCGTCTGAAACAAAGACAAACTGAAAGCAATTAGTAAAGCATTATAAAAATCTTAAACTCACAAACGGGATTGACGAGGCTGGCTTCCTTTAATTTTTTAGTTTTCAATCGTGTCCTTGACAATCTTTCTAGATCTGTGTTGTATATATTCCACTTTTAAGTAAGTCTGTACTTCCATTTGTTTAATATATTATATTTGGTTCATTTGGGATCATCTGTGAATCTGTAACAATCTCATGCTTTGGATTAGTGACATCCTCAAGCCCGGTCATTGAAGCTGTTTTAATTTGTAATAAATTAAAGACAAAGGTAAATACAAAAATAAAAATAAAATTAAAAAAAAGAAAAATTACACCATATACAACAAGAATTGCCAAAGAATTGGCCAGCCATGATCTTTGGCTGACGATGATGTGCCATCCTCAAGGGTGGCACAGGAACAGGCTTCCAATTGGAAGCAGTTGGGGACTGGCATTCGCAACTCTAATTAAAAACGCGATCTTTAATCAACGCAACGCTAACTGGAACTCGCGATGCAATCATTTCGCAACACTATTTATTAAGACCGATAGAAAGCAAACATTAAATTATTTGCAATATGAAAAAACAAGCAAATTGAAGATCCCCTGAAAAGTTAGCTGAAGGCTCAAGACGCGAAAATAATTTCCGCAACACTAGAAACTTTCTCATACGTAAAATATATTACAAAATACTACAATTCAACTAACAATAAGAACGGCCAAATTGCAAGAACAATCGCGACATCGTTGCGCAACGGTAAATCAATCGCGATATTCATTTGCTCGCAACACTAATTAAAAACCGCGTGGCATTTAACGCAACTCTAAAGCAACGCGATATTTTTGTGAGGGCTTTTGTGAGGGCAGTTTCGGAGCCGAAATCGCGACCACGACCGCGAGGGATTCGAAAAATCGATAGGCAAAGCCAGAGGCGAACGCATTTTCGTTCGCGCCACAGCTTCACCGTCGACTTTTTAAATCAGATTTCCTGAAACAGGTTGAACACGCGAAATAGTGCCTACCCGATCAGAGACTGTGTCAACCTGCCCGGCCCTACCTACTTATGTCTATCAATCACACCAGAAGGTATATTACCTATCCTACCTAGACCTATATTTAAAAAATGGCAAACAGGCACACCAACAAACGACACTCCACGGTTCTCAGTCAAACACTTGGGCGTGAAAGCCTACACTAGGGAGGCGTCCCGGGACACCCCCGACACCCAAGTGTCGTCACACAACTTGCACACTCCAATGTACGTACCATTTTTCTGAAATCGACTGACAGTGGCTAGGATCTTTGCGTTCACGTGGGAAAAACCACGTCGCGGTTCAGATATTTAATAGATATTTGATAAAATAATTAAATAGCACCGATACAAGAGGTGCTTGATAGCAATTGATAAGTATATTCGATTCCCTCTGGCATTTGGCCTTTGTCATCTTAAATGACAAAAACTTTGTGCCTCGGTATGGCAGGGATTATTAATGCAATTAATAATAAAAATGATGTCTCTGTTTCAAATTAATGGACATCTTATCTTGGTCATAGTAGCTACATTTTAGTACGGAACGACGCAAATCCACAGCCTAACCACACACACAATGCGGATATTACGTCGCGCACGATACACCAAACGCACTGTCAGTCGCCAACAATAAATCATTCAATAGCTTATCAACTAAAGAAATATCGTCGTGCTCTACCACCGTTTTCCCACCCAAGTAGCACCGGGGCACGTGAGTGGGATCGGGGCAGTGAACACGGAAAGGGTTAAACCTGGAAATCTTCGTCTAAAAACATGATAAAGATATACTGATTTTCTAACGGGCTAAATATGTATTTGTATATTCAATGACTCTACTTTATTAGAAAAATTAAGCAATGACTCTACTTTATTAGAAAAATTAATCAATGACTCTACTTCATTAGAAAAATTAATCAATGACTCTACTTTAAATATACTTTGAATTAAATTCAAACATCCTAGGGCGCTCTCGTCATCAAAGCATTGCTTCTAATAAGCAAAGTTGGTTTTAAAGTAGATTGCCTTGATATCGAGATCTACCCGTTCGCGTATTGTCTTCTTGTACACTCAGGTTTAATTAATATTTTGTACGGAAGATGTGAATTTATTCATATCTTTATAAGCTAAAGACTAATGTGGATATCGAATAATAAAATTATTCGATAGTTCCAACAAATTGGCAAGGTATATAAATACCTTTACCTTATATTTAATCAAAGTAGAAGAAAGAAATACTACGTTCTTACTAACAGCAATCGTTATGCATTTTATTACAACTGTGCACTAATTGCCATTGACAAATGCACGAAGTCGAAGGGTATTCGACTTCTCCACTACAAACTAGTGCACGTATGGTACTGGACGTGACTTTATATTCATTTAATAATTAATAACTATTTAAATATTCGGTTTATACGTATTTAATTAAATACTCTATTATAAAAAGATGCATAACGATATATTTTATACTAAATTTCTCTCTTAAAAATCTCAAACTAATTTGAAACGCGTTGTACAAGAAGAACTATCCTCATATAATATAAAACAGTATACAAGTTACTATTCATGAGTATATTTCCATATACCCATGGTCACAGTGCTTGCCAGAAAAATCTACGTAATTACAACCAATCGCTCGTGTCGATTCGGACCTTTCGTCCTGCGACATGATTGAGTGACCAGAGGAACTTTAAAGCATGCCACTCACCGGTTGCAGACTCACCAGGGGCGCGGTCAAGCTCGTCGCCATCAAAGCCGTAGAAGCTGCTGTAACATTCAAAAAGAGCAGACAACATTAAAACCTTTATTCTTTCAGTGCTTTTAGAATGTGTTAATTATCTCAAGATTATTGCACTACAAGATTAAAGAAATAAAGAGATACTTACTCGTCCGGTTGAGGGATGAAAGCCTGAACTCGCCGAACAGGACACTGACTCTAATGGAACCCTTATGATTGGCAAACAAAGTGATTATAATCTCGCGAGAGTATTATTTCGGAGCAAACACTGGCTCTACATTCGCGTCTCTTTACTGTTATTTATGTTCAATTATTTTTAAGAGCGGTTGCGCTCAAAAAATAATAAAAAGAAGTTTTACGGAACAAGCACTGACTCTACCAACCGCATTGCGCGCGGTCATCAACATTTTCTGAAAGAAAATCTGTACAAGTCAGTAAATGAGGAGAAGAGGTAGAAATTGAAGCAATACACATGTGATTTTATTTGTCTCCTTCTTATTTCTTTATGTGTCTGTTGAGGAATTACTGCCTTTGTTTTAATAAAGTACAACTGTATTATTAATTGTCTATTGAAGATATATTATTATAGTTTAATATAAATGACTTATTAAAAGCATACTGTGACTGTTCTTTGTCAGAGTTTTAAAAGTGATCATGATCCTAGTAAGTAAGGAATATCGCGCATTTATAAATTCTCGTAGATGCTTGTAGAAATCAAGACTAGAAACTATTTATCATGCTTCAAGCGCATGGCAACAAATACGTAGGTACGCGGGCAATCCTGTGCCGAAAATACAATTTGACCGTACTTGTGCCTACGTCACAGAGATAATAAAAGTGTTTAATAAATAGTAGTGAAGCTATAATACAAATCGAGACCGAAATGCGATGAAACATGAACTTAATTCAATTTTTCGTTTTGAATCAAGGAAGTTTACTAACTCTAGTTTTAATCGCAAATATTGTAAGTTCTATGTGAAATGTTTTCATTACTTAATGAACTTGGATATACGAATTGATAGAAGAAAGTATTGAAATCTTTTTACAATAATGAAAGTGTTCAATAAATTTCAACTGAAGGAAATGAACTTGAGCCGAAAACCGATCGCCAGATAACAAGAGATATACGTAAACCGTTGAAATTATAACTTACATGTTACCAGTCCTTCATCAAAAGTCGTCAGACTAATTGTTAAGCGCCGTATGAATTGTATCGCAATACTCTATTCCTGCAGCCACAATATATTATTCTCTACCAACCAATCATCCACTGGACCTGCAACAAAAAGAAAAGCAACGCGATAAACCTGTGCTAAAATCCAAATCAAAATCGGTATGTGTCATTGCAAACATAATAAACGCAACCTTAACACCACATCGAATCCGAACAATCGTGTAATAAAATATAATAAAGATTCGAAGAAGCGTTCAAACTAATAAATTAATTAATCCGATATTTTAATAAACGACGTGTATCAAAGAATCGGTTGTACCGGATGACCAGTCAAGCGTCCAGCAAAAGAGACTCGGTAAAGAGTTTAATGTACATCTGCGATAGACAAACGGTTGTTAAAGAAATGCGTATTAATTAATAGAAGCTAATACTCAAGCGTATGCGGTGTTAAAGTACACGCCGAGATGTTATTGCATTGCAGGGTTATATATGTCACTAACCTTCAACTACAGAGACAACCTTACGCTGCGACACTTCAATTGAAACTGACGGGTCGCGCGCCGCGCGACGGCCGGTCCCACTGGACAACGCGCCGGCGCGTCGGCCGCGCTTGGTGGTATTCGCTATTTTCGTAATGCCTACTATCCTAGGGTCGTGCCTACTGGACTTCTACTGTTTTTGACCAAATTTTACCCGGACCTACGCCTCTAGGGTCGTGCCAACTGGACTTCTAGTGTTTCTGACCAACTTTTATCCAAGCGCCCAAACCGCAATTTAGACGCTTGGATGGAAATAACTAATGTATAATAACGTTATACATACATACATCGTTCATTATCATTTGCCGGAAAGCAATGTAAAATATGTTCGTTTTTATTAATACGGTCATTAGAAAAGGGCCTGTGAACAAAAGAAAAAAAATAAGCTATCCAGTTGCTTCAACTTCATCAACTTGCTCGTAATAATTAATTTCATTCTAGATTTAATTTATGATGCTGATCATTGATGCAGCTCGCTTGCAAGTCGATGTGACCAATTTGTTTATAACTTCTTTAAACAAATTCAATTATCTCGCATTCTACTGGCCCGATTTTAATTAACGACGTCATTCAAAAGCTCTTGGTACAAGGTACATTCTGTTCCTCTTTTAGACCGACTCTCATGTATAATTACTGTGAAATTCTCCAACCAACTTTTACATTATTTATAAAGAATAAATAGCGCCAGTAGCATTTGTAATTAGTTTATTATCCTGATTGGTTCTCATATGTCAAACAAGAAAACATGCCCTATGTACATTAGTATTACATTTAGTGTACATTAGTAAATATTATACGTGACTAAAGAGTGAAATAAATAATAAATAACAATTTTTATCTAAAACATGTACCATAATACTAACAACACTTTTTATTATTTAATTCCATTTGTATTAGTTCGAATCTGTTGTATATTTATTTATAATTTCATAGAGACTGCAGACACCGTTAACACTATGGGTAGGCAAGTCAGAAATGTATTCTAAACTGATCATAACTCCCTTGTTCCAAGATTCTCGGATGAAACTTGTCATACAAGACACACTTGGAAGATGCGCCAACTAAACAGAATAAAAGGATTAACTCGTTTCTCAACCAATATTTCATATACAAGTGTCGAATATCTGATATTAACCCATTTGTATCACAAAGCTGAATAGTCTGCAAGTTATGTTTTTCGCACTTAGATTAAAAATGAATAAGTACTTAAAATAACTGCTGTAAATATTAATAATACAAAAAGGCAATAACTCGTTCTTAAACTGTACTACTTCAATTTCACATTTTACTACATTTTTAATAAATAAGAAGTGATCTCTTATGTCATGCAGTAACAAATTATTTCTGGAAAACCATAAAAACAATATTACCTCCTTAGTAATTTCTTCTGGTACATTTTCCTTAACATACGGAGCAACATTTGCGTATAGCTTATTATATAATTTAGCAGTTTCTTCTGGTTTCGACCATAAACCTTCTTGGTAAGTATAATAAACAGTACCACCGACAACAGTGGATTTTATAGCAAACCTGAAAATATAACCTTAAACTCAAACTCATACTTCAAGTTTCTTATATACGAATAATCGCATCAAAATACCAAAACATAAGCGTATTTTTAATACTTGTAAAAGGCGTAGGTACTAACCGGAGTAAGGTCATTATTTAATATATATAAATTAAGTTGACACAAGAGTTTATGTTGCTCCTCTATCTGTTATGCTAAAATATGAAAATTGCATACCCTTCTCTGAATTTCCGATTCGATTCAAGATATGTACTATATATGTCGATTAATTTGGTATATTATATATTATATTAAGTTCTGAATAAATAGTTCAATAAAGCTTACATCCGTTTGTAATATTTCATAATCGTATAAAATTAAGATTTTTGCAATGTTTAATACGAAACTGTTATATGGATCGCGTAGTATGCACTTTGTGACATGTACACAATAGTTAGAAACTCGCCTTTTTTAATGACAAGAGTTCGTTTCGTTCCACGCCAATTATTTTGCACGTTTTCCTTTACCTATTTGTAATTAAAATTTATATTTCTCACTGATGACAAAGAAGTTGCCATATCGTTATTTGTGTGCTTTTAGATGACGAATAACTATTATTTATAGTAACGAAAACAATGTTGATTTAACTTAACCACAAAATTCTTCGTATATCTATTAATGTCATATAATGTGGCCTCAGGAATATATAGAATTGAAGGTAGGGAAGCTTCGTCGTTGTATTTACATTTATAATTGAAAAATCTAACGGGAAATTTCTTTTGTAGCATATAGAAGGCTCACTGCTTTGTGGGATATGCTACGAAATTATGGACACATCTGTTATCACATCCTGTTCTCACAGTTGTAAGGAAAACAAACACTATTCACATGTAATACCTTGTAATATAATTAATTTACCTTATAATTTTGTTATTTAAATTTTAGATTGTTCTTTATGCATCCGAAAATATTTGCATTACAAAACACAGTGTCCGGCTTGTTTTGCTGAGACCTTCGAGAAGGATTTGCGAAAGAACAAAGTTGTGGATGAGATTATAGCGCAGTTTTTACAAGTTAAAGATAAATTAAAAAGATGTTTACAAATACAGATTCAATTTGCGCATGTTAACAATGATGATAATATTTCTAAGACGCCAAAGTCATTGCATGAAAGTAAAGATGTGCATGTAGATATGGAACAAATGAGAGTTACGGATAATGTTTCTGTTTCTGAAAATAATTTGTCGCCCTATGCAAAGGCGCAAAATAATATGTCTAGTCCTAGTACTAGTGGAAGACCCAAAATTCCTTTAATGTTTACACCTAAAAGTAGTAAACGTCCAATTGTAACAAATATGGAAGATACCAAAGTTGTGATATGTCCAATATGTAAAGTGGCTGTTTCAGAATTGCATATAAACAGACATCTTGATGATTGCCTCAAAAGAGAATCACAAAAGAATAGACCAGAAATGTAAGTTATAGGTTTCTATTGTTTTACAAATATATGTTGCGTTTTGCAACTTGCCATTCCTTTCTATATGAGGCTTTAAAAAATGTGTATGTATGTAACATTTATTTTTATAGATCGAGCCCAAAACGCAATCCTCTGCCAAAGTTAGTATTTAGTTTAATGAAAGATCTAGTACTAAGGAAGAAATTGAAAGAATTTGGTTTGTCGTCGCAAGGGGATCGAAAAGCTTTAGAGGCGAGGTTGCAAAGGTATATTATTCTGTATAACGCTGAATGTGATAAATCATATCCACGGCCAATTTCGGAATTGATCAAGCAATGCGAAGAAGAAGAGAATGTCGAGAGAAAAATTAGTAAAACGTCTCTTCTTAATGTAAATATGCACTACTTTATCTTTGGTATAGGATTCTTTGTATAATAATACTTTGTGTCGCAATTGAGCTAATAAACATTTGATTATTTCAGAAGTTACAAGTGACTAGAAACACAGAGCAAAATGTTATAGAAGATGAAAGGAAAAAGTATTGTAAGTTTTCTGAGAAAGTTTTCTTGTATGCGGCATGTCCAATGTTTAATTATTGTTTTATTTTTATCAGTACATGCAAACAAAGATAGTTTCGCTGTTTTAATCAAAAAGATTAAAGTTATGGATTCCACGAAAAAACCGTCGGTCAGGCGTAGTTTACTGAACGAGAGCACAGGAAACAATGAAGATATTCCGCATAAACGTCAAGCTGTATTAGACTTGGATGATTCGGTGATTGAAGAAAATGATTTGCAGCCGTTAAGTTCTGGCGTATACATCGCAGACTCCGATTCAGATACTTCTTGCCCGTTGCAAATGTATTCCAGTACTGGGTCAAACAAAATTGTTAACGTTCGATTATCCCCTTCGGATAACAGTAATTCGCAAAATAAATCTGAATGTGACACAAGTTATGAGGGGAATGTAGATCGAGAAAAAATCAAGAGTAATCATACACCTCTGAAAGTAGATGCGATAGAAAACGATGATAATTCGGATGCATCTGGTGAAACATCCGATTTTATTGAAGAATCAAAATCGGTAATGGAAAATTCGTTCTATCAACGCATACCAATAAATGATTCTCGAAATTCATGTAACACACCAAAGCGTGGAATATTATTACAAAAGGAAGAGAAATTATTGCGAGAGGACCAAATCAAACGAAGGGAATCTGTTACTAGTAGTACAACTGATTTTGATTTTAACAATATTTCGTGTCAGGACGAAGGGGACGCAAAATCGTCTTCCTTTCAGGATATTCTACGTCATTTCTCCTCCAGTAACGATAGTACTGACAATAAATTTAATTCCGGTATGTAATTACATTTTATCAAAAGTTTTAAACATCTTTCATTTTCTTTGAGGGAAAACAAGTGTTTCAATTACGAATTATTTTGGATACATGAAAAGCACTCGAAAACAGTGCTTATTGTATAAATGAATATGTTAAAATACTGTATATATTTGAAATTACATTTTTCGATAAGTATTAAATCTTTATAACTAATTTTGCAGGAAGGGTACGTCCTGTCAGCCACGGATCTTTAAATAGTAATGAAATTAATTCAACGAATTTGGAAAAAGAAAATATAAGTTACTCGCCTGAAATTAGCGGTAGTCATTCTCTTCGAAAGAGAAGCCGCGATTCTGTACAAACTGATAACAAACTTATTACGCCAAGTAAAAAGAAGAAAGTTAAAAAATCGTCACATAATTTTTCTACCGAATCCAAACAATTAAATAAGGAGGAATCCTCAAGTACTTTGTGTGACAGGAATGTGGAATGTTTGCAAAACAAACCACGTGTGAGAAAACAATTGATAAGTATAGCAGAAGATACTATAGCTATAAGAAAATCTGCTAGAACAAAGCATAAAAGTAATAATCATTAAAAAAAGAGAATTAAAAATCACGTTCTTTTTTCTATATAAATTTAGTGACAATAATATATATTTTATGTAAATATCTAAACTAATAATATAATGTTTTGATTAATCTACTGTGTACATAAGTTTTTTCGTATATTTAAAATGTAACATTTGAAAACTATTTAATTTCGATCCATTTCGCTTTTGTTTTTGTGCACGAATGCCTGAAATATGATTATGACTGTACTATAAGTTATTTTCTATTTCATTTTGTTCAAGAATAAATATTGAGTCATGAACGTATCAAGAGGAAGAGGGCGCGAATATTTTAGTTTGCGCTACCCAATGTATACAAACAAAAAAATAAATAAAGGGACGAAACAATAATTATTTACATTTCTTTTTAATCGCATGCCCTGCAAGTTTGTTTTTTACTGTCTAATAAGTCACATTAATTTACCTATTATAAATTTGCTGGGATTTAATACAAAGGTATTTACCAAAGACATCAAATTTTATTGAATACATTATAGTGTACTGATCTGAAAGGGATCAACAATCTTAAAAGATGATAAACACACGAACTTTTACATCTCATTTTCGTCTAGTTATTAACAATAACACGGGAAGCTTAATTTAACACTAAAATAGCTGTCTTTGACATTCTTTATGCATAAAATATCTGTCTTTGTTCATGTATTTTATTTCTCATACACTTTGGTATCATTTATACACATAATCTTATGTACACTTTATGTAATTGTTATTATCTATATTATAATTTGTCGTTTACCAAACCTTCTAAAAGCTTCTAATATGCTAATGGAACAACTATCACATTCATGAAACACTTTATTTTCGGAGTTATTTTAAATATACTATTGTATCCTTTAAGATAATGATTTATTTATAACGTTACACTGCATATATGTATTATTTACTTGTGAATAAATACGAGCGCAACAATTTTATAGGAATGAGATTTTCTACGATCGTAAAGTGACTTTACGCTAACAATTATATATCCTCCAACATTAAACGTTATTAGTATGTGGCAGTGTTTCTGAAACTATTTTCTGCGAAACCGGTATGCGAGTACTAGTTAGTTTATTTCTATTTGTACAACTTTTTCTTTGTAAATATGAATTTGGATAACAGATTTCTTCTTGAAAATATATTTCAATTATTTGCTGTTCTATTATATGCAACTTCGTTAGAAAATTATCCACAGAAAATAATTCAGTGAATAAACTATAACAATTATACTATTATAATTTTTTGCCCCATGTGCACTCAAATCTACCACACGCAATATCCATCTTCCATTTTTTTTCTTTTTACAAATTACTCTGGTCTACATCCCCTTAACGTTTACGTTTCAAAAATAAATCTTATTTTCAAAAATACGTCCACAGTATCATTTCTTTTCTCCTGACGAAATAGTATGATCAGATTTTTCATTTATCGATGTTACTTTATTCTACACTATCGTTTAATTTATTTAACTTATACGATCATTTTTGGTCTTCTCATTGTAAGGGTTACGCATAAAAAGTTTAAGAACCACTGCGGTATGGTATGGCATCACGCGAGGTAGTTACTCAACGTTTACTACGCTTTTATATGTACTAGAAGCGGATCTAGTTTTCGTGTACATACATAGAAAACCACGATCTTTAGGGAAAGAATATCGAAAAGAACGCAAAACAAATATTCGATAAAATTAGAAATAGTTCTAATCGAAGCTGCTTGCTCAAAACTTTAAAGCTGGGCAACAATTATAACAATATACTTTTATTTTATTTTTTCGTTTTTAACAAGTGTTTCGGCAAACATACAAATCGGCAATGATTTAACTTAAAGATCATTTACGGAAGCTAACGCAATGTAAACGTTTTGAAACTTTATTTTTTGCGAATATAAAACTTTCATGGAGCAATCGCGTTTTACGAAAAAAAACGAAGAATAGTTTGAATTTATGTTAGTAGAAGTTTCTTTCTAAATTATAATAAGGAAAAAGCTGCACAGCATATGGGATACAAAGAAAGCTGCTTCAATTACTAAAAATATTCAATTTTATAAACGACTTACGATTACGCGTAGCGTTTGATAGCTTCTTTTGTTCTTACGTCGGACTACGCCACAATTAACGATTGTGCTTTTATATAATTTCTTTTGATCGTTAATTTAACATTGACCAACCGTGTTGTTTCGTTACGAAACATTGAACAATAACGTTATTTCCACCTAAGGTTCGCACATTAAATATCATACTCTCCTTCCAAATGAGGCGTATTTATATCACACAAATATAATGTGTAACATATCGTATTTACAAGAAACAGTAGCCATCGAATAAATTTTAATCGATTTCATGAGCCTGCTTTATTGTTTTTAACGTGCCTCCAAATTGTACGCCGCGAATTTGAGATATGATTATGTATAACAAATGTTATGGTTTTCATTATGTTATACGCACAGAACACGTGTAGGTATACACCTGTAATTTGGAACGATATGTTCGAAACGTTCGAGTTACATCTTGTCTACTTAGAATTTTGGAAACGTAACATTAAAATAGAACTATCTTACAACTATTTACATGGATGTGATAGTTCAGCGATGTGCAATTTAAGACAACGAATTTACTGTAGGTCGTCACAATTGTGCCTCTCGTATCGCTTTTGATTGACTCTTTGATTACCGAGCTCGATTCGTTTCTTTAGTTTATTGCGTTTAAAGTGATTGCTTTTAGTCAAATTTATTGATTAATTTCAAGAAATTCCGATCGTACTCCTGTTACAGATATTCATCTAAAGTGTAAACATTCATTGAGAAGATTCTATACACAGTTAACGGAATTTTTGTTCTACTAGTTATTATATTACTTATTTATACAAATTCCGTGTTGAAAGATCAACACGATTGCAACACTTTCTTGGATTTCAAGACAAGTTGATTTTAATCATAGCTGACAATTGTTGGACTGTCACGAAAGCAGTTATATCGCGTTGAAACGTTTGTATTAGCATTTATAAGACGTAGGATTCGAAACCGTGCATTTCAATTGTTCCATCGAAATTTTAACTATTACGCTAAATTTAAACTCGAATAAATAGGATTGCTGAATTTCGCTTTGATTCTTATAGAAATTTCTGCCCGATGACTCGTCTCGTTAGTAATGATCGTTGTAAAAATGTTTGTTTATTTTGTCTAAGAAATTGGTACTTAGGTAACAACACGAATTGCTTCTTACAAGAATTGTTGACAGAAACGGGCCTCAACTCGGGAATTAAAATTCAACGAAAACTGTTCTGAGATTGTAATATTGTTCGTCAAAACTCGAAGCACATTTAATCATTTCTTGATTGTGACATTCGCACAACGTGTACAAATATATAAAGCCTTTACACCCATATATATAGACTTTTTATTTCATGGTTTCAAATCCCCTAATGGGTGAACATGCTTGTCGGCAGAGAAGGATTAGAAAAATATTATCCTGCCATTATACTCGATGAGTATCTATAGATATTCAAACATCGACTTCAATGTT
Organism: Nomada fucata; assembly: GCA_948146005.1. Taxonomy (NCBI): domain Eukaryota; kingdom Metazoa; phylum Arthropoda; class Insecta; order Hymenoptera; family Apidae; genus Nomada; species Nomada fucata. The sequence continues at coordinate 8,727,314 of OX411282.1, forward strand.
TTCAAAGAATTGCGTAAAAATAAAGATTCTTATTACATATTCGCATTCAAATAAATATCTACATGGCAACCGTGCATCCCACTCATTTCCCTCGTTTCCTACCTGTGAGAGCAGTCTTATTAATCTAAACGAACTTTAGGAAGGTTCGTTCTGAAGGATAAATCGCGCTGAACAATTTATTATCATCTGGCCTATGCTAACAATATATTCTCTATAATGTACAACAATTATGATTGAACAATTTGATGGAGTGTTGCGTGAACTATATTTCTTTTGAAGAAGTACTCGCATCAGCTATATTACAATTAATCGCGCCACCTCAGTGTGTTTGAGGCTTTGATTTACGTAAATTATATTTACAGTTTTATTCACAGCGAAGTTTATACATTGCACGTTCTTCACACGTTGCCTGCGTGTACATAGATGTGGTTCAACGCACAAATTTACCTGTCGCGAGCTGATCAATTTTCTTTATTAAAGGGAAGTGTAATAAATTTAATTGACCTGCATTACGACGTTTTATTCGTAAAATGAATTGTGTTCTTGCAAGATGAAAAGTGCGCTGCGCTGATGGACACGAATGTTCGCCCTTATTCTTTTGTTCTTATTTCGTTCTAATCAAACTCACTTTGATTATATACCTGACTAGCGTCACGTTACATTTTCTCGCTTGCTTCGTCTCATCACCGTGATACCTATGGATCCCCTTATTTTACGCAGCAGATCTATTATGTCAGCTGTCGACATGTGCTCCACACTCTCGTCGTTCACCTGAAATCACGGGGATAATAATGAATACGTGTGCAACGATATTCATGCATACATCACGTTTCAAATAAATGATTATAATATTTATAATTTATCTATTTTTAATGTTGCTGTTGTTATATTAATATTTCATTGTATTTTGAGTGGTGTACAGTCAAATTACCAGCGAAATGTAATAAAAAAAATATATATATATATATTAAAGAATATCTTTGTTCATTTTATTAGCCGCCGCCTTTCACGAAAATAATTAATATGTTTAGTAAATGATCACGTCAATAAAATGCATCGCTCATTATTAAATTGAACAATACAACATTCACTTTTATGTCTTCTGCGTTTATGAATACAGCAAGAATTTCGCGAGCAACTGGCTTTTGTTTGAAAAATACGAAGGGAGACAAATATCCTGCTTTGAAATTGTGTCAAGGATTGTATTGATAAAGTTTCACAATTTGAGTGCGGCGTTTCACCAAATACTACGAACAATTAGAAAGTTAAAGATGATATTACCATCACGAGCACGTCTCCTTGTTTAAGTCTTCCATCTTTAGCTGCGACGCTATCTGGATGAACCACTGATATAACTGTACGGCTTCCTTCCGGTTGCAAACTGAATCCTAGACGACTGTTCCAACCACGTGTCAGCTCTACCATGAACACCTTTAACAAAATTAGTTGCCTTTAATAAATGACAATTATAGTTTTCTTAATCACCATACCGAAAGTCGAATAATAATTTAGAATTTCTAGTTAATCTATCTGTCGACGGATGCAGTTTCTACTTTAAGCCTCAAAACGAAGATTAACGATTTTAAAAATTATCTCCTTTTTTGCTGTGAAAAAGGATATTTATCTAGGAAATCGACCCTCGATTGCGAATTAAAAATGAACAGACAAGATATTCGTGCCAGTAGTTAAAAAGTTTTTTCCACAGATTATTACTAAAATTTCTCAAATTGTATAATAGAAATATTTTACAACAGGGAACACCCGACATTTTTTTTCATCGATCGTAGAATAACATTTTCTAAATTATGAAAGCCCAAATTACGAATGTATCTCGAAACGAAAAATCCGCGACTTAATTCATAGTCACCGACTGGCTAATAATCCTTGGCTGGGATTCGATGAACGAAAACTCTACCTCAGTTCCTTGTTCAAAATCTTTATTAGCCACAGCTGAATCCGTGGTGTCTTTGCCGGCCTTCCCTTCCTTTTCAGTTTTATCTATTCCATCATCGGGGGCGAACATCACGCCTTTCCACTTCAGCAAACCCTTGCTGCCACCGGGATCCTCTGCTCCCAAGATTTTCCCTGTGCCGCACACAAAATTCAATCAGAACGCATGAAATAAATTTTGCATCGGATGGCGAACTTTTATTATTATCATCGTTATTATTATTATTTTGATGAATCGATTCAATTGCATTTCAAACAACGTGTTACAAACCGCAAAGAAAATTGACAGAATATCATAAGATCTATGTAAAAAACAGTGTTGACGTTAATTGCAGTGAAAAATAGTAAGCGGACGTGTATTTTTTTCGTTGGAAACTTAAATGCACACTTCCACTCTTAACTTCAATTTTCTTGTCGCAGTTATATATTAATGATTTGTGATACAATATAAAAGATTAGACGATGCGATATAAAGTGATTTGAAGCAACTTAAACGCGGAGGAAAGGTATGGAACATTTACTGAGTAAGCGTTTCGCGCGGAAGTAACATAACTGACTGGTGTGAGCAAAATCAAGGTGACTTGATATAATGGTAACGAGATATTGCATGCTCGTAGCTAGTGAAAGATAAGATAATGAAATACTGCCTCTTTTAAATCGACACTTTTCGATTTAACTTGTACAACTTGCTTCTGGTTAAACACTGTACATATTGCAATAATTTTGTTTGACGTTATTACGATAATTAATTTGACTGTACTACGATATGCTGCATTTAATGATCGTGGGAAAATAAAAAGTATGCAATAAATTGCGTTAACATTTGAATTACTGAAATCTCTTTATATACGTAATATTAGTATTGATAAAGTGTTAATAAATTTACGCTGAAAACGTACCAAGGTAAATGAATAAATGAACGACCTTATTAAATAACGTAGTGTTACTAGTACAGTTAAGAATAACAGCTTTGATAGCGGTATTTAATAACTTTTTAATATTTTCAATTCATCCTGTCTTCAATTTCTCATACTTCTGATTTATTGAATTTACTATCGCCTAATTCATAATGGAGTCATACTTTAATTATAATGCTACTACATGAAAAATAACAATTAAGTAAAACACTTATTATCAGCTAGCCCAACATAATACTCTACGGTCTAAACGATCTCTAATAAAAAAAATGAAATAATCTCTTCTTCCACGAAACAGAAATGTGTTCAAAACATTTTCCGAGGCATACGTCACCTGTACTTCTTCATTAAAAACGAAAGAAACAAAACTCAAGTAATCTCGTTCGATTCAAACATAGCCCCCCTTGACATTAAATTACACCAAAACTAGAAGCCTCGGTTTCTCTCAACGAAACTGATTCCACTTCCCTACAACGTCTAACAAAAATTTCCCTGTTCACCAAACCATCAAAATCTTACTCTTCCACTGTATCTAAGCAACAGCGCTGCCCTGACAAACACCAGATGCGTCCAAAGAGACAGTTAGCCACTGCCAGGCTAACACCAGCGAGGAATGATTGACAGGGGTGTCTTTTACCAAGATGCATTCCCCCTGAATACAGAGAACACCACAGAAAGGACAGTGCGTGCTTCTTCCTTGATCCAAAGTCCAACCCTAATTCAGTTATATTCTAATACAAAGACCTGCCTTTCCCCGCTCGCGATTCAAATGAACGAAAGTCTGCCCCAAATATATGTAAAACCCACTACCAAAGCTCTTAACATCTTCGACTCTTTATAATAAAAAAAAAATGCAGAAAAAATAGAACATCATAGAACCTGGTATGTCCTGATCGCTCGAGTGTGTTGCCTTGCTCTTCGCTGCGACGTCAATGCCGACACCGCAGGCTGGATTGGCACTCTGATAAGCTGGGTTCTTGTAGCTGAACGCAGCGGCGCTCGAGCTGCTCGCGGAGGAGAGTACCGGCGGCATCGAGGCCGGTTCCGAGGGAAGATCGTTGTCTTGCTCGTCGCTGGACAGCAAGTTCGCATCCCTCCGCTTGTAATCGGCCACCGTTGCCTTGTCCCCGGGCTCGTCCTCGACGACGGCCGTTTCCACGCCGCCCGGATAATCCTGATCGGAGTCCAGGCTACAGAACTGATAATGAGGCTTCTCCTGGGGCGCTGATAAGTCGAGGAAGCTCGGCCGGGCCGGTGTCCTCGAGGAATCGCTGGAATCGCAAACGTCGTACAACGGCGGCGGATCGATTATGTCGGTTCCAGGTGTGTTTGGCTGGGAGTTCGTTATCTGCGTCCTGATCGAGCACTGGTCGGAATCGGATGTCTCCGCTTGACTGGCGGCCGATGTCGTGTGCATGCCCGAATGCTTCTCCGGAGTTTCTGCGAAAGGACGGATAACCTTCTTACTTTTTCACCGTGATATTTCTTAATCACTGGATCGTTCGATGGGCCGACATTTTTCGTGTCCTCAGCAGTTTGACTTTGCGCGGTACTTTCGTGTCACGGGGGTGTGAATTAGTTTGGCATGGTCTTCGGTAAGGCAGAGGTATCGGATGACAGCGACAGTTTAGGTATTGAGGATTGTGCGGCGAGGAAGTGATAGTTTTTGAAGGATTTGTTTGATTAGTTCCTGGTTTATGTATGGAGCGATTTAGCTCTGAGTTTTGAGATAAAATTTATTTCTGTACGAGTAGGAACATTTTATTTTATTCTTAGAGTGCTTTTACCGCTGTGCAAGGTATGTACTGTTCTATTTTCATTGTTTTCACTAGTACGCATTTAAAAAATATTTCTTTTGTTTTTTTGTTTGACTGTTTAAAGTCGCATCGATTGCAGTGGTCATTAGCTACTACGGTGATCTTATGGACAGTGATCTTTTGAAGGTTGAAACATGGTGTTTAAAACCTATACCTAAGTTGGACCTACATTTTTAGGTGGAATCAAAACCACCGGACCCACGGTGTAAAGCACATGTATTGTATGTATTTGCGGGAGCTTGAAAATTTAATAATGTTCTGCTTTTAACATTAATTTGATATTATTGAATAAGCAGTTTCATCCTTCAGTTATCACTCATCAATTATCCCTCTATTTCTTTTTAATATTGATTTAACATTATGTCAGAGGATGATACCTTGATCATTATCGATAGTCGGTGTTCGCGTGGCAAGGCGACGGTGTCTTCTTGGAGAGTTGCAAGATGCTCCGGGTGATTGCTTGCAACTCGAGCCACTTGATGTACCTGGTGATAACTTTCGAACAGCTAAATCACACAGCATGTCTACAGCTTCTTGCCTGCAAGAATATTCTGGGCTGCAGTTTACGTAGTTTCAGCGTCAGTCTCATTTTGCCATGTTGCGCTTTATTGCACTGTATATAATAACTAGACTGTCGTACGGTTGCGATAACGTTCGCACATATTGAAAACGTAAAACAGCGATGGTTAAATGGGATACTTCAAAATATTAATAATTAAAACTTGGCATAGATAATGCCTTCTACAAACATTCGCCCGATGTATTTTTTTCTTTCAGCGTTTTGATACAAACCGAATTAATCATTGGGACACAATTATGTCGATACAATTTATTACGCATTAATATGAATAAACAATATACGGTGCATGTGTAAAACAGATACGCGTCTTCGCAAGTAATAATATTAAATTTATTGCTCAATGCACCCCACTCTGCGTTAATTACCGAAATAAAAACAGAGGAAGCGGATTAGGAAAAAAAATGCAAAACAAAACAAGCTTCGTGACATAATTATTCATGTGCACATACAGCGTTCACAATAAACGGAACTTCACGCTGCAAACATCTGCAAAAATCGAGCAACCTAAAGCTAAAATATATCACACCGTGAAGCAAAATATAGCACCGGGTCAAATCAATGGGGCGCAACTTAAAACTTTCAATTACAATGGGAGCGGGCATGCTGCATGAATTGGCACGGAAATTTATTTTCCCATTGAAACGCGAACAACGAGGTTTCGGGCTTAATTAAAGGGTAAAAAGTTTACCTTAAACTGGTTCGCGGTGGACGGAGTGGATGATCGGGTTCGGTCGGAGAAAGCGCAGACACAGGAGTTTGGGCGAGATCCCTGTACAGTCGAAGTCTCACTGTCGGCCCACATTGTCGCAACAATTGGACAGCCTCCTCGTGGCTCATAGGCGACAACGGTGCACCGTCCACGGCGACTATCTTGTCACCAGGTTGAATCCGACCGTCGCTTAGCGCTGGTTCGCGCACTAATGCCCTCACGTAATGGCCGAGCGCGCTGCTGTCCGCTTTTCTCAGGGTGAAGCCCAAACTGCCGCCGACCTTCGTCATTTCTATGTCGAATTCCTGTTAGAGGTTGCGAAACGTTTACGTAATTGGTTCGGCTTCATAAGCAATTTCTGGTAGTTATAATTGTTTGGGCGTGAAATGGAAACGGCGCGCGAGAGAATAGAGAAACGAGCAATCGTTGATTGGGAATGGGTGATGGTTAAACATTTTTTACAGAATTGTTGCCGTTGTGGAAAATCTTGCGTGGCTGTCGAAATTGTAAGATTCTGAGGAAACTGAGATTCAACGAGTGTGCGCTGTCGTTTTATTGTACAATTCGTTGTAATAACTTGTAATTATAGTTTTGAAATATGATTTCTTTTCTCTATTGGAGAGTCATATAGCTGATGTTTGAATTATTTTTATTTAAGGTAAAGGAAGCACGGTGACAAATTTGTTATATAGATGGCGATATAATGAAACGTGAAGAGGATTGGAAGCTTTCAATTTTCGATGCACTAACTTTAATTGAATCTGACTATTACAGCAGGCGTAGAATAAGAAGTTTGTTTATAGTAAAATGTTTTTTATGCTATCGATCAAAACTTTAGTGATAAGCAATATTTGCAAAAATAAGGGAGTGATCTTAAATTGGATGTTAGTAGGGTAAATGTTGCAATCAAAAAATGATAACTATACTGATTTATATTCCATTATTTATACACTGCAGGCTCAATAATGTCTTATGCGGTGTACGAACATGGGGGATTTGTTAGAAATGCATCGACAATCGTGTATACTCTAGGAAACATCGAAATTTAAATTGTAAACGAACTTCGATCCTCTCCTGTGTTTCTCTCGGGACTTCCTGCATGTTGCAGGTGGTATATTCATTGGTCATTGTTTTATGAATACTAATTATACTGCTGGGTTTACTCGATACAAGCGTGAGAAAATTAAATATATTGCAGTATTACCCAACGGTTCATATTTATATACATTTTTCGTTAACTTTCGACAATGATATGCAATTCAAAGTGCATTATTGATGGCATTGTATTTTGTTCAACACTACTCCGACTTATTGAAATAGTCATATTTTTAATTGCATAGAGAAGGAATTATTCTTCGTTTGAATTATATTCTGGAAAATTATCGAATAAATATCAGTCGACTGCCAATTCTGGAAAAGATTTTATCATAAAATATATCAAACAATTAAACAATTATCGAAAAAAATAGACATGCTCGCTAAGGAATTTTCCATGGTGCCAAAGAACTCACACTGACACAGTGCCTCGTCGGTGGTAACACCAGCCTGTTAAAATTTCAATCTTTCGATTAGTAGCCAAAGGGGTGGAAAATCGGAGAATTCAGTGGCACAGTGGTCCAGGAAATTCGGCTATCTAGCGGGTCGCAACAAGGAAGGATTTCTGATAAGAGCTACTCACGCCGCAGGGTTCGATTTGAAGAGGCGGCAGGGGGTTGAGAATTCGCAGCGGCGGCGGTGGCTCGCGCCTGGCCGGGGGTGGCGGCGGTGCACCCGGTGGTGTGACAGTCGTATCACCCGGAAGTCGACACACCACCAGCTCCACGGTACTGGGTGTCGTTCGTAGAACTTCGAGGGCCTCCTGCAACAAGTTGCATCCAAGAAAGATTAAAAGTAGGCACACTACTGGCTACTGCTGTGGAGTTTCTAGGCTCTCGCGGGTACACGAACATCGTGTCATCTCCTTCATGGCAATTCGATGAATGTGTTGTACACTACGATCATCATTATTCAAGTTTCCTTGCAGGTCCGTGTATTTTTATTTCAGACTTGAATTTAGCTATGAAATAATTTTTTATTATATTGTAGAAAGAAGTTTCGGTTGAAATAATGAAATTTCCCACAACAATGGTGCGCAATAAATACATTTTATGCAATTTGATAAAGCAATTAGAACTTGAGATTAATTCGTCTAATAGTGTTACTGCGATTTCGAATTTGTCATATTTTCGCCGAGGCAGAAGGTAATTTGTTTACAACGCTTGTTAGAGTTAAAGTTTATTGTCGACCGAATTTAAATCTCGTTAATTTTACTGAGAAATATATTTGCCACTTTGTTGATAACGGTTTTAAATGGCATCGAAAGCAAAGATGTTCAACGAAATTTCGGATGAATATAAAAGATCAGAATAATGCTAACTTACACTGAGAAAAAGAAGTATTGCGTTTCCTCGTTGCGATACAACGTAAAACACACATTGAAGCATGAAAGGTAGTTCTTAGAAGCGAAGCGCACGTTTAACGATTCTATCGTATCATATATGATATAGTGTCTCTTTGAGAACACACACTTCTAAATCATTGCACTATTCAATTCGTAATAGAGTTATCGAAGCTTCCATAGAATGTTCCACTTAACGATTAATACATTAACATCGTAAAAGAGGGTACGATATTACACCTTGATTCTCGAGGGACAAACGGATAACTGGACAAGATATCGTCTATCTTTGCTTCGAGTTCCGGATGTGGCTGCATTATGCTAATCAAATGCAAATCTCTAAGAGGTACGAGAACGAGACGACAAGCCCCGCAGCTTCTATCTAAAGCTATAGTAATCGCTATTTTGTCGCAGCCAGCTGATGTTAAACTGAATGGAGTAAGATGAAGGAGCGCAAGGAATGATAAATCAACGCGGTTTCTTACACGTTAATATCGAATTGAAATTTGTCAGATATCTATACGTATCCTACAGTCAACATTTCGCAAAGAATTTCGATAAAAAAGAATACGCCAATGTGTACCTTCAATTACACTGTACATGTCCATAAGATTCTTTTTAATAGTAAAGTAAAATGTAATTCCAACTTGTGACTAGAAACCACTCGTATTCTCATTTTATTCTGTTTAATTTTAAACCAAGTTCGGTCCACGATTTTGATTGTTTCCTAAGACAACTGTTTCGTGCTAATTTATCTATCTACCATTTCTATTTTAATCGCATAAGCATATGTGGTTACATAAATATGGCACTTATTAGAATTTGAAACAGCGTTGATTTTTGTCCTTCAGCTGTTGCATATCGAAAGATGTTTAAATACGGAAAGTACACATGTACGCGTACGACAGCTCGACAATTTCGATCTTATACTCACATAGTTGGTGAGGCCGGTTAAAGGAATTCCATTCGCGGCTAGGAGTATATCGCCGGGTTGAAGTTTGTTGGACAGGGCCGCTGGTTGTTGAGGAAACAGTCGTTTTACCCTGACTGGGCCGGCCGTACCACCGCCGGAAACGCTTAAGCCAAGTCCCCGGCTGCTTTTCTGCAGTGTCACTCGGAACGTGCTCTCTGAAAATCATACAAAGTACGTTTAATTCTCGGGGAACTTGAAAAGTCAACCTTTCTTCGTTGGAACTTCCAAGGAGAAAATTTGCTTCAAATTAGCGACGAGATAACGAAGTCGTAATTGCTGTCATTCAGAAGGTTGCACGTTCGCGATGTAAAAGCTCGCTAGAAATGTGTTTTCTCTTCAACTTAAGAATGCCGTTAGCTGGATATTTATGTTCAAAAATATCTAGTCAATGCTTGCACGGAACAATATATATTACTTGCAATTTCATAAATATCAGAACTATATGAAGAATATTTTTTACTCGCAAGCAGTAATTTGTTAAAAAACTGCGAATTTATATGTCAAGGTAATACGAAGATTAATTAAGTTTCTCGTGCGGCGAACACGGTACAAAAGCTCCCAAAGAATGTTATTTTATTTTCAAAATATATATATATGCACTTGTGTGCATACACAATAGATGACAATAATTATTTTCGTAAATTACCATATTTACGACATCCTTTGCAGGAATACGTAGTTAAATGAAAATTCACATTATGAATAATGGACACATTAACATAGCGCCAACAAAATTTGATTAAATTTGTTGTATCTTGTTCCATCTTATCCAGTTTCTTTCTATCGTCAATATATAAAACGAGTGCGAAAGAGAGAGCGAATCATTGCTCGCTCAAAGCAAGTAGAATATGCTGTACCGTAAATATTTATGTCGCGAAGAACGAAGTGGCAATTTCGATTTCTTTTCATCCGGCCGCGACAATTTCTAATTTTGTGGCCGGCTTGACATTTACGACACTTCGTCGGTTTGACGCACGACCTAATATTTGAAATTGGGCAAGGACATGAACAATTACTTTCTACCCTCTGTGCTCCATGCAGTGCCACCGCACCAGCTGCATATTTCAGTTGTTATAGGAACTTTCGCAGGACGCGGCGTCGCCCTGTTGGTCATAATTCTGGGCTGTTTCACGTTGCACAAGCGTGTTTTCCAAGTTCGTGTAAACATGATGAGAACGACTAGAAACTTTAAGAGTTTAAAATTTTACTGGAACTTTTGACGACCCTTTTATTACATTTTTATGTGCTTAGAGACTGCAAGCTTAACGTATAGAAGTTGGTAATTTTTAACGGTTTTAATGGTTGATAGACGCCATTGAAAAGATCACAAAGTAACAGTCGTTTAATTTTGTAGAGCGACTAACATTTTGACTATTATAAGCTAACAATGTTGTACTAGGAAAAAAAAATATTTTCTCAAGCACTGCGTCGAACTTATATAATTGTGCTTGCTTTTACAATAAACGTGGTAATTGTTTCGGCAAGAACTAAGAATTAATCATTTTCCTTTTCCCTATACTGTATACATTCAATATTACTAATATAAATAAATATCGTGGTTCCAAAGAAATTAATTACCCCTTGCTACTTCTAGATTTATAGTACTATAACGATACTATGATTGTAACAAATTATCGTTAATATTCATCAAGACCTGCAAAAAGCAGCCTAAATGGTCCGAAAAATGACCTATAGCTTGAGCGGTACCACAGCTTTGCTATCGAACACTCTTTTTTCATTCTCTACATTTCTCTTCTTTTTTCTAATCACGCGGTGGCACAGAACGAATGCCAGATCGATATGACTTGCCTTTTACCGGATATTGATCCGATCTGGACGACATATCGCGTGTATTGTTCACTTTGTTCCCCATTCAGATCGGTCCCTCTTGACGGGTAATTTACGTTTGTCACGTTATTGTTCGCGATTGTGCAGTGTCAATCTTCCCCAAAGAGCCGGCCATTGTTGGAATCGTTTCGAAATCGTGGATATCCTGAATTGGTTCGTTCGCTGATCGCTCTCTAAACGCTCTGGCAACTTTAAGAATCGATGGCATACGATTTACGATTTCCATTCGTCATTATCTCTGGTTAGCTAGTTCGGAGTGAGTGAAACTTTGGATGAACGATTTGAATTCTTGAACGGTTACGACAATTGAGTCTCGTTGTTCTTCAAGTTTTTTAATTTTGCGTTGGGATAGAATGGGGGGCGGTGAAATTGAATTTGCATTTTCAAAATATTTCGAGCTTTTCAGTTATATCTACGATTTGAAACGATGAATTGCTAAAGTACCAACAAAAACATTTCTGCTAAGCGGAACAAAATGACGCGTTAATAAAGAGGAATTCAAATTGACAAAGGGGTTAAACAAATCTTTTATACCGTTTTGTTTGTGGCGTATTCAACGCGAGCAAGTCGCAGAGAAAATCGTTTTCAATAATGGCGCATTGTTATTCGAAAATCCAACAAATTTGCAGAAATTTAGTCGGCCACGGAATTCTCATGCGGTAGGAATCTACATACACGCGACGTCGAACTGCGTTTTATTCCGCTAAACTATCTCATTTTAATACCAGTATTTTCGTAGTTTCAGAATTTCGACCGAATTGCTCGTTTTATCGTCGGTTAGATTGTTTGGAAGTAATGGAGAGGATGGCTTTGTTGGCGTTTGATAAACGCCTCGTAAAATTTAAGTGGAATTTCCCAACGTCCAATATTATTGCTGCCAGTATTACTGTTAACGTATTTGTGTGGATAAATAACTAACTTTCTTGCCGGATAAAACAGTGCGTGCCGTTCCATTTTGGTAATTTATTTAATACTACGTAACAACGAGTTGTTAATGGGGACAGCGTTGAACTGATTAGGCAGGATCAGTTTTATTAGAAGTTATTAGCAAAAATTACTGTATTAGTAATCGAAATGAAAAATATCTTTCATACAACATTGTTTCATTTCCTTGTTACATGAAAGATGCGGAAGCGTTGATAATTCTTCCTATGATTTAATTATAGTAATTTTGTCTGATGATGAAGCGTTGCTGATACCCACATATTTTGTTTTAAAACTTACAAAACTTATTTAAAGTGGTTTTTCAAGGTTTAAAAATGTTGGAGGCGCTTCAATTACTTTACCTGCATTAATATCTGTACTGTAGACATAGACCCAGTTATTTTCTATGTTTCATGTAACATCTCGAGGAACAATTATTCGAAACACGTTGGAAGATTGCCATATTATTCTCAGTGTATTATTCTGCCGAAGTATACTTCAAGGATTAGTTGTCACAAATATCTAAAAAAATCACCTCGCGTTTTAAGAAATTTGTCTGAAGATGAGAAATGTGAGCGAGAACAGTGCTCGTTCATGCTTAAAAAGGAACACTGTGCAATGTTAATGGAATGGAAACGAATGAAGAAGAAACCCGTGGATTGAGGCTAGGAAGATTAATGACCTCTTTTCCTCATCAGTTTTGAATTTGTTATTCAGCTTGACTTAATTACTCTCAATGATTTTTCTGTCGGCGTATTGATTGAACTATGTTCATGCGAATAATAATATTATGTTTACGTTAAATTTACGTTACTAATAGTTTGCGTAAAAGAAGTATGCATGTGAGGTATTATCAGTTACCTTATACATTGCTCTAATGTTCCAACTGCTGAAGAATATTTTTTAATACGATTGTTGTATTACGTTTCTGATATTAATATACGATATCTTGTGCAATTAACCGAAACATGAAAGCGGCTCCGAAGGAGTAGGCAGAGATGCAGTATTACTAATTCCAGTAACCTGTATGAACCATGTTAATGCACGAGCACTAATTCAAGCAATTTTACCTGCACTTACAGGGAAATCCAAGGCTCAACTGTTAAATAGGAAAGCTCCCAGAAATGAAGTAGCAGGGAGTAGCTGCTCAAAATTTATGATCCATGAATTCGAGAGCGGTTGATAGTTAAGGTTGAATGTATAATTTAATTTTCGTACGCCTTCTGATTAGAGGAATGTTCAAGAATCCATGATTCTGAATCTCATTGTTTCTGGTTCCCTGCTCTTCCATCAATTAATCAACTTTAATTAGACAACCAGTTTCATCGCTTCCTTTAAATCACTACTTCATCCACATTTTCGTTCTACTCAAACGGCTATGTATCGCGCAGGCTGATCTTAATAATTGTTAACGAAAACGATCAACCACGATAACGTTTTTTCGTTAGAATTTGGAACACTGGAAGTGAAAATGTTTTTGACGAGAAGCGAGAAGGTTTATTATATCGTATAACTACTTACACTATTATTCCTTCCACACTTAAATAAATAAACGATATTAAAGACCCACAACCACCCGAAAACATTACAGTATGCATTTCACCGACAGAATTACTTTTTAAAATATAAGTTGCTCCAGTTAAGTAACGAACAGGACATACGACAAATAATTGGAATCCATCGAAATAATTTCCAAGACGCATATACTAGAAAGAATGATAGAAATCGAGATTGAGAAAGATCTGACTAAAATTGTTTCAACAATCGTCACTCGAAACGAGGATTCTTCCCGATTCATTTCATTTCCAGCCGCCAATTACTCAAAGAGGGTGCAAGTCGCGCGTCGCGTCACGAGAAACGATCGCCCTCCTATTTCCGGTGATTTCAAGTGTTGGTAATATCTGCGGTAGATCTGCTTGAACCTCGGTAACGCGGCCTCGCTTATTACCCGTTTGCTTTGATACCGCACGTCAGCTCTGACTTCCACACGGCAGACGTTTCGATTTAGCCGTGATTAGATCTCTTGATCCTGTTTACCTGCTGTATAAACGGCAACTGATGACGCGAAGATCCGATCACGATCGCGCATGCACGCATTTTAGTCGACGATGAACGATAATTAATCAGGCTTCGCTTCGTGAAATTGATTTGTGTAGCCGGATTCCCGTGGATCATGCTACATTCTCGTGCCTCGTGTAAACGAAAGATATTACGAATGATTGAATTAATGATTTCGTTGATCCTGCGCATTTCGTGGATTCGTTCTGTCAATAATTTTATCCCAAGCTGAATTATTTCGTTGGTTGATTGATAATATGGCTGTTACACGCGTAGAAGTTTATCTGACGCAAAAATGGAAAGAACTTGAATCTGTAGTTACATATTTCTCTGCGACGTTAAACGCTTTGCAATCGTTTCCTTTTTTAATTGTACGGTTGTCAAGTTTTCATAATCCATTCCGTAGTTTCGCTATGTTCAGCGTAAAATGCTGGGTAAATACAGTTGTTGCAAATCGAGTATCTACGTCGACTGGAATTTTTTACGTATGGCCAACAGTTCACGGGTAATTGCAGATTAATAGTTTGGATGAATAATCACGTGGAAAGGTTTTAGACGCGCACGTTACGGGAAAAGATTCCCGTGGGGTCGATAGAACCTTAATTAAAGGTACGTGTAGGATTAGTCAGTTGAAGTATTCGATGATTACCCTCTTGTCCTTTCGATCGTTTCCCAATTTTCTGTTTCACGTTGCCACCAGAGTTTCAAATTTCCTGGCTCTTTAAATTGACCGTGCACTGTATCATCGCACATTTTCATTTTATCACCGTAATCGAATAATTGTAATATCTGATCCGTAAGTAATATTACTTATTAATACATAAAAGAATACCAGTCGTCGCCTTTCTGTATATTAAAACGTGTCCTTCAATTGTCTTCGAACAGATATTCCTCTCGATAGAAGTAAACGCGTCGTCGATACAGATATCTCGCGAAACATTTAAATACAGGGGAACGTGGTTTTATTGGATCTCCACGAGCGCTCCAGTAGCTAGCCGTCGAATACATCTTCATAAGAAGAAGACTTCAACGCGACCGCAATGAAGTGTTGCATTATGCCGTATCGAAAGTCCGTATTGAGTTCGGCCGGAATTCGTAACGATAAAACTGCTGCTGCTTTTGCTGTTCCGGAAACGAAGACG
Source organism: Nomada fucata (assembly GCA_948146005.1). Taxonomy (NCBI): domain Eukaryota; kingdom Metazoa; phylum Arthropoda; class Insecta; order Hymenoptera; family Apidae; genus Nomada; species Nomada fucata. Next base: position 8,742,669 of record OX411282.1, read on the forward strand.
CATGCCTCGCGTACGAGTTTATCTCGGTCGCGATTTATTACGTAATCTTTCGATACACTTGCTTATCGCGACGAAACTGGAACGAGATGGTTTACTATTTATCAGCCAGACAACAGATTCGCCGGACGACGATCGTAAATATCGAGAGGACCCTGGAATCCGCGGAGTTATTTCGAAAGTAATTCCGCAAACCGCAATGGAAGCAAGCGATTCAGCGACTGTAAATAATTTACGATTCGTTGGGAAAATGTCAGAGTAACGATCGGATCAGAATGATTGAGGTACAGTCATGGTGATATTATTACTTTAACGATATTCTTAAGATGGACCTTCGTCGGTGTTCGTTGCGGTTGGTATTGAGAAATTCGGAAAACTTGTCGAGGAACGAATTTCCTATTGCAACATTTATAGGTCTGGGAGATTTAGTTTCAAGTACACTTTACTTCTGACAAGAGTCTAAAATTGGCGTACCAATAAAGCTGAAACGAGTCCATGGTTTCATTGTTAAGTCCATGATTTTTTGTTAATAATTCTGTTATTAATGGAAGAGGATGGGTTGTTATTCATAATTACAATGGAGTTACTTTGTATTCGAAGAAAAAAATAGGAGGGTATTAGATGTTATAGTTTATTAAGTACACTTATAGTAAGTGACTAGGTGAACGACAAATGCATATAGCGATGTAATACTTTATAATTATTTATTTAATTCGGAAATGTTTACTAGTATGAGACTGGGGTCCAATGCAATTAAAGATTTCATTACTCGTTTAACTTTTCTACTTCATAGCGAGTTAATTATTAGAGCGTATAAATATCTGTGACATTTTCTCCATTAAATATTCACTTCGTATGCAGAAGATTTGTGTAAATTACAATATACATAATTTCTTGTATAAAATTTGAATTAAATACATCAAGTGCTGCTAATGCATTCCGTGCTTAATTATTATTTCGAGAGCATTTTCTCGAAATTGTTTGGATCACAAATATTTGTTTACTAGTAAGCATATATCTTTTCTCTTTCGAATGCTATTGGTGGTATTAAACTACGCTCAACCATGTGGAAGTGTGTGACCCACATTTTTTCCATGTTCCACAGATCAATGAGATTAAGCAGCTATATTTTTCAGTAGTATAAGTCTATGATATCGCGACAACGGACATGAATATTATAGTTACTGCTTCCATAATACGAATTTATTCATGAAATCATAATTGGGATTGTATGAATGAGGTTAATAAAAAAGGACTGAACGTAAGAGCATAAAAGTAATAACATTGGCTCGGAAATATCCCTTGTCCAGAATAAAAATGCCTTGCGTAATTGAAAGCGAAGAAAGTGAAATTGAATTAATTAAAGCAATCCACGGTAGCTTAATTAATTTTTCTATTCAAATTCACGCTGATTAAAGCCATATGCATTATGGCCGCAATATTAAAACCTTGCGACTTGATAAACAATTTATTGTACTGAAAGATTAAAATGCTTCGATCACGCAATTATACTTTAATAATAATTCCAATAATATTTGAAGCTTTTATTTTAATCATTTACCACTAATATTTTAAACGCTGTCTAAAAATATATTATTTTAAGATTGCATAATAATATCCAACGACAATGCGCACCTTTCGTTTCTTTAAAAATAGTGCACACTTTCGAAGCTATAACGCTGAAACCATCTACCCGAAAATTCAATTGTACAGTCGTCTATACTTCAATCTTCATTCGTGTCGGAAGTTTCTACTCTTTATAAAGATCCTGCCCCCGAAGAAGCAAAGAAACTGGTCGCTTTGAAACGACGTGCAGCATCGTCCACGTAATTTCATCTGGTCGATACATTACGTCGGCCGGCAAGAAACTGTTATTAAACTGGCGGAGCTTTTTCTGTGGCAGCCAGAGTCCACTCGTTCGAAGACCCGAGCTATGAAAGAGGACACATACTACGAGGGAGGTGTTAAAGTCCGATAATACGAGATTTCCTGTAACCGGGTTATCAATTGCTCCCTGAGAATCGGCTATCCATCCGAAAACATTCATTTCTCTGCGTGAATTTATGATCGATTCGATCTTCATCTATTTAACGTTTCGTTGAAAATATTTCTGAAATTAACTGGCCGCTAAGGTGAACGAATGGAGTTTTCTGAACTCAAAAATCGAGTACCTAATCTAGTTTTAATTTTCAGGCGATACTACATAATATTCATTAATATCAGCGGAATAATGTTTTTAATTATCTAACCTAATTTCACGGACACCGATATTACTGGCTCGATAAATTTACCTGCGATAAATGTTCCTTAAAAATATGATTCGTCGGGGCAGCGTTCAGTCTGTTGAACGTTTTTGAAGTAACACAGGTAATCACGGGTAATCTAGATTCTCATGGAAAAGAGGCTCCAGATTAAACGAGCTTCAATTTTTCAGCCCCCTGATTAATTCAGATCTTCCCCGCTCAAGGGGTTAAATTAACTGTCGCATTAAGTAGACCATTCGAATTTATATTTCAACTGTCCAAGTATCTATGGAGCACGCGATTGTTCGGCACACGTGCGCGGCGGGGGGCAAAAATCGTTTCGTCGCTCGTGTTACGAAGCCATAAGCGGTTTCGTACCTATCTCGAGCATACTTCTCGCGTTTATTTCGTACTACACTTATTGCCCCTCCCCCCGGACACCGCCTTGTCTGACGCTGTACAGCAACGAAAAGAATTTCGCTGAAATGAGCTTAAAAAGGGTCGACGACCGACATTTGGTTCACTAAACCATCGATCCGATACTGATAACACATCGCCAACGCCGTAAGTAGGTAACACGCTCAAGCCGGTGATTAATGATGTACGATTTTCGAGGGATCTTTCGACTTATGATCTAAGGGAATTTATAGCGCGCTGCAGATGACGCGGAACTATGCGCTTTATCAGAAATGCATACGGGTACTGCATGATTATCGTTCCGTGATTGCAGTCGTTCAAATAAATTATTCAGCGAGAATTTTTGCCCGCACTTTTGAACGATCGTCAACGGTCACGGATTCGAATCGTTCTCTGATAAGGGATTAATTCTTGTGACCGGAGCGGAAGGTTTGAATAGTTTTGTACTGCGCGGCGATCTTAAATATTGTGATTTATATGTGTAACTAGGGGATGATAGATTGTACGGTATGATCGGTTATCAATTTCGTAATGATAACATGGCGGCGAGCGCAGGTACGCATTACACTTTGTGATTAATGATGCCTATTCTTTCTGCAATTAATCAAACCCGTAAAGCTTCCAGCGATACTTCAAAACCAATAAAGCGGCTATTCTGATTACATTGATCATTGTTCAAAGTCGACTTCTTCACGTAATTAACTTCAACTCCTGGTTCTATTGCGTGCTTATTGCCTCTTCGAATGGCTGGTTTCTGTTGCTGCGGTGAAAATTTTGTTACGCGAAATTCGTTTTAATATTACGATATTAATGTTCTCGTAACATATTTTAATGATAATCCTTTCTTCCAGATAATATGTTCGCGAAATGTGATTCTTGGGCCGAAAAGTCTGGTTCCTTGCGAATAAAAGTATTATAAGAGGTTTAAATTTCGCGTAAAATATTGAACTGATAGCCGTAATCTATTTAACATTTTTCATAACGAACCGCGTTTTAGAACTTGTCAAAGTTTTGCTGTCACCTTGAGGAAGTAAAATAGAGGGGTTTTAGGAACTTTTCCATAAAAATATCTATGTTTCCAGTGGTCAATACTTTCGCGTTTACGCAAATAGAAAGTGAAGTTATTTAATACTTGTCCAACGTATCGTTAGAACTTGCGCCGAAACTTTCGTGGACAAACATAAGCTTGCGAACTTATACCGCTAAAAGTTGTAAATAAAGTTTCGAAATTTCCATTCCACATAATATTGAAGAAGTCTGAAAGTAATTTTCGATTTTAATAAAGGGACTCGGGCAAAATCTGGTTACAATATTAGTCAAATATTTCCGTTGCGTAATATGATACAGATAGTGTAACATATCCGAAGCAGTATAGAATGGAAACAATATATCATTATGAAATCAAACCTCCCGGAAAATGTCGTTGTTAACCAAAATAAAGAATCGACCACTTTCAGTATCCAGCGACACATTTTCTCATCGTCAAATTACCACACACAATTATCATATGAACGAATCTAAGAAAAAACATTCATGAATTCCACAAAAGTATTCTACTAGCTCGTTCAATCGAAATATTTCGAAATATTTCAAATGAAATCTCTACTACTTTAATATACACCGCAAGCAAACACCATCTTCCAAGTAATTTTTCCAAAAGTTTATCTGCCGCCCACCGCTAACTCAATCTGTTCAATCAACTCTTTGCCTGCTGCAAGCCAACAATCTTCCCGGAAAAGTGGATCCAAGTGACTGGAATTTCACAGAGCGACCGAAAAGGGCCTTAAAGCATGATAACGCGATAGCCATTACCCAGGCTATGAATTACCCCCTGGTTGGAGGGTGGAACGAAGCTATACCTGGAACCCTGTCGCGACTGGCCGGACGTCCGTTTGGCTATTCTGTCGACGTAGGATCTTGATAACAACCTGCTCGGGATTACCAGGGTGGCGTGCACCACCAGGCACGCCACCCCTGTCCCGTGTACTCGACGCCCGAAATTTCTCCACACGTACGTATTTACGTTTGTGGGAGAGTAAACTAGTCTGCTGGCAGAATAGTAAAATTATTTATACCAGAGAGCTCAGCCAGGTTGTTACGATTGGTCCGCCATTGCGGGGGGAAGGAATCGTGGTTTCGCCTAACGACACAGGGGTTGCGCGTACATGCCAGGGGTCGTTGATCGACAGCTTAAGACTTTCTAGGAAGGTAGAGTCATGCAACGTTAGAATACTTCAGTTTTTTGCCGGTACCTCTTTTTTGGTATTTTTTTTTTTTTGAAAGATTGATGGTCGTTGGAGCATTTATTCGTCGGGTGACTGCGAAGCGCTTGAAGAAAACTGCATGCTGATTTTTATTCGTAGTGAAATGTGCGGAAAGACGTTTTATTGTACTATAGACAAATTGTTTATCAGACGGCTAATGATTTATTGTTTGAAAAGTATTACCCTTTTTAAACAATTTTTCGTTCTACCAAATCGCACGATCTTAGACGAAAATTATTTGTAACCCTAACTGTACATATTAAAATCTATTCTTTGCATCTCCGGTAACGTTTTAGTATTATTCAAACCGAGTTAAAATTACTACTCCTAGTTTGAAAAAGGTATTAACAATGCGAAGCGCTTGGAAGTAGAATTAATTCACGATATAAAAGTACGTATATACAAAGAATATTTATGCAAGATTCAGTGCCTGCGATATCGAGGAAGCTTTTTGATTTATTTCCCTATATTTTATAATGCCGCAACGTTTCATGGTTTATGACCGTAAATTAGTCCATTTTCAGGTTTCTGACATGCAATGCGAGCGGCCGTTGACCGAAAAATTATAGAACAGGTTGCCTCAATAAGGATTCTTATCGGGAGCGTGTTCAGTTCTATTGCCTACGTGTTTAACATTTATGATAATACAAGTGAGCAATAATTTCCTCATTACACTTAAAGGTGACAATCAATTATTTCAATGTACACTTTTAATCGCATAAAACAGCATTGCAATATATTTCTTTTTCGCACATTAAAATGAGAATGAAGAGAATAATGATGTAAACCAATATCTTATTACACTGGCCTTTCCTTTAGTCATATTATGTGACAAATATGTTTGAGAAATAAATGTTCCAATGGGCCGCAATAATTTATACGATATTCTATGCCCTATGCCATTTGAGAACAAAAGTTTAGGATTCAGAATATTTTTCACCAGATTTACAAGGTTTACATAATAATTTCGAATACTTGAGTAACAATGAGATGTTCCGTTTTAACTTTCCCGCTGACCAATTTTATTTCCGAAAGTAAGAATTATTCTCCATAATACAATAGACTTTCGAACAATGAAATTTCTTTAGAAATTAACACATTGTAGAGAAAACGAGAAGCGATGACGTTTAACTTTGGGTTATTGGCGATCAAGCCAGTAGCAGGTGACTTTAACCAATATGCACGGTCGAAGTTTCGAAATTCTCTACTTTGCCATTTCTCACGTGCGCTACAGGGGTCGTGAGCCGCAAATTATAGTTAATTGGGGGCACAAACTCGAAGAACGGGTTGTGGATGGCACCGATTATCCACGATTCTGCTACTAAGTTCATCCAGCCCCTTTATCGCACTGTGATCTTGTACGATATATTTCATTGGATATTTGAAGCAAATATTGACAGATCGAAAGCGATACTATTCTCATCAATGATTTAACAGGATCCATTTTAATACGTCCATTGCTTATGGAATTAAATGGACAGGTTCTTCGAGCTGTCCCACCACGGATGGCGAACTGTATTTTTTATGCAATAATTCATTTACACAAAAATTCTACATGTTTCTAATGTACCTTTAAATTTTCAGGTTAAAGGAATAAATCTGTTTCATTAATCATCAATGTTTTAATTGAAAGGTGTGTATGATTGGAAGCCAGCCCACTTAACAAATTATCTGCGAAATACATTTTTGTTATTCTATCCGGTTTTTCGCAAAAGTTCAATTACCACGATACAGAGAATCCGCGAAGGGCGATAGCTTTTATTACAGCCAAAGAATATAAATGTCATGAAGACTTTTCCACACGATGAACAATTTGTGCTAATGCATTCCTAGATTTTTAATTACTCAGAATTAATACTATCAATTATTTTATAATAATCAGATGAAATTAAATTTAATCATAATTCTTAACACTTGCTTCACCGTCGCAATCCATCATTAAGAAATTAACGCCTGAGGGAAATTTTTTACCTGAGCAAAGCAAAACCGTACCGTACGAAAAGTGCTGTTCGTATAAATATCGTTCACCAAAAATTCATGCAACATTTCAAACGAAAAGTCGATGAAAATTCGTCAGAATGTAATTAACAAACATTTCGGGCACGTTGCGCCCGTGCGAAAGAACGAAATTAATCGGCTCGCGCCACTCTAATTCAATTATCGCGGCCGAACGATTCCTTGGCTATCACTTTAGTTGAATTTAGATCTTCGCTCTCATGCTTAATTACTGACCCATTTCGCGCACGCCTTCCCACGGTGCCGTGGATATAATTCATGCAAGGCCAATCAAACTCAGGAAACTTCTATATCCATTCGAACGTAGCCCGTCGTAAATTATCAAGGCGATCGTCCAGCGGGAACCTACATCGCGTACAATTGACTTCCCCCGATTGCTCCAGGGTGTAAGTATTTTTTTCTCCGTCCATTTCGCCAATTTTACACTGGTAATATCTATAGGACCGCGCGCACAGAACTATCTACGGTTTTTGTTACTGACGGATCAAAATTACGGGTAGGATCGGAGGGGCGAGAGAATGGGGAATTCGACGAGAAAAATTCGAAGCACGGTTAATTAGCGGCGCAAACCGACGCTATCTTCCTCTTTATCGGTTCGTTACTCGTTGACAGATTTTTCGTGTTTACTTCCTTTGAGAGCGAAATCGATTTAACTTCTATCCGCCCGGCTATCGGAAACTGTTAAACCTTGCCCTTTTCGAGTCGAAAGCGTCGCTGCACGCTTTACCGTCTAATTTTCCGTGATTCGTCGATCAATCGGACGTTGCTTTTTCCTTTGATTTTACGACATATCTATAATTCAGCTTGGCCTGTTCGCTGATATAATCAGATTTCCAATTGCATTTTGCTCGACCCGATCAAATTGTATTATAGTTGCGCGATGTGTAATTAATTGGTTCTTTGAAACTGCCAATCCTTTCTTTCTTATCATTCAAGTGGTAGTGTATTTATGTTAAGAATAACATTGAAATTCAAATTCAAATTTCTACAGTGTCCGACTGTAGAACCCTTTCAGTCCTATAGGTAAACGCAGTGAATGATTCTTTTACAAAAAAAAAACCACTTGATTTCGTGCTTCCTTTGTTAAAATAAAAAAAAAAGTAAAATGAAATAGGTGTACAAATTTCTACGTATTTTTTACACACATTTCTGTGGCCCGGTATTATCAATTTATACACGAAAGAGAAATATACAATAAATAAAAAAAAGATGGATTGAAAGGGTAAAGATAAACGATATCGAATTCACGAGATGGTAGAAAAATTTGTACAGCTATTCCTCTATAGTAATTTGTTCCGACCGTTCTTTATTCTGTTTCGAAAACTCGGCGGGTCCGTAGAAGTGTGAACGCGTGGAAAAATTTTTGTGGGACATTTCTGCCATTTGACTGTCGACGCCAGATTGCAAATATCTCTTTTTTTTTTCATCAAACGGGGAAGCGATTTGCAATATTACGGTTGCATTTCGAAAGACAGTACATGTACAACAGATAGATGTGTTATCATTTCACCGCACGAAAAGGGAAAATATTCTAATGTTTATTTTACAGAAACAAAAACGATTTGTCAAGGTAGAATCTCCAATAAATTTCCCGGCTTGTATAAAATAAATATATCATAGAAATGGAATTTCTTATGATTATTGTAAATGATTTTCATAGTTTTAACGTAGGACCTAAATACGTGCTATGGATCTACATATTTTCTCGCAATGGAACAGTCGTACGTGTAACAAACTACAATTTCTTTTTTTCAAATCAAAGTTCGTCGAGCCGCGTCGCGTCGCGGTTGTTTCAAATAGTTGTCCACACGAAGACAGAACTGGCACAATTGCGGCCGCACGGCTCGTGTTTGCCTGTTCGCCCAAATTGAGTGCAACTCTGATGCAGAACATTGTTTGATGCGTTGCTATATATGTAGATGCAAAATTTGATGTGCTTTGGCGCAGCGGCGGACATATAGTACTTAACCCTTCCGTGTCCAAGAGGCAATCAGACATTAAATATGATAGTGACGAATTAAAGATGACTTCCGATTCGGATAAATCAGCAACATTTTTATATTTTCCCTCGTACGCCCTATTTGAGAGCTATCGAATTTAAGATTAAATTAACAACAATATTTGTGTAAGTTATCTTTATGTTACCTGCGCACTGAATATTTTACAGAACCTGCTAATATTTCTAACTTACTTTCCAGATATTATGGATCACGATCTATTGCCGTCGAATGTTGCGCCTGTGTATTATAGAAATTATTTGGAAGATGAGAGTGCAAGAGTGCAAACAGTCCGTATGAAACTTGTGAATCAAGCGGGGATAAAAACCACCCTCAATATATGCGTTTCTCGTTCGCCTTTCCTTGTGCCTCTTGGGTGTATGTTTTCCTCTGATTTCACGGTTTGTTTAACACCATCCAGACGGCAAATTTGAGGGGTAACGCATCAATCTTCGTCGACGAAAATATGGATATACTATATTGCAATTCTGATGGATCGAATGGGATACGAGGAATAAACCTGTTCATTGATTTCCTGGCCGCAACACGTCGCTCGACACACTTTCGAAAACGCATCGTCCATCGGTATTTTTTCAGTTCTATGACTGGAACGAGCTTTAATTATCACTCGAACGCGTATTAAATACATATTAAATACAAAATTACTTGAAAAATCAATAGCTCCGAATATTATTGCGAAAAAAATAAAAGAAATTAATAGTGAAACGCAGCTTAGGAGGCAGGCAATAATATCACGATTGAAGTTTAATAGTGCGATTCCATAAAAGAAAAGAGAAAGACTATCCTCGACTATTCTTTCGCTTTATTCATATCGACTGATATCGAGAAGCATGGTTATTAATTAAAGTTGTACGAGTGTAATGGTAAATAAGCCTGGAACTATTGCCCCAGTGAGTAATAAATAGAACGACTGAATTAACCGAAGATCGCTCGATCTCTGTTCTGGTTCCAGCTAACTAAAAGCCTGATTGCTTCCAAGCAATCTTGATTACTCGGTGATTGTTAGCTGCTAACAGTTAAGCCTGATTGCCAACAGATAACCAACTACTTCATCCTCGTTTGCGGATTTGAAATCTCCTGCCACATGTCGATACTTCTTTTTTTTCTTCTTCAAGCGAGTCTACTGACCGATTAAAGTAATTCCACTTTGGTTCGATTTTACAAATTACTTGATGCCTATTAAGAGAGCGCATATTTAAATCTGATTTACTTCCTTTAGGCAAATCGTGCTCAGCAGTTAATCGTTAAGTTTAGAAAGCGTGCAATTTTCTTGAACCATCAAGGCCTTAAGAAAATATTTGTATATCGTCGCAGTTTTCGAAGTAAGTGCAAGCGATCATCTTGACTAAATACTCATTAGAATAAACAGTCTGCGGCAAAAGTGTTGCCACTTGAATAAAATGCACTCGGTCAGCGTACCTTAACTGCGTTTGAAATATTGGAACTATGCTCGAAATGATCATTGACGATTTCAACTTCATTCGTACATAGATCACGTCGCGTTGGTATTGATAGTAAAATCGATTTCGTCAACACTATAGAAAAGTTTCGACAGTATTTCACGAACGATTGATAGCTTTTATCGAAACACTATTCCCATATCTGCCACTCAAGATTAATAAGCTTCGTTCAGAACGACGTCCAAACGTAGCAGATGAAAAATATCAAGATCTCCTACTGAAAGTTCCAAAACCTTGCGAAATCCTTGCCAACAAGCGAATTGCAATTACCCGCAGTCCTCCTTTAAAACAAACCTGTCATCGGCCGGCCAACTTTCACACCCGAAAAATGGTCCGTCCATTCGAAACTACCGAGCAACACTTCCCCCCGCATTGTAAATTATCCGGGACATCCCTCGCGCCGTTTCGCGATAAATCCACCGCGAGCTGCGAACGAGGCCAGGCTCGATAATTAAACCGCGGAGAAAAGTCGTGCACAGGACGAAAGTACGCGATATCGGACCCGCCCTCGATACTCCAGGCACACGGGCAGGAATGTGAAGAACGACTTTCATTACGTAGCCACCGGGTGCCGCGAGCCGCGAGCGTGAAGAACCGTGGGGACCCACGCAGGATCTGAAACAACGTGGCTGACCCACGGCGGATAAATGGGTCAATGGGCGAGGGAAGAACGCGTGCAGAACGTACCGGACGACGGAGTGACCGAGTTCGGTGTAAGGCGGCCCAAGGGGGGCACGCGATCGATAAGTAAATTCTTGACTCGGAAAATTTACAATGTCAGCGAGAAAGCCGCTCGCCCCGCGCGTTTCCAGCGGCCAAGGGTAGAGAAGTGAGAGGTCGCGTGTGCAGCTGTTAACTTCGCGGCTGGTTTCTCGATCGGCCGACGAGTCGATCGGTGTCGGGTGCGGAAACGTCGAGGAGTCGTCGTCGACGCCGTTTGTCGCGCGTTAACGCGCCGAAGTGATAACACCGGGGGCTTTGCCAAACTGCCACGGCGGGCATCGAGAAGATCTTTGGGAATATTTTCGGTTCGTCGACGAGGTCTTGCCTCGCGACCGCGAACGAGTTGCGATTGAACCACTGATTCGGGCGAAATCGATTGCGATTTTTAGGATGGAGCTGGGACCGAGGTGATTTCTGTACGCTTTTAGTGTGCGTCACGTTCGATCGTAATTGGCTGGTCCGGCGATGCGAACGGAATGGACGGAGGTGAATTCGATTGTTCTGCTCTTGGTATTTTATGGTGTACACGGCGGATAGAGGTTTGTAAGTTTAGAATGCCGGTGGTTGGGGGAATGTGACTGCATACAGGTACGCACGTGCTTCGGGTTTGTCGAAGCGCACGCGAAATGCGGGGAAGCAGTCGAAAATTCCACGTCGGTACTGCCGCATTCTTAGTTATGCAGAATCTTGGAGAACGTTCAGAGAGGAAATTAAAGCGCTCGTTTGTTGGCAGATCGGTTTTTGGAACTGGAATCGGCCGGGAGTCTGTGAATTAGATACCGTTCGACCTGGAATTCGGCGGCTATTTTGGTAGATACAATTTATCGAGTTTCACGGAAATATTGTTGGAAGGGGTACGTTAATTCACGTTGAGTACGTTAATTCGTTGAAGATTTCAGTATTACAAATGATGGATGAACCAGTAAAATTCTGATAAAGAACTGCGCGCAAATGTGTATTATTCTTTTCAGCAATTTAAAAGTACAATATTTAATATTACTATTTCTACTATATAGTAAGAGTGTCTAAATTTTACAATAATTTCGCTCAAATTACTAACATCTTCTCTTGGATCACCGATAGTATACTATTTACTTTGTGCAATTTCAGCGACAAACCTCCTTACTATTTAATTAAAGTACAGGTAGGAAAAAAAAATGTCACTTCCTTTTCGAAGCTACATGTCCGGACTTACGTTCCATGAAGCTTAATAGAATAACCATTACGTTTTCTAACATGTTATGATATCGGAGTATGCCGATAATTTTCCCTTTACAGCAAGCGAAACGAAAAATATAAAATCGTTGCAAGTGTCTTAGACGTCGTAGCAGTTTTACGTTCGTGGAAAAGCTTTTTTATGTTTCATCGTTTCAACTCGAATGTCCCTTTCAGCTGAAGGAAATAGTAGAACTTTATACCGAGAAGATAAAAACGGTTATAATTACACTTTGCATTGCCGTCAATGAAAGTAATGCCGTAATGACGATGCTTCCTGCGGCGCACGAAGTAGACACCTGGAGTAGTAATTTCGATCGAAAGGGGAATGCTTCAGACTTTGAAATGGTACTCCGATCGCTTGTTTTATATTTTTCACCTTTTTTCAGCGTGCCAAAGAAACGGCGAGGTAATTTGAACGGAAAGGAAACGGAATTCCCTAGAGGAAGATAATACTTTTGCCGATTCTTAAAAATTTTATCCTTTAATTGAAGAAACTTTGAAATTGCAATTTGCTTCAAACAAGAATAATTGAAATGGCAGAGATCGGTATAGCATGGTTGTTTTTGTTACGTAGTCGTATAAAAGGTAAAGTAATTTATATAAATCGTCTTAGAATAATCGTATGCAACAAGCTTAGAGGTTTTTCTCTCACAATTTGCTGCGCTAGTAATCAAACAGTTAATTCAAAGTAATTTATTATCAAATAACTCAAAGCTCATCGTAGTATAAATAAATTTAGAATAATTTGGCATAATGCGAAATTGTTATTATAATTATCCACAATGAAATATATCGAAGAATTATTTTCTTCGCTTGAACGAGAATCTTGTTTCAGTTTACTATACACTACAAATGATCACTAATAATAGTATAGACAATCAATATATTATTATAGACTGTTTTCGTATAAAATAAATAAAGAAGGGGAACCTAGGTAAAAATTTGCCTCGCTGTTCAATTAGTCGATTAATTGACTAATTGTTAATTGACAATTTACGAGGGACTACATTAGAAGAATGACTTTAATATATTTTAACACAAATTACAATAAATAAAGTAACACAGCTGTGTGGCATATTTTCTACGCTAACCCTGCATCTATCGTTCATACCTTTACATATTACGCCTGAAAAAATATTCGCACTCTATTGATTACTGATTGCTAGTGCTTAAAATGCAATTCAAGATATTGCACGAGAATACATTTTTCGTAAAATCTGTATTTTCTATCTATGTAGAGATACGTGAAGTAGTAGGAGTAAAAAAAAGCTGTGCTTTCATAAGAGAGTATTAAGTACCGATTTAGTTGATACAGCAAAAAAATTCTCATCGTAGCAGTCGCGCAATTAGTCTCTTTTAATAACTATCGAAGTTCTTAGCATCCCGTATGAAAGAGAAGCTCGAAACAGTAATCCAGGCTGCAAGAATCGTAGAGTTAGAATCTAGAGTGCCGGCGATATTTAAAATTTCCTCTCTACCGTCGATTTATTATTTCTCATTCGTGGCGCATCGTTGATTCGAGGGAGTGGAATTTAACGTCCGAGAAGAGCGCACGGAGCTCGCACGTTAAATTTCTATCTCTTGAAAATCAAGCTCCACGAAAGCACTAAAGTTAATTTTAAAGGGCTAAATTCCGCGTTGATGCGCTTGCTTATTCCATTGTGAGGATCGTTTAAATTCCTCTTTTAGTCCATCTTGTAAATGTCTTTATCACATTGTTAATTATTTTCATTGAAAACCCTATAGACTACTGTGTGAATATGGATAATTCGTGGACTACAGAAGAGCGTTTATTAATTGCAAACGTTTCTGTCTTTTTATTACTTTTTCCAGTCAACATTTTTGTCTATTTATATGTATGTAGCTAAAATAGAGACTACAATATTTAAATTGTTAATTCTAATTATTATTATACATTTTCCTGTATTCAAGTAAGAACACAGTTTCACAATTATTAAATCATTCTTAATTTTATTATTTTAGAATATTTAGAATATCTAGATTGAGAAGGCGCAATCGAAAGAAACCTCGTAATGGAGATTTCATTTATATAGATTTTCAGTAACTACTAATTAGATAACCTATTCTGCCCAAGGAATAAATCCACACAGTAGCACAATATCCCCATTTCTCAAAGGAACTTGTAACACTGAATGAAAAAAACTTTCATTAAAACAGCCTGCTGTTATAAAAAAAAAGTACTTAACCCGCAAAGAATTTTCTATCGATAACACACGAGGGGCAACAAACGATCACGGAAAGCTGATCTCGAATAAACTATAGGGGAACGAAAGTACACAGGAGAAAAACTTTCCCCGTTGCAGAACCTATTCATTCGCGGCCGGGGGCCCCGATCGTTTGATTTAAATACAAACGATTCATTTGGTTTGCGTGGAGGGATAAGAGGAAGCGGTATTTCAAGCTGGAAGTAGCTTAATGTTATTTCGTATTCAAGGATTAACGCGATAATTCCGCGGCGCGGCGAACAAATCTCCAGGCGCGAGAATTTTCGGACGTAACATCCATTTCGTACCCGGGGAAAGTCTTTCTCTCGTTTCTTCGTCGGATATCCGGACGATTCGGGGAAATGGAATCCAACGAGGCGGTGAGAACGGAGAATGGTACATGCCGCAGCATTATCAGCTCAGATAAAATACTAAAGTAAAGTCTGCAGTGATACCGTCTGCCCGGTGGCCGCGACGATAATTTGCTCCGCGCAAATTGCACGCTGGCAAACAGTTAAGAACGCTAACGCAATAATGATACCCAGCTCCGCGTATTTATGTTCAAAGATAGAAGGTAATTCGGAAACCACTGGATTTGTATAACTTCTTTTATTTAACGAAGTGTGGAAACTATTACAACTAGCTCAATCCTCTGGTATAGATATAGTAACGTGTGTATTTTCTTCTGTGCGAATATCAATCGGCTGCGACTGAAAGAAATAATTTCTGGTGCGTGGATACATTTATCTTTTTATAGCGATCACGATTTCGACTTACTAGTAAAAAAAGTTATATTTATATGTAAAATTTAAAGTTTTTGTGGAATTTAGAGGGAATACTGTTTGGTTTGTTCAATGGTTTTTTTCCATTTATAAATCCCATTTAAAATCTAACGGGCTCGAGTATTTTTCTCTACGGATTGTATACGCAAAGTGATTTTGCTACCGCTTTGATATTCAATAGGTTTTTAATTAATTTTCACGAAATACAACGTGCCAAGTAGTCGACGAATTGTACGCCTGGCGACGAGATTTTTGGATTGCAGCGGGATCCAATCGATTACGATAAATAAAGCACGCTCATGATGGCAATAAAAGCAAAATTTGTGGGCGCGGATAAAAATGGAAATAATGCAGGTCGATAATGTTTCTGCTCCAAAACTGTTTATTTCTCTGCGCCAGTTTTTACGGTTATATACTTTTTTTCTATTATGCCATACCGTACGATTCCATAAAAAAGACGAGTTTCACAAACAAGGGACGAAGACTTGGCAAAAGTGAAAATATGCTGCGTGCAATATTTTTAAATCTGAGTCTATTCGAGAAATAAAATGGAACAATTTATAAATACGACCGGCTTAAATCGATAATATATCGCTGTTTCATAGTGAATCATTTGAAATGTGCCTTTGTTTTACTTGTACAATGAATTACCAGTGGATGAACATAAATATTATAGCGCCCATCACTGATACATGGGACGTTTCAAGTTTAATATAGAATCGTTATAGGTATGCGACCTATAAAACATTTCATTTTTTTAGCTGGCAGAATAAGTTAAAAACGAAGCATTTAAAATCAGAATCGGTCAAATTAAACAGCACACTTTCAAAGTAGTTTAAAGAAGCACAATGAGTTATTACGTAAAATATATAGTATAAAGTACAATGGCATTAATGAGGTCCTATCGAACAAATATTTATGCAATCCATAAATTCATCAATTAATTCATCACGACGTGGTAATTTATTCATTGTTCGTGAGCAATATTTGTCATTTTAATTAACATTCCAGTATATATGACGGCTTATATTTCCAATTGTTTCGTTTAATTAAAAATACTTGCACTGCCAACTTTGCATACATACTTTTATCTTGTATTTCCACGTTCCCCAATGAGGAATAATTCAAAGTAATTCAATTAATCATCATATCGGTCGTTTCTAAGACTGTTGGTATCGAGGGTAAAATATAAATCTTACGAACTTTTCCTCTTACATGACACTCACATTAACACGAAAAGTTCTTAAGAAAGCTCGGGAAGTCAAGTTTTTAAGTATCACGTTCATATTTCAAAAACTTCGTAATCACGGCCTTTGAGAGCTATAAATAAAATTTCGTCCTTTACCAGTACCTTTCGGCATTATTTCAATAGCACATTCATGAATAGAATGCAGGTTCACAGTACCAACCACACGTGGTATTTTTCTCATTAAATCTTAGACAAATAGTACAAAATAATTTAACATACTTGTCACATCATTCAAATATCAAGCATGCGATCTCCTCGCGCTCGAAAGTTGCATTTAATAATCTCTACTGTTAATACGTCACAAGTATTCATTTTAATAATTACTTTCAAGCATGAACTTTCCATAACTGAATTAACATTTGCTCAAAGCTATTCAAATTAACATATTGACTTCCAGTTCAGAATGTATCGGTATAGTATAGTTTTTTCTTTCCGCGAGAAATTCTATCGCTTTCTATTTGACTGGATACAAGGTACAATCTTCTGCTCCAAAACGGGGAAAAGGAAATTCGTACAAACAGGGTGCCATGCCCCGCGGAGAGCATATGAGGAGTGCGCGTTGCCCTCCCCGCAACGCTTTCAAAGGGGTCTCGAAAAAGTGAACGAGCCACTCGCGAATTACGATTACGAGGTGGACGAAAAGGTTTTTGGAACACGAGGTGGAGTCTCGTGTTAGCTTTGGGAATCGTTGTTCAGGATATGACCATCGATGCTCAGTGATGCAACGTAATAACTGGTCCGAGAAACTTGAACGTTAAACGTTCTACGTCCAACTGCAGTTAAATCGTCATAGTAACGTAGTAAACGTATTTCTGTCCGTACTATGCTTTCGGGTATGGTTTCGTGGGATTCGTGACGCAGTATGTAATACCTGATGTATCAACTGTGGAAACGGTACTGTGGTACTTGAACAGTTCTAATTTTAGAAACTGAAACGGTTGATTTCAGGTAACTTCGAAATTGTACGGTGCTAGGTACTTAATATTGAGGAATCTGTTTTACATACGAATGGGCCTGGGTATAATTTAGTTACGGCTTCGTTTGTGCAATTTATCCACGGTTTCGTGCGTATAATTTCGTTTTCAGCTTAATAATAAATTGGTATTTCATGACTTACCAGCATTGAGAATTTGAGTACGAGGAGCGGAGGAGGTGAAAGTGTTGTGGAAAATTTAACTATCTTTGGGGCAGGTACCTGTATATTTCGTGCGAGACACTTGTCAGGAATTGTTATCTACGTTTAAGATTAGTTTTGAATAGAAACTTAGAATACGAACAATTCTTGTTACAATAATTTCCATTAACGGATTCCAAGATAAGTACAAGAAAATTGTCTTTAGCGCGAAGCCTGGGAAGTTTTACGTTAATCATAATCGTAAATTTACCGCTTGCGTGAACAGAAATATCGCAGGAGGAAAGTGTTATAACTTTCTGAAATCGTAAACGTTAAACTAGAGGAATATCCTTCTTTCAACGTTAATTTAGGGGAATATTTTCATTGCGCATTCTTTTGAAGAAGCATTTAATTCTTTCAACCATGCCTCATAACTCCTATACGGCAGGTAGTAAAATTTTTATATCTCTACGCGAACGTTGCAAAACCGTTTCCCTCAACAAAATTTACGCGACACGTTACGCGCCCAACGGCATTAGTAATTTATCGAAAAAGTGTCCGCAGGAAATATTAATGCGCATCAGCTGATAGGATTAAAAATGCTAAAATTATGGAATTTCCATCCGAATTTTGACCGAATTAAATCACCGTTTGTCACCGAAAATTTCGCACCTTTCCTAAACAAGCGACAACGTAATTTAAATAACGCGAACACATTTCTGCGACAAGTGTATAACTCAACTCGTTCGTGATTTAAGTAGCCTCTGAATGTTTATGAGCGCTGCAAGTGCAGAAAAATAAAAAGCACACACTCGGTCCGTAATAGATGCAAAGTACTTTGGTGATGTAAGCAAAGTTTTTCCACCGAAAGCCGCGGTCTTGAAAGCGCCTCGGCGAAACGATAAATCAAATCCACCTATTCGCTTGTTCAAGACGGCGATCGTTTTTCGTCGTCCGCCGTCGATCGGGGGGAACATTTTTCGTGGCAATGTACCGCGGCGCAGGTGAAATTAACAGACGGAAATTATTTTTGTGAAGTTGTCAACGTCAGTCGACAAGCAGTTATTTTCGAATGCATGAGATTGAAATTGAAAATATGTAGATTTCGCACTTCGCGCTATAGACATATTCATACGAGATGCAAACTGCGACGTGCATTCAACCCGTTATTGATCAAATTGCCTGGAAATTGTCGGGAACGATGGTAAATGCTGTATTAGTTATTCAAAAGTCATTCATGGCCGACGTGTAATCTCTCGGACCCGATCCGTTCAATTTTTTCCTATTTTTCTCTCTCCCCCCCCCCAACCCCCCAACCCTTCCACTTCGGCGAAACGATTAATT
Organism: Nomada fucata; assembly: GCA_948146005.1. Classification (NCBI taxonomy): domain Eukaryota; kingdom Metazoa; phylum Arthropoda; class Insecta; order Hymenoptera; family Apidae; genus Nomada; species Nomada fucata. Next base: position 8,761,739 of record OX411282.1, read on the forward strand.
ACTGTCAACTTCCAGCAGTTCTCGCCGAAACGAAGCAGAAATGCGTAAAACCAGCGGGCTGCGTTTAATATTCAAAGGGGAATAATGACGAGGATGGCCGTGGTAACCTTTAATCGATATCTCGATATGGTGTTCCGTTGATATTTCTCGTCGAACGAACGATATATTGTATCGACACTTTGATATTTTCGATTGCTGCAGATAAGGGAGAAATAAATGGACATTTAACAGCGTTCATGGAACGATTACTTCGATATAACGCGAATTAACAAATTCACTTTCTGTTTCTGTGAATAACTGCCAATGGAAAGATTCTTTCAATCGCTACAAATTTTCTGCACAGTAAAAAATAGGCACTAGTCTTTAAACAATGCATCAGGACAATGCATCCTTAAAACTCAAAATGTATTATGATTTATGTAAAAGATATTCCATTCGAATATTATTTTTACATACGTTAAATCTACAAAACCGGTTTGATTGTTATTTCTCAAGTCGCGGCTAACAATTTTTCCTCGCTCGTTGTCAGACACTGTCCCGCTTGAAACACCCTAAGGCAACGTCGCCTGTATTTCTTTATCAGAAACAACTCCATCTGAGCCTCTCGGCTCGAAACGCTCTCCCATAATTTCATTACCCCGGTAATTAATCCAAGCTGTAATCAACTGCCGCGGAACGTTCAGCCATTCAACAAAACAATTGCACAATCCATTACGCCATATTACCGAAACCATCCTCCGCCCTCGTCGACGCGAAATCATTTAGCAGGACGAACCATCGCGTATTTCATCCCGACGACGTCGACTTATTCGAAAAATATCCCGCAGCAACGCGTCGCACACTTTTCCCCGACGAACAATCGCAGTACATCAAACCAATGCAAGATGCAGCGCTGTCCACGTGAAATTTAATATTCGCAGGTACAATTTTCCTGAAAAAAAAAACGAAAGAAAAAAAAAACAAAGAATCCCTTCGTTCCCGTTTCCCCCGTTGACAGACGAATGACGAATCGCGAGGAAGTCTCGACACTCTGTTATAAGCGTCCCCGTCTTTGTAGAATTATCGTTCCAACGAGATTCCGCGCGATGCAACCAAATTTACGACCGGCCGTTTGATTTATTCGCCTAGCAAATTGCATCAATAACGCGAGCAAGCTGTATTGCCGCGAGGACAAGATCCCTCGTTAGGGCACGCTTTCAATTACGGAATATATGTACACGTTTCGCCGGCGTATTATTAGCTGTCGCGCGGTAAAGGGCGAAAAGGGCTGCGAGTGTTCGTACCTTCGCGCGGATACTTGCGATCACTCGGTTTCGTTCTGACGCGTTTTCGCCCGGCAATTTATAACTTTATAACAGAGCCGGGATTAAGTACGCGCGCCGAACGATCGACTCCACGGACGGACGTATCCGCGGGCTCGCATTGTAATTTCGTTCGACTTTTGTTCATTTGTTACACGGTCGTGTGTTGGGCACGTATTCGCGAGGGGCAATTCAACGGAACGTGTGCGGCAATTATCCTGTTTGCTGGTAAAGGCACGAAGAAATATCTGCCGAGGTGAATATTGAAGGGATCTCGATAGCTTGATTCATCGGTCCACTAATTTATCCGTCGCTCTGGGAGATTTAGGGTTATTGTGCGTAATTCCTGCATTTATTCGACTCGCAATTTATACCTGCTCGAAAGTTAGACGATAATTGTGACAAAGAATCGTATAAAGACTGCTTGCTTACTTTTTGGCTGCGGATGCGATGTGTATTTGTCAACGTTCGAGCTGAGAAAGACTTTTAAGTACGCCTTTTGATCTACAATCGTACTGCAATCGTTTATATCTACTTTAATTTCAAATAACTTGTCAATCGAAAAATTTTATATAACATTTTATTCCAGCGCAGAGTAATTGGTGTATATGATACTGAAGCAGATGTGCGCGCATTTCCGAAACACCGCTGAGAAGATAGGAAGTGTATGGGAAAAAATTGCTCTTCAATGTCTCGTCAGAGTTACTCGCGTGTGATCGTTCTTACGCAAGCTTTCGTCGTGGCAAAACTTTGGGCAACGCAAAATATGTAACGTCAAAGTGTTGGGCAAACGCGTATTTATTCTGACCAAGTGACGTTCCTGGTATTTTCGCGCGAGCACGTGGCGAACCACGCCGCCGTGTGAATAAAGTTCGCGGGAAGCTTAGCCGAGTTTGACACAAGATTCGATGGGAACTAAAACTGTAAACAGCGGAATACAGGTGTCCCCGTTTCCATAACGCTCGATTTCCGTATAGTTATCAGCCGTGGGAAGTTTTGCGTGTGCATATCCTATGCCTCCATACATTTCCCACAAGACTGGTGTGTCGAACCCGCTGCAACGCCACCCACTGATCCACCTACGATTGATTCTGCTATCTACCTGGGTTGTTTAGAATGCGACAAGTGAAATATCACGTGCGAAGGAAACACCTTCGCGCCGGTAGAAGAATAATTGGAATATTCACGGCAATTATGCATCAGTTCGTCATTAATCAATCGACGTATTGCTCTGAATGTATATAAGATATAATTATATAGTGTTGCAGTAAATTGTAATATATATTCTGCTTTAAACATCTTTATCCTAAATCCAGGCGTCGTTATTTTACTCAATTTATTCCTAATAAGAAAGGTTCAATGAATCCAGCTTAAACAGCCGTAACGTTATTCCAAGAAGAATAATTTGCAGCACAAAGTTAGCATTCTTGCTTACCCGTTGTCCGAACATAAATCGAATCGCTTCCTATTAAACGCGACCGCAATTGCGCAAAGCGCTGCAATAATCTTCGATGGCGAAATCGACGCGCCTAAAACCGTTCGAACGTACCTGTGCACACAAGTGCTCGTTCGTTCCCCGATTAATAACCAGCGAGGCTGAATCGACGATGCCGCAAAGTGAAACGCAGAAATTTCGCGCGGCCGCGACTTCGAACGTTATTACGCTTTCAGAGGCAAAGCATCCCTCCGCCATTGGAAACAGATTAGTGGCGAAAAATTGAAGACGGATAGGGGAGAAGCGGGTGGCGTTTGAAAGGGCAGACGGTATATTGAAGTCGTGGTCACATTCATTTTAACTGGCGCGTTGCCTTCCGCGACAAAGAGCTCTAAATTCGACGCGCATTTCGCCGTCTATCAAGCGACAAAGGACGCCCAGAAGATACCTGGCGCGTCTTATCCGCGAAATTCAGCCGACAAAAGTGTGTCAAGCCCTTGCCACCCCCCTCGCCGCTCCGCTCGCCCATTGTGTCCCTCTACCCCTATTCCGCTTAATGCGACGCAGGCTAGACGGTAAAAAGCACGCGAGTGGTGGAAAATGATAGAACTAAGGAGGCGAGAAGCGGCGAACGGACACGGGGAGGCCGGCGAGAAAAGGGTTGCCCGAGACACTTCTGACGCGATGAAACGTACCGGTGGTTACGTGTACGTGCACGTCTGTTAATTTGTACTCGTCGAGCGATAATCGCCGCAAGAGAGTGTGCACCTGTACCTGCGGATTGAACGCGTGGCGGAAATTGAATACCTGCGACTTGCGAATTACGTTTGGGAGCCGGATGTACAGTGTAAGCGGAGAAATTTGGAACGACCGACGATTAGTTAGCGCGATGAATCGAAACGAAACGTTCCGCGATCAATATTCGTGCGTGTATAGTTTTTCAAACGCTTGGAAATTTTCTTCTGGACGCCGTTTACAATGTATTTCGTTCGCTCTTATGCCCGTGATACTTTACGCATTACACTTTTTGCATCGAAATAGAAACTGTTACATGATATGCCCAAGGAACGCCATCAAAAACAATATAATAATAAATTATTATGTGCAAATATGGTCTGCACATAATTGTGCGTCCGTTTCATTGTCACGTACGTTATAAATGAAAACGCATTATCGTATTTCATTTGAAGGTAAAAAGTCCCTTTAACGAACCGATTTTTTCTTCGTCAGTCTGGCATTAAATTGTCCGACGATTGACGCGGGCCACAAAAGACTGTTAACGGACGATACATGCGTGGGAATTACAAAGTGGCATGGAAAGCGAGGGAAAAAAAGAAGCGTCGGGGGAGGGACTCAGCAAACAGATTGGAAAGCCAACAAAGTTATCGAACAACGGTGAAGGGAAACCAGCCAATGGGAAAGGGGATGAAAGAACCTTCGCGAATAGAAGTGAAATAGCGCTGTGAATGGAAGAAAACCAGGGCGAAGGTGATGATAGGGAAAATTGCACGGTGATTTCGGGGAGAGACGCGAAATTGTTTGAAAGATCCGCAACTGCGAACGTTAAATTATAAATCGGTAGAAAGTACTATAGCGACGCGCCATACGATGTTAAGGGAAACCGGATTCGGTGCGGCGAAAAGTAAGGAACTGGAAAAACGAGGACCAAATGAAGAGAAGCTTGTGCTGCAGGGGCGAGAAAACCCGAGCAGGAAAAAGCGAAGATGCGACGTAATCGGGAACTCCTCGAGCGATTAGTTCGAAAGAAACTGCGAATAGAACGGGGTAAATTCCACGTGGAGAGAAACGTTGGGGGAACAGCCGGGTGAAGAAAATGCAAAGAAATGGGTTACAATTTGGCGCTGTACAGTAACGAGCGCGTTTCTTTCTCTCGTTTGCAGTTTAACGTGCTTGGTAATTTTTTAACTGCTTGTAACGAACGTACAAGACGTTAAGAAATTTTTTTTCCTAACTGAAATCACCATGGACTTGAAGGGGGAAGTCTCTTCCTTACAACGACTGCAGAAAAATCGATGTACGATTTTTTTTTTGCCATTTTATCGGAATTTCAATGAAACCGTGCAACCTCGCCATAGTGTGCCTTGGATACCATTCTGCAAAGTGCTCATACGTACTCTTGTTTGACACAAATTAATTCAAACAATATCATTTTGCCTGCCATAGATTACTTACAAATTCTGAAAAATTTCTATTCATTTCTTGAATATTGTATTGACCGAAAACGTCGGAAAGAAGATTCCTCAGAATATAATACTTCTCGTGCCACATTTAAATTGCATTGCGGTAAATTAAATACATTATTTACTGGAATCTATGGACCACCAAGATACCGCCAACAGTGGCCCCGCGAAATACAAAACAAGCACGAAAATAACGGACAAATCTGACTCACCGGGTGTTATATTCGGGAAGGGTTGTCCAGGTAACGAAGGCGGATGCTCGTCCTCTGGTGATCGTTCCGACGCGTAACCTTGGTCCTGTGGTTCCCCGCCAGTGAGTTTGCTCAATTGCAGATCGAGGCACTTGCTGAACTGTTGCCGATGCCTGACCAACTCGCAATCGGGTTTGTGCACAATCTGCATCAGCAGACCGTTGTCAGTTGCACCAGGGATGCACGGTTGCGTGGAAGAGGAGTTCGTTTCGGAAGCCTTTCCGACGCTTCTGCCGTCCTGTTTTCGTTTAGGCAGCGTGCCCACCAGGTCGAGATCCGAATTTCGATGACACCTGTCCTCCGCGGACGTGCCGCGCGCGTATCTCCTCGTCGAATCGCTAGACACCGTGTCGACGCTGCGATTCCTCCTCACGGAGTCGAAATTCCCGTGGCGACACCTCACTAGATCGAGATCGCTCTGCTGGTACCTGAAGCAATTCATGTGACTCGTGAGCATCGCACGCGATTGAATCAGTGGTTTGTCTTGCTGATAGAATTGACTTAGCGATTGGTAACCGACTCCGATTTATTTAATGCTAGCGCGATGCAATATGTTACGCGCCGTCGTGTATTTATTACATCGGTGGTAAAGAAATTATTTGCACGCTGGATTGTATATTTTCTGAACATTACTTCTATCCGCATGGCTCCCAGGTAATTGGACATACGTAGTTGTTGTGCGAGTGGTACAATGGAAATATCGTTTAGGATACGTGTGTTATTCATTGGAATTTGTGAGAAGCAGCGGAGTTCAATAATAATTTGGAATGGCTTTACTTCCGAGTACGTTGGCATTGAACGGATTCATGAACGCTTGCGTACGAGACGAAACTTCTTATGGAGCCGCATGTTAGTATTTCACAGGTTTCGCAGCTACGTGGAACACTTGTCAATGAGGTTCTTGCTTTAAGTTTGGCGAGCCTGTACCAATTAGCGTTTTCGTCCTTTTCGAAATTTCTGTATTCCATTAAATTTCTTAATTATACTGATTTCATTATAATTGCAAACTCAGTTTATGATACGAAGGTAAATTAGTAATGAATATTTAATGGAACGTCTAGTAGTCTGTAATTTAATTTTCTTTCACTCGCATAATTAATCAGTCAGCGTGCTGTAATATATCGTTTTTAAAATGGGCCATATAAATATTACGCAAATAATTAGTACGGTCCATTACCTAACTAATAGTGACGATCATTGCAATTTCGCAATGCCGATTAAAAAAAGATTAAGAACTATGATTGTTGTTGCAAGTTGTAAGGCAAATTGTGTGTAAGTACTGCAACTGTGTTATTGCGGAGTGCGACACCTATTCCAATGTAATATCTGTTATTTTAATGGATTCTACAATTAATACGGTACCTATTGAAACTTGCACTCAGAAGTTCATTGTTGCCAGTGGATTAAAAGCATTAAATTCAGCTGAACGCTAAGAGGATGTTATTGGTTTAGAAGTAATCCACGTGTATTATAATTTGTTGTACACAATAATACGCACAGAATGCAACAATACAAATCCTTTCAAGTTTGTCATTCATAATATTATAAACGTGATTGTACGTAGCAATTCACAATTTGCCTGAATTACCTTGAATACGACGTTTAAAATGGTTTCATGCGCGGTCATGACTTTTGTTCCAACAAAAGGTAGAATCACACTGTGATTTTAACTCTACAACCTCGCATGATATTCAGAATTATGACACATGTCGTGCATATACAGCTTCGTGCAATTTGGGATGCTTCTATTTCGAATCACGATCAGTTCAATAATAATGTGCGCCCCACTTTTAATACTACGTGTTTTGTATAAACTTTTACATGCATGCTTTTTTCTCAAGAATCGTACGAAAGGATGGCAATTTCTGTTCTATGCTCGCGTGCTATTAAATTCAGCATTTTTCTATTATCCTATTTAAAGAGAAATGATGCATTTAATATATTGCGGAAGAAACTGATGTATTCTCCAATAAATCTAAAAAAAAAAATTGATACACATGTTCAGCCTGTCGTTGCAGCTTTGCTACGTACATTGTGTTACTTTTAGTCTATTAACCCATAGAAATGAATGATGGCATACCTCCAGGGATCGTTCTCATCTAGTGAGTCCTGCGATCGATGTTTCACGAGGTCCAGAGTACCAGTTGGCCCGCCATCCGAAAAATGCACACCTAGCGTTCGTTTTTTATGCGGTAGCGTACCACCAAGATTTCCACCAATAGTGTCCGTCATTATGTTGTTGTTCTCTTTCGCATCGTCATCCAGCCCGTCTTTGTCATCTAGATGATTAGGCAACGAGCCACAGAATTTATATCTGCAAAGGAACATTTTTTTTTTTATGGTCAGTAAATCGATCACACATACTTACAAATAGTTAACAATACTTAGAAATTTTATGATATGTTTTCGAACAATTATTGGAATGAAATCCTAGGTTCTGTTTTTTGTAATATTATATTAAATAATATTAAATTCGATCAAATTTCAAACTATCAATTAATTTGACAAACTTAATTTGCACCCGATGGTACATTATTATATAAAATTGCGCGACGAAAATTTGATTTATTAAAAGAAAGTAGCATTTAAAAATTACCCCAATGCAAAGATAACACAAGCACTGTATAAAATTATTTAAAAAAAAGGCAAATATTCTCTCTGTTCACGCGTACTGAAGACACTGGCAATATTACATTTAAGTCGTTAGTAACGAGACAAGTATCGCATCGTAATGGTGATCAGTAAACATTAATCCACACTCTGCATTCGCATACGATATCGCAAAGATCAATCCATTTTTTCCCGAAATAATACTAAAGAAATTGTACTTTATATCCCACGGAAGAACGAGGCCCGCGAATATTCTAACAAACGACACGGAATAAATTCTGTCACGGCATCGCTCGATTGTACGAAACTATTTAATAAAATCAGAAGTTCGTGACTGGTAGCGAAAGAATTTTCCCCAACGAAGAAACTGCGAGTCCCTGTTTCGTTTCGTTTCGTTTCGTTTCACGTCGCAATTGCTTTCGCGTGTAACACGGCCCCTCAACCGTGATGCGCGGTTTTGCGACAAACTATGTTGGAAGCTTTCGTATCGCTTGCACATGACACCGTTCGCTGAGTTATATTCGCGACTCGAGCGCGAAAGTATCCTTGGCAATTTTCCGGCACAAATTATATTACAAGACAGTGTAATCGGCCGCGCAGCATTCGGTGTGCGAGATTGCTGTTCGAATCTCTATCTGTTTCGTTGATTTTTCAGGTCAACGAGAGCGTTTGTATTCTAGAAGCTGACGCCGCCCGTTGCTTGCAATTTAATTCAAGAATTTGCCAGTTACACTTGAGGAGTATCGGCAGTTGGATAATAGGCATTGAGGAGGCACGAATAAAATAAGTGCACGAAAAAATTCATTAGAATGGAAATCGTGACAATTTGCAGATGCGAGAGCAGGGATACCTTTGAATATTTCAGTGAGTAGAAAAATAGGAATCATTATAAACACCGTTTACATCGATCGCAAAATGTTGTATAATCAGTTAAACTACGGCAGATTAAGCGATATTAAAACGTGCGTATAATGCGATGAAAAGTTTAACATTTAGTAAAAGAGAAAGCGGTGATGTTAGATATGTGTTATAAAGAAACCAGCGTGAAATGGTTTCACTAAACGCTTCTTTATCACACTTTCGTAGAATTGCTTTGCAATTTTGTTCAGAAACGAAATTTCTAACTAAAATAACTTCCTGAAACTCTATAATTTACTGGCTCCTTCTGTACAACCATTCTTACGCACTGTATATTCCTTTCAGAGGGTCTCATCAAACTATATATTCTTGTGTCATTCCACGAATATTAAAACATCGCGTTAATCATTTCTCTTCTTTGTTCTGCGGTGAGGTTCCATAGAAGGGCGAATTGTCACGAATGAAGTATACTATCTTCGCTTGCTTTAACGTCAATGTCATAACGTTTCTTCTGCTCCTATAAATCCTCTACGTCCGAATTGTGCATTCGAGTAATCTCCTTACGCAAAGAAATCACCAAGGGGAGGAGGTTCCTCGCGTATCACTCGATATTGTTCTGTCCCGAGGTTAAACAACAGCACTTACGTAAATGAGATCAAGCTGCCAGCGCCTTTAACCCGTTCCCCATTTCTTTTTAACCAGTTCATCCCTGTTCCCCCTCGGCTCGCATCCGTTTTCGTGTAAACGAGAATTTAATGGAAACCGCCCCAGTTCCGCGACTGACCGACCTTAAAGGGACTTTAAATTATCCCGCGACCAACCTGTTATACCACGTAATGCCCCGTCGTTGCTGCTTGTTTAAGCAAGACCGAGCACTGTCCCGTAATGAGAAACTCTCGACAGTGTCGGGCTTAATTCTGTTTATGAGAAATGGTTGCCCCGATTCGATATCATTTTAGTATTATTCGTTATTTCCGTTACAGTTACTTCGAATAAAGTCACTTCGATGCGCGAATTTCGAACTTCTATTTGGGCCGGGGTTGGCACGGCAAGCCGGAAATTTTTAAGTGATTTTTTTAATACATTTTTGGGGAGAAATATGAGACCGGTATATTTCGTTAATTATTTTTCGTCCCAATTTATGTTTCTCAATTATTTCGTCTTTTTTTCACGCGAACTCAGAAACGCTTGGTATTAATTTGTAATTAATATTAGCGAAAATTCGTTTCAAAAATTAAATTTCTTTGCTACTTGTGCGGACCTCTCTACATATGTAGGACATCTTCGACATATTTCATATCCACGTTAATAAATTATACAACGCGAGGAACTAGCTTGGATTAACGTTTAAATTAAATTTGCTTCATTATGGAACAATTGTCACGAATGAGTTAAGAATCCTATTTCGGATTGACATAAATAAAACTATCTGCCAGTCCGTTAGGCAAGGTACTTGTTTCACAATTTCCCTATTTCCAGGAACGAATGAAATATAATAATTTCGGTTTTACGACACATTACATTCACATTATGCGTCGGTTGCTGCGCTATTTCGTTATCAGATGATCTCCTATCAAAAGTGAATATGCCGGCATAATGTAGTCTGACTTTACTGCGTGGAAGGATTCCGTAGTTACGACAAAAGGAGATTTCATTCGTGCGAAACTACCGCGGCATTCGTTTTTCTCGTCTATCTGCACCGGCTCGTCTTCCTGTTGGATTTAATTACGACGCATTTCCGGTTTGAGGCTTTAACTTGACGAGTAATGTAGTTCACAACATAATTAACGCTGCTCTGCGTTAATTTAATCGTGACTTTCGATGTCAAGGTAATTAAAGACATCTGTCGTTGATTATCTTGAAATTGCTCGTAAAATTATTTTGAGACATTGTAACAACTAAAGTGTATATTTAAATTAATAGAGAATTTTTTAGTGGAATTAGAAAAACTTTAGTAAAGAAACACGGTTAGAAAAATATATGTATCATCGTTAATAAGCTATATTATTGTGCATCTTTTACATTTCTAATTGCAAGTGTATTCAAATTAGACGCAAGGGAATATCGAAAACAGGACTAGTTAAATAAATTGAAGGTCTGTTACGACATATAATATTGTCCTCGCACTGGCATGATTGAAATGTGTTTGACGAGGACGTTAAACTTGACCGAATATTAAGTAGAATCGCCATGTTTGGGCAATATTGTGCCAACGGTCTATTCAAGCTTGTTGCGAATGCAGCTTGGGAATACCTTGCGAAAGAAAGGATCGCGAACACACCTCTCCCTTAGGTCTGCCAATCGCGGGCAACTTTTCTATCCTTCGATTTCATCGCTAAATTAAATTCCGTTTGCTCTTGGCAAGGCAAAGAGAATTCAACGATATTAGAAACACGAAAAATCGATTACTCTCTGGGACACCCATTTCCTTGCCTTTCGAGACGATCTTTTATACAGTGCCTGCAGTGTTTATTTATTTCTTGAAACGTTCGTGCGGACAATTTTGGAAGTTGGGTATGATTATAAAATTATCGGAATTATTGATGTTTGTTAATTACGTAGAAATTTTCTGTTATAATTCTGTTATAATATACGTTGTAACATACAATTTTCATATTCTCTCCCACGCAATTGTACCAAATAATACAATACTTCAATCCCTCCCTGCAAGTGAACAATAAATTGAAATTCCCCAATTATTCCAGATATACAGCTCCTTTTACGACCAACTGCAATCATAATATAATTAAATAAACGATAAACGAAAACATAATTTCAATTGCAAACAAGAATTAACTTTGTTATTCAAATAGAAGTCACTTATATAACACCAAGAGCAATACATACATTTATCACTTCTTATAACTATATCATAATTAATACCATTATATTAAACAATTCATTCAAGCTTGCTTAAATAACGAATGATTATTTCCCCCTTCCCTCTACCCCTCAAATAACGAGTCAACTCCCGATTCAAATAATCGTTCAAACGAAAATCTGCCCAACAGTACCCAATCATTCACTGCAATTTACGCGGATACAACCGTGCCCAACTCGTCGCAACGTAAAATATCAAAATTACCGTTCGCTGCTGCCAGCCACCCCGCACGTTTCGTCGCTCTAAACCCGCAACGAACAACCTCAACGCGCGTCCAAGTTGAAGAACCGGCGATCAAACCGAAAACGGACTCACCTCTCTCTCTGCGCGCTCGAGCACGGCACCAGAATCTTCCCCATGCTGTTCAATTTCCCTTTCGGATCGCACAGGTTCCCAGACGACTGCGTTCTACGGCCGGTGAGGCCCTTCCCGCTGTGACGACTCAAATTCGAGCCCATGGTCGACCCTTCGTTTTCGTTCGGAGAAGCCCCGGTCGTCCCCTCGCCGGCGTTCACGGCATTGCCGGGCGTGTTCTCCTTGTTCGGCCAGTCGAGGTACTCGTCGGTATCCTTGGCATTGACCTTGCAGGATATCGCCGGAAGAGGCGGCGCTGGCCGTGTACGTTTGGTGCCCGGCTGCACCTGGGGACGGCAGCCTTTACGACGATTGTTGGGCGACTCGCCGTTCAACGAGAGCCTCTGTACTTTCCAGCTGTCCTGACCTCCGCTCACGGGCGGCACGGTTACGACTTCCTCGCCTGAAACAGTGACGCAATACCGTTTTACTATCCGCGCGGGGGACGTTCAAGGTTTGTGGATAGCGGAGGCGGCGGCGGCGGCAGCGGAGAACCGTTAACTGTTTGTTTGTTGGCGGTTCTCTTATTGCCGAATCGCGGAATTGGTGGTTTCAGTGGGAACGAGCGGGGACGGTTTTCAGAGGGGCGATTTTTGGAGAAGTTGCACGGGGTGGCGAGATTTTTTTTAACGGACGAGTACACTGAGGAAGGTGTGACGTGTAATGAGCTACGGGCGTGTAGATATTTGCGGACAAAATGTTTGGAATTATTCCCCCCAACTTATGAATATCGAATGCTTCAACAATAGCTCGGTAGGATGACAATAATATGCAGGTGTATGACACTGATTCGTTTGGTTTGGATGCATGTAAACTTGGAACGGTTTTCTAATGCTCAATTTACTATTGCTGATTGCTATAAAGTTCCGTTCTGGTAATGCTTGGTAATTCTAAAATATGTTAAATCGGTTATTTAAATACCTTGAACATTTTATTTGATTACTGACACTAGTAGGGTAGCTTACGACATATATTTTAGTAAGGTTTGTTCAATTGCAAAATTTTGTGCGGACCTATTGCACAGCGAAACCTTGTGTCCTTGTGTAATTAATGTATTGATATCTACAACTTCGTTATTGCCTTGATTATGAGTAAAAGGGGATCCCCTTTTATTCCAGTGCTTAAAAATTATTTAAAGATCTTCGGTACTGCATTTAACTAAAATTTACGAGTAATTAATGGAGGCGGGTATTTATTTATCACTAAATTACGAGGGACATTCTGAGAATGCTTCGTGTCAGCAACAGTGTTCTGATTGTACCGCGCAATCTGTTTCGTCCGTGTCAAACTCGTTTGGAGCATTGAATGGATCTGGATCATAGCCAGCATTTCGATAGGGTCATTGAAGTATGCCGAAGGCTTAATTCGTGCTGGAACTGCATCTTCCTTTATTGTTTCCCGGTCCCTCCTGATGCGCAACGAGATTAAAATCCAAATGAAAGGCTCTTCTTTACGCTGCCATTGTCGTAGCCTTCTTGTCTTGCAACGTTCACTTTTACTTAATGCCAATCTATTTTTAAAATACGCTGTTCCTATATCGGTTCTCCATAATTTTTGCATAATTCAGTTATTTAATAAAAGTCAATTTTCTGCCATTTTGCTTGCAAGATTCCAAAGCCTTCGCAGTTTGCAATAAGAAACGCAGTAACGAAGACACGGAAGATTTCCTGCGTGCGATAGTTAAAAATCTGCATAATAATTCTGCGTAAATATAAAAGGATGCAATACTTTCGAACACTTTCGCCGCTGCCCCCGAATACTTTTCATTTCGCACCGATGAACAGCTTAATGACCACGTCCTATCGCGCAATCACCCTTGGCGCTTTTCGAGCGCACAATATTCAAAGTTGCCAAGCTCGATACAATTTTTCCTGACTGACCCGGGGAACAATTCAGAAATTGCCTTCATCAAAATTGCCGAATCGAAGGGGGTGTCCGCGAACAGGGGAAATTTCGCGCCAGGTTCGCGCTGCTCGAGCCACGTGAACGAGAGAACGTTTGCTGCACAGGATTCTGAATCGTCGTTCAGAACAATCGGATTCCTCGCTCCATTCGTGCGTTTAAGGCGAGCGCGGTGCGTCGCGTTCAAAGCGCATAACTTCAGCGTTGCGTTTATCAGGACCGATTCATAGCCGGTCGTATGGTATTGCGGGGAGATAGTAATATCCACACGGCACGAACCACGTTGCATAACTGTATTATTAATGAGTGTGGCGAGCGTACGCACGTGCTCGCGGGGAAAAGCACGCATTCATCGAACGGATGCTGAATTGAAAGCGGTGCCGAGCGCCGCGCCGCCAGATTGTTGCATCTGCACCGTGGAACTTTTAAATTCGACAATGGAATCGAGTGACATTCTGAAAAGAACCGACTCGCGAATTGTATTGCGCCGGCGCTTCCGAACCGTTCGATTGACAGTTGTCAGGAGATGTTCTTTAATAATAATTAGAAATCGCGGATGATTAATATTCCTCATGGGAATAAGCGTTCCTAGTACGTAATTTTATAATGTCGATTACGCAATTTTATAATGACGTTTAACCTGTTATACTGTTTAAACTAAACTATTATTTAACAATGTCGCGTGTGATATTGTTATTACGACGGCGCTGAGGCCAATCGAATTTTTTAATAGAACATTTGTTATTCTATGTGAATTTATTAGTCGTTGTAAATATCGCGGTTCGGGATGGAAACGCTCTGCGTTTATCAAATGCAAAGCACAGTTTATATTGGCTTACGGACAATATTGTTCCGTTGGAAGCTTGCGCATGAGAAATTTTAATTTGAGGAATGGAGAGAAAAAATAATGTGTTTCAAATTGCATTGACAAGGATGTTACGTGCAATGATTTTACCAGTTATTATTCTAGCCTCGAAAAGACTGCGACATAGTTCGTGTTCAATTCTATTAAGTTGGAATATCGGCTATTTTTGTAAAAGGAGGTGCTGCATGTGTTTTCAATTTAGCACATCACTTTACAATTTCTAAGTTTTTCGTTCAACTTCCGGCGTTCTAGCGAATTCATGACCCACTATTGGGAAACAAGAAGAAACTTTTGAGTGCTGCAAATTCTAATTAGGAACTGGGGCTCCCATTAAATAGCATAATGAAAAAATACTAAACAAAGGTAAACGGATAACTGTGATCTGAACTAAAAGAAATAGGAAGCAATTATAATCTATCCAGTGTATAAGAAATCGCAATACGCAATTCTAGCTTATAGCAAGTGTAAAATAAAAATTTGAACAATTCAATTGCTACATGATCTAGTTTTATAAGTGGCAATTTTGTATAAGAAATATTCCAAAAATGTTTACCCTATTTTCATTTCGAAATGATCTCACCGATTTTCGAATAAATTGAACAATTTCCCCATAAATAACTGGAAGCAATAAACTTATTTAGCAGAGAATTTTTAACAATTGAGTGAAAGCGTTTAATTGGCTATGATTAAAATACTGTATCGTAAATAAGAATTAATGTGATTAATTTTACTGTAAAGTCTAACAAGCCCTAACTGTAATTAGGTACATTACTTTTCGTATTGCTCTCAACGACGCAAAATATTGAAGTCCAGCACGGTTTAATCGAACCCTCATTTAAATATTCAAGCTTACACTTTTAGTCCAGCATTGCAATACACACAAGCATAATCTAACACCTCACGTTCGTTAATGAAGAAGTACACTTGCGTCAATAACATCCGAGCTCTCGAATTAATAACAGTGACGCTGTGAGACCTGTATACCGGATTTATGAAAAATAGAACAGAATCAACTCATTAGAAAGTTACAGTACAATTAACTATAGAACGTAGAAACTGAATTGTGCTCGCTGCTCATTCTGCAGCCCTAATCTTACATCGAAATGAAAAATTACAGCCGTTCGCACGGTGGAGTTTCATTCCGTATCAGAAATTAGGTGAACCTAATTCATGCTTATTACGCGTTAATTAATATAGTACAGTTACTGATTATTCAGTCGACGAACCTGGCGTATGCACCGCCGTATCTTGATCCTATTTACGATACTGTCCCCCAATTAATCTCGATTTATTTTATTTCAGTGGGAAAAAGAATAAATTGTACGCTTTCTTCCCTCAAATAATTACGCAATCGTTTCTTCGTGGAATTCTTTGTTTAACAATTTTCACACAATTAGAATCGAACTTGTGACTGAAGTTGTATACTGAAAGCAAAGATGCTACTCGGTTCGAATATGTTTATGCCAGAAAAGAAAATTGTGCTGCAAAGCGTAATTTTCACGGTTCTTGCGAACCAATTTACAAATACCGTAGTCCGGTCTTGTACCAATTTTCCACTCTTCTTGCTGATGTTTCGTCATACCCATTACCATAATTGCAGTCTAGTACATATACCGCATTCTAGCATAATGTTCTGAGAACTGTATGTTCCGCGGCAAGAAACGGCAAGAAACATCGAGAAGTAAACTATGAAAGGGTAGCCAAGTGATCACTCGATCACAATTAACAAAGTATAATATTCATAATATATTGCACAACAAATATTACTTTCCTACGTTCAGTTAAATATTGTTAACGTTAATTTCATTCACTAATTGCACTTGGAACGAGGGAACAATAATACAATAGTGTACCTCCATTATTCGATTTAAATGGCAGACTGAGGACATTCATTTCTCAGGAAAAATAATTAAGAGCACACTTTTCCCAAATATTGAAACGCTTGACCAGAAACAGCACCGCTTTTTTTCTATAAAGAATTTTTATGGGCAAGCAAATGTATTACAGTAAATATATTATTAGTGAATTCAACGTTCTACACAGTCGAGGGTTAAACGAGATTTTACTGTACTCTCAACCACTCCCGCACAATACTTTTCCCAATGTGCTCTTTTTCGCCATTGGCTTTAACATAGTTTTTACATTAATTGCGTATCAGCTTCTGGACTTTTTCCTGGGATCGTGAATGCTAAATAATAGTACAGTGTTGACAGGGCCATTTTACAACATCCATCTTACGTGCGCTGCGTGAGAAGAAAAATAAGTTGAACGGTGCGTCGGAAACCACCGTTGCATCGGTAATTGCACCTTACCAGTGCATGACTCATTTATAACGCATGAGTTTGTAACCACCAGACTTACACAAAACGGACACACGCATTTATAGTGTTTTCAGGGGCAAACGAGTGTGACGACCTGTTGCAAGCCACAGTTTCGTAAAAAGTGGAAATTGTAATCTCCTTACATGTATTTCTTTGTTTAACTTCTAATAAAACAATATATATATATACATTTGACTTTATCATATTCCTCAAATAACTCTATTAGTATCATACATAATGTGTCATGTAGGGTTTACTGATAAGAAAGCGTCCGAAGATTAAATTACGATATGATTAGATTGTTCTATGTTGATAAGAAAATTTAGTTGGAACTGTGAGTTCTATGGATAGAAGGTTTCGCATAGGAAGAGCAGATCTGAGATATCGAATCCAATTTTAGATAGAATACGGATTTTTCATATCTGGAGCAGAAAGCAATGCACATTTTATCCGATGTAGTAAATATATTAGGTTTAGTCATCGCGTGGTGAAACTGGTAGCTTTCATAAAATTTTATGTAACAGCTGGGTCTCTGTAATAGTACGTGCAGTTATTACTTGTGCAACGTTCCTCTAACACGTTCAGCGACGACTTAACGATGATTATTAACACGTTTAAATAATTTTCGAGTAGTTCAGTAACTTAACGAGCATTAAGTAATTTTAAGCGCAATTCGTTCAGCTTGCTATTAATATTAGTTATACTAATATTCCTGATATTATTATTTTCGTGTCTAGCATTATAATTATAAAATTCATATATTTTCCAAACACAGATTCTTTATTGATCAATCGTAAATAAATGTATAACGAAACGTTGTTCTGAATTCAAATTAAATCTTGTCATTCAATTACGAAATTAGTCCTGCTGTTCTCGGAAATTCGGATTTCTAAGTTTTTCAAGGTTTCGTAACATTTTATTCCTTAAATTTTCAAGCAAAGAATTATTATGTGCAGTCAATGTAATTGCATCTGTGTAACGGTTTTAGTAATACGGCTTGTGATATCATCGACTTGCGAGATTGTCCGTGCTTTCGCGAAACTCTTACCTATTAAATTACGACTGGTTTCTCAAGTTAATAGCTGAAACTGAAGCATCGTTTGCGCAGATACAATTTGCGTATTAAAATGGATCGAAAGACAAACGTTTTTTGGCCCGTAATCGTAAACAGTAACCTTCACGGCTCGAGGGTTTCATTTCTCACAGCAGTTAAAAGAAAACTTGGTAAATGCTGCACCTTTTATCAAAACATACGAAGGTTCTGCAATCGTGTGATATCCATAATAATGTAAATTTCATATACGTGGATAATTTAACAAATTATTCATTACGGATACCACGCGAAAATTGAAATATCACTTTCCTCTGTTGCCCCACAAAATAATTTATTTACTGTTCCGTACCGTTCGGGAAACATCAATTTCACGGTTAAAATTCAGATCAGAAAAACAGGGACCGGCGGAAATGCATTACCATTGAAACATAAAGTGTAATTTATGGTCGTTTTTTGGACTTCTAATAAAAAAAAAAGTACGAGCACGCGAATTAATTTTGGAACGCTCAAAATATTCGTCTCGTTCGGAGCGATAAAGAATCTGGGTCGACATCGAAGATTATTGGAGTTCTGAAAGAAGTTCGCGGAAGGATGGATGGTTGATCTGAAATTTATTACCTCGAACAAGAAGTTCCCCTAACTATGGCCACTGTCGACTCAATAGAAAGAAAGGCACGTTGATTGTTCGTTCGTGAAATTTTTTCGTCAAACGATTCCACTCTTAAAATCGTTCGGGCGTTTCTGATCGTCGCGTCAGTAAATGTGACAGGGGCGAAATGAAACAAAAAAAAACAACAACAACAGAAGTATTCGGCGTGCGTAATCGTCGACGTTGATGATTAAACGTTTGCTAGTTTGCCCCAAAAATTTCATTAAATTAACTCTCGATCAATGAGACAGAGCAGCTGAATATATTGGAAACGGTGAAAAATATCATTTTAAATAAACATGTTCGAACGCGGGTACCCAGAAAGCCACTATAATACGATAAAATAAACACTGCGTCGATAGAAGCAATCAAAGTCTAAAGAATAATTTGAATTCACTGTTCGAGAATGATGCACCATAAAATAAAATTGTCCCCCGACATTGTATTAACAATTTTACGAAATGCCACTGACACGTTTGTTCTCCCGAAAAATAAGAAGAACGAAGATCTGCTCTATCCCTTCCAATTTGTCGCGGGTAGAATTTCCTGTCCTACTGTATCGCGTCGGGAAATGGAAATTCGACGGGGACCAACGAAGTTGGGGCCGTTTTCACGGGAAAGAAAATCCACGACGCGAGCGAATGGAGACAGGTCGCACGGTATCGTAAAGCAATTAGCATTATGCGGTGCACGTGCTTCCCAATCAAACGAAACTGTGGCGTATCCATTTGCGCCGAAATTGTTCCAGGAAAATCCATTTACATGCCAATTAAACCGCGCCCGCTGTGGATTTATCATGGAACGGTCAAAGGCAGTCGACGTGGTATCGCCTTGGATAATTAAACAGTACTCGATGAAATGCCTGGCCCCGTGTATGTATTATGCAAATGCCCGGCTTGGCGTCGTATTGATAGAAATAATAATATTCGCGTTCCGTGGCGTGTTTCGATTGGCTCCCAACGGTGGATTTCGAGACCCGCGACGAGGGTGGCTGATGTTTCACTACGTGGCATTGAATTTCTTATTTCAATACCGAGGAGAGAGGTATTAGTGGCTGGGATTTATTCATTTTGTCTGGACTTCTTTCGGAGGTCGTCGACTTTTAATTGAGGCATGTAATTTACTGCAATGTGGGAGAGTGCGTATATAACCATTTTATTTATTCTCTTTTCATTCTCCATTTATTCTGCTTTGTTCAATGTGTTGGGGAATATATAATTAGCCTATTATTTTCCACCTCTTGTCTTTTCGTTCTTGTTTCTTATATAAATATTGCATTAGTCCCTTGCGCTACGTTTGATTCCTTCTTTCAATTATTCGTGTTAATTATAAACGTGAGAAAATGGTGTCCTGTTATTTTTTTTTCGCACGCCGTATAGCTGTGCGAATGTTAAATAAAGCATAATATTTTTTAAACAGCACTCTACTACCTGTTAGTTTTTTAGTTGACGTAGGCAGGCAATTCAACAGTGGGATATTTTTGGAGTCAAATATTTTCTTGAACGTGTCTACGTGCAATCAGTTCGAATGGACAATCACTGCTTATTGTACTAAGTACTTTTTATATAAATTATGAGTTGCTGTAAACTGTTTATCGCAGTGCGAAAATAAATTCCTCCGCGGAAGGGAAGGAATCGCTCTAATAAAAATGTCAATGCATTAATTAAGTTTTTAAAGCAATCTACGAATACGTTGACGCAAATTGCGTCAAACACTGAACTCCGTTTAGATTTCCAATTCCAGTGCTAAAACGTTAAAGCCGCCAAACCGATTAATTCGCACGTTAAATGTTTCAGTGACACACCTGTATTGTAACACACATTTGTTCCCAGCCGTTTTCAACTTCGACGCTTCGGCGACGGAAGGTTGACGATCAAAAACGAAACTCCGACAACGGATATCCATCTAACACGAATCTGCAACGCTCGTTTCGAAACAAGGAAACGAAATCCTTCGTAACGAAGTGTCTATCACTTGCGACACACAACATTTCGACGTCCATCTGATTCGAAATTAACGATTTCATTTGCGAGTCACAGAAATGCGTCGTAAAAACGCAATAAAAGAGACTACGGTGCCCCAAGAATTACACAGATCATTAAGCTCGGCTCGAGGCGACGCGATATTCCCCACTTTCAATTCCATGTAAATACCTCCGTCCAAGCGAGCGAGTCGAAGAAAATGAATGTAATAAAACGCGATTACGGTTCTGTACACGAAATTACTTTAAACTCAGACATCGGACTAACTACGGCCGTCGTTAGCTGGTCGCCATTATTTTGCAATCTTCGACTATTCCACTACAATTCTTAATACAGAACTCGCGTACGGGAGTTTCGTAAAAGCAACGATTTCTAAACGACCATAGAGGCGGGTAAAAGACGGGAGCAAAAAAATAACGTATGAGACGAAAGATATTTATCTTACCTGTTGCAAATTTTCGTTTAGTATATACGTATGCGGACGCACATTAAAGGTAAACTTGAAGGTAGACCTACCGAAATCGGCCTTCACTCGTCGAATGACGCGCAGACTCATTGGACTGGTATGAAGGTGAATGAGTTCTATAATGGCGATAAGGATAAAATGTGTGTTACGGACACAATTGATAAGGGGAAAAGCGTCATTTCAACGTAGATATCGCGACACCGGTGTTTATGCGCGAGCGGGGTTACGCCACGATAATATCAGCTTTATGATCTGTTTAAAATTAACACGCGATAGGTGAAATCCGTTTCACCGGCCTTTCATGCAGGTGGGCTTTATTGAATTTATTACGACGTAATTGTGATTGGATGTAATAATTCGTGTAGTTTAATGCCGTTGGCGGTTGACGTTAATTTAATCGTATTTATAACAGTGTAGAGACTTTTTCGTATAACTTTGTACAAGAGATAGAACAGAGTGGGAAGCATGTATTGTTTTTACACGAAAGGAGAACGTCATGAAATGTTGCGCACGACACTCTGAAACAGCGTGCAGTAAATTAATTTCGAAATCAATATTTTAGAAGTAAGTTCAATCTATTCTCCGCTGTCTTAAAAAAGAAATACAATTTGATCTGCCTTTTACATCAAATTGGACAAAATCGAAATTCAATTTTCTTTTTAAGAAAACATTGTTCGCACGAAAAACTGTACAAATATATGCGTACAATCAAGTGCTGCACATTTCGTTCCTCGAATCGCTTGTTTAAGATACACGGAACCTCGGGAAAGTAATATCGACTAAGTGGAACGTTCAAGCTTCTAATTTAAAACATTCAAATAAAATGGTGAGCACACTGGTATCGCCAGTCACCACAAAAGTATCTACCCTAAAACCAACCCGGTGAAACCAACTTTGCTACATTAATTAAAATTCTCTTCGCGAGAGGGATGAAATGAATGAAAACGCCATAAGCTACCTCGGCTTTCCGGAAAACTTTGTCTTGCGCACTTTAAAAAAAATAGCAAAGGCAACATACGACAGCCTGACATAAAGTTCTGGCCCGCAAAACAAGCATTAAATTGTCGCCCTTCCACCTGGCTCTATTCTTATCGCACCTGTCCTCCGTAAAAAGTAAACGGTAAGTTATTCGCGTTCACTTTTCTCAGTGGAAGCTCGCCGCTTTCCATCCGCAGGGGAACTTTGTTTCTCTCTGAAATGCGGCAAAGGGAGGTTAAATCCTTGCGTATTGCGCTGCGTGGATTTATTCATATCTCTCTGGATAGAAGCTGAAACGCGACGAATAGACAGCTGCGGAAGTTTACCTGCTACGAAGATCCTCGATGTATTTGAGTTTTCCAAGTGCCATAATAGACCTGGGATGTGTTTCGTCATTTGAACAGGAATAGGACGTTACGAAGTTCGAGACGGAGAGACTCGAACGGGATGGAAAGCGGTCGATCGTTTTTAATGGCACGATATTCGTGACCCGATCGTCGCAATTGCAAAGCACGGATTACACGAAGTTTTCATTACGTTCATGTACGAATTTTATTTGTCTGCGGAAATATTGGCAGGCCGCGGCATGGATGAAATTGTCCAGTTTATGGTAGGAGTGTCGAATCTCGTGGCAAAGTTTCTAATATTAATTTCTGTCGCGATCAATAAAGCAATTGGGGGTGCAAAAAGTTTTTAACATGTTTTTTTTAGTTAATTTCACCAATGGGTGCCTTAAGTATTACGAAGAACTTAAAAATCAAAGGCATATTTAGTTCAACGAGGGATGCAGTGACACTTGAAAGTTCAAGTACTTTCTGCCGCATCGAAAAGGAACTTCGGGAGCTATATAAGTGTAGAAATTTGTTTCATCCGAACCACTGTAGAAATTGCATCGTTCCTTTGCAAATCGCTGTCCATCGAAAATCCGATTCCAAACTTTAACGGTAACGTGTAACAACAGAACTCCACCGATACTGATAACAAATCAATTTATTCGCGTAAAAGGGGAAGTATCAAATATTATAGGAAAATATAAATTTACAATACAAAATACCACGATCCATATATTGTCATAAAACAGAAGAAATGAATAAATTGAACTGCGAATACATACAAAAAAATTCACTGACCTCGTCTAATTCATTAACTCAATTGTTATCGCTTCGAAAAATTGTACAGTGAAGATCTCTTTCGTCAGAACTCTTGCGTTTACAATTCGGAAAAGATGTTATTCACGTACGTGCGGTCTTATCAAATTCTCCGCCGCATGCATACCGTTCCGTATGCATTCCACCGTTGAATCGAATGTGCTGCAACGTTTTCCAAGATCTGCTTTCAAGCTTAAATTACTTTAGAAACCCAAATGCCTTCAGAACGCATGAAAATCGTACCCAACACGCTCCGTAGCGGCATACAGTTGTGCACGGAGTGCTCGTTATGCAGCTGGTGGGTTAGTAATCGGTGTTTCACAACGGTGTAAATTAGACTGATACGGTTAATGCATGGACAACTCCGTCGAGGATATTCTTAGGTTTCAGACACGAAAACGGCGCTCGCGAGAACAATTTTATTAAACAAAGCTTTTAGCTCGGCTGATTTGTTTGAGATTCGTATCAGATTTGATCGCGAATACAGTACCATACTGTCGCGGATTTTTCCCGAATTTCGAAGAAATAACCGTGCAATTTTTGGAGACGTATATATTCAGATATACGCGCTTCGTATTGAAAGGGTTAATATAATTTTCAGAGCTTGGAAATTATGCGAGCAAAATTACATTCTATTTCAAGATAGAACTGCACGGACGTTCTATCTCTTGTCTAAATAATTTGTGCAAGAATTTGAGTTAAAAAAAACCCAGAAAATTTATAATAGCATTTGAATGTTAAAAAGTGTAATCTATGTACGTAATGTCAAGATTCCCTGTTTCTAGTGTTATAAGCATAAACCTTGAAATATGAAACTCTTTTACCTGCTGCGAAATAATAAAAACGCTGAAGTTTAACGAGAATAATCCTTGAATATTGGTTTGTTTAATACGCTTGAATTAATAAGGAAAATCGACATACGGAGGGCCTATTCGTTCCTTAAATGTATGACGCGATGACAGTCACATCTAAAGCATTTAACTATGGTGTATTATTGTACGCGCAAGTTCCATTATGGAGTCGGTTCAGCTAATAATGCATTACCGAGTCATTAATGACACGATGGGAACTAATACACACCAGTTAAGGCTGCACCGCCAGTTCTGCAATATTCGAAGCGGTTTAATCTCGGCTTGCGTGTAATTTTCAAACGAACCGTGATTTCGAATGCAGGCAAATTTAATACCAATTCTGCTGGTTTCGCGTCACGCGATATAAATCTAGCTCGCCGCCGGAATTTTCATGCAAATCTTCGCTAATATTTTATTTCCCAGCTATTCCATGATCGCCATGCCCTCCTGCGTCCATAAAACGGAATTTTATTTGTTTGAACGAATACTAATTTAACAGATATCATTTATTAACTCGTCTTCATTACGCTATTATCGTTGCGCCTTCTATTAGAAATTGTTATTTAATTGGTGATTCATAGTCATTATAATAGTTGCACGAACTTGTAAGTAATTTTTATAATAATTATTAAATGTTACGTAAATGTTTTGGTGCGGTTTTATCAACGTCGAATTTCGCTTTACAGATGTACTCGCAAGATTAAGAAGATATTTCAACAACGACGAGAAATATTAATGACTTTGCGTTGAATTTCATGGGTAAATATTTTGTACGTATACAGAATATATATGTACTGGATTTTCATAAGTCAAATATTTAATTTTCGGGTAGGTTCGAGCTGGTACGTAAGATTTGGAGCTCTGCATTAAACTTGAAATCGATTTATGACAGCCCCAGGTGACACATATTTCTTCCAGTTCTTTTATTCCGAAGATTGTGCGTGTTACGAATCTAAAGCGTTATAACTTATCCTGTCATGTTGACTCTTATCCTATTTTGCGTGACTTGTGTCCACATAAGATCCTTATTTTTTACACATTCGGTTTAAAAATGCGTCGTATTGCTCACACACGTGTTTACTTATAGGATGTCTATATCAGAATAAATTATTAGTTATGATAATAGTTAATATAACACGTTCTTCGTATGATAATATGCAACAGAAATAATCAATTGTCTTTAAATTTCAATTTTCTAGTCAATTAAATTTGTTCAATAACCATTTTCAGGCACATCGGAGTTTATTTGTTAATGATCTTAATATTGTATATTTAAATGGCAATAAAAATTGGTCATATTTAAATTAAATGAACTCTACTAGCAACTAATACCACGACAAGATAAACAATTTAACAAATGTGTACAATATAATTTTCACTACCCATGCGAGAAATATTTGTATTCAAATCAATCGAACAATATGGATTATCATTCTCAGTGAAATCAATCAAATTTCACTTAACATTGAATGAGTGCCATATTACTTCAATAATATAATTGTCTTTCATAGTTTCACTTATCAACATTTATCCTTGATGCTTTTTTCCCCCGTGCGACCTCCTTTTACCTTACAGATTTTATCGTGTAATTTAATTTGCGCGTTAAAGCAAGTCACGATACATTATATGTATATTATTGAAGTACCGTATCATGTAAACTATGATTTTTAGTACGTAACTAAATTAATACCCATGCATATAGCTCTTTCAGAATTCATTATACGATAAATTTTGCAACACTTTTTCTATTTACACAGTCACCAAGTTTCTAAGGCGCTGTATAAACCGTCTGCAAAGTTTGAAGAATACTTCGCAAAATGTTGCCAACTTGTCTCATAGAAATAACGCGGCCTCAGATTACCTTGCAAACATCCAATAACAACTGGAACATTATTAAAGTGCGTATAATGGCCATAGCAATCATGCTGAAAGTTTGTGCAATACAAAATCCGTCGACTGTCCCAAAAACTATTCGAATCGAATGCAGCAATCTCAAATGTTCGAATCATTTCCAGAAATATCAATTTTATACTCGACAAGAAGCGAAGCACAGCAAACACTGCACTTCTGTCGGAAACGAATATTAATTCCGCCATTCATAAATATCAGATTCAATATTCCACAATTCCACAATTCCACTGTAGTATATTTAATAAAATTAATTAACCGAACTTAGTAACCAAAAAAAAAAGAGACTTAAAAGTCGCAGACATCCGTACATGCAGTGCACCTTCAATGCCACACGTGGTTACAAAGGATTAGAGAGGAAAAGTTTCACGTCAAGCTGGTCCGATTCAATCCGGACAATAATTGAATTATATCGTGCTTAGATCGGCACGATCCGCTTCGAGCAATTTGCACGCTCTTAATTTTTTTTTTCGCAGACAGAAGTACGCTCCTCTAATCGACTCCTCGCTCTAACCACGCGTATCTTTACGAGGCCCGGCAATGCAGTACAGGATTTTTCCCGCCCCTCCCCCGTGGAATGTCACCCGGCGTTATCTAGTGCTCATTCCATTGGAATGCGAACGATAAACGGCACGAAATATCGTTGCTCCGGCCGCCGAAGCGGTAATTCAACGTATCGCAATGCCCCACGGTGCGACAGGAATGGAAAAGGAGAGCAAAACGGGCGTATTACAAACTTCGTGTATGCATTAACAACGTTCCTTCATTGTTACGCGGCCACTCAGCCAGCGTACAAACGACGACGAAATTCCTTTGTCCCTCGGCTCCTTCTGGTTTTGTCTCGATAAGGAAGGAACGCAGCGGAGAGTGAACGGGGTGTAAAAACGTTGGTTCTTGATGGATGGGAACAGACGAGGGGTGGGACAGAGAATTTCGTTCGACGGTGTTGGCGGTGGTCTTTTTTCCCCCTTTCTTTCGTACGGAAGAGCCTGTAGTTTTTGCGAACAACAACGGAGAATGTACGTTTCGCTTAAATGATTTGGCTTGGAGACGAGCATGCTCAGATTCTTCAACTTGACGCGATAAATGTGTATATAGGTGGTAACGTAAGTTCGTGGATGGCGAGGACGTTGAATTTAATAATTGAAAGGAACGCGAGTCAGAAGTCGAAACGGCGAGCGAAAATATATATATCGCGTTGGACGGTACGGTTCCGCTAGGGAAATGTCTCGAATTCATTCCCCGGGGTAACTGAATTTAAGGCTAATGCTTCCCAATCCTCCCCAAAGGGAATTAGTCAAAGTAACGAGTACATGAGGGTGTGCTTATATTCAGTTTCAATGTAAATGACGGTTCCGAAAGTACCCACTTTGATTACATGCCAGAATTAACATCGAATCTATTTAATACATTGTGCAGTACCGTAATTTGCCAACTGTTAATTGCATATCTACGTATCGCGACGCGCATTAATCATTTTCTATCCGAGTAGGACGTAAATTGTTGCGAACATTTGTCTTTGACGCGTCGAAAGAGGTGCGCGAATACACTTGCATATTAATCGTAATCGTTTACCGTCACCATTCGTACAGGCGCGACAATTACGTTAAAAAATTGCGAATCGATTAGCCGGATTTGTTTTTAATTACAAGAATCGTTTGGTACGAACCGGCGTTGCTAATTTGTTTAAACGATACGGCCGCCTGGGAGCTTGCCTCGTTGAAATTAAATGAGGTGCAGTTGGCTACCGAGCGTCTATCTTAATTTCATCTAGACAGAACGCGGCGGTTCGGCGAGATCCAGTTAGATAATCTGAATGCAGAGACTGCGATCGAGTTTGACTTAGCCGCGTAATGATCCAGTAACGAGTACATACATACGTATTACGTATCGCGCACAGATCTGGTCGCTGAATAAAGTGCTTCACGTTGAACACCTTTCAGGCATTCGACGAACTGAGTTACTTACCGCAGCACAAGAACCTTCGTAGCATTCCGATAACTGCATTGATTTAATATATGGCCAATAGATGAATTTAATTCTCAGCTTCGAAAGTCCTCGCATGAAAATGCAACTCAATTTAATGTTAAACTGCGAGCTTTCACTGTTCAAAAATAGTCAACCTCACGAGCTGTCAATTTCAAGATCGAATCACATTTGCTTAACAATATCTCGTATTTTTCTAACGAACAACCGTCTTCAACAATCCAATATCGGTCTTCTATAACGATCCGCAACAATTGAAGCACCGCAAACCAAATTCCAAAGGAATAACAAAGTAAGAGCCGTCGAACCTGCCAATTTCACCTGCCAAATACGCGGCGCGCCTCCGCGAACCGTTGAATTTCAGAGGGTGACCAAGTTGCGGAGCCGACGAAACGAGATTGGGAAAAGAAGCAAAAGGCGGACGAACCAGATCGGGACCACGGGAATTTTTCTCCGCTGCAAAACGGCGAGGCGTAACGAGTCACGGATTTCGTCTGGACGCCGCGGCCGCTACAATTAATTAGTCCCGGTTTGAAAGGGTGGACCCGGGCGAAGGTGGAATAGGAAACCGGAATGGAAACAGAAAACCGCGGGGATGAAAGGTGGAGGCCTTCCCGCTGGACGCGGCCCGTGTAATCAGAAGAGGTGTAGAGGGAAACGGCGGGCTAAGATTCGCGCTCGAACGTTCAAAAAGACCGTCCTCGTTATAAAACTGGCGCAAGAAATCGTCCGTGCAAACTTCTTTCAGTGTTCGACCCGCTGAAACCGGCGGAGTGATTTAATTGCGCGCGAATGAATGCCGTTAAAGTAGGTTTCTCGTTCGAGCCCCGGAGAACGCCGTCTGAATCGTCGGGCTCGCGTGTGCTGTAATTGCAACGATGGCCCGTAACTGGCCGGGGGAACCCGACGTTTGTTCAAAGTAAAAAGGACACTCCTTCCACTTGGTGCTTCTACTTGGAAAGGGTCCCCAGAATCGTGGATCTTCAACGGGTGTGACCCGATCTTTCCGTGGGTCGCAAATGAAAAAATGAAGAAACTAAAGGAGCGTTTAGAGGTCTGGTTTATTACGCTCGGTTTCTGTTTCTGAATTTTTCATGCCTTTGGTTAATGTTCTTGCGGATGTGTACCGGGAGTAATTTTCCTTTCGATCGAGCTCGCTTTGAGAATCATTTTCCGTGCGATTTTGGTACCTCATTTTGGTTGATTATTGTCGCGTTTTAATTTCGTAATTATTGGTGACGATAAATTCGACGGTACTTTAATGCAAGGGTAAATTGGTGTATGTATGTTGCTGTTGGTCGAAGGGTGAAACAATTACAATCATCAATTTGTTATCGCATTCTATATTAACTTTGCCAGACTTCACTCTCGTTATTCTCATCCTCGCACTATATTCTTTGCACGACTAACCGTCGAGCCATTAACTCTTGCCCTCCGCGTTACACATTCTAATTGTTATAATTACGTTGAAATTAACCAAAGTCTTAAGTCCTCGAATCACACCGTGTTATTTAAGTCTCGTGTTTTATTACCGAATCTTAACTCCTGTGGACAATTGAAAGATTCATGCAACAAATTATCCGCATACCGTAAACGAACTCGGAATCTTAACTAAAATACGTACAATGCCCAAGGCGAACCAAATACATAGTTAAACTCTAAAACAATTTCCAACTTCCAGTCAATCAGAACCCTCGCAAATCCATTCTCCCCTGCGATCCAGAACGTACAGATTCATCATCGACAAAATTTTGTGAGATTCATTGATTTGTAGAATCAAATTTTCTCCGTAATATTTAGCGGTATTTTAATTGGAATTATTTCACGATGGTTAAAAGGGCTGTTGGACTTGGCAATTGACTACTTCACCACAAGTTTTAGTAACAGCTGTGCGCGTTAAGGGAACCACAACGATGTTCGCTAATATGATGTGTAGACATAAGTCTGCGATACGCTACTATTATAGTAGATGTTACTAACGAAAGGGTTAAGCAGCGTTCTATGCATTTTATGCTGCCACCGGTATGTCTCACGAGGAAGTCCAGATTTCACCCCTTCTCTTACAATTGTCCACGTTACTAGGCGCAGCAGAAATAACTATTTAATTACTAAACTGGACGATCGTATAGTTTTTCAAATTTATAACAGTTGTCACTGTAATAAACTTGCAACAATTATCTCTGCAATAAATATTTAACAAACGTCGCTGTGATAAATTAACATCGTCGACAATTACGCTCGAAACTGGTACTACATTACAAGCCTTGCCATTGCTTTTCGAAGGGTTAAACAAGTGCAAAGTTAAGCTAATTCGGCCAAAAAATCTGCAGCACTTATTTCCAGTGTCCCGAAAAAAATTCGCAGGGTCTAACAATCGTTTCCAACATAGTTTCTCCAATTCGAAACTTTTTCCCCAAAAAAGGATCGACACATAGTGTCTCGTCTGAAACAGGGTTAAAGTTAGCGGTCAGGTGGTGCAGGTATTGCATATTACCGAACCATCGGAGCTTGTTTCAGGGATATTGCTTAGCGATGCAGCTATATGAACGAACCGATTGCATTCGTAAAGCCACGGTCGTGGCTTTTGCTCTCTACACGGGGCGACCTAACACTATAATGTATACACGTATATGTATTCTAGTCTCGCCAGGTGAGATGCCTAGCTAACGCGATGTATCCAGAATCCAGACGAGCGTATATGGTCACGATATTGGCTCGTTTCGGCGCATCGGTTTGCAACCGATCGATCCAGATGGGGATCCTTACGATTACCCTCGATCACTATGACGAATATCGACAGACCGAAACGAGCACCATACGCAGTCGCTGCGATCGCCTTGAGCATCGTTTCAAGACACGTGGGAGGAATTTTTCGTTTCTTGAGCACGAATGAGATTTAATGTTCGGCATTAGCTTCGACGTGAGCGTCGGGGAGAAATATTTAACGGAGTGCAAATGTTTTAGTACTTGACGGTATGGAAAGTTAGAAGACAAATTGTAGCAGTGAAAGTACTGGAAAAATTGACCGAGATTTATACATTTATATTATGATATAAATGATTGCGTGTTTCGTGGGTTTGCGGTTTCTTAAGTGGCGCTGGTTGACAAGTATATTGTATAGTAATTGATTTATTTATATTATGTAAAACGATGGAACTGTACGCATTCTCGGAGATTAATATTTATGCGTTTATTCCTTACGAAATTTGCTGTTTTCGAAAACAAGCGTTCGTGGCGAAATCGTTCGAGTGTTTGCAAAATGTTTATTTGCAATCATAACTTCTGTCCTGAAAACTGTTCACATTTTTAACGTTTGCTGCATTGTTGTGCGCAGAAACAGCATTGTGCAGTGAATATTTCCTACTCCGTTAAAAATTACGCCAATTCTTCTATCGGAGCTAAATTTTATCAACTTATCGGAATATCACACGAATTTCAATTTCGACAAATCCTGGTCAACGAAAAATCTCCTATTTTCGCGTCCGGAAAATTTTCTACTCGTACGTTACTTATTTACGCGCACACGGCGACACTCGCGGGCAGAGAAATTTGTACCAAAATAAAATTACAAAATTCTAAAACTGCATTCCCCGCTGAAGTACCGCTGCTGCTGCAAAAAAATTGCCCGGTATTTACGCCGCGTTCGCGTTATTAACTAATCGAGTAAAATCGTCGACAACTCCGACCAGCTAGAGACTGGATTTAATTCGCGCCGCGATTCGCGTTCGCCCCCCCCACCCCCCCTTAATAATATTTACACGAGTACACGAGTTCTTCTTTTCTTGTTGTCGAGACGTCCGCCTCGCGTTTATCAGATTGAATTACCTGTCAGCGTTTCGTGATTGTCAGCCCACGTTGTACAGTGTGGCTTGCGATATGTAGGATACCACACAACGACGAGCTTTCCATTCAGAGACGCCGAGGAAAATGTAGAAAAAAGGAGGAATTTCTTGATATAACATGAAATTTTCTCATGCACTTGTTTCGCATACAAATTTACCACTGACGAATATCTTCCATGAATTTGATGTTTACAAAATACCCATTAACGACACGGGGTTCATGCCGACAATTAAGGGAGAATTGTGCCGAATATACTTGAAAAACATTGCAGTATGCTAATGCGAATAATGTAACTGTACAGCAATTAAAACTGTGCGCTGACTTAATATTATGATCTTTCCTTCGTAGCGGATGAATGGTAACGGTAATTAGTAGACCGATTTAATTCGCAATTTATTCGATATGTCGCAAGATTAATGTTATCAAGCCGAGGCATATTTCTATATTCCTCACATTGGTCATAATATATTCTCTAATGCTGCACGCTGTCTAACGGTACACGAGACAATGCTGCTTCTGCTAACTGTATGTGCAGTAGTTATTGATTTATTACACGGTTGGCTGTTAACTGCTTTTTCATTGCTCCAAACGTACTTAATAACCCGGAAGCATCGACGGCATAAAACCCTGCTGCAGCCCGAAAAAACGATATCAAATGGAAATTACAGCAAAGGCAAAGAAAACGGTGTATGTAATCGGAAGTATTAATTAAGCACGCTCCCCTTTCGGCTTTGATATTTGATTAACAAGTAGCAGACCAGAACGCCTTGAAACATCTGCCTTATCCTCTTCTGGAACGCGATACGCGTTATTATCAGCAATTGCCACGGGGGAATTGAATCGAAAAATTGTAGGGTAGAAAAATTTCGTTCAATTCATCGCGCGTTTAAGCGAATTTATTTTGCAATTTTCATATTATTCTCGATATTCTTTAATACGTGAAATTCCGGTTCACGTATAACAGAGCACCAAGTGCATATCGGGTCCAGTGTTTCGCGCTACGTGGTCGCGAATAAAATTCAGGGAATAAAACGATCTCGAAGCGGTTGACAGTCAGCCTCGTATCGCAGATGTTGCCTAGTGACAAAAAGAGCAACGCGAGCCACGCGATTGCAAATATTCCGTGGAATGTCGACGCGGAATATAGATGTACGTTAGCGGAAACGCTGGCAGAATATCAATGTCTCGTCCCTTTTACCGGACAGGCTTGTACGAACGCTTTATTTAATTGCGTGCCATACGGTCACGTGAAAAAGACGAGTGCCCACGCAAATAACTTGTCGCTTTGATAACGTTTCGCCGCTAAGTAATTGGTAATTTTATAAGAACGATAAGTAGGCAGCGGAAAAAGAAAACGAATTTACAGGGTAACGTGTTCTGTCGTTGGACTGCGGGGAGAATATTTTTCTCTGTATTTTCTATAATAAATATTTGCTGCATATCTTGCATCCTGTAGGTATATATTTTTCAATATTAATTGTCGATTAATTTAATGAACGAACTGTTTCGATTTACGACAGGTAATACGGAAGGAACGTTTGTGACATGTTTCAATTTAAATCGTGACAAATAAAATAATGAGAATGTATACCTACACGGGATGGCGATTAATTTGATAACGATTATCCGGAGTACTTTTGCAAAGAGAATAATACACCACCAGTCATCATTTCTGAGTCGCTTATTTAATTAAAGCGCCATTAAATCTCTACTTTGATTTGACAAAATTCGGACCTGCCTTAATTCGAATTTGAAGTTAATTTCTCTATCGACTCGGAACTAATGATGAAGCTATTGACCGTAGATAGCTTTGTTTCAATAGATTAATGCTTTGCTGTGCAAATCAGTTTCACATTGTTTTAATACACACGCAATTTACGTTTTTTATATTATCCGAACTGGCAATGCATCTAGAATGTGTATTAAAATATATCTAGCAAAAATATTGCAACAAACAAGAATAACACGCACACCAAAATACATTATTTGCGATTGTTTGTTAATACTTTTCTTTGAATTCCCTATTATCGTTTATTTCTATTTTATTGTATTCGTAAATTACTTGAAAATATAAGAGAACGAGCCTCGCGATATTTACCGTTCCTGTCGTAATACAGCAATATAACGTACAAAACTATTACCTGAATCAAGGAATGGTAGTGACTTCGCGTCGAACCGTACGAAATTGGCAAAAATGAATATATAAACTGGGTCACGAGTGGCCATTAAGTTATTTAGCGACGAATGTCATGTGCATTTTATGCACGATGTTTGACTATCTGTCCCACGAGATTCTCGGAGCGATCAACTGAGAACTTCCACGGTTCGATAAGCATTAACACGCGTATACATTCGTACCCAACGGTGTCGGGTCGGTTCTCTGCCATTGAATGACAGGATCTTACGTGTCCAGAAGTGGGGAAACATCAATTTTCAAACGATCTCCGTCATCAAACTTTCAAATAAACGAAAAAGGGTTCTAAGATTATATGTATCGCAAAATAGCGGAGTACTTTTAGCACTCATTTGGAGTATTTAACGCAGCGAAAACTCTAATGCATACCTGTTATTTAATATAATATAGATATTTAATATAATACAAAGCGTATCAATTTCTGCGGTGGGCCAGTAAATTAATAACGAAGAAAGCTCGCGACATTCGCTCGATTTCAATTTTACGATTAATAATATGCCACGTTGCAATAACGCGTGTCTTTCTACAATTATTTTCAAACTTCGAGGTCTGAAATGCTTCCGCAAGTATGAAGCCGATCGTTGATTATAAGAAAATAAAAAGTTTGATGCAAGTTGGGAATAGATTTTCAAAGTACATATAACCGAAGGGAACTTATATCGACTTAATAACAATTTCAGTTTCACACTCTGAACGAAATTCCAGATATTTTATTCGGGATAAATTACAGATATTTGATGAAGTATAACTTACAGAATTCAACGAAAACGGGTCAACAAATGCATCTAGTAAAATATATCTACATGTAATGAACGTCCAGCGAGGAGAAAACAGAAAAAGGGAAGGCAGAAAAATCTTGGAGAACAGAATGAAACTTTCTTAATTTATAGTCCTACCTCGTCCGCGTCCCACTCTCGAGCAATAAGCCCGATTGATTGGCAAAAATGTACCGAGTCAGAAACATCAAATACAATCGGATAAAATAATTTTCCCTACCGAAACATGTTGAAAATGACGTGCTTCGTAACCAAATATTCAATTCGTTTTGCAAACCTTTCAGCAACACCCTATTAAGTTCTCAGGACCATTGTGTCCGTTAATATTGGGAAAAAAAGATGAATCTATATCAGCCCACAGGTCTTCCAATTCTATTGAAAATTATTGCAGCGAGTACGTGATATAATATACTGTGCGGAGAACGAGCCAGGCGAAACATAGTTAACCCTTTTCTCACGTGCCACCGCGGAAGTTGTTAACCAGAAATTGCTCGTTAATAACATTTATTATTTTTTATTACAGCAGCACGTAGATAAAAGGAAAAAGGTGAGACGATTAATGATACGTAATACGTAAATCGACTACGTGTCGTCGTAATGTCTCGAGTTGTCGGCTATGTTTAGTCATCGCTGCAATCATCGTTCGCGACATAATCGGTCGATGTTTATGCACAATCGATTATATAATCCTTGTAGACATCCTTTCTTTAATCCTTGAATAAAAAAAAGGTGTAATTTATAGCCTCTTGCACGATGTTTAGATTATTATTTGCTGACGCGGTTAATTCAGTTTTCTGCATTGTCAGTGTTCGAGTGTGCATATGCGTGCAAATATCGTGTTGTATGTAGAATATTTGTATCGCATTTAGTTAACGGAACAAGTGTTAGTAGCCAAATATTATTTCGTTTGCTTGTTTTGTTAGGCTCGCGATCAAATAAGCGGAAGCTATTTTTCATATGCTTATGG
The DNA here is from genome assembly GCA_948146005.1 of Nomada fucata. Taxonomy (NCBI): domain Eukaryota; kingdom Metazoa; phylum Arthropoda; class Insecta; order Hymenoptera; family Apidae; genus Nomada; species Nomada fucata. Next base: position 8,797,520 of record OX411282.1, read on the forward strand.
AATGAGAATAAAGGGCCAATGTATTAGCGTCATATATTTGCTGGGAAAAATAAAAGATGGATAGAAAGCGTAAGATTACCCAGAGCAATATCGCATAAAATTTATGGAAGCCATGCTTATGAGTTTGGAAATATTAACTTCGGGGAAGTTCTGCCGCGGACATTTCAATTCCAAATTTATTCAACAGTTCTGACTTGAGTTATTCGCTGTTTACGAAATGTATTATTATACACGTATTCGCCATATAGAATTTCGCTTAGAATAAATCGGCTGTTTATTTATTTTTCGTTACCCAAATCGGAGTAATACTCATTTTGTGCCCACGGCCGTTTTCTTTAATAACACTTCGATGGAGATATCAGATAATTACACGAAGCAGCATTTCCGTATAGCAATATACGCAAAAGTAATATTTTAGTCAATCACTTTCGACTGACCGCGCATAAATAAAATCTATTCATATAACATTACGCCATCTATCTCTTATTTAATAAATTGATTAATAAGGCACATCACCTCATAAATAACTCGTTTACCATACTTTCATACGTTTTCCGTGCTTTTTCAAATCGTTGCATTCAGCTTTAAACGAAACGAGACTTCGAGCTTGGTAACAGAGCAAAAATGAGAACGCACTAACATCGCCTTAATGCCGTGCAATTTCCGCCTAAAATAATTGTTTGTACAAGGAATAATTCCCCGGTACCACCGCGTGCTTGTGCAAAGCGGATCCCCGTGTATCCAAGTTTCGACGTCACCCAAAATACAAACACGCCCGTAAATTGTATCGTCGTTCGTAATTACGTGAACGTGCATTACCGTATCCAAACAGACGTGAACCTTATTTTCGAATTCCCCGTCCGGCTATTCGTATCTCATAGTGATTATTGAATAATGCATTAAGAAATGCGAGATGAATCAATAGGCTACGAACGAGCATGGCTGTTTCGTTTCGTCCCTCGTTTTTGTTTTTTTTTACCTCCTTCATAACGATCAGATGAACGAATATGGTGGGCGGACTGGTATCTCGTTCAGCGTGTTTCTCATGTGAAATTCTTAAGTGGTACTACAGTTAATCGCCGTAACGCAGACATCGTTTCATTTCTTCCCTCCGCATAGTTTTTTCACTTCCCTTTTTTACACCCAGACGTCTCTTAATAACTATGCTCTCTTGGCCGTAATTTTTCTCCCGCGGACCAACTCTTCGCTTTGTATACGCACGCCTTATTTTTGTTACACTGTATTTAGTTGGTATCGAGGGCAAAAAGTAATTAGCAATTATCGCGCTCCCTTATCTGGGGACCCGGTGCGTCGAGGCACTCTCAATTTTTCATCGACTTGCGTTCAAAATGCACGAGGTCTATACATTGGGAGTTAATTGCCGAAACTTTGGTACTTTTCGGCTAATAGAACCCGAAGGAGTATGTAAAGACGCAGTACTGGTTATCATTTTTACTTCCATTGCCGGCGGGAATTATTAATTTCGCTAATTAATTTAAATCGGGGAGGAATTTATTCCGATTTTGTTTAAAAGGATAACAATTCAGTCTGATTACTATTTATGTTCCAACTGTGTGCCTGCCGTGTACGTACATTACACGCTGCGCATTTAATTCGTATTTTACAGTTCAAGTTTTAGCAAGTGCAATAACGGCGAAGCTCGTTTGATGCATTTTAATGAATATAAACGAAGCTGAGCAGATTAATTTAATTATGTCACAAGTAGAATACTGTTTTCATAAATTAAAAACCCTTGTTCAACGTTGCCCATGTTTACCATGAATATTCGCTAAATATCGGATTATTTGCGCTTAAAAACTGCGGGACGAACTGAACATTGTCGGCGATGGTATTACAAGTAATAATTTCACGAAAATTCAAGTTCAATGTTGCCTCGCTTCCTGTACTTAAAGCGTACACGAACAGCCTCGTCTTATCTTGACAAGTTTTAAGGAATAATAACGTATATGCAACGGAACCGGTTATTCTGTACACTTTAAGCACCGTGGAAAAATAAAAGGAAGGAAAAATAATTGGCGAAATGCGCTCCTCAGATTACACGTACAATGTGTACAAGATTCAACGTAAAAAATGGACATTCTAATTAAAAAAGGAGTAACAGTGTGTGTGTGTGTGTGTGTATATATGTATATATACTCACGCATATTTTCTTAGCCAACGTTGAATATCTCATGAAAACTTCACACCGGCTAACATGCTCAGGAACGTTCTTCCCGTATCCACAAATCGCTCGCCGAATAAAACCTTTTTTCTTCGCGTTCGCCACTAAATGCACTCGTCTATTATTCAACGGTTCCGTGTTCGAACGAGCCGCACTCAGACGGAGCACCCTCGAGGTACGAATATTTCGCGCGTGTCCCAAACAAATATGTTCGGTGTGTATAAATATTCGACAGGCGCGTTTCTTCCAGGAAACGATTTTTCGTTTCTGTCTCATCCACTTTTATTCCGCGCACTCGTGCACCGCGTATCGCGCGTACATAATTCTGCTTCTGGCACGCCAACAAGAGTATCCTCCGCGGGTATCCTCGATTAACGCCGGGTCATTTTAATATCGCGCCTCTCGGGGCCTCTCTATCCGGGTGCTGTTGCTCGAGACGGCACCGATCGGCCGTGTCAACTGGATCCTTCGTGGGAATTGTCGTGAAAATCCCGCGACGAAAGCCCCTTTTCATCGTCAGAACTAACGATACAGGCCGTGCAATCACGGAAACCCGACTTTCGAACGCGGCGCAATTTGCATGACCGTGTTTCGCCGAGTCGTTTCTTCGTCGAACGTTCCCGTTGTTTGCTACTCCTGTTCACACGTCCGGAGGACTACCTTCCTCTGCTACCTGCGTAACACTGCGGCCACATTGGACAGGCGATTCGAGTCATTAACTGTCGACCTTCCTCGGGATGGGCGGGGAGGCGAGGCAAACAAATCGTTTGACAGTAGCGGTTCGCTCCGATGGCTCGTTGTTTATATCGTGCGATCGTCTCGAATCCCTGGTACAGCGTTCGACCGCTCTGGTCCGCGGGAATGTTATCGCGAGAGGGTACGGTCTGTTTCTCGTCGATGGATCGTGGCGTATAAATTGACGCTTTAATCGCCGGATTAATAGTCACGGCAGGATAAAAGCTACCATTGACGCGGCTCTCGCAGGCGTGGTCCGCTGGCAATTCAAATTCGGTTTCGCACCGAAGGTTTCGACGATGAATGGAAATCGAAGTGGCCGCGATTCATATCGCGACGACTCGCCTCCCCTCCTCGCTCGTTACAGGAAAAATATTTTCCGGGTTCGCTCGAGAACGGAGCTTCGAGTCGGCTCGCGCTTAGTCCAATGAAAATCTGAAAATTCACACGCCCTCGACCATAAATCCTCGGTACTGTTGCATAGGAATTTGGTGCGCGCGTTTCATCCGCGATCCTGCGCGTGTAAACTTTCCCACCAGATGAATCGCGGCTCGCGTGTCCCGTTCGAAGCCACCGCGGGTCTCGCAATATTCCGAACTGCGACGACAACTTGGTTCGCGCTTGGCTCCCGCACAGCGCCGACGTCGCGATTCGCCAATTACACGCACTCCCTGGAAGTCACTTTTTCTACCGCACAGTGGAACCATCGAACTTTGTAAATACACCGTCCACGAGCCCCACCCCAAACGAGAGAAGGATCGCAGCGTTCACGCACCTTGCCTCAGGTCAAAATACCAAATCGCCAGCCACACGGCTCGTCCTCGGGAATACCTGTTCCCGGTCTGTGTGTCACGTGTCCAACGACGACACACGAACCAGCTCGACCCTACTGTTTCACCACGCGACCGTGCACATAATTGGATTCCCGGTAGTATTCCGCGCTCCTTATTACACAGATTACGATCTGTGTTTAATTGCACATTAATTAGCAACAACGTCGGCCGTCGTGCACCGAACGAAACTGCCCGGCGCAGCTGACTCGCGAGGTTTCGAGCGATTCGATGACGCGCGAGGATGCCCCGCTGTAACCCCTTCGAACGGTTTCGAACCATACGATCCGAGCGGAACAGTTCCACTATGACCTTTCCGATCCCCGCGTTCACGAGCGGCGCGTCGAATATTCCAGCTCCGTTAGAAACCACCGCGCGGCTCCCAGCGGCATCGACGAACGAACGGACCCACTGAGGCCTGCGCAGCGGGCCCAGCGAGCTTTAAATCTCGGGAACAATACTCGGGCCTTGGCGGGCGCCAGGTAGGGAGATTTTTCGGTTTGCCGGCGAGGCGCGTGAATCAGCCGTCCTTCGGCCAATGCAAATGCCCCGTTCCGGCGGCGAGACGACGCCGGGCGTAATTCGGCGGAACGGTTGCACGTGACGAGCTACCGGAGGTTGGAGCTTATTGTATCTCGCTTGACTTTCCAAAATTTCACACGGGTTGCGTTGGAGGGCAACAAGAAAAAAAATTCGGCAAGGTACATAAAACCGACGATGCACCTGTAGCTCCGAAACTTCGCCGCCTTTCAGCCTGTAACCCGGGAGCATTCCTGCCGGGCATCCATCCCCCTTGGATTCCTCGAAACTGTTTCGTGGAAACTGAGAGGCCGGCCGGAATCGTCCGCCGCTGCGAAGCAGGATTTGCGGGACCCGAGAGCGGTTGGGTCAGATCGTTCCGGGGCGTTCTTCCGTAACGCTCGATCTTCGCGGATCGGTCACCGGTGGAGGATCACTTCCAGCGATGTTTAGCAATAATTTTCCGCGAAACGATGCAACTGATATTCACTTGTCGTTCACTGCAGTAGAAGCGGTCGAAGAACATCGGGATCGTTCGCGAACCGCGTGTCCACGCTCAGCTGTCTATCGACGCGAGTTCCCCAAAAGCGTGCCCGTCCCGTGATCGAGCGGAAATCACGCGCAAGCTTCGCGCGTGTAAATCAAACGGAGCAGGCACTGCTGAAATCGGGCCGGCTGCTTGGAATCCGGCGTCGTCCTCGCGGCGCTCTCAGGTGAGAGGTACGAAAGCAGCGCGCAGGTAATCCGAGCGGCGTTCCGCTCGTTTCACGTTTGTTCCAGGAGCAGCTCGGCGTGTCCGGTGGGCCTCGAAAGGCGGCGTGGCGGATCAAGCGAGTCGAGACGATGCTCGGTGGACCGTCTACTCGCGACTACCAGCGTCTGCTCGAGTCTGCTCGCGGCTACTCGCGGGCTACACGCTCGTACACGCTCGCGATACGATTTCTGCCGGCGTTGGTGGCCGCGTGCCGCTGTAGCAAGCGGGCAACGCGTTTCCGTGTGCTCGTGTCGCTGCGTGTTGCACGCCACTGCGTCCTCGCGCGGCGTACGTACGGAGTATGCCTGCTCTCTCTGGGTCGTCGTTAGTCGTCGACCACTTGGCGACCGTTCCCGGGGTACCGTGAGGTGGGGGCGTGTAACCGCCACCTCTGTGCGCCGCGTGCACGTACAGGCGGAGGAATTTTACTACGGGCGTTTATCGCGATACGCCCGGAACTCGGCGTTTCATTCGGCGCGAATCCGTCGTCTCGCGGCTGGATTTTGGTGGCGAGCGAGGAAGAGGATGATACGCATGTACGGGTGCGCGTGTAAAAGCACGCGTGGCAAGGGTGGGGGGTACGCGAAAACGAGGATGAGCGCGGAATTCGACCCGTTGATACGGAGCGACGTGTTCGCGACGTCACGGATTTCTGGTGGCGAAGCGATCTATGACGTATCGAAGACGTCGCGAGACTTTGGACGGTACCTGTCGAATTTTCGCTCGGATTTTATGGCGGTAGAATTCATTTTCGTGCAAGTACGTTACGCGTGGCAGCAATCGGACAGAAATATATTGGGATTGCAACAACGCGGGACGTTGTTGCTGCGTGCACGTGTACACGGAGCGTCGTGCGAAGAGGAAATAATATTTCGTGGTCCGACGTTTCTGAATTCAATTTGTGAGGCAAAGGGTTGACGGTTTTGTTGGATGGATTTTTTACGGAGAGGGGCGAGCCTGGAGGATGGGTGACAGTATGCCATTGGGATGATTCAAATTTTTTATTCGGGAAAGCAGACTGAGGGGAAAGAGTTTTTTTTTTTTAAATGAAAATACGATGTATTGATTATCATTATAAGGAATATTGTATGCAGAATGGGAGAGTTAGGGAGGGAATTATATTGTGACAATGCGGCGTTTCGAGTTGTTTATTTATTCACCAGAAGGGAGGTACTGGAAATATTTTTTTAAAAATCGAGGTACTGTTACGGTATATGTATTGCGATGATTTATCGATTATCGTGGAATGTTGTTTGAAGAATATGGGAGTCAACGTGGCGGGTGAAACACCGTGTCATTGCGGTGTTTCGAATTTCTTATTTGGGAATGGAAAGGGAGTAGGGGGTTTTGTTATTTAAGTACTGTTATTGTACATTATGATGACTTATTGATTACTATGAATGTTGTTCGAAGAATGTGGGAGTCATTGAGATGGATAAAGCACAATGTCATTGCGATGTATCGAATTTTTTATTTACAAGGTGGAAGGGATTGGCATGGTTTCCTTTTATCAAGGTATTGTTACGGTGCACTGTGATGATATATTGATTACTACGGAGTTTTGTTTGGGGAATGATTTGGCGAGCAAGGGTATGGGAGATAATGAGATGGTACATGACACTGTATTAATGGGGGATGTTTTGGTGTTTCCCTTTTGAGACTGAGCATGTGCGGCGAGTGGTATTGTGGTGAGGTAATTGTTACGAATGACTGGGATAATGTTAGTGTTGTAAATGTACTTCTCAACATATTCGAGCAATGGAGTTTTTCGGTAATTATTTTGGGGGATTCGGAAAGGTAACATGTGTTGTATCGCTGTAATGTGTGAAATTTCTCTTTTTGTAACGAAAGGCAGGGATGCAACGATTTTATCGAATATTTGTTGGGCTGGTTAATTCCGATGATGTGGATTAAAAAGGGTTTAAAATGGGGAATTGGTTGCTGACGTTGTTGCTTGTGTTGCAAAAACATAACTGGCAATTACATAGTTTGTACTCGTATATAAATTTAGGAAAGCTTGTAATAGCGCTTCATTTTTTATATGTCTCGCACACGCAATAGTATTTGGCGTATGTATTTCTTTTGCGTTTATTACCGAGTTTTAATAAACGAAATAATGTTTCATCGATGATAATAGTTATATGTTTTTATGTAATAGTCGAGAACAGTTTCAATACGATCGCGTTGAATTTTTGATGGTACGATATTATTTGCGATTCCATCAACCATTGAAGGAGTATTTTCTGGAATTTATAACGATAAAAAAAGAGAAGGGAATGTAATTGAGAAAGTAATGAATGTGCAGTACATTAATATAGCACTGCGGAAGAAATATAGAGAACGTTTGAAAACCAAAACTTAATATTTCGCCAATAAACATACCTTTGGATAGAAAAATAAATTTACAATCCCTTCTCAAAATACGTATAGTTTCCCTCTCGAAAATAAATCTCTATTTTCGTAACCTTAAGTGCCATTAACTGAATTTCGAAGGATTATAAAAAGCAGTACGAGGCGTGTAGCAGGTAAAAGGACGGCCTAAGTCCTAGACTCTACGAAAGCACGAAATTACCCTAATCGACGAATTATTTGCACGTTACCTGAATAAGAAAGCTAATACTCTATTCCTAGAATATGCATACACCATTCTAATCGATTTCTGAAAATAATTCCAAAAAGTGCTTTGCAATTTCTAATTCAGTATATTGTACAAAATGTAACAAACGTAAAAATTAATGTTAGACGAGGCGCTACAATTTAAATAGCAACAAGAAAGCTCGTACTAATGAAGTATTCTGGGGTACTAAATATTATAATTTGTCATATTTTATTATACTTCTCTGTTAAACAAAGTTATAAAATAAGTAAGATTAGTGGAATGGAATATAAAATTGTAAATCTTGCTTTTACGCAGCAAGGTATTTCAAAAGAATCAATGTACACTTGCATGGCCCCATTATCAGTCGATTCGATAATCTTTTAATCGATAATCATACGTGTACAGTAAGCTTTATCATAATTATTCTTGGTATTGGATTGGTAAACGTTATTTCATCTATTTATCTATTTTTTAACGAACGAGGTTTATTGGTGATTGTGATTGGTGAGTTTGGTGATTGTGGCAAACTAATTAGATTGATAATACATTACAGATAATACGTTACAGATCCAATGCTATAAAATACACAAGGGCTTCTACTTGTGTGTAAACATTTTTCTACGACGAATAAATAATATTTTTGGCAACTCAGGCGAATAACACAAAGCGGCACGAATACTTCAGAAAACAAGTTTAAGAAAATCTGACTGCGTTAATATTTCTTAACGTTAAAACAGAAAATTTATTTGGAATTTCAGATTTAACTTGTAAATATACGCATAAGCACGTTTATATCGAATTACACCGACTATCTTTTTATATCATGTGAATCAACTGTTATTGCTGCCGCGCTATAAATAACTTAAGAACTGCGAGAATAAAGATATGTAAAAAAATAATAAACTTTTCCTTCTAAAAAGTTCGAACACCATTATCGGATGATTTAGTATTGACGAAACTTGCACTTTCACTTCGAGAAATATTCAAACATTATTCCCTTCCTCCTCCACAAGAAAAACAAACGAAAAATGGAAATATAATTGAAAAAAATGCAAGTCCCGTTTTGCGTTTAACAGAAGTGGGCACCGGGATGCCATTACGTAACACATTATATCAAACGCCGTTTACCACGTATACGTTCTTAGTCATGTTAGGCGACTACCAATGATAACGCTACTATGTAGTAGGAAGATACTATCACTCGTCGGCTATTCAACGACAGCACGAAAGCATGAAAGCATAACGAGACGTACCGGTTCTTCTACCGGTTATATGCCAAGGAATTTCACTATAAGCTTTATCGCCTCGGGGCTTAACGCCGGAGCTTCGCTGTCCTGGTATTTCTCGTCGATATGAGTGAAATAACGCATCAGGAAGTTTACGCTAACGGGGTAATATTCGATCGTCTCCCCGTTCTAGAAGACTTTTATTCTCCCTTGGAAAGGGACACATTTTTCGCAGATTACCATCTGACGTTTCTCAATGTCATTATCAAGCCGAGGAGTTGGCGAACGTCGGACGGATTGACGACGATTGCAACGAACGGGAACGCGAGGAATCTCAATGCGAAATTTATTACGGTTCGGTGTCGCGTGAAGCCGGTTAAAATTTTAGAGAAACGGCACTCGTACAACATTCGGCGAGACGATAATGTAAGATTGTAGGGATAACGTTGAGAAAAGTGTTTCTACTTTTGGGGCTGCTCGTTTCGCCTGTACATGCGTGAAATAAATTAGGCAAGGTTCAAGCGTAGCGTAACAGTGGCATTTATGAAACATTATGCGCGCAAAATAAACACGGGTAAAGATTTATTTATACTCCGGTCCTACGGCATTTCGTTAAAATACTCTTTTCAACATGTATAAAATATCGTATAAATGCTCTAAATAAATATCCAAAGTTCACGGTAATGTAAAAGTTCGAAACGATATGCGCGCGTTATGAAATAATTAGAAGGAAAGTAGTCAGTGTAAATACTGAAATAGTTTGCAAGAGTGAACCTTACACCAGAGATTAATGAAATATTGTTTATATTGTCTTGATAGTTCACCTAATAGGCATCTAATCCGCGTCTAATGTACATCGAACACCGTCAATCATTTTTAAGTATTCAACAGCTTGCCGAGTAGCCTATCGTTTCAATTGATCCGTTCAATTGTTCCGAGCCAGCGTCAATGTATTTTTGAAACTAGTCGCTGTAGAGCAGGTGTCGAGTGAAAGCTGCTCGATATCACAGAGAATGTGCCATACATCTTTTAAACCTTGGCAAAGGTCGTGAGGTCTTCCTTGAAGGTTTTCGGAGCAACGAAGGCCGCCTAAAAATAGCTTTGCCCTGACCTCTTGTGCGTTTCGTAAAAAAAGGACCTTTTGTTTATATTTATCCGCAAAATTGTGCATGGGATTCCATTGCATCTTGCATCATATTTTTTGCCGAAGATTATTCAAAAAACTCTGCTACGCGACCCACTTCCTTAGGACTGTTGAATTCGCTTAACTTACGTCTAGAAAAAATTGTTCCGAACGAAGGATTTCGTTCCTACGTTATATTTCATGTCACGAAGTTCGCGATATTTACGAACGTGTGGCATGGCAAAGTATACGAGCGATCGATTAGATATACAGATAATCTCGAAAATGACGAAGCAACGCGTTTAAACACCGAAAATGTCATTTATCGACAATCGCGGGTTAAAAATAGAATTTCTGTTATCGATAAGTACCGCGTTTGTTTTTTAATGCGTATCTTCTTGTTCATCGCGAACCATGAGTATTTTACATTCATCCGATTACATCGTTAAAATCCTCGAATCTTCTGTTAGAAGGAGAAGCTGTTTCGTGGATTAATTTAAACAAATATAAAGACGAAACTGCTACCCGGGGAATGTTAACGAAATCAGAAAAACCGTAAATAATTCATCACGAAGAATCGATTCACACTCGCGTAAAGTTTGAAAGGGTTAAAGTCTTCGTGCCTGAACAATGAATGGGCGAAAACTGGGGTAAAATTTTTCAATTAAGCGGTCGATTAATCCCCATCGCGTTTCACCATCCACCAACGATTTATTGCAACAATATGGCGACCGTTGCCCGCGTGAAATAGAACGCACAGTGTCATGCGATTTTAGCGATTTATACAAACTTTCGCGAACGTGATGCCCTTTTGATAAATGAAACAACCTCCGCTCGGAGGAGATTTAAAGCGCTCCGGATTCAACAGCAGCTCGAAATTAAATGCCTTCGAACTTTCGCCAGGTTCGCAGGAAAATAAACACACGGCGCACGGGTGCATGTGCATAGTCACTTTCGAACGCGTCGTCCAACAAAACTCTACGAAAACGATGCTACTCGACCGAATTATCAGGCGAGACTTTGTAGTTGAATAACGACCATAAGTGAATTGCGGTATTCAATTCTCTATGGCATTGTATTTTGTCAAATTAATTAAGCGCGATCTTTCACGTGCTCGTTTATAAACATCAATAATATAAATCATGAGCTTTTACATTTATTAAGATATTCGCTGAGCTAAGAAGTTATCGAATGAGATTGAACAACCATTTCAGCGAATATTATTTACAATATCACAAGCTACCGTCTACTTCTAATTCTAATATGTGTTTCCCTACGTCTTTTTCATTTCGAGATACAATTACTGTTTGCATAAAACTAATTACGAACAGAATCCCATTGAATACACAACTCCAAACTAATTTAATTTAATTTAACAATTCATTGCCAATTATTTCACGCAATAATGTGACGTAGTGGCACAGAAAACAAGAAACAGCATCGTTCTTCGCGCGGTACACGTCGAACCACCTAAAAGTCACTGCCATAATACATAAGCGAAACAAAAGACCAAAACTGGCCCATCTCTCTGAAAGCCTCTGAACCCCAAATCATTTGTCACATTTGCATCTCTCTCCCTCTCAGTACCAGACCAACAGAAGCGTCCACTGCCAAAGGACATTTAACTCGGCCCTGCAGAGATGCCTGAAAGCGTGCTCAAGAGCGAACCCCGTTTCCCATAGAGGCGGCAAAGGCCTGCACTCTCGAAACTTCCCGTGGGCCGTCGAAATCGGAGTTCTGGATCGGCTCGTTGCGCGCAAGATGCGCGGCATGCGCTAAAGAGGAACGTGTCGATGCGATCCAACAATGAGGCGCATGCATGACATGATTCTAGGACAAACGGTCACGAGAGCGCGACGGACCACGAGTGTTGTACGAGAACGGTTCATCCTGTCGGAGATCAAAATCAACTTGGCCGTGTGCCGTCGTGTTCTAGAGGAGAGAGTTCGCAGGAACCGGGGACGTGCAGCTTGGCTAGGTGAAACGAACACGCGAATATACCCCGCCGACGAGTATTGTATGCCCGATTTGCGTTTCACAGCGGAACGTCGATAAATTGGATGACGATTATCCACGATTTCGGTCGCCTGTGATCGTGAAGTTACTAATAATATGTTCGGTTTCTTGTCACGAGCGGCAATGCTTGGGAGAAATCTGTTTTCGATCATTCCTCGGCAGGGCTTCATTTAACCCGCTCGCTTCGGTACCGAGAAAATTGAAATGCCTTCGGTGCACGAAGTGGTATAGTGTTTATTTTTTCAATTAATATCGGAGAACTATGTCTGGGAACGCACAGATACACTGTTTGATTAGCTTGGGTGCCGTTTATACAATTATAAGCAATAGCAGTGGTGCTACATTGTTGTAGAGACATTGATGTAGTTTTAGCAAACACTAGTTGTATATCTGAGGACGTATACTTGCGTTTTATGCAGCGAAGGGGGCAATCCGGATTAAGACGGTTCATTCAGGTCCTACTGTAATTTGCTATACGTATAGTGTGGCCCACATTTGTTAGTTGAAGGAATTGATTATAGTAGAGATGTTATTCTGTTACGTTTACATAGCTCGTTGTTTTATTTTCGGTTCGACGACGAAATTCTGTAGATGTGACTCTGTTCGTTCAATAATATATTCAACTCTATAACACGTACACTGACCGTGACTGTGTAATATTTATTTCATAACAATAATTCAGTGCTCGCAATAGCATCAATTGTATCAGATAGATATATGTAGAAACAAATATAGCGATGATTCATACTACGCGGGTTACTTTTTCTTACTCATCAGGATTTCCGATGGAAATTCCAAGCCCTAGAGTTTCCACGCGGTTTATAATAGCCCTTCGCGTAACATGGAAGTCCTGAATTGCTTTATAGCACAAGTACATTGTAAATTAGGGGTGCGTTATATACTGTGTAACTAAATCTTCGTAGAACGATGCTTCTCGCTTTCGCCACAACCCGGTCTCATACTTTTGACACTCTCCGACAATTATGAGCAAGTCTTGCGGTTACTTAAATATAACTACCCCGGGCAGCGCAGCTCGTGAGAAGGTTTATGAGCTACTGTAATATGTAACTATGCTCAGAATAGTTAATGGTAGGATGTGCAGCTTGCAAATCTGGGACAAAACTAGATGGCATATTTCAAGACATAACGCGTAGGGGCGCGAGCTTTTCATAGCAATGAAGGACGCAGTTCTCCCATTTTTTTCCAAAAGTACTTGATAAAATGATTAACGCATCTGATAAAGTGTCTCCTTGCTTATCGTGCGCTTATAATGAAAATAGTTTGGAACTTTTACAGCGCTCAATATGGAATTGTGAAATTGAAATGTATCCAATGTGTTTAGAAAATCGATAGATCGAAAGATTGGTACTATTAATTTTTAAGTAGAAGTACGACTTATGTATATTTCTTGTGCGTCTTTGCATTCTCAGTATGCCATATACATTTTCCTCTATAAGTACAAGAAATATTTTATAAATATTCCTGCCTCAATGGCGATGTCAACTTTTCTACACTACAGTTATGTATTATCAAATAAACAACTGAATGTCTGATATTGATCTACACGCCCTGCGCATACCGTATTTCCACCCCCAAAAATATCAATGATATACCAACAACATTTTTACCCCAAGTTTCAACATTCTTCCTACAGCTACCCTCATTTATTTACATCGCTTCCCTATTTCCTATCGTCCGCGACGCAAATAACGCAAAGTTGCGCGACAAACCGCTTGCACGTATTCATCCGCCGATAACAAACGGTCCATCCCCTTGCGCAATTCTTTCCCGTGGGCTCTCCCTCGGCGTGCACAGCTCCCCTTCTTGGCGTGTTCGGTCTGTACAAACCTTCGACGAATGAACGACCTTCGTCGCGGGGCCGGCATTCCTGTTAACCTTCCTCTGGCACGGACGATGCCCTTAATTTACTTTGCATCCCCCGATTAACTTTATTAACTCTGTCGGTGACATATCAATTTACCCGGCGGGCGCATAACGCGCACGGTTAGAGCTCGCTAACTGTCAGCGGCCCCCTTATTTTATTTATGCGCCGGCGAACGGGTTGCGAGGCGGCGCGCGGAGGAGATGCAACAAGATGACAACGAAGGAAGAGGATCAGCAGGGTAAAGCCTGTTACACAGTCGCGTGAAAAATTCGCGCCGGGCGAGCGGAACGGGTTGGCCCCGTTTCAAAGGCGATACACGCTCTTATCGTGACGCAGCTATTATTTGCAGAAGCGGCGTGACCAAATTGCAATCAGGACTGAGTCGAGTGAGACCCTTCTTTCGTTTCGATATTTTGCATCGTTCGAGATCTCGCGCCGGACACTCGCTTACTGTTGGCCGCGACACATCTTCTTTCACGCGAAAGTGTCTTCCCCGAAGCGCGACCTTACGGGAGGAAAGCTTTCAGACGCCTGCGAGATATCGGAAGGTCTGCAGGTTGCTTTCGATTATTAGAAGGATGCGTCGAATCATTACGAATGCAGGATTAATGACGAGACAGGTGGGTGACTATGCGAGGTGTCTCGTTTCAAATAGAGCCGTATACAGTTGACAGTAAATTTTCTCAGGTGAGACTGATGTATTTACCAGTTTTGATAAAGCATCTTTATTTCTTCGTTGAATAATTTTCTTAACCGACGAGGTATAAAAATGAAGGAATTATTGTTACGATTGAAATATATATAAAGGAACCAGTGAGTCATTATATGCATAGCTGAAAATAAGGAAGAGTTTTCGCAGTTGACGAGGGATTTCGAAAATTCTTCATTTACAGGAACACAGAAGTGTCAAACTTTTCAGGTGGATCACTATAGAAGTATCGAACGTTGCCAGAAAATTCTATCACTGTGTGCGTCTCCTGCGTGTCGTTTATTCAGTTGCTTCAAACACGTGGTCAATTTAACAGTCAAGCAGACTTCCTCGTGAAACGTGTTAGACTGTGCTGTTAACACACTGAGATTTATATTCTGGGCGGGGGAAGACAGTCCCTTTGCGAAGATCATTTTTAACACTCCAGTCACGGATGATCTGCTTGATTGTGGGAGCGTATTGCATACTGGATCCATGGCGATGTGCAATTTACTCCGCGGACGCCCTGACTAACTGTGTAACGGGCTTAAGAGAGAATATGTGGACCCAAGACGGTCCGGAATCGTTGGAATGACACGCTAGCAGAATCGTACGTGCTCCAATGTTCCGCACACTCGCGTCTGTTGACATCCAATTATTATACTTCCTCTTGGCCCGACTCTTCGTCTTCTTCTTCTTCTTCTTCTTCCTCTTGGTCCTCTGTCGACGCTGGTTAGTCTATTTCTAATGCTCTCCGCACGATTACGCGTCCCTCGTGGATTTGGGTGTACGTGAAATTGTTCTAGTCGTTTTGGACGCCGTTCATGGCGACGAGTGATTGTTCGAGCGAACCAGTATTTATGATACTGACCCTCGAAGTTCGAACACAATTCGTTCCAGGGGACACGGTTCGATTGTCGAGTCGTTCGAATTTGGAATTAAGCTCTCCCATTTGAACCAATGCGAATTGCAGCAATATTTAATTTAATTGGGAACTGTTTAATTTGACGTGTTTAGCACGGGCAATGGCTGCTCCGTTTGGACACTCTGAACTTCATTATGGAAGTTCACTATCATTTTCATTGCACGGCGTGTATGCAATTTCCATTGCACGTTGTTTCAAATTATTGAGTATTTTAGAACGATGCTTTGTGGGACTTGAAAAGTGTCAGTTTGGATTTAATAATATTTGAATTTAATGTATTCTGCTGCCTGTCCTTTTTATATGTTGTTATTTTTTAAGCGGACAATATTAAAAAGAAATATGTACAGTTCGTTAGTGTAAGCTGTAGAATTGCAAATAGAAGGGCCGTTCATATTATAATTTGATTAAAGTAGCTAAAACATAGATTAATGATGATTACGTAGTTTGTTGTTTTAGAATGAATTATGTACGTCTCTCTTTATTATTAATATATTAAGCCAATTGGTTATTTAAATTAGTCACTATTCAAATTAATTCGGGCACACAAAATTATCTTAATTAATATACAGAGGCAATACCGAATAGAGAAATGCAAGTAACTGCAAATGGTATTAATAAATAAGGCAAGATGAACGTAATGTACATTCGTTGCGGTATAATTACTACACCTGCTCCACTGCTCCACCTTTGTACACTGTTACTCTCTTTTTGCTAATTAAGTTGTACTCTCAATTGTGATAACTAGACTATAGCGTATTCTTTTCAACGTCACGGACATCGAGTTCATAATAATTATTCACCTTTGACTCCCTATTAACGCAATTCTAGATTATTTTAAATTTAATAATATCATCGAAACAATTTCGTTTGACACAATATTTTCTTATTATCGTCTGAAATATCTCACTTCCTCTATGATAATCTGTAACCTTCTTCTCAGGCGCAGAATTTTTTCCCTCCATAATTATCCGCGTTCTTAAATTTATTAACCTTTTACTACCTGCTTGCTGCTTTTCGTTCTTATCGTTCACGAAAGTTTTTATTTCCGACCGAGGCGAAGCTTTTTCTCGTTGTCCAACGACTACTGTTACTAATTCCAAAGAATACTCCCTTTTATTATCCAATTAACGGCGCCCCACAATTTAAACCATAATTTTCCTTCGGGTGAAATATTAACGTTACTGCGGGGAATTCTCGATTTTCGTCGTCTCGGCATACTTCTCACTCGACTGGGGCAATTCACGCGCCAGGCAATTAACGCCACTTCAAAATTCGAACAATGACTTGGCAAACATTTAACACCGGCTTTGCAAGAGGACCTTCGTTTATCAATGAATTTTACCTCGGGTATAATATCATTCGATATAATATTTCGAAACTGATGCAGCCTTCGAGATTACGAATTAATGTTTCCATTTATAATTGTGCTTTCAATTCGCACGTCTATCATCGACGAGGGAAAAGGAATGATATATCTTGAAATCGTTGCAAACACTTTACAGAAGTTTGAACAACAAACTCCCAAATAAGTATCTCGTATTTCGCGGCTCATTTCCCGTAAACACATTGGCACGTTTCAATCGAAAAATTACTTAATCCCGTTTACTTCCCGTATCGCGTACAATGATTAAGAACACTTCGCAAACTGAACCTTCCCTCGTTCGCATATAAAATTCCCGCGAATATTACGGAAGGAGCTGTACAGTTGTTTCACCGAATTCCTCCACAATTGTGGAACAGTTTCCCTCAAGCACACTCTGCGGGCGTTCGGTGTAATCGAGCATCGCCTGGACTCGACGTTCCCTTCGTTGCAAGTGTTCGTGTGCGTGTGCAGATGCAAGAAAGCGTCGCCAATTCGTCGCAGTGCGGCGCAAAGTGTTCCGGAAGAGCAACCCCCCTCGACCACGTCAGGAGTAAGCTGCACTGTATTGTGCAACAATTTGTATTCCGGGGAAACGGTTCGAATTCGTGCACTTGTTTTCGTATGAATTCCGGTGGGAAACTTTGAATGTTGATCTCTGGTAATTGATGATATCGAACGACAGGTCGCTAGTCGCGAGCGCGACGCATTCGACGAACACGCACCTCGATTGATTGGCGTAAAGCACGCCGCAGCCGCGCTAATATTCGATAGTTCGTTTGCTCGTTGGTTATTTTACGTTGACGTTTTAATAGGGTTGATAAGGTTTATAATTGAAATGGGTATTGTATCGCGAATTGGAGCGGGCGTATTTGTTTTACTCTTTGCGTGGTTAATTCTTTTTGGTGGAGTCGTGGGAGCAGTTATTTGAACTTGAGCATGCAATAGTTTGGGTGATTATTGATTTTATATATTCGTTTAAATTTGAATTATTTATGATCTCAATTGGTTCAATGTTTCTTGGGAGGGGCAATTCGTCACACTTGCCTGCACTTACACAGTCCTGGTGTGAATTGCTATAAAGCTTTAGATTCATTTTTAATTGTCGAAGAAGTAGATGGCCAGTATAGTTGGCCATCTGTATGTGATATGTTCTGTATATAATACATATAATACAGTTATATACGTATAATACGTATATATAATACAGAACATATCAAATTATTAATACTAGAAACATTGTCATGATAACGTACGATTCACTGTAGCATATAAAGAAATATCAAAAGATTCTTCCTACCAAGGCTAAGAGTGAGTAAATATAATACACTCCGCATAATTTCAACTAGAACTAAAAAACCGAATTCTTTTCAGTGCCGCTAGTTTCCCATAAAAAAAAAAAGAAAGAAAACAAAAGTAACGCGGGACGAGTTCTCCATAAATCTTTTCCTGTCACCGTTCCATCTGCAAACAACTCTAGAAATTCCTGTTGCACCATTTCCTCCATTAATTGGCTCCGTCCGTAAAAACCCTTTGTTACAGAACAACAAAATCGTCATGTCGAATGCCGTGACGCTAAGTGCGTTCCAGAATGCGCCAAGACAGGGGAAAACAAAGAAGCAAACTACATAAAGCACTAATGGTGAAATTAGACCGGCACGAGCCCGATACATAAATTATTATGCCGTGTGCGGTGTCAGGAAATGCCTTTAGGCGGCGCGAGACTCAAACAGCGTTGGATAAATAATGTTTTCACCCTGCACGCTGGTAATTAGGTACCAAAGGAGAGAGTGGCAACCATTCACTGAATTTCCACCTTGACCCCTTCAGATAGGACCAGGCAATTTACCGCTTAAATGTTACAATTATTTTACAATAATATACGGAAATATTGCGCTGCCAGTGTACACATTGTCAATACAAATAATTCCTTGCAACAAACGCTAACTATATTTAGCTAACATTTAAAATAAAAACAGAAACTTAAAAAAAAAGATTGCATTATTTTATTGCACCAGTATGTAATTTTAAAACGTATCCCTGGATTACGTATCATCCAGGAATCTATCTACCGATTATATAAACAGATAAACCCGTTTACACTGACATAGTAAAATGTTAATTTTCCAAAACAGACGATCGTTCGTTCGGCGCGTACGGAAAGTAATAGAAAGGAAAAAGCACGTTGTTCTTCGAGAGCTGGAATGAAAGTCGTAACACCGACAAGGAGATTTAATAATGCATTTTATGCGTTTCGCTCCAGAAAGCCGATAAATATCTGAAAGTTCACGAAATATCCCGCGGAGTGATGAACGATCTGATATCCACGCCGACAACCGTAAACACGTTGTAATTATTAATTAAGCGGTTTAATTGGAACTCGTCCGTTTGCTCTCCGTGGATCGAGTTTAACTGACGCGAGTATTTCGGTACGTCGGTGTCGTGCCCGAAGTGTCTTGCAAGTTCGACGCGACACACATTGGTGTTTCGCTCATTACCAACTAATCGGCGAATTCCCCGGGGAAACCTTGCGCTGACAGTTTAAACTACGAGACGAAGCCGAGTCTAATGTAATAAGTAAATATGGACGTGTATGTGCGTCTGTGATTTGTCGAGTAACGCAGTCATCTCGAGTGTTATTTCGATCGATGTATCGTGATTGGAAATTCTTGTATATTTTCGTTAAAGAAATTATCGATAGGAATTTCGATGATCTGAAATTTATGGAATTGCTTGTTTCGCTTTTGTTGCAAATTAAGACGTTTAGCTGATAAGTGAAATCGATATTGTGTCATGGTAAGCATTGGAAATGAACAAAAAGTACTGAATGACCTGTGAATGGTGCTACTGATATCTCATTTGTACCAAATATAATTTAATTGGCAGCTCAATTAAACCAAACTTAAAATTTTTTAATGCACACGTTGTGCAATTTTCTCCGAAGCTATGTCAAATCTTGTATGATTATATTTTATTGCAGAGACTATAGTATTCCAATGCTTTTGCGGAATAAATATTATGTATTTTATACCTCGTCTAACACAATCAGGTGAAACTATTGTTTTAAGTACTTGAGTACCTTGGTAAGCTATTATTAAGTTTGAAGATAATTTGCTTGAAACGTTTGAAAGTTGTTAACTAGTCGAGGATTGTAATATTCGAGGAATTTTAATAATCGCAGTTAACAAATGTTTGCATTCATTAATTTCGAACAAAATTTCACGAAGCTACGGAGGGATTTTAATTTCCCGTGAAATTAAAAAATTCTTAACACGAAAATTACCTTTCGTCTGGTACTTAATGGAAGAAATTATTTTTCGCAATTTGGCTGTGGCTGCGCCATTACCTGTAAACAGGAATAATTAAAAGTTAGATAAAGGAACACTTAACGAAGTGTACTTGCCATACATTTTTTAAGACACATTACTGTACTCCTTCTTCATTAGTACTAAACAAACATTTTTCTAGCTATAATTTCAAATGAAATAAAGATTACAATAAGGCAAGAAAAAAAACTCAAGCCGGTATAATCTTAAAAAATGAAAGGCAATTAAAAATATAACACTATATAGTGGTAAATGGCTAACATTAATTACTGCAAGACGAAATCGATATCAGAAGAGTATGAAATAGTAAAAAATCTCCTACTGATAATTGATAATTACACGCCAACGCATTTTTTAAAGAAACATTGTCATTTGATTTTCTATTCTTGTCGTACTTAAGTGAAACAGAAGTTTCATCAATTTGGGTTGCGGGTGCAGAGGGTGATAAACTATGTACAATATGTATTATGTACTTATTACTGTCGGACAATTAACGTCTTCACGTGTGTTTATATTTCGGATATGCGAACTATGGCAAAAGTTACGGTGCACGGTGGTCAACAGCGTCATAGCTAAATATACCCATCAAAACCAGAATAAACGTTTACGAAAATAACAAAGACAATTTTATCCTGTTGACCTGGAATCTAAAGTACGCCATGTTGGTAAGCTGTTCCCAAGTTTAGATCAAATTAACGTAGTTTCTTTAAATGCTCGTTTAAGTTCTAAATCGAACACGCAGTCCTGTGGGGCACAAAATTAGCGTATCGAATCATCGATCTAATTCAACGACGTGAATCTGTAACATGGAATGCAGTGAGAATTGTAGATAATCACGAGTTCTTTTTAACCATTTATTTTAGTTTCAACTGATCGATAGAACTAGTATCCAATATTGACTAGAAATATGATATTTAAACTATTATATGATAGAGGAGTCGAATGTTTATTTAAAAGAAATAACTCACGAATCGAAATTGAATAACGAATCGTCGATATTAATATTGAAATTCGCCTGGCTTTGCAATAAAATAACATAGCAGTTAATGCAGGCCGTGTTACTAATAACTACACGTAGAGCAAATAAATATCGCGAAGCATCAAAATCAATATTTACACAACGATTGATACGTGTGCATCGAGTAAATGCGAGTAAGCAAATTGATAAGATAATCGTCGCGAAAATGAATCGCGTAAAACAACCTGCGACGACTCGCGTGCCGATTTTTCGTAACTTCCTGTCCGATTATCAAACAAAAAGCATGCCATTTGTCAATGCGATAATCAACTTGAACACTTTTAATTAAGCATTCCCATGTTCGAAGCGAAAAGTGCTGCAGTGAGAAAAAATTCCTGAACCAGCAATCCATGACAAAAACGAATCACAATCGAATCTTTCCATTTTCTTCTGTTCAAAAGGAACGCCTCCATGCCTGCAGCTCTTTCGTTAAACGCTTCGACACTTTGCCACCAACCAACACACGCGTACCCCTGTTTTTTTCGCCGCAGAAAAGCTAAAAATAAGATACGAACTTAAGTCTCTATTGTGTCCCCAGACAAACTTCCAACCCCGACCCCCCGTCTTCCCCGTCTTAATCTCATTTTTCCGCGAAGGTGCACCGGCGCGCATAAGTTTCGAGCGTTCAGTTTCAGTTTGTAACCGATAACGATTTCCAGAAGTCTCCCCGACAGCGCCGGGCCACCCTTTTATTCGTCGGCGCTTTCTCGTCGGAGCTGTCGGACCGGGGATGCAGCTAAGATCAGGAACGGGGATGCGGTCGAGATCGGGATCGATCTCGGTATTTCAGGCGAATTCGACGGGCAACGAATGCGAGATCCATGCAGGAGGACGCTGTCAATGACTTTGGCGTGCCGGTGAAAAGTAAATATAGCACAGCGACCAAACCAGTTCTCTTAAAATAACTCGCGGTCCTAAGGAGCGCATTCTCCATCGCATCGACGGCATTTCGGTACCGAGGAATGCACGTGATCGCCACCGAAAAGCATTGCATCGAGAGCTGACGTGACTATGCCCCGAGACATTCGACCTAGCCACCCCGTGGATCTGTGCACGCATTTCTGCATGCACGTGCACGCGCGTTCAGTTGGTTCCATTGGATGGTGAGAAGTTTGGTGAATTCTGTATGCTAGTCTTTAATAAATTGTTCGAGCACGTCGGTTAAAAATTGTTTCTCGCGTAAATGAGATCAATTGGATGAAATAATAAAATTGTATGGATTGTCTGTGAATTTTATAGTTATTTTATGCTCATTCGCGGCCGCTTCTTTCAAAGAAATATATTGCTCACGATTGATATAAAAGGTCGGGAAGTGTGCTATGGATATTTCAGAAATTGTGTCGAGTTTTCTTTAAAGATTTTCTTTTGACTTTAAGTAAAATTTGAGGAAAGGGAAAACGGTCGCAGGAAAATATTTTGAGCGAATGGAATAGATGATTAAGCTCTGTGAAACAGTTTTACGATCAAAAAGTTTTGTACACTTTGTAATCTGGAGAGTTATTCTTTCGCAAGCATCAAAATAAAAATTGCAATGTCAGCACAGTTATCGAAAGGAATTCAATGAAGAAGTTGATATATAGTATTCAGTGAATCAATGAAATACGGGGGGCACTTAATGCCGCGAATAATATTTTAAGAACACCTGTAAATGTCACCGTTTCCAACTGAATTTATTTTACGTTCGCAAGGTATGAAATGGAATTAATATCTCGCGAGATTCTTTCGGTTACTGATATGTTGTTACGTGTTATTTCAGCTTCTCGTTAGTTATAAATCTGAGCGGGTAAATCTTGAGCGTAATAAAGTGAAACGTTTGTTCATTGATATTCAGTTCGAAGTTATTCCTGAAACATCGATCTAAATTAAGCTTTCCACGCTGCATGGAACGTTATCGCAAATGATAGACCACTTCGTATCAACATCAATCAATCGATGATAATGGAGCACCATCAGACACTGTCCGTTTGTACTTGATTTATTGTTACATTCGCTGTTTGTAGTCCAGATACGGTTGATCATTTGTCGTCCTTCAATATGTACCGTGATTTTCGTTCCAATTGGAAAATACCGCACATCGATTTCGAGCGAATGTGCGAAATTAAAACCGTGTACACGTCTGATAGTGTGCATGATGTTCTAAATATTACAATATCGTACAGTCGCAACGAGAATTAAAAATATAAGCACAAAGTTTGTCATCGGCATAACTATATGATATCCATTTAAACCTCGAATCGAATTCCACGCTCGTCATGGAATAAACTCCAAAGTGCTCCAAAAGCTCCTGCTTCGTTTTATTTAATTAATACCAGCTGCCCGCCGGCCAGAAGGGGCGCAAAGTCTTGTTTAACAATAACAGTCACCTGGCAATTAACCGAATAATCGCACGCGAAACGCGATGCAGAACAGGGGTGCTACAGATAAAGAATAGAAAACGGCGAACACGGGAACAGTTATATAAATGTTTAAGCGAAGTTTGAAACGCAAGTGGCTGGCGGGAAGCGAACGAGCAGAAGAACGGGAAGAACGAGGAAAGAAAGAAAGAAAGAAAGTGCTTGAAGTGGCCCGAGGTGCGTCGCGACGCGCTGCAATTATTTAGCCAAAGCTTATCCTGCAGTTGGCCGCTGTGCTGAAGTTCAGTCTGCCCGCTGCAAAACATGCTTCAACGGTATAAATCCTCCAACGTAATTGAGTAGCGAGTGCGAATGAAAAATTTAGACGAGGAGGAAACGTTAGCCGTTTTTCTTTTCCCCTTTTAAAACCGTTATTTTTTTTCTGGTATTCGCGTTCGTCGGTAGTTTAGCACGAGCGCAGCGACTTTGAGCGATTTTTAGTTATCTATTTGGTTTAAATAGGGCTATTAAATAAAGGTGTGCGCAGGTACGCGTTTTATTGGTTGATATCATAGAGGTGCATTTTTTGAATTTGAATTGAGGCGTGGTAATGGAATTTGGCTTTCTTTTTCGGGGGTGCTCGGTTCCTTTTTCTTATAACTTTCGTATTGTATTTCTTTTCGTGCAATCAGCGTACAAAGGTAGTGCGGCAAAGTTGGCGGTGGAGAGTAATCTTGTGATTATACAGTTTTACTGCGTCTTTATATTCTATTCTATAGGTTCTTTGAAACTCCAAATATTTTTTTCCTTATTTATCTTTTCCTTTGTTATCTTTATTTATGATTATAGGTTGCCTTTAAAACGTATCAGTGTATGGTACGCGAATCGCTTTCTAAAAACAGCAATGAAAATTAAGGTGATACAGAAACACATAGTCTGTTCTTTTTCGTTTGTTACTGGCAACGATGGCGTTCGACAAACGACGAGGACCCTTTTTGTTTCCTTACCGTAAATTTGCAGCAAATAACAGTAGTTCTCGAATTGATTTCGTCTCAATTTAAATAAATTGGAGTTCTATAAATAAACAAATTCATTTCTTCAGGCGATCTCACTGTTGAACATCGACGATTCAATCTTCGAGATCTTCGCTGCTAGATTCTAGATTCAATTCTAGAGTCATATCTCTCGCCAGTGCCTACGTCAGACACAAAGGCGAACAAATGAGTTGTTTCTTCCTGCACTTCTTTTTCCTATTTTCACATTATTATCTCTTCCTTTTGCTTCTACGTACTTTCCTTCATCTATTTCGTTGTTTGCCTTGTCACCATTTATTCTTTCAGCTATTCCCCCTTTTTTTTTATTTACCCCTCTATTGCTTTCAGTTCTTCCCCCGACTCATTTATCTAACAAACCTCCCACCTACTTTTATTCCTTTATTTACGTGTGCGCAATTTATATCCTCTCCTGTTTCAATTTATGCCCTCCATTCTTTATGCAGTTCGGTGGTGAAGCTGAACCATTTAAAAACACTTTGGCAATACAGTGTTGTACCTACTTACAATTAGTCCGTAAAAAGAGAATTTTTTAGTCCCCGCAATCGTTTTTAAAGGTTCGTTTTCAATGGGATTTCCTTTACTTTGCACCTAAGTTTCTATTTGCCTTGCAAATTTGTCATACTCTTGCAGCCTTAATTGTATTTTTAATTTTTAAGTATCCCACTTCTTTGATGATGTCTGTTTTTTCTTTTTCCTTTTTTCTTCCTTCAGTAACAAAAAGTATATTTTACCATAGCTTTACTGTTATTTCCTTTTGCTATGTTAATATTTTAATCATTGTAACTGAATTACATCATTTACGCCAATGTCATAAATTACAAAAATTTACAGCCAACCGTGAAGTGTAATCAGATGCAATCGGGTTCGTTAAAATTGTCAGTCCCCCCACTCTCCCGAAGAAGAATCACAAATTTGCACGTTTGTTCTTTTAGCATAACGGGACCTGTGCGTGCCTATTGTTCCTCCCCTTTCATCCGTTCTTTGACACTCTACCTTTTTCAGACCTTCTCTTCCTGTTTCCTTCTAACCTTTCACCTATCCCTCCCCCCGTTTACCCAGCAAACACTTCTCACACATTTTACGCGAGACATTCCATTCTCTAACAAGGCCTCTCTAAGGAAATACCATTTCGAAACAGGAATAATTCCTACAACCTTTAGCAATACATCCCCCCCCCCCCACGAATGCCATCGATTCTCCCTTCGTTCCACCCTTTCGTATCACCAATTCTCTCACCCAACGCCCCGTTCAATTCTCCTCTCCATCTTCCTCCATTACCCCCTTCTCTTTCCGCGATATCTCGCCTCTGTTTCACAATGCCTCGTCTCCAACGCCAGTCATCTTCGACGTACGACCCCCGGATTCCTTGCCCGTCGCGTCCATTCCCCGACAGGTTCACGCGCCCTCCGGTAATTGGAAACACGTATCGCGACCGACCGCGTATGAAACACACAGCACGGCCAATTGTCCAAACCGACGATCCAGAAACAGATGGGCCCCGATGCCAGTTGGATGGGCACAATGCCCGGATATATGGACGGTTGCTCAGGAACGGCGTAATTGCGGTAACGAGTGGAGCACCTCGGTCGCCTGGTGTCAGCCGCGTCAACGTTGAAATATCTGACCCACCTTAATTGCTCCGCCGAATTTCGTTTCGCGGATTCGTTTCGACGCCGCCGATACGCGTCCGCGCGTGCACACGCGAACGGCCGGGGCGCCGGAGACGGCCCGCGAGGATCGACGAAATTGGAAATCGAGCGCGGGTTGTTTCCGGTTTGTGCTGCTCGATCGAGCGAATTTTGATTGCCGCCGTGCGTTTTCGGGACGCATGATCGATGCCCCGTTGATCGTGGCTTCGGTGCTTTGGCCGTGTCGCCCCGTGATCGTTGGATACAGGTGCATATTTCGTTTTTTCAACGGATACCCGGCGGTTTGGACGGTTCTTATTCGCGCGACGCGCTTTCTTGTGTGGGGGGTTGATGAGTTTTATGTGGGAATTGTGATGGTAGCTTCTTTTTTTTTTATAGTTGTTCCCTTCCTTTCGAATTGGAGAACGATGTGGATATGTGCGAGGTGTTCTTTCTTTCGTTATTTGATATTTTATCTTTAGTTCGTCGATATATGTGAATTATTGTATTTTGCGTCAAGAGTATTTAGGCGATTATTTTTGACGCGATAGGTTTTCTTTTGTACGAGTTGATTTTATTATTAATTTTGGGAAAGGGTATAAGTTTTTTGCGGGGCAACAGGGTGTTATAGGGGCTGTTCTCAATTCTTTTTTCATGGGAACACAATTCAGATATTTCGAAGCGATTATATTCTTGTTATATCGATTACCCTAATATTTGATCTAGTATAAGTTATTAAATTTGCGAATCAGCATATTCTGCGCCAGGGGTGTTCTGACGTACCCATACTGTTTACGAAAAATGTCACACGAGAATTCCTTCTTGTAGTTTTCCTTCGCAATGATTCTCGTGGTATCGTGCAAGTGCGTTCGGTTGTATCGTGTGCATTGTTTGATCAATGAAGGTAAGTATGCATATATACTGTACGTCTGATTCATAGTTTTCAAGCCAGCAGTACTTGTAATCGATAACGTTTGTTTGGACGTTCTGGTTACGTGGCAACGTAGACGCATGGTAATTTGAACGTATGTCTATCTAACAACCGAGTCATTGTTCCTTGCTAAAACTTGCCGCAAAATTGAATTTCGATTAACGAATTCACCCACATATTCTTCGCGAACATCGAGCTTGTTAATTGTCAAAATCTGTCTCCTAAAAATGTCCCGTAGAATTCACTTGAATGCAAGCCAAAACTATGTATTTCGCTCCTCGATTCATCAGCTTCTGCATAAATAAAACGTGTCCCCTCGACGGGACAGTTAATAGCGCCTTCAAACAGTTCTGTGCTCAAAACGTCACTCTAATTCGTTCCAACAAAATGGTCGCTCATCGAATCCACTTGTCCGCCTATCCAATATCGAGCGAAAGCCTCGAGTAGGTTGAATAACACCGGATCAATTCCCAACGCGATATCGTGAAATACAAGAATGATCAGCCTCGTTGGACACGTCTTATCCAGGCGACTAGAGCAACTCTTAACTGCAACGACAACTGGCCAACACACGACACGATTCTCCTCGAACCGAATGGGATTTAAGTCAGGGACAAGGTTTGCGTCTCGCTGTATCCTCGGTGTATCGGCCGATTGCGACAGAAACAAGGCAGAGCCGCAGCCTAGAATTCGTTCAAGACCAGTGAAACAGAACCCGCGAATCCACCTTTATCCGGTGACCGTTCGCCGTGTTCCTTCCACACGATTCGTTTCGCGTATTTTTCCTTGTCCCGAGACTCGTAGTATATTTGTATACGTGCTGTGGGTTTCGGGTACGTGGGATTTTATCCGTTCTTGCCTTCTTCTTTTTTTATTTCTTGATGGCAGGTGATACGCAGGTGCTTTCACCGATTGAGTGAATATCTGCGACTGTAGAGTTCCGTCGATTGTGACGTTAAATGACGCCTGTCGAATTTTATTTCATAATGTATCTGTTGAATATTTGCTATTGATAGTGAATGCAAAATATGCTAGAGCGAAATTGTCTCAACGTTCTTAGATATGGCTTACTAATAAAGATAGTAAGAGCACCAGATGGGGCGCTACTTGGGGAGTCAAAAAGGGCCCTGGTTGTAAAATGAGACGATGCGCACTCGTAGGTATAAGTACCCAGTTCTTTTGGCGGCTTTATTCGGTTCAACGGAACATTTCATGGTGATAAGACATTCCTCCTGAGCTGTTTTTAAATACACGGATTGTGATAAATATAATAGTTATTTTATTTAACACACCATTTCCAATATTATCCATTTGACGAGCAGTTTCGTGATTTTGCGGAGCGCAATCTTTCGTTCGAGTGTATGCGTATAATTGAGGAGGGGGTAGTTTTAAAGATTCTGCGGTTTATATTTTTGTGCTAACATTCAAATATGTATGGTCTTGCGGTAACAGATGGCTTGGATGTTTTTAATTGTGAGTTGTGCCACAGATCTTTTATCTCGGTTGCTGGAAGGGAATAAATTAAAGGAACTAATGCGCACTTCAACAAACGATTATCATATAGTGGTAATGAGCAGCGTTACACTAGACAAACGAAACTGAGAAGTTTCAAGATCATTCTAAATGAGCGCAGTATATCTTTCGCTGTTGTCGTAAAACGTTCAGTTAGTACTCGTAAAATTCTATGGATTCATTTCGATCTGCATTTCGATCCGAATATCTTATCAAACAATTAACACCTTGCATTCGTATCCTTTCCAACGTTATCTAAACAGTTACAACCAATTTGATTGATATCCTCTCCAACGTTACCCAAACAATTACAACCAATTTCATTTTGTTCCAAAATTCGCAATTGGCCACGCGGAAAAACAACTCGCGCAGCTATTACGAAAATCTTCTGGTAATTCTTCTGGAAACAGCCGTTTTTATGCACTCCGCGGAGGGTAGGGATTCCAGTAAAATACCGCGACCTTCTATCGAGTGTTTATAGGACGGGGTTGCCGGGGGCGATGTAAATTGCAGCGAAATTCTAAGCGCTTTCGAAGTTCAAGGATTTTTCAGAAGCGGAGCTTCCACAAAAAGTGAAGGTGAGCGAAAAGATTGCATTTAAAGTGGCCACTGGGTAAAACGCGCGCGACGGCTTGCAATCAGAATTTCCAAGCACTTTAAGAACTTTTGCAGCATGAACCGTGGCGCCTTTTCCGTGGAACGTTCGCGTAGAAACGAGCAATTGTTTGTCGATTACTGTGCAATCTGTCTTTAACGTGTCGAAACGCTCGGCACTGACAATTTCGAGGAATTCTGGATGGCCCTCTGATGGGATACGCACGCTTGCAAGTGATACATATAATCGCTATTTGCGAGAAGATAATAACAACGATGGTCTCTATTTGCTGTCAACAGTTGCGTATTTCAAAGAGTTATTATTTTGTAACTAGATTGAGTAGTGTATAAATAATGACAATTCTCTTTCATATTATTTGCATATTATCTTATCTTATTATTATATTATCTTACTTGCAAATTATCGTAGAACTGAGCTTTTATTATTTGATTGAACAAATTATATAATTCTTTAATATTCGTCTTTTTTTTAATCATTTAGTACCTTATTCAGTTGTATCGACAATTACTGCTTTCCTCGGACGAAGAATATTTGGCCTGTCATTTATATTGAATACATAAGCTATTGATTATTATTATTGTTGTTACTACTATTATTGCTCTTACATTTAGTACAATTATTCTTATGAACATTTATTATTATAATACAAGAGGATTGCGGCGCATGTTATATTACAATCAACTCCTATGCCTTATTTGATGGAAGGGGATTTCGAATTTAATATGGGGGATTATAAAATATGTTCCTGCGGTATAATAGATCGATAATAGAGCGCTTGAACAATGGGAGTTCAGATAATAAAGCCTCTACCAATTTACTTGTCATCTGCCATCGATATTCCGCACGATCGCTATGCCTAACTTCCTTCATTGAAAAACTGTTCTTCAGTGTTCGCACAGGTTTTAACAAACTCATCTTCGTAAAATCGATAGAACCTCATTCGCCCAATTCTGCGGGAATTCGTTAGTTAGGCGCAAAAATTAATTTAAAACTTGAAACACTACAACGTCTACCCAATAATTCTCCTCATGCTAATAATAGTCCGTTTAAGTTGCACGAAGACGACAGACTTTACTGTCCCAAAATTCGGATATAAGATTTTAAGAATACACACGTATGTTAGGTACGACGATGGCAAGGTTTTTTAATTTCTGTTCTTTTTAGAAGAAAACGATTTACGACAAAGTAATGGCAAGGTCTCCGGCTACCGCGTTACTTTATAATGGACGCAAATCACGTAGAACAACGAACCACGTTTTTCCTATTATTATATGAAACCTTCGTCGAGTTCACATTCATACATTTTATTTTACCCTGCCTCTGTATATATGTGAACTCAATGATACTTTCATCTCTGCGAGAGACATACTGTATATAAGTAGAGCTACAAGAATCACAAACTGGAGCGGATTCGAGCTCCCAAGTGGCCTTCATTGCATGGCTAATGCCTTCTAGGTAGACTAGTTACAGTTGCATTTACGACTAAATAACAGTTCTGAATCGACGAGGTTATTGGTCCACGTTAACGCTCGAAGGTTTAAAAATAACCTGTTTGCGAGTCTCGTTAAAAGCAGACTCGATAAAATGTAAGTAGATAATTGGAAGTGATTTTTAATTCTGCCAGAATCGAGCTTGGCTGTTTCAGGTTTGCATATTATTTTTTGGAGTCATACAGAGAAAAACTCTACACTTAAACTCTTTTCCCAGTTTGTCTTATATCGTTATTACCGCGAGAGGTCGAGTATCGTCGGGTAACAGAATAACCCTTTCCTCTTTGCCAAGTACAGGCGTTTCAACTTTTTAAGATTGCCCTGTTACTCGCAGTACACTTTAGAATTTATAGTTTCATTCGAATTTAATCGTACTGTCGTAGTAATCGCAGTGTGACATGGAAGTGGCACGTAGGTGAGCGACACATTCAGAGCTCGAATTGTTCGAATAATGAAATAGAATTAACTTCAAAATTTCTAAGACCATTTATGCTCGGCATAATTATATGGTCGTCTCCAATTGAGACACCCTGCATAATACTTGAAGTGGCAGTAAAATAAATAAAATTGTGTACGATATATAATAATACATAATACACTATACGAATGACTATGAAATAAATAAAATGGTAAATAACCAATATATTTATACCGATTTTGGGTTAATCTTCGTAAGTTTCCATTTCACGCGGCTGCGTCACAGAGTTCTACTCAAGCGGTCATTTAAAGGGAAATAATTCTTAACGCGGAGACTTCGTGAGATTCTTGAGCTAAACGGATGCAGCCGGATCATTTCGTTAGTGATCGAAACGAATCACGAACTTCGCTCGGATCTGGGTCGACGGGGGTCGTGGAGGAACGAAATCAGAGAGGAAAGGTAGATTAATCAGATTTCACCTGAGGTCGCCCACGGAATCGTGAGACGGGAATGCGCCGAGCTGCATAATCGTGTGAAATTATTGTCTATGAGAAGCGTAACCCGGAATTTCCACGCGCACTGATGTGCGAGCGTGTATTCGTGCCAGCGTGTACGTATACTCCGTCTCTTCCTTCGGTTTTGCATATTCGATATGATTAATCCTGTTTGATATCAGGTTTGTGCCCGACACCTTTGCCCCGCCAACCTTTCCAACGGTAAATTTTTTAAATGAATTTTTGAGGTCGTAGTACGAGAGGTTCAGTTTCAGCGTCAGTAGCGCATTGTTCGATTTAATTTCATGGAGGAATTAAAGCGGACGGAATAGGGAAAATTAAATGCATACTTAAAATAGTAATGCTTTTTCTTATGGCCTGGCAGCGTAAAATGTGTCTGTAAAGTGTTGCTGCAATATTTGTGAAATTGCTTGTAAAATTATAAAGGTTCTCAGGGCACGTGACCTTTTAATGCACGTATAAAGTAACCCTATGTTACAGCTGAGTGCTCCGAACGATTAGTATTTTTTACAAACTGTTTTATGCAACAAATATGGCTACTGTTAATTGAAACTGATGCTTCGCGCATATCAGACCACAGCGAAGCTAGTTTTCTTTTATACGGTAGAATACGAAGCGAAATTTTAGACAAAAGTCATGCTTTCATCATTTTGAATGATTCAGGAAGTTTTACAATTGAATTAACGAATTAAGTTTTGCATTGAGTAAATAAATATAACAAATATAGTTGTAATTATCTGCAACGCGTTTCTCGTTCTGGCAATGAAATGACTACGAACAAAATGGGCATTAATTACACCGATCAATCATTAGCAACGAGCAATGTGAACAACAGCCTGTCATGTTCGAGATGTGAACAAATAATGATACATTCAACTAATAACTCCATCACTCATATTCTCTTGAATCTGCATATTATATCGGACATAATCGATTTTGGGCACATCGATATCAGTCTATCGGGCCAAACTATGTATATTAAGCTTATGTGCCAGGTTAATCGGCCTGCCACTGTATTTACTTAAAGTTCAGTTCAACAGATCCCGTTACGGATTAATAATCGTATCTAGGCTCATAAATGTTGCCCGCGGAGATATTCACCCCCCCCCCCCCCCCCCCCGCCATCAATCCTACTATCTAGCTTAGTTATCTGACTCTGTCAAGTAATTTTGACGGAAGGTGTAGTGATCAATATTGCATTAATCTGATTCTAACTCGCTGTACTTCACCGAAGTCCGTATTAATAGCCACTTATCGAACTATCCATACACGGATACGTATGTCGAACTATTCAAACCATGTTTCAACTTTATTCGGCCACCTTCGCTGCCACCCCGCAAGGAATTAAATATTCTACATTTTCATCGCTTCTATCCATTAACGGCGGAGAAAGGTATTAACTTCCCGTTGAAATATTTAATTCGTTTTCCCGTTTGCTTGATCAATGCTTACCGACAACTCCATACCAACAATCCTTCAACGAAACTTATTAGAAAATACGAGACGACGGCAACTATTTTCACCTCGTCCGTTTCCTCGATTCTGAACATTCTCGCTTCCTCGATCTCGCGACCTCCGGGTCCAGGGACCAGAAAAAACGACAATTTAGAAACCTTCGAGGCGGTCGCAAGCGTCGTTCGCGTGGTGTTAAGAGAGCTTTATACGCAGCTCTGTACTTTGGCAACAGTGACAGAGAAACGACCGTGCCCTTCCGCGAGATTCGATACGCGCAAGCTGCATACTGCACCTAGTGGCCGGTGATCTCCTTGAAGCGATCATTGATTTCTTGTCGCGCACGCGGTGCCACGAAGGCCGTAAACGCAACGGCGGGGGCGGCGTATGATCTACACGCTTCTGTATTTGTACTTCGCGCGGAGATGAACGCGTGTTTCACCTTGTTACGTGTACACGGCCTTCGGCGAAGGAACTGGGACGAAAACGATGACAGTCGCTCGACTGTGATTTATCGCGGGTCGAGAAGAACCCGGTCGCGCTGACTAATGCCGGGCAAATTAATTTCGAGCGTTAACGCGTTACGCGAGATGTTAACGGGCGCCTCCGTGTACGCTTACGGCGAAAAGTGTAAGGTGGGGAAGTGAATGACAGTGATTAGTACACGGGAGGATCGTCCAAGTGGGTTCGTCACCTTTGGTGCGTTCGTTGGAGTATCGTAGAACGTTTTGCTCGCGATGTATTACGATCTAATTTGGTTATTCCTTGTAATGGATTGATGTTGAGAGAAGTTTGAAAATAGCGGGCTAACGGATAGAGGGAATGTAATATTTTATGTATCATTCGTTTCTACCAGAAAGAAGGGGACAAATTGGAATAAAGTTGGAAAATGATAATTGTATATTCCTTTTGTATTACTATTCGTGCAACTTTTGATGTAATATTTAGAGTAAACTTGTGTCAGTTTAAACGACATTATAGTTATTAGGATCTGTATTTTAAAAATGAGTTTTACTGTAACTGACACTGCAGAGCCTGTTATAAGTCACTTCACAAGTGTCGATAATTACGTTACAGTGTCCAATTAATTACTGATCACTTTGTTCATGGCACAATAGTGATCATTAGCTCCGTTTCTGTTAGATACGAAGTAATTATTTAATTGCAGGGGAAGCTTACAATTTTTAATGTAAATATAGTTGCTTACCACAGGCAGTAATTTGCACAACATACTACAGGATTACTAAATAAAGAAATGTCTAGAACACTGGGGATGAGTAAGAATAGAATTCTGATTAATTCATTGTTACATCTGGCGATATAAAAAGATAAGTAGAATTGTATCCGTGACAATTAGCTCAGATACACGACAACACGATGTCATAGGAGTGCTTGTTAGCACAGATTCCAGTAAGCGCAAAATGGTTCAGAAATACCAAAACGAAACTCGGCCGAAACTCGACGAAAAATATCGATTTCTGAAGCAGTTAATCTAGCACAAAACTTTCAATGATTAATTCAGAAAGTCTGTTAATTGCATTTCAAATTATTTCATGCTTATAATTCAATATCCGACACTCGCTAACTGAAACAGTAACTGAAATTTATTATAGTAGCAAACGTTGTCAACGCGAACTTTGCTACCAACAAATGCAACAATGTTACACCTTAGTTTATAATTAAAGTGCAACCGATTTTGCAAGTACGATACGTGTATCGATGTACGGAAAATATTTCCAATGTACATACAGAATAAATCCAGAAAATATACAGCACATATGTACTTGTTTCTTATCATTTCAATTATTACAATCATAACGACAAAGTGTCGCAATTATTCTTGTAATACAATCTCCCCTAAATTAAACTAATGCACCGATTAAATTACCTAAGTACTACCACCAGGTTCGGATACTTTATACAAAATAACAAGTAAATCTACAGGCCAATCCAACGACAAAAGAAATTTCCATCCAGGAATCCTCCGTTTTATGTCCTTTCTCTAAGAAGAATCTATAATAACATCGCCGCAGCCATTCTCTGCCCATTAATAACACTATATTTGAATGATACTTATGCACGATTATACCGCATCGTAAAATGTTCTCCTCTTGCGCCCCCTTAAAATCTCGTAAAGCGTCCTTCTCGTCCCATCATCCAGCTACACAACCAGCATCTATCAAAGGCCGCAAAAATGGCATAATAGGCTCGCGAGCCGCACGATTGCAGGAACCGGGTTTACGATTCACAATACAAACGCTTATTGTTATGCAAGCCACCAGCCGTGTGTCACAAGCGTTGAAGATGGGTGGTGTAACGCGTGTGCGCGTGTCGTCGTCGTCATCCGCTTGCTCCAGATACTTCGAAGACGAATACGTGTTTCACCGAGTTACACATGCCATTAGCAGACCAATTGGAACGAGTACAAGGGGCCGGCTTGTCTCTCTAATCCCCCCGGGGGTATGTATCAAGAAACCGTGAGACAGATTCCTGTGAAATGCCCGTAAAAGTGCACCACGGGCGTCGCTTTCTCGGGCTAACTAGCATCAAGAGACACCCGGAAGAACGGTATAAGGGGCCACTTTTTGCGGGCGTTTACGCACGGTCAAGTGCAGGGAAACTGAAACTTCGAATTTTACCTGGTAACTCGAGAGCTGCCTTTTATAAAGTTTCCGGAACTATATATATATATGTACACAGTATGTACATATATGTGCTGGGAAATTTATTGTTACGACGCTCGAGTAAAGTAGAAGGAAGTTTTAATAGTTGGAGTTTTTTCGGGAGATTCGTTATTGCAATTCGACTGTGCATACATATGTACTGTAGTTATTTCTATATTTTATTGTATTATGTCTGTATTGCGTTAATTGCAGCTGATCGCAATTGAAATTGCTGGAAATATGTATGCTTTCTTTTCGCTGGGAGGACATTGCGGTTTCGACGGGTGAAATTTTGCTGAACGCATTAGTCACGATATTCGAAGTGAACAAGGCAGGGCAATATTATTTTGGACTTTCCGGTTCGGACTTTTAATTAATTCTGTGGCATTTTGCGCCGGTGTAATATTTAATTGTACGTTTCCTGTGTTGTCAACCGCGCATCGCAGTTATGAACAACAAAGTGGTCGAGCTGGTAATCACGCTTTTCAGGTGTAGGTGAAAATTAAATGATATTAATTGAAGCATTCGTTTAACGAATGAAAACACCTGCCGTCGGAACGCCTTTAATACTACGAGAAGTTTCTCTTACTCTTACTCTTGATGTGCCATTGAACTGTTTTAAATACTATACACCTTATGATTATCGATTAAAATGATCCTTGAACATTTATCTGTAAAATACTATTTCATCATTGGCTGGATCGTCGAAGTTGGAGTGGCAATGCCAATGTAGTCAAAGTGCATAGGACTAGCAGGTCCACGAGTGCGAAGGGATTAGAGGCTGAGTCACGTTTTACTCCACTGTATTTTTAGGGTTTATGACGGTCTTAGAATTTTATTTCCTTACTTCCTACAATAAACCATCCACTCGCAACATTTTTCCAAACAGCCTTCAGATAAGACAGTTTACGACTGAACAACTAAATACACTTATCTCGTCCATTATAATCCACCCAAAATTTATCAACGCCGTTTCATTTAAAACGTACTAAACTATATTACCCATAATCAATCCCGTAACATTTCATCGCACGTACATTTACACGCAACGCGTTCGAATCGAAGAATCATTTCCATCGAATCGATATCGCCCTCTGCCAAATGGCTTCAAGAAAGTTTATATTTGAGCGGCGCATTAAGAACTAAGAAAACAGTGTACCGTCCCCGGTTTCGGATCAAATCGACCCTACTTTCCCTGCAAGGGTTAAAATCTCTATTCTGCACAGACCTTCTCGACCTCCATTTCAAATTCCACTTCCCATTCTCAAAGACCACCCATCCCCCGCCGCCCCGAAAGAATCGCCGAACCACCCAGGAAAGCATCGCTATGGAGAACGAGCAAGCAGCGCGATATGGCACGGAGGAGACGGAAAGATGCCACGTGGGCGTCCTCGTGGGGGTGGACAGATACTTATTGCGCACCCCGGTGCAGTGTTTTATCGCGCTAGAAAAATAAGCAGCAGCACCAACGAAAACCATCGAAACAATGGGCCCTCGTTATTCCATGCCGGATATTCAAAGCGTCTTCGAAACGGGTCACGAGTGTGCGGCATACGCACTGCGGATATAGCGCAGCTCCCACGTTCGACGTAACCCGCGGCGAAGGCACGCTTTTGGGGGATGATAATCCCTTAACACGCAGCACGGTCCATTTTTGTCGACTACGCACATTGAAAATCACTGTGTTCTCTGTCGTGTACATACTGTTCTATCAAGATACGACGAAACGCGGGCACTTTTGTTTCACGACGGAGTCGCGAAACGGTCGGGGGTGAATCGTGCAGGATGGGACCGGTGATAAAGGGGTGGAAGGGGCACGGCTGATGACGAGACGATCTTTTGTTCGGACGACGAAGGATACTTCTCGTGCGGATTCATCTTCGGCTGTTCTTCGCGCACGATTTAACGAGGACAAAGGGGAGGTTTCGTTCGTCAACATTTCCAACCCCCACGTCGACAGCCGGACGTGGTCGAGGGCAAGTTAATTCGACAGCGACACGCGGTGTCGCGTTGTTTCGGCGGAAGGGAGAACGCGAGGGAGATCTGGTGTATCGTGTATCGTCTGGTGGAGGCATTTAGCGTTCGACGGATTTTACAGGCTTTCTCGTGAAAACTTTTCTACGGCACGATCTGTGTGCACGGTCTTGTCTCTTCCGGGGAAGAGTCTGTTCCAGGACGAGAACCAGATACGGTTTGACGAATCAGCTGGAAGCTACGGGCTTGCTTTGTTGCGCTCTTCTGCTCGGGGAAAATGACGGTACTCGTGCGTCAGTCTCTTGTATTGTACGAGCATTTTCCTTTCGTGCGCGAAAATTTGTATTCGAACGTGATTTACTGAAGGGATTTACTCAAACGGATTGACGGTACAGTTGATTATTATTTCAGGGAAAGAAGTGATGGAATTTGTGGGTTGTTTTTCTGCGAAATATTTTAATCGAACTTTAGATGCTCTACCGTTTTCGTTGAGACACTTTACTAACAATTGTTATTTTATACGGCAGAATTTATATTTACATTCACTTCAGATTTGTGTGTTAAATATAATTGACGTTGCACAGACAATGCATGTACCAAGTAAAAATGTGTCAGCAATTTTCCCCCAGAAATGTTGTATTCAACGAGGCAATTTAATGCAACATGTTTGCAGTTTCTTTACGGAGAATATCTCGTTTTAACAGAGAGCAGACGCGCTTAGGCAAGTTCGTTAAAAATTACAACTTCTTGCAACAGAGCTCGTGCATCAATTTCTTAAAGTCTCATTACTCTTTAGCGCTCCGCCTGTTTCTCTCCAAAATTTTTCGCGAATGTTTCTCGCAGCTCACGTTTCCCACGCGGAAAAGGAGCACGTTTTAACAGGATTTACACACAGCGCAATGTGTTGCTAAAAAGGAACCATAAAGCACGCACATCAATTTTTAAAGTCGCCCTTTCAGCTTTCAGGATTTCTTTCATTCCCCAGAAAAATATTTTTCGCAAGATTCACCTTTTCAGGATGAATAGTTTGCTTTCGCGCGAATAGCCGTGCCATATTGATTTAATTAAAACAAGTTGCCCGATTTTGGTTCGAAGAAGATAATAGTAGAAAACGTCCGACGTTATTCGAGAATTTATTTCTAAATATTCGTAGGTTATTTCGTTGTTTCTTTGAATCCGGTTTACTAATGATTTACTGTTTAATTTTAAATTAACATTTATTACCTTCGTATAGATTATCTTTTTCATTCGCTAGAAATATTTTCGTCCTAGAGCTTCTCATTTCTTGAAACGAATTTCGCGCTGTCTGTGCTTCATTTTTCATTTCTGTTGTCTTAAAAACTAGAGAGATGAATATACGAAGTGGAGTGTTGTGTTACCAAGCTGCAGGATATTTTCGAAGAAAACGACGTAGAACGATTCAACAATCAAAAGTTAGAATTTTCTGTTTATGCGATTTCTTTCTTCGCCTTGGCGTACTCCAATCTCTGCGAAGCTCGCACAGAAATATTTCACTTTCGACGATAATATTACTCTTACAATGGTGACATTATTGACCCAATCAGATTGATAATAAAACAATTTAACATTTGAAACCGTCGTACTAAATATAAAAAATCGAAGTTTGGAGTACGAATTGTAACTGTAGAGTTAAAATAACCATAATTTCAGTAAAAGTAATACACGATACAGTTGTAAAAATGCACACAATATTTTGAAAAAAAAAAAAATATATATAAGGCACAGGAACTGTAAAATAACATTTTTAGGTCATATTAACTCTTGCGAATTTTTATTTCAACTTACTGTTAGCCAATTCCTAAATTCACCAGAAAAGTTGACAAAATCCTTTACGACAATACGTTAGTAACATATAAGAAATCACAGAAACTCGCATCATTTTTCACATAACAATTACTAGCATCATACGTAATCTGTAAGTCAAGCCCACCGATCGCCAACAACATTGTCACCAAGGAACCAACCTCGTCACTCGTAAAACGAAAAAGCAAAACGTCTCCGGCAGATCTGCAGAATTACGTAGTCAGCATAAAAACTGACCCACATTCAAAATATCCGTCGATTTCGCAGAAAGACGAATCACGAAATCAAACTCGCACGGAGCCCACAGAAACTGACCCTTTGACCGATAACCGGCGAAGAGTTGGGTATCTGTCGCCGATATGAAATCGCCGATCCTGGAACGATTCTTGCATTCCCCGCGATTTCCGTTTAAGGCAGCTGTAAAAATAAGGCTCGAGGAGCGTGTACGAAGTCGCTCGCGTACCAGAGTAAATAAAACGCGTGAAAACTGCTTTTGTTCTCTCAAACGTGCTCCGCTCTTACCCCGGAGGATTTTATTGAATTTAGTGCAGCGATATTTGCGAAGGGAAACTTTCGAAAAATTTAACATCGACCTGGATACAGTGTCCTTGCAGCTATGCTGTTCCGCGTTACATCGGGGTTCGTGTACGCACGTGGAACCTCGTATCTTTGTTCGGGCAAGCTTTGTTATAGGATGGAGTTGAAATTGCGAAGGGCGCGACATGGAACGAAATTTCGTGTGCAAATTAATAGAGACAGCGAACAATTGTATTGAGTTGCATAGAAAAAGAAGAGGCGGTCGTATCTCTTCGTGCTGTTCACGACTCATTTGTGGGTCGCTTCGTCCTCGGTCCTTAAGTAATTTAGACTTTCAAGAAACGGAGCTTAAATAATAGAATATCCGCGTGTTGGTGATTCACGAAATGCAATCCGCCCGACATTTATGTTATTAATATTTTCGATTGCGATAATTTATTTCGCAGACGTCCTTTATCCTTACGTCTGCATTAAAACCGTTTTCTCGTATTTGCAACAGGACGAGATACAAAGTGGATGAATTATTGTCAATTTTTCACCCGCGTGTCATGAACGACAATTCAACGGCGAAGCGATTTAAGCAACGGATTGATATTACAAGAAATAATACCGGAGCTTTCGGTGTTATTCGCTTGCTTCGAAAATAACATTGTTCCATTAATCATTCGCACTTTGATCCGCAATTTAGTGTACAATTCGCGAAATAACGTATCACACGCGACGTATTAAACTCTGTGTTCGGCCAGTTTCACGGGTATTCGACATTTCGCGACAGAATGAAAGCTCGCGGCGCGGCGGCCGGGCTCAATTATCCGATGTTCCGTGGCTTGCGGCAAATTGATACGCCGTTAAATAATTTACGGCATGCCTGAGAGAGTATATATTGAATGCGTTGCGCGCTTCTGAATGGCCGAATGGAGTTTCTTTTGTAACGCGAAGGAAGGAATTATGGAAAGTCGAGGGATCCGTGGCGCCAACAGTCTATTATCTGGTGGATCGCTGTTCCACGAAAAGTGATTGGATGTTGGATAATTTATGTGATATACATGCACAGGAGCTGCGTCGGTTCACGGTCGTGGGAAATTAATTTCGGTGATTGATGATGGTGTTTTGTAAAATATATGTAATAAGAATAGTGTGAAATCTAATTTATATCGCCGTTGGAAAACTAGTTTCGATACGCGATGAAGAATGATGAATTGCAATGGATGTAAAGCAATATTTCGTGTGAAACTAAATTGTATTCGAAATTCTATTTTGGAAGAAAATGCGCAAACTCAAGGGGGTTTTATGAGTGTCGAAGTTATTGTATAAAAGTAAAATGAATCGTGACAAAATTAAGTAATGCGTGGAAATTAATTCTCTATTTAATTTGATGAAAAAACGTAAAATAAGTGTTTTGCCTCAAATAACCCTTATGTTAGTAATTATTATGTTTAATAATTTTCGTATTTTCTTGATAATTAATCGCAAAACCGCACCAGATTTCGATTCTTTGAACCATTTTACGTCAACTTACGTTTTCTGAAAACAAATTTATGCAGAATATTTGAGATAACTCAGCTTCGAACTTCTTGACCATTCTGGTTGCTAACGTAAGCGATAATAATGAAAAATCGCTATTTTAAATGAAATTATTATAGGAGGAATTTTAAATGGGTATTATTATATTTAACAGAGAAGTTTTATTCATATAATTTTCGAAATATTTTCAATTACCGTATTCATACATACCTACCAATTGTACATTACAGTCGTGAATAAATATTAGAGAGCACGTATTCCCAATAGACGCGGCCCAAATTGGGAAACGATTCAGCGTGAAAGAAACGTTCCACAATGTAAAATACATACGGTGTAGGCAAACAAAACCTTTTGTAAGTGAGAGGAAGAATCGTGAAAGCATACGAGAGTTTCGAGTCTGAAAATACACTGGAAGCAGATCGGGCGGTTTGAAATATTTGTAGTCGGCTGTCTCTAATATTAACTATTACTAATTTAATGCACGGGCGTACTGGCAGGGGCTATTCTTCTGTGCATATGACTCTGAAAAATCAATGAATATTCCGTTCCTAATTTCTTTGATGACGGTATTTGCAGTTCTTATTTTAAATCGCGCCCGCTTCCAAATGAATTTGTCAAACGCAGAATGCTAGGTCGTTTATTATTATAATTAGATCGAGCGGAAATTCAAACTGCCTGACTGTTGTAAAAATCAGTCCTCGTTTCCGGAATTTATGATTGAATACGTTAATACTCGTTTAATTAAAATTTGTTAACTGCCTGTGGAGCGGAAGGGGTGAAATACGCGTTCCTGTCACAATTGAAATCGTAATAGCCAATTTAATAATCGTATTTCTCGCATCCGATTTGCATTTCACGGCCAACAATTCATTCCCTTGGACGTGACTCGCGTGATGTTCACAGATCGAAAACTTTTCTCATTAAAAGTGGCTCAAATAATGCCATCGCTTGGTTATAGTTTTATTGTTCCCCACTTTTGTCCCATTTCAATTTCCCGTCATTTGGACCCGTCGACAGTTTTACTCCCGTTGAATTTTTTATTTGGCGACGAATTATATTTATATTATAACGGATTCAAATTTCGTATGCATAGGTGTGCGCTTTCCTTTCTTAGCCCAATGAAGAAACTCAATCTTTAAGGGCATTAACGCCATTTAGCAATCGAGTAGACTAATTTCTGACTATTAAAAGATGTACGTATGCAGCTGTAAAGTTTCACTGTGAAATATAACCAAAAATATACTGCAGTAATATTTGTTATACGTATAGTGCATTATTTTAAGAGATACTTTATTGTTAAAACGTTTCTGTCCTTCGCGAACGAAACCATATTGATAATGTCGAAACTATCTGTTATCAATGGCAGTCTAATTATATCGCTTGTTTCATGTTTTACCTGACCACCCGTAACGTATACAACAAAACACATGCAAATCAAAGGAATGCAACATTTAAATCCACCCTGCAAATCTGAAGTAAACCAAACTAAATTCCATTTCACAAAACATCAACTTCCTCATC
The DNA here is from genome assembly GCA_948146005.1 of Nomada fucata. Classification (NCBI taxonomy): domain Eukaryota; kingdom Metazoa; phylum Arthropoda; class Insecta; order Hymenoptera; family Apidae; genus Nomada; species Nomada fucata. The sequence continues at coordinate 8,840,699 of OX411282.1, forward strand.
GACAAGATATTAATCAATTCATTGTAATCTCGTTTACGAAGGAAAATCGAACAATAATAATAATAATAATAATAATAACACTTCTTCGTCACATGTTGTAAAATTCTACATACGTACAACACACCCGACATCACATTAAACTCTCCAAAATCCAGATTGAAGATTTTTCAAACCAATCCGAAAGACAAACACCAAATCTTCAACCACCACGAGTTTCCAATCACTTCAATCTTCTCCGACGCACTAACCCCACCAATTTCCCCCGTATTTGCGGCAAAGTGATTTTCCATCTCCGACCGTGTGCCCGATCCTCCGATCCCAGAATGCTCGGTGCTCGAATAGATCGCTAATTGTTACCTTTCGATGGAGGAGCCGGCCTTTGATCAAGAACGCAATGGGAAAGAAGCGAAAAAGGAGAAGCTTCGCCGGACAAAGAACATTAAAGCGGAACGGCCCCTCGACAGCGAGCGGTATAAGGACGAACGAATGAATGAACGAACCGAACAACACGTTTGCACCAGGCGAAGGATGCATTTTTGCCGTTCGGGGCGAGTGATAAGGGGGGTGGTAGACCAGAGAGGGAGAAAAGAAAGAAATGCTTTCCCCCAGTTCGCACAAAGCAGTCGCGTTTAGCGAAGGGACGCGTCGCGTAAACCGTAAAAAAAGCTGCCGCTCTGTAACATCGCGGATCTCACGGAGACCACCTTCGCAATTCTATTCCTATTTTTTTCCTCTTTATTAGCCAGGCTCCGCTCGCCGTCGGTCCCCTTTTTATCCGGCGCATAATGGGTTTCGAATCTCGCCCGCGTAACTCGCCAGATGCAGCCTCGCCCGCTGCGTCGCGACGCGTCGCGACGCAGGGAAAACTCTTATCGCCCTCTTATACGGAACACCGCCGTCGCGAACTTTCACTCTGTCGCGGCCTTTATCTCGACTTTCTGCCCGTCGATGTGGCACACGGTTAATTGAATAAACTTTTGCACGCTTTCTTCCCCTTTGTTCGTAGAAACGTCCCGGTGGCGTTTTAACGGGCTTCTGTGTATCGCGGCGCGGCCCCATGGCCTGTCACGCGGAACTTCAGATACCCCTGAGCTTTTCAAAACTAGGCATGGTTGGATTTGAACGTTAGACCCGAGGACGTTGTTTATTAATTATCTATTTAATTATCTAATTATCATTAATCTAGTACACCAAATTTGGTGTCAATTAATCTGGCGTCAAGGATATTTAATAGGACTACTACTGTATTGGCGAAAATATCACCTTTATGTATATCTATTTTTTGGACCACGTAATTTTTAGTAATTTCTAAAAAAAATAACTGTCTGTGCCGTTGAAAATGTCCGATTCAATGCCAGAGGAACAATTAGTTTAGCGCTTTAATTGCTATAGTCTTGTTTTTAAATGCCTGTTGCTGTCTCGTCACTTTGAAACGGAAATACTTTTTCGCAAACGTGTACCTATGGAACATGAATCGTTTATCGAACGTATTTTTTGTTGATTTCACGTTCTATACCTCGATTCCTATTTGCGAAGCAATTCGAATGCTCGCCGAGGAGAACAAGCAGTGGATATCGTGGACGACATGGAAATCGTCCGTGTCCATGACGAAAATGGAACTCGAAATCTGGCGGTGCCTTGTTCGCCACTGATTGCATTTAATTATATGCAAAACACTTGCCGGGCGCCGCTGCAACGTGAATTGGCCTTAATGGCGGGACAGCTTATGCTCTTTATGTGACCGAGATATTAACTTTAAGTAAGTGAGTGAGTGTGCATTAACCGGCCAAATCCATAAGCATTGACGAAGGCTTACCACGTGGAATTTACGCGGATTCTATTCCGTTAGCCAATTTCCAAATAACATTATACGATCGTCCCTACTTAAATCGAACGTGTTAATTGAGAAATTTCGAACACAGATAGCGATAATATTTTACGACTAGCAATTTTTTCATAATATAAATACTATTATTACGGAGAACTAGTGAATCTATCCATCATTTATCCAAGCTGTCGAATAACATTTTGCTATTCAGTGATTTCGAAGTCTATCCTGTCAGTGTGTTACAAATTTTTAATAGATTTCATTTTCGTGTAGGTGGAGGACACGTACCTATCTTTCTCCATTTTATCTCACAATTTTCTGATATGCTCATTTGAATACTCGAATGCGCTACTCTAAAAGATAAGGCAGCTTTAAAGGAACAACCTGAAGAGCATATAAGGGTATGTTGTTCGTATCTCGACATCGAAACGTTCTCCGGCTGATTGACATTTACATTCGAACTGTTCGTTCGCCCAGAAATTTATTTGAAATTAATTGCGATGCGCAATAATTTCAGGAATCCAAGGTGAACGCAAAAAGGGAGCTTCGATGCCGGAAAGAATGCGAACTATTCGCTCGGGTAAAGCTGCTTAGACAAGCCATACCAGGAAACAAACGATTCGCACTGCAGAATTTTCAGCCCTTCAATGGCCGTTTCTTTAACAGAGCTAGAGATAGAAATTTCTTTCGCTCTTTCCGGCAAAAACAATTTCGTTTTGTGTCTTCTGGTGAGCATAGCCGGCATTCAATTTAACCGCGTCTATATAAATACTCCTACGTTGGTATTGCTTGTACGGCAATTTTCATCCGTTCGTTTGCTGTTCCATATAGGAAATACAATTTTTCCAAGGGAAAATTCTCGCAGGGCTTTGGCGAATGAAATCCAGGCGCGAACTATGCGAAATTATTCAACGAAGCCACGTGTTCCTGCGTTCTGATTGGGCAAGCTTAAACGAAAGAAACTTTTCGTGCGGCAGTACACGCGAGAAAACCATCCCTCGGTTTGCTGATTTTAAGGGAAAGGACTAAACGAGTCGTCATTTCGAGGGCTGCGAAAGATATGAAATTTTCGTCCAGGGCAAGGTGGGGGAAAGGATTTTCTTCGCGGGGAAATTTAGATTATATTTCGAGAAATGAAGGGAAGAACGCCGAACGAAAGGAGAAATTGAAATGGTTTGTTTACGACTGATACCGAATCACTATTTTCTGTGTTAACGATGAAAACTTTTAGTATCATTGTTGTGGTTCCAAGCGAATTACAAGAGTATTTTTCTTTCAAGGATGCTGATAGTAATATTTCAGTCTTGTTGTTTTGTAATATTGAATTACGTTCGTGACGTAGATTGTGGTTCGGTTGTGACAAACACGGTTCCTATTTATATCGCTGATTACGTATGTACTTCACTGTGACGTAAGAATAACTAATATATCGATATACAATTATTAGAAATCTTATGTGGAAATATCATTATTTGTTTGTGCATTTTTACGTTTTATTAAAATAATATAATTAATGTTATTAATTAAATAATTAAGTAAGTTTTATTAGCTTACAGGAGGAGAATTGAAATTGGTAGAAACTGTGCCTATTTGCAAATATCGAAAAAATGATTTAATATTATTGAATGTTTCATATAGTATACTGTAGTAGACTATAGTATACTAGTTTCACATAGTAGTAGTTTACGCTACTACAAAATATAAAACTGATCAAATAGAAGTTTTGGGGTAACGTCTTTATTCTTAAATCGTGATAAAAATTATTTTATGAATTGTGATATACTGATTTCAGAATCATAAACTAGAACATCATTTTATAATATTATTATGTAATACGATTCATAGATTATATGAATACAATGGGGACTCTGCGGATTTCCATGTCTCAGTTGCTAGTAGAATTTACCGAAACTTGGAGACTTGAGAAGCTGGCGAAAGGATCGCAAAGAATGATACGATTCACTCCGCGAAAGAAGCACATAGTCGTGTTGATACGTGAAACGCGATTCATCGAAAACTTTGCACGCGTCTTCCCGCTGCACGCGCTGTATATAGTTGTTTCTGAGCACTTTGAAATTTAGCACAGTTACAACTTTTTCAAAACTTCCCTGCGCAGTTGCAATTGATTACAGTCATTCCGGTGAGAAATTGTATTCAATTCTTAGCGGATTATGTAGAGTTCCGATAAAACTCTTGGTATAGGTTTTTCTAAACAGTTTACTAAATTCATGAAAATAGATTCACTTAAATCTGTCACGAGTTGTAGAAGAAACTGTAGTGGGGGAGATATTTTTGTATTTCTTCAGACATTTGTTATATCGCATTAGTTTTGTTACTGATCGAAACGTTCTTCGTTTTATGCGCTATTTGAAATATTAAGATTATAACAGAAATTTTATTCAGCGTTTGATCGTTAATAACGAAATTTTGTATGCTAGAAATTGTTCTCATGAAAATCGGGAGCACTGCGGATGCGTTAAACTCTATGGATATTGAGAACAATGAGCTGAATAGTATTTCACGCAAAGTAAAATTGAAATGACACAATAGAAAAGTGCAATTAATTTTAATTGAAGTTTGTGTCGAGCACATTGGTATAAAAATATGCGACGCTTTAAATATATTTGTCAAACGAACCCCGTTGTTTATATCTGTTTTCATTAATTAAAATTCTTTGGGGGACGCAAACGCAACAAAGCACAATTCTAACGGAGGACATTTTCAACTAGAAATTTATTTCCGAAGTACCCTTTTTCGCGCAAGAAAAATCTCTAACGAGTTCGGACGCATGGTATTAATCAAAGTATGTAGTTCCTCGCATCGCGAACGAATTATAATGGCTTTCATCTTCAATCCTATTACATAACATCAAACAATCCATTGCCCTTTGTACCATATCAATTCTTTTGCCATACTCTAAGAGGAGTGCAACGATAAAAATTTGTAGAAAAACATATTTTCCACAAAGTATTTTCTACACACAATATTATTCCTTCTATAGCTGCTAAAAGATACTCAAACTCTTCGTGTCCACTTCACCCGTTTATTCATATCTCGTCCAACAGATATCAAAGTCAAGTGAAAATTTGAAAGTGAATTTAAACAATTAATCCCTTCAATCAATTTCAATCTACCTCAACGCGTTTTGTATTGTTATTCGCTGTTCAAGCACATTATTTATTCGTCCTAGCGATTGAAACGTAGCGACTGTAGAGAATATAGTACTTATTAAACTTTTAAGCACAGCTATGTAAAATAATCGAACTGACGATTGATTTTCACGGGCGATTGGTCCTTTATTAATCAAAATTTCAGTCTATTCGTGATATCGGTGGCAGAAAATGCGCCCCGATACGAGTGGCCGGCGTTTATAATTAAATTTCGCACGTGCGCCATCCTCCTCCCATCCCTTATGTACGTACGTACGTGTACACCCGTATAGGTGACGTGCTCGTTTAGGACGCCTAATGAACTTGTTATAATCACGCGTGTATTATGGATACAATTTCGTAGGTGCTCGCTTAATAACGTCTTCCCACGCTCGACGTACCACGATTAAATTTTCTCTCGTACGATCATTATATTATGCCCATTTTTAATCGAAAGCATCGCGGTGAATTTGCGAATCGCATTCACAAAGCATATACTTTCATGCCGGCAAAATGATAAATTGTAATCATTACTTAACCGAAGTAAACTTCTCGTAAATCTGTTCGCGTAGCTGAGTTCTTTGCTTATAAATAAAAAGGAGTCTGCTATTTGCTCGCCAAATTGGTAAGGGTGCGATGCACTTATTACTCTCTTTTCTCGAACTAGTGAACAACTCTTGTAGCAGTACCATAATTATTGTGGTACGTAATAAAACATAGTGAATCAGTTCTTTATTGACGTACTTACATGTATACGGTGTGTCTCATAACTTTTCCGTCCATGTATTGTAATAATAAATTTGATTGATATATTTTGATTGCTGGGATCTTAATAATTGCTGCGTCGAATTGCACCGTATGTGCAGTGATGTGCTTAATATTATGACATTAATTCGTTACGTTTGTCTTCTGCATTATTCTTAAATAAGAAATTTTTAAATAAGAAAACAACGTGTTTACAAAGTTTTCACACCTGGTTGCGAATGAAGCGATCTTGCGATGCATCTAACAGAATGGAAATAATCCGTACGCGACTGATAGCAGAAGTTTCGCGATTATACAATCGGCATACCTATCTCTTTCGCGAAATACTGGCGTGACACACATATTCTTATGAAAAATAACCTGCTATCGCGTGTAACAAGAGAGAAAGCCTACATCTGCGTATCTCGCGTGTCTGCATTTGAAACGGGGGCCGTAAGATTACGTGCCCGAATGAGCTCGTGAGAAGTAAATGTTCCAAGCATGACGACCGAAATGTGTACGAATTATTTTCGCGTCATTTTTTTTCCCGCGTCGAATATCATTGCGAATGATATTTTGGTAAATATGTAATATGTATAGGAGATCAGCTGACTATAATCATTTTTTCATCGCGTTGCGCAAATTTTAACAAAATCTCAAGATATTGAAATCGATTAATTTCTAAACGAAATGTATTTATCTTTTCTTATTTTCGTTTTCGGTATTTTCTATCCAAAAATTGTCCTCGCTCGGTGCACATTCAAACGAACTCTGCACACGGGTCGAACGCCTGTCCCTTATAACTATTGGGAAGAAATTTTCGTCCACGTCGATTTGAATAATAAATCATTCCTTCAAACCCCCGTCGCGCGGCAGAAAATTAAAAGGGAGTAACAAGTTTCGCAAACAACCAGAAGGTTGGAGTCGAAACTCGCGTTTCGCTTAAAGTCATCGTTATCCCGGACCAGCCTGAATTACTCTCGTCCTCGAACCAGCTAGTAAATAAATTTGCATGAAAACTTAATAGGATCCAGGCTGCCGTCCACCGATATAAATGACAGGCTTGAAACTGCGATGGATATTAATAGCTATAATCAACTTCTATTAATAGAATAATAATCGCGACGGTCATAAGATTCCGTAAATAATCCGGACCTTCATTCATTTGCCGTCCACCCCATTATATCGATATTGCACCATTCGTTGTACCTTTTTCTCCGTTTTTAATGCGACAACGTTGACCAGTTTCAATGTCCCTCCTTCAACCTACAAAATAGCAAACGACATTCCCCTAGACACGCGTGAATTGAATTCGTCGACGATCATCCTCGTTTCATTTGTATTCCTCCCAGCTGCAGTATGATTTCAAGGCAACGATTACGTGAGATTCCCCGTCTGGAGAGACATCGACCGGGCGTATCAGCATCGTCGAATCGGCAGCCAGGTAATCCACGAAGGTGAGGAATCGCGAAGAATTAAAAGTCGATTCGCGTAACGCCCGTTCCTCGGGTTCTCGCGATCAAACTTTAAACGCGCCTTTCACGCCGGCCACGTAACCGGGATGAAAACTTGGAAATCCGCTGGCTGCCGGCATTTTCCGCCTATAAATCAGGCAACCATAACCGCACAACAGGATCTGAGGATTTTGTTTCGCGGCTGACAGCTTCGTTTTCAAAGACCGATGCGAAAAACGTGTGCAAACAATAGCTCTACGTTTAACAATGAGATCAATTAATGACACCGGATAACACTAGGATAATTATTCGCACCTTTTCACACCTGTCGACAGGCGTTCATTAGTTATTATTCGGTGATTGTTGTTAGTGTCTTAATAAACGGGAAAGAATTTTGTGTTAAAAGCTAAATGTGGCTCTGGCGCCAGCAAGTAGTATAAGTATCGTATCAATTCACCGTTCTTTAGCGTTCCATTTTATGTACGTACAAAGTTCTGAGATAATAACTGTTTTAAACTGTAAGCGCCTAAAATTATTTCACGCATACCTGCGTAATTATCGTATCATTGCGCGTGTAGTTTTACTTTTACGATGTTCCCTCTCGTTTTCGTAATATTTTTCATTTCGCTGCCGCGTATCTTCAGAAGGCGATCAAATATAAATTCGAGGTTTCGGGCGTACAGATCTCGATGAAATACAGTCAGTCAAGATTAAACGTCGTAACGTATATTCCTCCGTGTAGAGTTGTAGCGTTTATAAGTGATCGCGAGTGTAAGCCACTGATGAATTCTAGCACGGCCAGAATGTGCAATATATCCGACTGGAGGCGTGAAATTAAAGTCTCACTATTTAACGTGACGCGAATTTATAGCACTCCGAGACAGTTCTGTTTATTTTGTAGCTTGGATTTAATACGTTACTGAAAACATTCTCGCTGCTGATTCTTCATTCTTGCAACAGTTAGAAGAAACAGTGACGCACATTTCCGGCACTCCAATTTATTAGTAAGTCTTATACGAAACGCGAATCAATAATTTCTTTAATTCCACGTATCCTATGCTTAATTTTTATTTGATTAACTTTCTATTCTTGATGATTCCTTTTATAATAGTAAAGCTTCAATAGTATCTTCTAAAAAGTACTCCAATTAATTTTTGTTAGAATTAGATATTATGTTATGGCACCTATGCTGTAATAATGGAATAATTGAAACGAAATGAAAAAGTTAGAGATTTCCTAGTTGCATTCGGTGAAGCACATTTTCAATTTGTTTACTTTTACATTGGATCCGTAATTAAATTACTTTATTTCAGAGTTCGTAAAGCGCATTCGGAAACTCGACGTGGTAAAGCTCAATGCCATTTTCCCGTTCGAAAGTTTCGCGTTTAACGTAGTACAGACGCAAACTTTCAGACCTGAACTTTTTGTACGAATTACGAAGTTAGCATCACTTCACTTCTAAGAATGATTACGTTTCAAGCAAATCGATATCGTCGAATGGTATTCGCTTCGGAATAAAAAAATCTTCTGAGAAATTCGTCGACTTCTCAAAGCGCAATCCGTTAATCATTAATATTACTTTCCACATTATTCATTGTGTCTACGAATTAAAAGGGAATAAAGAACGTAAATATTATATTCGTTATTAGACTCAAGTTATTAACCGTACTATTCTTACAATTCTCCTTCAACGCGAATTAATCAATTTAATCCTTCAACACAGAACTGTAAGTCTGAAATAGAATATCGATAACTTAGAAATTTCTACATAGAAAGTATACGATGAGAAAAACATAATTTAATAAATTACAATTTAGGACCATTGGCACATTGGCGGCATGAAAATTTCTTTAAAATCAGCTGACAAACTTAAATTATAATATATGTATTCGTGCGTTAGGTATATTATCCGATCATAATAATTTCTTTTCGAAATATTACACCTTATCCGTAAGAACAGCGGGCAATAAATTTCATTCTCTCTGAAATAATTCTCAATATTTGCATGCAAAGAACATTGCATACAATACAATGTATTTGCAACGTTTCATTCAAACTTTGCGCGCAACACGCGCCAACAAAGCATTTCTAACCCGTCTAAAAATCCAGGAAACAACAAACTAAATAAATCTTGTGTTGACAAATCGAAGAAAAATATTTCACGTTGCCCAGTTATGCCACACTTCCGATCTGCGATGCGGCTCTGATCTCCATTAAAAACTTCGCGTTTTCGGACCGAAATAATTCGCTATCGGATGCAGTCCCACTGCCATCGAAAGTGAACGAAAGAACCAAATTGAATCGAATCATCCAAGGATCCGAGGTCCGCGGGACTAAATTTGCGAAAATGGAGATTATCGGTTTGCGTTCGTTTGACGCGACGCGAAATTTCCCTGTTATTTTGTTTCTTCTCGCGGGCTCCTCTGTCCCTCGCGAATTCCGGTGAAACGTGCCGTATGGAAACGTACCACCGTTCCGCATTATTGACGAATTCGGAAGTGTACGCGCAACAATGGCACGGTAGGATACAGATTGCAAATTGGGCGCTGGACGCCCGTCGAGTGCATTGCAAACTTCTGCAATTTCGTTACGGGCAAATTTCCGCGGGAGTCGTTAAGCCACTTAATTCCGAATCGATAAAAGTCAATCAGGCCCCGACACTCCGTACCCTTAATTGGCCTGTTAAAAGCAGTTAATGTGTCGCCGCGCTGCTCGCGCGTACTAATATCGTTGCAGTAATCTAATAACAACGCCGCCGACGATTTTAAATTGCCCGTTCGAGGTTGTAAACACGAGGCGACAAGCAGCTGATCGAAAAAGGTGCTCGGCGATCAAATATTGCGTGATTATAGTAGTTGCACTCCGTTACGTTTGGACGATCGCGTGCGCGACGCGTGCGAATTGTATGACACATAACTGGAGGGAAGATGCAATCAAAGGTGAAGAAAATATGGTATCAAGATACGGACTTGATATGATTTTGACGCTACTGTATTGAAAGCGAAACTACACGGAGCGAAATAATCTTCACCAGCGGAAAGGCTGACGAATTTGATACGGGAAACACGGAATATGTTATTTTCTGAAAATAGTGGGCTTAATGTGCCTTCGTTCGGAGATCCAAATGTGCACGGTGGTTCGCGAAAGTATTATATAACGCTAACGTTTACAACAGTTAGAAACGCGTAAACTATATAAACCTAGCTTTTAATTGAAGTCCTGGATGGAAGTGTTAATGAATTATAGATGGTCCATTATAATAAGCGAACCTCAATTTTGAATCGAAGCCCTTCAACATTATTACTGGATGGAAATGGATCACAGAGCTTCCTGCAACTTAATTCGAATAGATTTCATTGTAACGCGTTCGTTTGATATATCGATATTATACAAATGACGGTCATTGTTTAGGAAGCAGTTGGACGTTTTATAATTGCGACTAATAAAAGCGGCGGAAGAAAATTGATCGTAACGCAGCTCGTAAAACTGTAGTTCTACAATTGCGTTTCATTCCACACCGAAGCATTCTGCTATCCAATTCTCCTCCGTCGAAAAATACACTCCACTTTCCATAGAAACCACCCAAAAATTGTCCAAACAACGAATTCCAATCCGCACGAATAGCAAAACCCCGTTTCTTCGAAAGGAAACCAACGACGGCTCGGAATCCACGAGAATACAGAAATTAAAATAAACTATTTCTCGTCAAAGTAAACCGACCATCCCACCTGCCCGTCCCCGTTCAACGTCGAAATACCGTACAGGTGGTTCTGCATTCTATTTACGAGGAGCGCGTCGAACTGATTTTAAATTTCATTGTCCATGGTGCCCTGTTCTGTCGGTGGGTAAGGGGGATCGGGTAAAAATTCCGGCTACGCAAGATTTCTGTCAACGGAATCCTCGTATCCGTTCGCGATCAGGTGTACGTGACTCCCTGCGCTTTCAACCCGGGACAGAGGGTTTATTTGAATTCCTAAGCAGGATGTTTCCGCGGTGCGGGCAGCAGGTACGCCGGCTACCTGACGGCCGGTCGGGAAAACTCCGACGAAACGAAGAGTTCGCGTTGCAAACCGAAAAATCCGACGAATCCGCAAGCAGAAACAGATGGCGAGGGGGGCTGTGCGGTTCAGAATTAGAGCGAACACGAAATCGATCGACTTGAAAGGCCGAAAGGAAATGACGGGAAAGCTCGCGACCCGCGAGCACACACGGAATTTCAAATTTCCCTGACAGTTCTGGACATATGGCGAAACCGCTGTACCAGTGCGCGAAATTAAATGCACGGATGAACGATAACAGGATAGAAAGCCGGCTGTGAAGCTGGAAGATGCTGCGCGTGGTACGCGTTTAGCGATGTAGTAACTGAATGGAACGTTAAATTCGGAGCCCGGTGGGATGTTCGATTCATTTGTGGAGAGAAATTGTAGAAGTCTGTTTTGTATTCGCAAACTTTGTCAAACGTCTTTGTAACATTCTTTTTAATTAGAATGCACTTGTTGCGCGTATAATTTTTGTTGATGTTAGGGGCTCGATTTGAGACACCGATATTGATAACAGGAAGCCGGATTATTGGACATGACGATAATGCACAACTGATAGCAACCAAGATCTCATCGTCCAATAATACGTGCATGTAATAATCACTAGTCACGTACAAGATTAAGTTAGAACCTGGTGTACAAGTTACTGTAATCTGTGTAACACGTAGCATCTATTCTGGTACAATGTCGTGGTACAATTTGGACAGAGTTTTGTGATACTGATGCTATATCAGTACGTCATCACTAACATAAGAACGGTCATGTAGGTATAATTACTAAATAATGCAAAATATGTATATTGAAAATATGAGGGTTAGTTTCGTTGATTATGTTATTTATTGTGATTTCGGATTGAATATAACAGCGGTTCTTTTAATCTTGCAGTGAAATAATTTAATTGACAGTTCATTGTTTTCATTATATTTAAGTACATAAAAAATGTGAAAAAATAATATTCTGATCAACGAAATTTCAGCTTAGGTTCTCTCCTTTTCTTTCTTCTAATTATTGATACGACACAATAATTAGCATGCAAGGTTGATTCGAAAATTGAAGTCGGTACGCAAGAACTAGATTAAATTAAACTCTTAATTTTCACATCTGCCACGTTTTAATTTTACGATCGGATGCGACAACAGTGAATAAATTGAATGGTGGAATTCGTTACAAATTGTAATTGAATTTGGCGTCAGCTGCAATTTATAGTCGTCATAAGCACACGTTTCCCATGGTTGAGATATGTATCCAATTTGAATTTGCGAATTAAACGTGATTATTAGCAAATTTTGTAAAATTATCACATACAAATAATAATAATATTCAAATAATCTATTACGGATTTGTAATACGTATTCTACACTAAACTAACTAAAATACTGAAATTTGGTATTACAAAAACAAAAATATAGAAACAAATGTAGGTAGAGAATACCTAGCAGAAACGACATAAAGTATTAAACATAAGCAGAGTGTACGTGAACGCAAAGTTTCAAAATATAATACAATCGCATTTAAATATTACATGTATGTGCAGAAAATACATACCAAAGAATATTACTTCAACAGTGCACTCAGCTGTACAAAACGTTTTCCGATATTTGATGGCACAAACTCCGTTATTATGAGCAGCATATTAACATTTATTATATAACAAAGTAACTTCAGTCTATTGCACAAAAGTGAAATTTCTGCAGACGAAATAATAGTCACTTTTACTATTTTTATACAATTTATCAATTTTTTTAACAAGCTTCATATATATTCTGTCACCTTATTGTAATGCAAGTTAATTAGTACACCTATACAGCATACTGTTAAATAATGAAAAATATATTTATTTGCAAAGATAAAAGGCAACAGTTATTTAAAAAATTTTTGAAGTAAAAGTAATTGATGAAAAGTTGTTTTTTATTCTAATGGAAGTGACTTATCATTCAATCCACAAGAAATTTTCGAAGAAATGATGTGACTAAAAATTGTCATTTTTAACATTACTGGTTATGAATAACGATTACGAATGACTAAAATTTTGTTGGTTGTAACCATTATTACTGACCAAAATTGTTTTCGATTATAAATAATTGTTACTGGGCGGCAGAAATCTTCTAGGTTACGAATGATCATTGGCGAACACAAACATTTTTTTGGTTATGAATAACCATTACACATGACGGAAATTTTGTTTGGTTAAGAATGGCCGATATCGATGCCCGGGGTTTCGTTTTGGTTATATTAGAACCAAAATTTTAGCATTCGCGTATCTGTTAATTTCTGAGATATTGATAAAAAGGCTTTCTAAATAATTACTTACCCAGCCGTCTTCGCTGTGGTAGACGTCGGCGTAGAGTGCGAGCGAAATTTTGTTTGTAAACACAGATCACGAGTACGAACGACACAGAGTCCTGTTGTACGATCTCTATTTACCCGATTTATAATATTGTCACACTTCGTAAACATTTTTTAACCATGAATGTACATTCTGAAGAAAACTCAATGAAACGCGGTCGTTGTCGAAGTATGATTTACGATCCATATTCTCCTTCTTCTACCGGACGTCTGATGACGCTCTTTAAGAGCAGAGCAACCAACGCAACAATGTACCAAAAATAACAATATAGGAACAGTGCTGCACATCATTAGGATTCCATCGTCTAGTTCGCGAAAAAAAGAATCAAGGAATAAAATAGTTTTTTCGTTACAAACTAAATGAAATATGTATAACAAAGTTAACACAAGTAGACGTCTTAAAAACTCCAATGACAATAAAAATATATTATTCGAAGATTAAACATAGTGTTAATAGAAGGAACTGTTCAATTGGTGACATTGTTGGTTAGGACGACCAATGAGCGAATACTTTTTATAATTAAGGAGAAGGGGCGCCGTTGAAGAAGCAGTAGTCCGGTGACATGTGACGTTGACCGAAGTTCTTCTAACGAGACAACGAACGTAAAGATTTTAATGCCTATTTATCGCAACCTGGTCATTCGTAAGTAGTTCGGAGTGTAAGTCAATATTGCCGCGACGATTTTCTTGTGTTCGCGAGTTTATACGCTGGATGCCACCCGGTATATGAATGAAAGTAGAACGGGCGTCCCGTTTTCGAGAAAGAACAGGTCGGACGCCATGATGTACGAATAGCCTTTTGACTTTATGTGCAATTACCGCGAAAAATTAGCCTCTCGAAATAATCGAGCTGTGTTACTGGCTAGTGAGCGCCGTTTCTTCTTCGCCGTTGATTGTTTCAGTCGTATCGCGAGTGACGGTGTTTTCTCTAATAGTTCAAAGTGCAATGGATACATAACAATGTATACGTAACAATGGATACTATTCGACGGAAAACATGGATTACAATCGTGTCTCCATCTGGATCAGGCGATTTCGTCAGCCAACGGTGAGTCCTAACCTGTACGAGCAACCTTTTTTTCGAAATTTTGTACAATATTATCGCACACATAAGGCGATTTCGTCTGAAAGTACAAGTTCGATACGCGAAATAATTAACCGACTAACAAAATCAGTAGTATTGGTCGTTAACATTCGAAACAATTTGCAAGCGCGTTTTTTATCGCGCTATTCGTAACATCGTTAATACGAATATTTAGTTAGTAAATTGCGCAATCGGGATTGTTGGATTAAAAAACGAACGGTCTCGTTAAAAATTACATTCTTCGCGTTCTCGTTTAATTCTTATTCGGTCTGCGTACCCCCGTCTCTCATTATAATGTAAAATACCGGAAACCTTGCGATGAGCACGCGTACCGAACTGAGCATCAAAGGGATATACGCGCATTGTCGATTGCATCCGCCAACAGGTGCACTAATCACGGAGCCCGCTGTCTTTTAAAATTATTAAAATCGTCAAAGTTTCAAAGTCCTCGAAGGGTTAATTATCTTACTGGATATTTACGGCTGGGTTGCTCTCTTCCCTCGCTTGCCGGGGAACAGAGGTAAATAAAGAAGGAGCACGCGGAAAGATAAGAGGTAGACTGCGAACTATCCGCGGAGAGACCCTTTCTCTTCGTGTATCATTGTCAGGGCTTGGAGATAGATTGCTCACACGATAACTGATTTCTTATGTCCGGTCGTGTCGTATAATTATGCAGTTTTGCGGAAAAAATTAATAATGCGTGATTTATATGTATATGCAGATATTCCTCTAACGAATCCTTCGAGACGCCAAGCGCGATTTCAATTTACGCGAGTCAGATTATTTTTTGCAAAATGAAAGCTTTGCAACAATTGGACAAAATCTTCGAATAATTTAGGTCCCCAATTTTAATAGCTTTGTTTGACAACGATGCAAGCCATATTAATAGCATCCAAAAAATGTAGCTAAATATCAGTAAATTTTGGTAGAATTTTCGCAGGGCTTAATATTAATACCTCTTACTAAGAAACGGATTTTTCCAAATCGAAACGGTTGTCGTCATGCAAAGATTGTAATTTTTCTAAAAATACCTACGGGAATTTATGTAAACAGATTGTATTTATTCAACTTGATGCTGTACACCAAAAATTGGCACGTTACAAAGCATACTTGAACACTACGTATGCACAGTCCGTTTGCAAACAGGCGCTATGCTCATGGTAATCCTTTTCTACAGTCCCCTATTGGCAACTACTTTATAGTATGGAAATTAATGTACTGTCCATTACAACGACGCAAATTTAGAACTGCAGATTATTTTCTTACAATAAATGTAAATTGGTAACAATCATAGACAACCACTATCTGTATCAGTTTTAGTGAAGGCCTCGGCAAAAGCTCATCAAATCTTTCGATTCAGATTAACAGACAGCGATCGAATACTATTTCACAGCTGTTATCTCTTTTTCATTCAGACTGCCAAAGTATCTTATAAAGCGTATATGCGCACTGTGTCAAGTTCCTCGTTCCAAAAATAAGCAACAAAATTGAGACATGGCCATCAAGAGAATGGCTCTCTTAAATGTTCGAATGCTCGTCGAGTGCATTCAAAAGCGGTGCTCAGACTCGGTACGCGATCATTCTAAACGATATTTTGAACTTTTGTACATATGCATTGTCTTTTATGGTCTTTTATTTGAAGCAGTATTTCATATATGTATGTATATGCATTATCATATGGGCCGTATGAAAAGGTAGGTGACGCACAGATACTATAATGATTATTCGTAACCAAAAATATTTCTGTCGCCCGATAACGATTACTTCTTAACCAAAATCATTTCAACTAAGACATTGACTGTTATATCGTAACCCTTTCAATTTTGGTTATAACAGTTATGGTGTCTGTTTAATTGAGTACTTTTAAATATTTTATTCTGTCTAATTAAAGCGAGAACATTTATTATTTAAAAAGGTATGCCAAATATAGCAAAATGCCTTAAAAGTAGCATAAAATTTGTAATAAATACATTCAACGTTTATACACAAATACACAAGTTAATATCCACCAATTACTTTAAACAAACAAAAACGTAACTTAAAGGATTGCAACCATACAAATACTGAATTAAACATCACTCTGCCCACCAATTACAAAACAATATCACCTAATTACTAATAATTCTAGATACTCATAAACGAAGGGAAATTTACGTTCAAACAAATCTTCAACGCGCTCTCCACGATCCGCAGAGAAAAAGATCGATCAGCTCCTTTCCCAAACACCACTATTTCATCCGTTATCCTTCCATGGCCCTAATTCACCCGATCTTCCATGGAACGTCAAAAAATCACCCGCATGCTTGCACTGGAAGGCAGAAGAGTGGAATATCGAATGTTGAAAAAGGGGTTGATATCCCCTTCGACTTTAAAACTCGCGAAGCTTTCGCCCCAGCTGTGTCAAGCTATCGAATCCTTTCGCAGAGTGACCCATAAAAGCACGATGTAAATTAACCCATTAACTCCCAGTGTTCTATTTTGACGACTCTTTCGTTTCAGTGTTTGGAAATGAAACTGTTTTGCATTGTATAAATGAATGAAATAAATACGTATATACAGTATCGGACGAAGCTGTAACAACTTGGCCGTTTAGGACCAATTTCTTTCACTAATTAACGAATGAATAATATGGATTGGAAGTTATCTTCTTTGCAATAATACATGTTATAAAAGTTATTGGACGATTTTGGAAAACGTGCAAGTTATTATAACAAAGATTGAACCAGCAGAAAATTGTATCAGATAAAACAATAACAACTTTTATTTCGTAAAACTTGTTGCATTATCATTAGCACGTAAATACAATACAAAAAATATACAAAGACAAAATAAATACTTCGTAATAGAGTTATGAGCCTCAATTATTGACATCGATGGAGCATCGACTTAATTAAATTTTTCAATAAAGGGTTTAATAATAACTTAAAACGTATAAAGAACCCGGTATTCTTGCTTAGTTAGTGGTTGTTGGCAACCTGGCAGTGGTTGGCTCCACTGTAAAAAGGACATGAACATTAGGAAAAACCTTCGTTATATTGCTACTCCAATTCTGCCTTTGTTCACATGCAACATTTGGTCTGAAAATTTTCGTGAATCCTTTCTTAATATATTTTCATTTATCTATCACTATCGTATTAACTTTACTAAAGTAGAATTTATCATAGAATGCATACGTGACCCACTTCCTTAAATGGCCAATCACATTTACCTCCCCCTACACCTGTATAATTTTGATTGTTGATGGGTCAAATGTAACTCGATCGTCCACAAAAAAAAAGAAAAAAAAAATGTACCGAAATCTGAACAGCGTAAATGTAATGTCTGCCATCGCTTGGCGTTCTGCTAACATTCGACCAGGAAGCCGAGCACGTTTGCCATTGTAGTCGCGCCACTGCTTCCGGTGTTCCACCTACGGCATCTTGGTATCGCCGGGGCTAAAAGCTTGCGTTAGCACATGCCAAGGAAACGGATCTCTGTCGCGGGAGGACCGTCTCCCATGGAACTGTTACAACCAAGTCGATTTCGCCTGAACGCGAACAATAAGCTGTAACATCGAGGTCCCTATCGAACCGGGGATATTCTGGCAGCGGTGTTTTCCATTTTCTTTCCGTGCCCCACTTTCGTATGTCTTGATTCTATGTACAATTTGTCGGGAATTCGGTCCTCGTGGTAGCCTCGGTTCGATTTAAATATCGGCTGCTCGGCGAATCGCGAAAGCATTGAGACGATGTAAGGTATTTGCCATTGGTTCGGATTCGTGATTATTTTCGGTCGTTGTTGGCGAGCGAGTTTAGCAAATTGTGTTATGTTATTCGAAATAAAAATAAACGCGAGGGAACGTATACTGTAAGCTGTATCGTACGCGTGCGTGCGACTGTGGAAGTATTGTTTGAAACGAGCGAATATTTATTCTTCTAAACGGGGCATTTTTTGTTATTTTTATTTTATGTAGCTTCGGTTCGTTTTTTACGCTGCAGGCGCGACTATTTTTATTTCTTTATTGTTTCGACCGAAACGGCCAATGACTGGATTATATTAATCAGTTTTACGCGATTACTGTTTGTATATTTATATAAATACCTAAGTACGCATTGGTAGAACAGTATAATGACGTCATTGATTTCTTTCCGTTTGCAAATATAGCGTTTCGATGAACGCCAGGTAACTGAAAATTTCCAGAATCTATGGTAACCACTAAATCATGTTTTATCGAAATTTCAACCGAAAAATGATGGCACCTGCTGCAACGTTTCCAACAGGAATCGATACCTATTGTACGATACTCATAAATCACCTCAGCTTTTGCCTTTTGATTTTCTGCCGCCGTTAAGGTCCGTTTCTAACATCCACTGTTCACGCCATAAATCCAAGGCCTTAGTCATCCTCCTTTCTTCAAGAATTAATTATCACACGAAATTGTGTATTGTGCAAAATAATTCATGAATCGTCATTCTGACTAAAAACAAAACAATCGTCGATTAAAATTCTGCTCTTTTTTCAACAGAAAATCCATGGAAACAAGAGATGGAATTGTCTTGTGATATTTGAAATGTTGCGCGATGTTAACTCGTGCATTGTTTACGCGCAGCAGCAATCACACACGACTTTCAGAGCGCATTGAAAATCTAATCTACAAAATGAGGCCGCTATAATAAATTAACGATATTAAAAATACGCAGCGGCTTTCAAGTGACATCAACTCGTTTTCTGGGTAAACTAAAATACAGGGGGATATGTCTGTGCAAGCTTTATACTACGTAAATCCCTTTCCGCCACGCTTGTTCGTATAAAAGCAAAAAAATCGAAGCTGCTTACGACGTGCATCACGTAACGGAGGACAGTAGTTGGATAGTTTTGCACCTGACAAACTTATCAGTCGTGAATGCGTAGTATACAGAAAAAAGTGGGGCGATGTTACCTGCAGTTTGAATAAAAATTTCAAGACAATATGCTTTAACACTCGTACGTGTATGAGTTCATGAAATTTTGTTTCCTTCGAACTACCGAAACAGGATTCGTGATAAATAAATTTTCTTACGGCTGGTGTTGAATGTATCGGTTAATTTCGTTGCTTCAGTGAAAAACAAATTATGAATGTATTTTATGAATGTTTCTGGTAGAGGTAAATACGTTGAAGTTTTGTTTGATGAAAATAATTTTGTTTCGTATTCATCTATGTACATCCATTACTTTGCCAACAACGTTTTGCTACTTCCTTTGCTCTACTGTGATGTCTTTAGATTTACACGTTGAGTAAAATACAACATTTTCTTTGCCTCCCTTGCCTTATGCAAAAGTTCATGAATAACCAACGGCTCCAGTTCAATTCAGATTTTAAGTCTCACGGAAATTCTTTTAAATTTAGTAAAAGTTCCAGTCGAATCCCTCATAATTTTACTCTTACATTTCTTAAACTTTATGCAGTACATTAAATCTTATACAAGGTGTTCACTCTATTACTCCTCCAGCGTTTTCGTTTCATAAATATGCAGAACGCTTCTAAAAGAAGTAGATGGGACGAAATTTGTACTATTTTTGGTATTGATTACTGTGACTGGAATAAGTACATTATTTATCTAGATTTTCTTCAGAGTTTTATTTTAATGCATAATTATATTTGCTTCTTTGTACCTCATGTAAGTGACGGTCTAAAAAATGCAAAGAGATATATATGGGTGTAGTACAATATTGAACATAGTAATACGACAGCGATTGCTGTTCAAATTTTCATCACCACGAAGCTAACAAATATATTCGTAATTCCATACGACGTTCGCCCATCTGGAGCCGAACCCAATCTCCATTCCATTCTAGTTCGAAGTTGAATTTTTAGTTCTGTATCGCGTAATCAAAATCGATTGGTTTTTGCGTCACGCTTCGAAATAGAACGATGATACGCCGTCCATGGAAAGGAAACGTTTTCTTCTTTAATCGCGTAACGTATACGAACTGATGCCCGTGAAAATGCACCATACCGTTTATATCGAACCTACGTGAAATTTATGTTGTTTCAACGAAGTTTATAACAGAGCCGTGAAAAAAAAAGGATAAAATTTTGTAGCGAAAAACTTCGTTGAGCCCGATGAATGCGCGTACTGGCCAGAAAACGATATCAAAGCAAACTAGAACGCGCACGTGTTGTCACGCAGGTTGTGAAGGAAGGAAAACAACGTGGAATAATGCTGGCGAACTCATTCGGTGGACAGGTAGACAACGAGCCTTGCGTAACTGCTTAAAAGTTTTGTTTGAACAGTTCATATCAAAACTATGATTGCTGGGCCAACTAATAATAATTTAGTGGACGAGCAAAATTAAAACTGATATTAAAATGCCATTCTAATTACACAATACGAAATAATAATACACAATTATAATAATTAATCGTAACATAGTAAATCACCATGGTGGACCGAAAATAAAATTTGTGGGGAGTAAGCAGTGGAGATGTGACGAAAAATAGTTGCGATATTAAAGTTTTTGAATTTGTCTGAGAAGTTTTCCCGGAGAACTTGCGAATTTGATTTCTCGACGATTTCGATATTTTAAATATCATTTTAAAGGGGTCGAAGATGATTATGATTTTCTACCGAAAGGTTTGATGAAATAAACGTACGAATTATTACGATTGTTTCTATTTTCACCAGGGGCGAAAGCGCATTAATTTTTCATTAGAAATCTGCGTCAGTAAGTAGCCATAGAAATGAAAATTACGTTGAGTATCTTCAATAAGGGACAAAGTAATTGCAATATCATTACGCTTATTTTTCGTTCTTCCTTCCAATTGTTCTAACAATCCAATAATAATTTACAACAAGTTTGAACGAACCAAAGTAATTTTTCCAAACTAATGTCCATACGTCTACAGATTGGAGTATAAGTCGAGATTCAGCAGAGGCATTTGCATACACAGTTTATATAATTAAATAATTCCTATGACTCCTATTATCAAGTTCCGCAACTAACTGCTCTAAACAAATCACTTACACTGGAAGCACTTTGCATATAACAGTATCAACGAAACGAATTAAGGCTAACGCCATGGGAGATGTATTCTAAAGTGCGTTTCGTGTGCAACGCATCAAATGTAGCTTTATGTTTCCTGAAAACCTGATGGCGTACACGGGCACAGGAACCGGTGTAACGTGGCGAACATATTCGTATTGTGATTTATATCCCGCATAAACTATAACACCCTAATTTCGTTCACTTGCCCCTCGGCAAAAATTCGAGTAACTTCTAACAAGAGAAATGGAATCCCCCTACGGGGGTGTTTCGTTCGCCCGTTGACTTCATAGAATGTATTTCATTTGTGTTTCCACACTATGCTGCAACGATCTTCGGTTTATGTCCTTTTATATCCAGCAATCCGATATTATATCTTCCCTTCCATATTCGGTTACGATCAAACACCGAGATAAAAGTGAATAGCTTCTCCTTTTTTTTTTTTATTCACAGTTTCGGACAATATCCGCGTTTCGATAAAAGGATTACCGTAGAATTGAATTTTTTATTGCATCTCTTTTTCAATTTAGAAAACTTCGCAGAGGTTCGAACTGAGTTTTTTTTCCTGTTTGCTCGACATTACGTGTATTTGCATGTTTGCAATTTTAGAATTGTACAACGGTCGCGTAACAATACCTGCACAAATCTAATGCACAGATCTGTACGCGAATAATAGATATTCTAGAACCATCGATTTGCAACGCAACCAAGGAGGAAGATATTTGCATTGACTATGTTTACCGCAATATGCGAGAGATTTGTATTAGCACAGTGCATGCACGTACGTGTAACCTGCGACATGCGTTATCGCACATATCGCAAGCTCGCCGTGTTCTAACACGATGACACAAAGAGTGCCATAAATGTCACGTGAAATTATTTAAACGCCCATTTTAATCTAATTATCTGATGCTCGTTCTTAGAGTGCCGATAAGCAACCCGCGTACAAACACAAACTCGCGTCAACCATTTACGCTGATATTATTTTTCGCATGATTCCTTTACGACGCGATTAAGTTTAATTAGTTCTTGGAAACACTGCCGCGATGAGAATACAGGCAGCTTGAGCGAAACGCAGTACGAGAAAGGAAACGTTAAAAGAATTTGTATGAATGCCCACATATAGGGGATCTGTTAATTGATTTACAAATTCCTCGGAAATTTCCATCTGAGGTGAATAATCATTTCAATGAACGGCTCGAACAGCAACTTTATGACGCAACTGTCTAAAAATAGGCAGAATAATTTATTTAAATATCCGGCAGGGCATTAAATAATTAATTAAATAATAGCACGAAAAGTTTGCTCTCGTTTTATTACGTGTCACCGCAATGTTCACCATTCGTTCTCAGCGACTCCATCTTTTATTCCATCACGCTCTCTGTCCACAATTATACCTCGCACCGTCCACTATTCCTCTCGCTGCAAAAATAATTCGGGCACAGCGGATGACAACGTGTACGGACAAATCTTCAAACAGCTGAATGGCGTTGTTAAACAAAAAATTGCCAGAAATAAAAACAGTTCAAAAATTTGACTAAACCCTAACTACCAATCACTACATTACCCATCGACCGATTCAATTCGCGCAAAAAGGAGCCAGCTAAATCAAACTAGATAACCCTTAATCCATCGCGAACACAAAAAAACCAGCAGACCGTGTGCAACATTAAACGCCCACGCGAAAAGAACCTATCGTCCCCATTGGCCAACGAAGGGACGAATAAATCGCACGGTTCAATCTCCCAGCGTTCAACAATTTCTAGTATGTTATTCCCATTCGCATCGAATCGAAGGATCTCGTGGCTCGTATCACCTCGATCGAGACCGCGCGGCGTTCCGTCGCGAAGTTATCGCCAAAGGCGTTGAAAAGTCGCCGCTGCGCGATAGCGACGACGTTTGTCCGCTTATATACGAGGCAACATTGTTACCTGGCCAAGTCCTTAGACGCGTCGCGCGCGACGAGGAAGTAGAGCCCGAAGATGGTGCGTTAGAACGCTCCTTTCCTACGCGATCCTGCACGTACGCGAGCATTCAGACAAGATTGCACGCATGGCAGAACGTATCGTCCATTGTAATCAGCCGGTGCATTCTTTCGGCTCGGCTCTGCGGCTACGATTCCGATGCGGCCCTCGCGGTATGAATGAACGTATATGCATACACGCGAAGGTATCGGTCGAATGGAAATCGCGGCGGCGTTTTAAGGTCGGGCTAATCAGCAGGCAACGGTGATGGGTTAAGCTGTTCGTAAACGGAGGAACAAGGGGAAGGTACTGCGGGATTTACTTTAGTAATTGCTCGCCGGTGAAATTGTTTGTACGTTTAATTGTGACGAATGGAACGACGTTCTACGTTTAACCCAGTTTCTGTAGGGGGATCAGTGGGTTGTACTTTTTGGGCTGATGGCTTGCGGAAGCGTTGTTGACTGCATATATGTATACGGGTCTTATTGTTAGTGGTGAAACAATGTTTTTGGTTGCTCAAGTTTTAGGCTTTCTCGCGAGACACACGAACGTCGACGCATAGTCTTAGGTATGCTGATTGTTGTTTAAGACAGGAGAATGTTAATCTCTTTTTTGGCATTTTTTGGGGGACTTTGAGCAATTAATACTCGATCGGTGAATAGTCGGCTTGGAATTGTACGGAGAATTTGTGAAAAGGACTGGATATTTGATCGATGTCGGTTATCAGAATGATTTATATTCAGAAATATATTTGTAACCTATATTAAATTTCGATAAGCTCGTGCGACATGGCCGTGTAATATTCGTGTACCATTCATGCCACTTTTTTCCCCGAGAATTCCATGGATTGTCGTCAATGGAACTATTCATAGATGATATTTGTTCAAGAAAGATTAATGGTTTGAATTCCCAAATATGAGAAAAGTGGAAAGGTGATTAACGATGGTCGTAGATATTGCAGGGGGACTTTGTTCTAAAGAGAAAGAATTAAGAGTTGCCGTCGTCTCTCGATTAGATGTTACTTGTGTGTCAAATATGTGCCAGACGAAACTACTGAGAAAATAATTTAAATTAATGGGAATCGTTCACAAATGTCCAATATTAACGAGACATATTGTATCAACAACGAAATAAATTGCACAAGGAAAATTATCTTTCAGAGACTACTATTTTCAATTGATAAATAATTTTCATGCAAAATTAAAGAATTGATAAATATTTTCGATCCCCTGCCATCGTCATGTAGCACTCCAGAGACGTCTTTTATAAAATTCGAAACAACATAAAGCTGATGTGTACGAGGTAAGAATGCCAATCAACTGAAACGTAATTAACTTATCTGAAGTGTAATGGACGAAAACTAAGAAAAGACATTTCTCGAGCGGAAAAGTACCATTGAATTACCTATAGGAACAATTCGAGAAGACACCTTATAAAACTCATGCAGAAACTTCGCTTCTCTGCGCGCTCGGAACGGCACTTCCGAATTTTCACGGAATTGCAAAACATTCTTGTATACGGCATTGTTTCGGCGCATTGTGTAACCACGGTATCACGAAGGTTTATTGCGCAATGGAACTCAACGTGTATTAGGAGTACCGCTCATTTGTGTTAAGCTCAGCTTAGCTTTTGTATCGGATGTAATTCTACAGAGAAATATAATTCATTAGCCAGTGCATCACGGCGGAGATTATAAGGGAAGAAGCGTGGAGGGGCTGAAAGGGTTAAGTCGAAATGCCTCTGATTTATATTTTGCGTGGAAATGCATTCTCCTTTGGATACTATACATTGTCTATGAATTTCGCAAATTTTATTGCGATTTTATTAAATTTATGAATGCTCAATAATTAGTAATTGCTTTTAAAACAATATATACATACATATTTTGTATTATTTCAATTCGATATTCAAACCCTCCAATTTCTGAAATCGCAAGGTATAATAGATGCAGTGGTTTGCATAAATGTTTAATTTAACGACTAATTCGTTCATTTTATCGCGGGGATCGGCCAATGTAATATATTAATACATTTACGGACGATTTATCATTTAAACGCGTGCATAACCAAATAACATTTGTCGATTCACGTCGCCTTGAAATCATTCGTGACACGCTGACGATTTTACACCACATGTAATTGCTTTACATATTTGCCCGCTTCATTGTCGTATTTATCCAATTCGTATAATAAATCACCATTAAGTCTGAATAAGTCACAAATCTTGCAGGGTTTACTGAAATTTTGTACATAAACTCGTACATATTCATAATTAGAAATATGCATGATTAATAAGAAGTTGAAGTAACTATTTAGTGAACACCATGTACGCAGCTCGTAAAACACTTCGGCAATAATAGAATGTAACTCAAAAGTGTTAATGTTTACAAATGAAAGCAGCAATTTTCATTACCTACGAACTATAAATCGTTTCTACTTGTGGAAAGTAGGCGTGAACGAATTTCAATGAAAATAGGTATTTAAGAAGAGGAAGCATGAAATGCTTCACTAACAACGCGGAACGCATTTGCATGCAAACGTCCATCCGCAGCTGCGTTCATTTTCCTGTTCTTAAACGGAACAAGCCGGAAATTTCTTCGAAAACTCGCGTTTGTATCGTTGTTTTTCGTACATAGATAGAGAGCAATATCTTAGCCCGACTCCCGACTCCGAACTTCTATTAACAAAATTTCAATTTTGTTCGAAAGTACAGAGCAGCGCGGAAATAGTCCATCGGAAAGATGAACTTATCTCCACCACTTAAGTGGTGATATAAGATTAATCTTATGCAACTTAATAAATATTTTAGCAAAATTACTGTACACATATTGCTCAACGTCAAACCAAATAGCTTTAGGGAAACACAAAATTGTTGGAAAAATTCCCCGTTCAATATTTCATTTCGTTTCGTTCAAAAGTAATGTGATCCATATGAAAAATTTTGTTGATACATTGACTGCGACGAAAATCGCACGCATATCAATGCTCCGTTGCGATAGGTGTTGCATCTGCAAACAAATACATCCAAAAATTCTCAGAATAGTCATCTTTGGTTGCTCTGTTTTTGTTTTTGTTTTACACAACTGTACACTTCCTTGAAAAGATACGAGACAAATAAAAATTCCGCGTAATGACGCCGGGCAACGGAAGCATTAATAAAATTATCTTATTTCAATGCCAACCGACGACAGTGACATACACGCTAAAGCGGCTGAGAAACGTGCTAAGGACAGTATGCTAATCGAACCGACAACGCCGATAAAAATTACCTGACAAGATGATGTAAGCCACAGATGTCAAGGTAAGATTCGACGCAATCAATGCCAATGCGGTTTACGCCACTTATCAACTGTCTACCTATCTAGAAAACATGATGTGCATACTAGAAAACGCGTACAATGATTCAACCACCGTGGTATTCAATCTCCGTTTCGTCGTTTTTCTTTTCTATACCGCCGTGTAATTTAAGGCGGAACTGCTGTGCGTAACAGTAATTAACTACGGGCAGAACGGCGACATGTTACTCAATTAACGCGATCTTTTTTTTTTCAATTAGTGTTCTACAGATCTTTTCAATTATACTATACCAGCGGCCGCGCGTTTAGAGGGATGCCTGACTGCGTGCACCGATTGAATTGGTAATTACTGATGTGCAAATGTCGGATTGCAGTGCGTATTAATTCTGATGAACGAGCACGTCGATATGAAGTTTAATGAAAAACGTCCCTTCAGCGCGACAAAACGATCAACATGTTATCGCTAACGAGCACCCAGAGCCGCGGAAAAAAGAAAGATTCGACGCTAATGATTCTTAACGGAAGCATATTCGAACGACGTGTAATTGAACTCGTATCGTTCCTTTCCGGCCTAGATCCAGTCGTTACACGTGTAATAGAGCCTCTAATAATTGATTGTTTCCCTGGATGAAATGTTACAACCTTCTTCCACAGATACTGTGCAATTAATGTAGCGTTGATAATGAAAGCTACAAGTAATCACTGTCCATTACATCGATAGAAATGAATTGTAACTGAAATCGACGAAAATTGTGAATACAAATTTCGCGTTACAATCTGGACAAAGATCGCTGTTCAAAATTGTTAACTTCTCCCTTTTCGATGGTCCCGAGTATTTCACACTCTGTGTTTTCCGCCCCTTTTTTACATTGCTACGCGCGAGGTACGGGCAAAAAGCGGGGGAAAAAAGCGGTCTAGTGAAAAGGTATTGCTTTTCAACGAGAGTGAATAACGTTTGAATTGACGACTCAGAAAAAGAACTCAAAGTCCCGGGCGTAAAATGCGTTCGAACGCTCACATTTAACCGCGTACGTATCTTTATCAATTTGCAATCGCAAACGGTTACTTTATTCGGCGACTGTGTACGCGTAATAGTTTCTTAAACAATTAGAAACAATGCCACGTAATATTTTTACTGTCGATCGATTGGATCGTAATCATTTTATATAAAATGAGAGCCAAATTGCAATTACAAAGGGATCTGTTATATTTTTTGTTAACAGATATTTTTTTTGACCGTGCACGTCATCGATGGATTTACTCAAATTAAATTTACTTTCCTCTGGTTCAAAAAAAATTCTGTTTTAATACGTTTTTTTAAATAAACGAAGGACGAGTACAAATAACATTTCGAATAGAAATATTTGCACGATTCAAATTGAAATGATATTACCTAGAATGCCAATACGAGGGTGATAGCTCTAGCGCCTAAAATGTTGCCAAGGTGTTTGATCGGGAAAATAACACGGATAACGCTGAATATTCATTTTGGTGTTCACCCGAACGATTCGTTAAAGGGAACAAGTACAACCAGTTATTCCGTGCATTGATTTCCATGTAAAGTGCAAGTCAGTGTAAACCGCAATCAATCAGGCGTCACCTTGCGCCCTGTTTTCGAATTAGCCCTCCCGAATTGCGTTAAACCGAATTGTCCCCAACCCCTGTCGAAAGATTTGACAGCGAGTGGATGCTCGTGTCAGTGTTTTACAGTTTTAAACGTTCCGGCTCGATATCGGTATCCCTATAATTGTCGTTACTCCAGGTTAATTTTCTTTTAATTGTCGAACTCATTTTCATTCGCGTTTAAATGCGCGACTTGTTCGCCCGTTGGATTCTTTTCGATATACATATTCCGTCGAGCCAACAGGTGAATTTTGTATATCGCTTGAATGTCGGCGATTGTTCCAGGTTCACTGACATCCCGTGGAATTCATTAACATTTACGTTCGTTATTGTTCGTTCTACTTGTATTTTTGCTTAAACTTTCGAAGAATACAAAATTTTTCAAGAATACTTATTGTCATGTACACTGTTTTATAAATATTACCAATGCAAATACAGTTCTGGTTCAGGTCAAGTATTCTGGTATAGTTGTTCATAATGGAATTGTAATTTCGTACTACGATCTTTTTGTGCAACTTTCATTCGTATATTATAGGTAAAGTTTGCAAAGAGATTTCCATTGCTCTTAAATGTTACTTTCTCGACCAAGGGCTGTACAAAACATTGATATTATAAGATTCGCGACGATTAATAAGAATAGAGAAAAGCACAATTCATTCTTTTTTGTTTGCCAATGCCACAAGATTTGCATAATTTTATTAACAAAGTATCGTTACATTTATGTATCTTGTAAAATTGTAAACCACACACGATCACAGTTTCATTCGCAAGAAGTAGCACAAGAACAACTAACTTTGTCCTTATTCTTTCGATTCTTAACCACGTTTCACAAATTTCTTTCTCATCGGAGAGTAGTTGTCCACGAAGCAAGCCGACAAATGTAAAGCCAACAATCCAATTTAAACAACCGAACGCCGTTATCTGTCTCGCCTGATATTTATCCTTCGCCGCGCGGACACGAAGAGAACACAGGAGTCCTGTTCATCCTTCCGTCCTTTTAGTTGCAGACTCCGTGCTGTTCGATAAGATCCCCGCTGTTTCCCCGATTCTTATTACATGGATTCGCCCGTCCCACAGGCGAAACGTTCGAACCTATCACGCACGACAGGGTTCACGAATTGTTTACCAGCGGAGGCCAGAACGAAAAACAGGGTTAGAAGAGATTCGAATCTAGGTCAGCCTCTATATTCAACCCCTTCCTGTTCGCCCTGCTTCCCGATTCCGTTCCTCTCGCACCCTTTCTTTTCTCCGTCCATTTGCGCCTCGAATTCGGCGCGGTTCCTAAAACTCGCCCACCAAACAACGCGGCCAAGCGACACACAATGCATAACGACGGAGTCTAAAGAATGCGAACGGTATTTGACTATTCAAGGGATACCATTCCGGTTGCGCCTTTTTTCCCATTGATACGCAACGTGTTCGATAAAATGCGAGACGTATCCGTGGACGGCAATCGAATTACAGCAATTTGGGAAGAATTCGCTCCGTGCAAGTTTGATCGAGTTGGTAGGAAGTCGATGGTGGTTGTTTCGTTCGACATTAATTGGAGATACGATTTGTTTTGTTTGACGTTGCGACAGTTCTAGCGGTGGAATATTGCTAAGATGGTTTGGCGAATGTTTGCATTGTCTTGATAGATCTTGCACTTTGTGTTTGAAGGAAAATGTGCGAAAGAGTTTAACAAACACCATTGCCCGATAGGTTTCTGCTATGCAAGTATGTAAATTGTAAGTGTGGCAATTACTATAAAATCTAGGGTTGACAAATTACGGACATTTGCGGTCGAACTTTTTTTTAAATAACTAAGGCTAGTAAATAATTTAAAACCCTCCCTTTCCATCGATAATGTACCTTCCAGGACAATTCATATCACAGACCACACCAATTTCCGTCCCTCCAATGTTACAGAAGCATAATTTTTGCATCATTATTCTATCGCCAATTCTGCGCGTACATTCTTCAAAACTTATTTCGCAACGCAATGAGATGTAATTGCGAACTGACTGAACCGACTGAACCTCGTGCGCATCCCGTAAACTTGAAACTTGTAAAAAGGTATAATTACTCGACTGGATGGCACGTGCAAATACAGCATTCGTAAACAACCCTCAACATAAGCAAGTTGCAATACCGTCGACGCTTTATTACAAGGACCCTCCGTTTACTTTTATCCGTACGAAATTCAAACACTCCGCTTGTTTGCAATTCGACAATAGACAGCGTTAATGCAACGCCAGCGTTGTTAATTCGTTAAGCACACAGGGTGTACTCTGTGCCAGCGCGGCGTTTCCATGGCAAGAACAGGGTCCACCTACGGGCTTCAGATATTTTTATTTCCGTATAAAAGGATCGCCCTGACGTTTCGCAAATTTATTCAACATCGGCGAAGCGACGTATTAGCATTGGATTTTCAGCGAATCGATCGGATGCATCGCTCTCGTCGGTGGACCGCGCACTGGTGAATTATCGTCCGGCTCGGGTCGTCGTGATATTTTTTACGTATCGTGTGTCGTAAAACCTTATCGCGAAACCCGAACAACAACGTTGGCTACCGAATAAAAGGCGCGGAAAATAAAATAAAACGAAGGCGAGTACGGAGAAGAAGAAGCAGCAGAGGTAGAAGAGGCACGAAGATACCGGTTGAAAGGGGAGGGGAGGCAAATTTACGCCGCAAGAAGAAAAAAGGGAGCAGCCTATAAAAGTTGTACGCGACTTATCTTCTGAACTGCGTCTGAACGGGGCTAACTTTTGCGGCGAGCATTTTTCCACGCGGTTGAAGAATTGAGACGGTGCCGGGGATAAAGCGTTCGTAATATGTACGTACATACGTTTTCGTAACGTCGCGACAGGCCTCGAAAATTCGCGTGACTGCGCGGATACCGGGGAACGTCCGATGCAGGAGGCAACCCTTTTTAAACCGAGGAAGAGAGAGAAAAAAAAGAAGGACTCGCGTATCGTTCCCCGTGTATTCGGCCGGCTATAAATACAGGATACGTACGGTTGTTATCGGTCGTTATTTCTAATATACGTCACATTTATACATGCCAATATACGGCGGCGTACCCATTGGGAGTCTTTAAATTTCGATGGCAGTGCAGCGGAGATATTTCCCGATACGGTGAAAAATCGAGAACTTAGGGAATAGGCGTAACGATTGGGCGCGGTGGCATTTGTTGAACGTTTCGAGAAAGATCGATATTTATTATTCGATTGGTCAATGACGGTCTGGTTATTATTGTGCAAAGCAGCAAAGATATTGTGCTGTTTGAGACAGCGTCTTAACGATGCAAGCCAAAAGTCACGGGTCAAGTAGTAATGTTTTATTTGCTATACAGGAATCGCCATGGATGCAATATTTTCAGTTTTATAAATTTTAAACACAACTGTAATTAAGCTTGGAATTTCCAATATATGCGTGTAGGAACAGAAGAATAATGTTCACGGTTATCGTGCCGAGCAAAACAATTTACAAATTTCTCGTATGACTTTCAATAAAAGCGCTAGTCGTTATAATATACAATTGGGGATTACCATTTCTGTCCGACTGTTCTTATTGCCTCGTCTTATTCGATATTTGTGTCTCATCTTATCCAATATTTCAACGTGTTTTTCCAGCTAAACGATGGGTACGTTTTCTTCGCAAAAATGAACCGGGCGAATAAACCGAGTATACTTTGTTCAAAAACTCGTAAGAAAGACGCGGAGTGGGCCGTAAAATCTTGGGAATCCGTGTGTTTAATGTCGCAAATAAAATGGTTTACGTCCGCCACGTTTCGTCCACCCTTGTTACGCGAAACTTGGTCCGATTTTAACGATCAGAAACCCGTGTACTCGTTATCGGTCGTTACTTTTCCTGCGCGAGTTACGCTCCCGTTGCACCTGCGACAGCGACGTTAGATCAGCATGGAATGAATTTTGCTTCTCGTCCCAGAGAAAACGTGTTCCCGGCTCTTCCCCGTCCTTGTATCGCCGCTCTTTCTCATTTCGCCTGTTTTATCTGGTACCTTTATACAGCGATATTCAAACCAATTAGTTGCTCCTTATACTCGACAACATTAAGTAATTATTTTAGTCGCTACAGCTAAACGTTTATTTTGCGCTCCCTTACGGTTATGAGGTTCGTAACGCAATTAAAATAAATTCGTGTTAACACACGGTGTACGGGGCCGAATAAGAAATACACTTTTACCGTTCTTGCCAATTAATATTCTAATCTAAACTCGTCACTATTTATGTGCGCAAGTTTCCGTATCCATATGTACCTGTACGCGTACGTTATCCGAGAGGTTCGATTAGCATTGACACGTAACGTTATTTAATCCGAGGATGTCTCGACAGCATTCGTATAACATATTATGCCAACTGCTGGAATAACTAGTGTGCTACCTAATTGCGAAGTGTATTTACAAATCGCGAGAAGTGTAACACATCGATAACAAAAATTGGAAGTACCAATGATCATCGTGGGGCGAATACGTGCTATCTTTAATCGTCGCACACCCGACATTTTCTTAAAGAACCTTGCACCCTTCAGCTCCGACGGATTCAATTCTCGACATTCCCCCCGAAAATTGAATCGGCCGGGCAGCGCGCCGTTCTTACCAACGCGTGGGAATGTACGAGCGTGTCGTAACTGTTCCGCCACGGACTCTCGCAGGCTACCTTAAAACGTTTAAACGTTCGCTAACCGTGTTACCGCACGACGCGGTGCACGCTGTCAGAGTAAATAGCCATTTCTGCGTGTGATCGCGGGTAAAACTCGACGGAGGAGCGCGATTCGACGGGGGGGAGAGATTCGATCTCGAGGAGCCCTCGAACGCGTCGAAGCCGATCCGGGGCGCGTCCTCGCGCGAGACGAGGCGCGGTTAATTTAAGACGATCGAGACATCCACGGAATCCTTAAGCGAAACGCTCGATTTGTCGGCCCGTGTATTCCTATCCTATGCCGTGTCACGGGCCTGAACGATCGTATAACTAATCGGCGCCGGCAAAACGAGACACGCCTGCGTCGCAGGCCGAGAATAGAGGAACGATTGGTCGTATTGGTCGCGAAACGAACTCGATTCGAATTTTCGCCGCTCGTCCGGCTGTGTATTAGGATTCTCAAAGGAATTGAGAACACGGCGCCAGATTATTAGACTTCCCCGTGGCACCGTCGTCGATTTTACGGGGCGAGCGCCGAGGCGGATCTAAAGGGCAGCCAGAGAAATCGCTCACGAGGATTTCCCCCGGTCGAGCTGCGTTTAATGTTAATGCTCGCGACTCGACCGAGACGGAGAGATTGCCTCGAAGCGGGAGTAATTCGCAGCTCGAAGGATTCTACTCGACGGAGAACGAGATGTTCCAAGTTTTTGATACACACCTTTGACAACGTTTCGTCGACGGGGTGGTACATTTTTTAGAATCGAAGGACGCGGAGTATATCGGGTCATTCCGGGTGTAGGTTGGGCGATTCAATTATTAGAGTCGGCGTACGAATATGTTCTGTTTGTGTATGCGGAGAAATAGAGTCACAATATCGAGGTTTTTGCATTGGATCATTTTTAAGTTTCAGGCATCGGTTGGAAACGGGGA
The DNA here is from genome assembly GCA_948146005.1 of Nomada fucata. NCBI lineage: Eukaryota > Metazoa > Arthropoda > Insecta > Hymenoptera > Apidae > Nomada > Nomada fucata. Next base: position 8,874,802 of record OX411282.1, read on the forward strand.
AATAAAATTAAACTTGTCCTGCGCAATTTAAACAAAGTTAATTGTTTTAACGTGATATTAAATTTCTCGGTTTCTGTAGATGGCTGTAATAATTTGACGCTTCTAATGCAGTGTTTCTGAGAGGTCGATTTAAAATTATGGAAAGCGTCGGGAACGTTGCTTGTCTCTGTTTTGCGTGTAGATCGAACGCGGCGCTCGTTAAAAGTATTTAAAATGGACGCGACGAAAGAACACATTCGGTATATGATACCACAGCGATGAAAGAAATATTTTGTAGTATATGGGTGGATTAATGTAAGCCTGTATCAAAGATGGATTAAGAAATTTCAAGCGTTAAAGGTGAAATATAAATTTTCCAGTATTAAAGGTGAACATCATGCTGAAAGGGGTGAAGAGTTGGACGAAGACATTGCGTTGTATTGGTTAACGTTGCACGAAACCCAACAGAAAATGTTGAAAAATTTGCTGAAAAGTGAAGTTCGATTCGTTCTTAATTATCGTTAGATATTTTCTTTTACTTCGCGACACAATAAGTGAACAACAATTAACGCGTTGCAATGCTTGATCAAAATTTGGAGCACTTGAACGGCTAAATATATTTCGTTGTACGTTGCAAACGGCGGGTACAAGTTCCGTTCAAAGAAATGGAGAAAGAAGCGGATAAGTTAGATTTTGGCGCACACGTTTACCCGTTCACGAGTGAAAATAAAATCGCGCAACGATCGTTCCGGTCCAAGCACCTTAAATCGAGTCCTCGACATTTATCTTTGTTGGCTGCCCATCAAAGAGAGAAAACGGTTGAAGGAAATCCGGTGCACCGGAAATTACGAAGATCGATCGTCGTTTAAACATTAAGGTACATACAAATGTCGAGGCTAATTGCTTCAATTCTTTTAAGGAAATACTGTTTCAGGTGTGCGTACGGCGAATATGTAATACCAAGTATAGAAAGTGCATTTAGAATTTTGCATCCGTACCACATTATAATTGTGCAAGTAGTATTTAGAATTGTTTCAGATTTAACATAATATATGTATACATTTCTTTGCAAGTGCTCTGTATATGTAGCCCTCGATACCTTTGGCTAAGTACAATTCAATTGTCACTTATTATGTATTACTTTACATCTGTTGCTGAACATAGCAACGAAAGTTTATTATGTTTATTCAAATTACTGTCTTTTAAAGCTGGCACGTTTTAATACATTCTAGACTTACCAATCGCGACAGTTACTTGCAGAAGTACAATTTAATATACTTTTACAATCGACCAAATAATATTCATATAAGCAAATGAAATAATAAAATATTCCTCAGTATCAAATTTATAACATCTACCTAGCCATTCAACGATGACATCGTCGCTATTCTCTCCATTTTATTCTACATACACGCGCGTAAAATTGCACCAAGAACGTCTGACAACAACAACGAACGAAGGTACATATACACAATTGTTTCAAGATAAAGGCTAAGGAAATACATATAAACAAATGGTTTCGTCACTCACGAGTGCAGGAAGCACGAGGCACGTTTGCTCGACAACCTCAGCAACTGCGGCTGATGCACTTGGTTGCACAGCTGCCGACTGTGCTTGCCAGTTCCGCTGCACTTGCGTCCCATTCCCTGAATTCCCCTGAATTCTGCTCTCACGCGCGCACACTGCCGTTGCCGGCGATTGCAATTTAACTCTGTCACAGTTCACTTCGGACAAAGAGATTCCCTGGGCCCCGAATAGCGAGAATCCAAAGCGTCCGGCCGTGAACGCAAGCACACGTACAACAGCAGACCGTCACGAAAGACGTTAGAGTTAGAACTCTTCCGTGTCCCCGCGACGAAGAACCGCGGTCGACCGGAGTGCGACCCCTCTCAAGAAACAACGCCGGCACGTATACGTCGCGATTCGAGTCCAACAACGATCGATTATCGGCTTCACTCGCGGAAGTCACGCGTGCACAAGTTCGAATGCTCTCGCCGCGTATATGTACGTACAGCCGAAAGCAGCGCCGATAGATTCCGCGACGAGCACGCACTCACCCTGGCAATTAGTGCGACGATCGGCACTCGAATTTCAAGCAGCGAAGAGCGCCCTCGAGACGATCGGCCGGAAGGATCGGCGGTCGGGCCACGACATCCCGCATCGATGATCGCGTTCGATCCGTCCCGCGGCAGAGAAAGAAGCTCCTCTTTAACGCTCGCGAATCGACGCGTACGACGAATCGATCGACGCGACAGACTTTCGACACACCGCGACCGTCACCGGTTCGACTCTCTTTCGTTTTCTCGCAACCACCTCGAAGTGGCTTCCTAATTCGTCGAGCCCGCGGCGACGCGTGGAACTCGTGCGTCACGTTGATCCATTTGATGACGGACCAAGTGTACGTGCAACGTGAGCAACCTATCGCGCATACCGAACGTTTCTCGAAAACTGTAGCCGCGACAAATGGTACGGTAACGGCGCGTTCGTTAGGCCGGGAGCGCGGGGTAAACTATCAGCCAGCCGTGTCGGGTGCGGCGGGGCGCGAAGTTAAGGTACGACGTGAGGCGCGACAGGTGCAAAGGGAGAAGAAACGGAGCAAAACGGAGCAAAACTGCGCGCGCACCCACACAGTACGCCACGGCTCGCGGCTCGCGAGAAACTGCCGGTCGCGCGTTAACGCGATACCCGACCGCCCCTTACGAGTCGTGGATGCGGCGCAGGTACCATCCCCTTCTTGCCCCCACCACGCGAACACCCCTTGTTCCGCACCCTTGCCACTTTCGACCTTTTGCACGCGCATCACCCTTTTCGAACTTATCCCGGACCTGGGAGCGGGCCAATCGAGGCCCCCTTTGGCTGCCCTGAGTCACCTGCGACCCCTCGCGCCCTCATTGTTGGATAATCTATCGGTCTACCTTGGTTTATCGAGCCTCCGATTCATTCGGCTAATTTTTCTTTGCTATTCCCTTATCGTTTGCTTTGGGGGGGTTCGTTTGACTGACGGCGGCGGAGACGGCACAGTCTGCTTTGGCTTTGGGGAATGGAGCACTTGCGCAAAGGTGAGGATGTGCAATTCTGGTACGATGGGTTTTCGAATATCTTTTGGGGGAGGTTTCGAATTCGTTTGTTTGATATGTTGAGGCGTAGGATGTTGGTTTTTAATTGTAGCTTATAGGTGAAGTTACAAGCACTGCGAATATTTATTTGATTATTCTTTTCTTATTATTTAGAATACGTCTGATTTCGGTTCTACAGTTGGGTAGATGTAAGGAGATTTCTTCTTGAGCATAAATTGTATAGAAAATTCTGAAAAATGTTCCATGGTACGTGCAGTTTGTGTAAAATAAATAGCTTTTTGTGTAAGAGTAGGAAAAGCTGGTATATTAGTGGCACGTTTTAATTACTTTCTCTGTAACAGAGAGAGCGTAATGAACTATAGTTTTCTGTGTTCTAGATCAAAGTGAAATCAGATTTCTACGCTTAATATTCAAATATATGTTTAATAAACTAGTGCGCAGACAATGGAGTGTTGAGAGAAACAGATCTGAGTAGTTAGTGCATAGCGTTTATGAATAAATTGTGTATAGTTGAATGATTTATAAAGATTTTCTTTTTCAAAGAATATAACGTTTGCTAATTGCAGGTCGGTGCGGGAATTTTGTGAGCATTTCCAGGTATTATACACTACGTGTATAAATTAATATTCATTTCAATCCATCGAAGGCTTCGACTAAATAAGTAAACAACTTATTCTATCGATCAGATTATTCATTAATGAAATAATTGAAACCATTTCCATTTCTCATAGAATTCTATTACTGTTCAGCTGTATTCCTTTCACAAATGTATTATAAATTATTTTGACAAAGTAATTTATTGCGTACATCTGTCGATTGAGTTATAATATTGAGGTATAATAGCTAATCCATTCTACATTATTCAAACGAGGAACGACTTAATAAAAGTAAAGAAAGTGGGTCGTCTTAACCTCTGTTGAACTTAATTAGCAGAAATCATAACCGGAGTAAAAGATCTCCGACTTTCATTCGCCATTACAAAGCTTCCTTAATTGTAAATTAGCGACACGAATAATTACTGGAAGCACATTTAGCGTCAATTAAATATGCAAACGATATGAATGTATACTTTCCTTTCAATCCACATAGGTGTATTACAAAATTGTTTTATCATACCGATATTTTCTCGCCGCTATTCAAATGTGATTCAACTATTATGCAATTATATGCTAGTTACGCTCTGCAAACATATTTGTCACACAGTTATGCTAATATATAAATTAATAATTCCACCGTATAATTAACTAGAAATCCACACGAATTTCTAATGAATCCTAAATCTCCAAAAACAGAAGGAAACGTTGAAACAATAACAATGACATATTTCTAAAAAGCAATACCCAAAATAACTTAAGCCATTCACGTTACTCGGAAAAAGATTCACACCACTCAGCCGGTTTCACGGAAAATTATAATTACAACATTAGGTAACAAGAGATTCAGTGGAATAGTCGAACTGGACGAAACTCGATTCTAAAATTAGCAGCGTCGTTTGGTAAGTTACGGAAACGACGTACGAAACCCGTAGACGTTCCATAAGCGAAACGTTGATAAAATGTCCCACTGCTTTCAATCTCGTCCAACCGATCCGATTATGAGGCTATTCCGTTCTATTCTTATCGCCCGGGCTATTGTCCCGTTCATCGTTCGATCCTGCAGCTCTATTTATTTCACCACAAAAGTAACAATAATGCAACAAACCGCGAGAATGGAACGAGCCGTTCAACGGTGACAAAACGTACGACCACCGATGAAACGATTGTTCGATTATTCGAAAGGTTGCAATTTACGTGTTCGGCTGATACATAAATGCCGCGATATCGGACCATCGGATCCGACCAAGAAGTCGTCGCGGACGAGATTCGTAGCGGTATTAATTCGCGTACAAAGGTGGCTATAATAATTAATCAGAGTCGTTGGTGGCGCTCGAAAACGGAAGGGACAAACGGCCCGGCCAGTCTTATTATTGCAATTCATCAGCCGGCTATCCGGCCAAGATTTATTCCGCGTCTTTCACGTGGCCGGCTTCTTTTGCCCCTGGCCAGCGAGTAGACAGCCGGATCTCCTTCCCTCTTTACCCGGTTCTCGCGTTTATCCGGCTGTCTGCAAGCCCGATTTGCGCACAAAAGGCCCGTCCGAGAACAATAAGGGGATCCAGTCGCTCCTACGTTAAGATTCGGCTTCACTGAATGTGAATACAGAATGTAATACGTGTGATCGAACGTTTGGTAAATTCGAAGCGATCGAAGATTTTTACAGTAAGCGTTGCAACGTCGATGCAAATTAATAACTGTTGTGTTTATGATTTTCTTGATCTTCGTCGTAACGCAACCGTCGTACATATCATTATTTTCGTTTCGCACGATGCAATGACATTTGCAGCACATGAATCCACGCAGATTTACATAAATATGCAGCTTTGCGCTGCGTGGAATTAATTTCGAATTTAGCTTATCCAGATTTCTGGGAGCTTGTGGAGATGGAACAGGTGAGATGGATATCTTTCCCGTGAATCCTCCGACTCCGGGATCGTGGGGGCAGTCACGAATCGCTATTGGTACGAGGGCCATCGACTTTTTCAACCGCGAGGTCGTGTTTGCAGCTCCGGAGAAATCAGACCTCGGGAGACTTTGACTTCTTCGACCCCGGGGTCGTAAAAGCTGTCCTGGACTATCCTGAACTCGTGGAACTCCGAATTCCTCTATCTTGGAGTCGTGGAAACTGTCCTCAGATATTCAAACCTCGAAGAACCTCGAGTTACTTGCACGTGGGATTGGTGATTCGAGTTCATCGATGCTCAGGTGATTCAGGTGACTCGGGGTAGCTATCACGAATCTATGACAGTTTTTACGAGCCCAAATAAGAGTTGCATAAAAAAAAGGGGCAAAGTTGTATTTATCTGCCCAGTAGATTAATTGTTATTAGTTTTCGTACAAGGATTAGATAATAAAGGAGTAAGTATAAATTGATGCGCACTGTAGACTAGTTTTTCATACGTTTCCATTTTGGCAAACTCTGGTTTCCATTTACCTTTTCAACCTAAAGCTCGCCTATTGCACTGTATTAATTGATAGTTATGTCGTAGCATTAAAATCTTGATATCTTTCGTAAGCTTATGCTTCGTTTGAATTTAATTCTCTGCAAAATTTCTAACGAGCGTCTACTTTAAACACTACCTGTGCAACTTCAGCAGCCGACTTGTTGCGAAATGTTAGATAACAAGTTTAATATTCGTAATGTGTTCGTACAAGCTTGAAAGCAGATCTCCAAAGCGTTAAATAACTTATTTAATTGCTTATACCCAACAATGCAAGAACTTATAATAAGCGAAAGTAATGAACGTGTATTCCCACATACTCTTGCGAAATCAATTTGATAAATGAGCTTAAATTATAATTATACAAGCCAAGTCAATTATTCAAAGCGTACGCCTTGTTATGCACGCTTCGTGCGATATAAAGATTACGTGAAAATTACTCCTGTCTACCCCTCATACGCATTTATTATTTCGTCTAGTCATTCAATCAAAATACTATATTACCTAATCAAATATTGCATGTACCACTCATAATAATCGAAATCCTTTCATTCCCACCAATCTGTACATTAATCTTCAAAAATTCTACAACTTCAGCTCCATTTATAACAACCTTCACATCTACACCACGACAATATAAAATTAGAGGCCAAACGGGAAACAACAATCATTTGTCAGAAGCGACGCGGGCTACGAAACAAACGGTCCACTTCTATAATTCGTCAACGTGTCGCAGATTTTCGAACGAATGACAGCCGATCGGAAGCCGACAAACGATGATCGACAAGGAATAAACGGGAGCCACGCAAAGTGGCTGCTCGCCCGTCTGGAATAAAGACGAGAATTGTATTCTGCGCGTCGCGACGCGTCGGTTAGCTTTCACGCCGGGAAACTGTTTTTCCGATGGAAAACGCGATCGGTCCTTTGGCAAATGGTACGTCCCAGGTGTTGCCGAATCGGCCGCCCGTCCGTCCGTCGTACCTGCAGCGTTTTGCGTGAAAATAAAAGGTTCGCGCCGGGCCAAACGGAAATTCACCTCGCATTGGCTCAACTGGATCAAGCGAATTCACGTCTATCCCGATACATTTTAACTATGCATACACGGCGTTCCGTCTATCCAGGATTTGCGAATATTTCGCCGGGAAGCCTGGTAAAGGGTTCGCCCTGCTTCCGCGGAACGTGTTTTGCAAAAGTGTATATTACTTCGCAGCGCCGCTGTGAAATTCGATCAAAGCTCGCACGTACGTTTCAGTTCATTTTCGTTCACGTGCAGATGCTCTTTAGGCTGCAGTAGTTTTATCGCCGACGATGTTTCTCAAGTTTGTTAGTGATTTTCCTGGCGAAGCTAATATTCACGCGGGGGAAGTTTTTTTTATTCGATTCAGTCCTTTGTAGTTGATTCGAGACAGTTAAAGGAGATGAAGTTTTAATTGGCGTACGTGTTCGATTGTTCGTTATAACTTTTGTACTTCGCTATTAAAGGTTTCGAGATTTTCAATACATTCGGAGCGTTGTGAAGATCAGTTGGAATTTGCACTCGAATTTGATAATTGAAAGGACACTTCAATTCGTACCTAGCAGATCAAAGCAGCGCTGCTTTTAATACCTTCCTTTCATTCACAGCAAAATGCGTGAAATGAAATTGATATTTCATAGTACGTTTCGTCGTTTGATTTTTACAATCTTAAATATCGAAGTTCATCTTTATCAGATACACTTTTTTCTACGTAAGGATGTTAGAAAAAATTTGTTCACTTTGGCACCACGTTGATATATAATTTAAAGTGCGCAATTGCAATGAGATACATTCGGGCTTTCTAATGAAGCCTGAAGTTACCAGAAAACAAGTATTTTACCACTTCGCACTTTAAACAGAGACCGAATCAAATTTAATCGTGTAAAATATTTATAAACGGATGACGCACTTTATCGGATTACGTAAAAGTGACGAACTAAATGCAAAATAAATTTCTACAGAGAAAAAAGCTTTGGTTAGTCATGGGCATTCTGGAGCTCATAACAAAGGGTGACACGCAGTTCATGGAAATACACAGGGAGCTTAAAAAAAACAACAGAAAGTCGTAATTTTAATAAATACTGACAGAACAAGGAAGAATATTTACGGCAAGTGGAAATACACACGGTGGTTCTGACATTTAAGTGAAAACATGTTTCGAACGAACATTTCACCACATCGAATGTAGTTTCAGAAATTTCAGAAATATCTTTTTTCCCCAAAAACTTCAGTATGCTTGAATTCTTTAAATAGGACGACGCATACGTATATTCACTGGTACGTAAGAACGTATTCGACGACGTAGAATTATGTCATTCTGATAATCGAATTTCGAATTACATTAATCAACATGCATCGCGTTAAGTAAGAGTTTGGTATCACGATGATATTATTGCGTAAAATTAGAATGGTATTTTCTATAGTTTGTTTTCAAAGCTATCGAAGGTGTGCATTATATATACATAGATTAAATATAATAAATATAAAAAAATATTATTGACGTCCAATAATATTATTTATTATTACTTTCAAAAGCAATATAACATATACAAACACGTCTGGTGTATTTCTTCACCGCTTCGCCTTATTGTCGCCTTATCGATGGTAACAACTTTTAAAATTTCCCCCCATAACTTTATGTTAAACCGTGCAATCCTGACGGGCAAACTTCCCTGATTAAAAAGCCAACAAAAGAAAATGTTCCCTGTGATCTAATGCGGCACAAAACTCATTAACGTTTCGGCGTTGAAACATTTCCCCCTTAAATTAAACGTTCGAAAATAACGTTTTCATTATCACCATAAATTCGTCAGAGACATTCCGATATTGCTGGGTTCGCGAGGCGACGGGAATATTCATGTTATCGCGAAACTTCAAAGTTTGGCCCGAATTAACAAAGTGGGGTGCACAGGGTTAGCGGATAACTTCCGTGAGTTGCGCAAACTGTATTTACACAAATGCATCGTGTAAAACTGATATATGCCGAAAGAGTGTCCGCAGTTCTTGTACACTGACTCATGCCAAGCGCACTTCTGATTATCAAGTTTCTCGTGTCGTTCCCTTTATCCGCGGCCCCGTGCGTGTGCAACCCTTGGCCTTAAGTATCCCTCGGGCTTAAGTATCGACCGCAACGGGGATACTGCTTAAATGTTCTACGGATTGATTGAGTCATTTTGGCGATTTGTACAGACGACACAATATCGGAGAAGTATCCAAAGGTACCATCTAGCGATGCATTATAAACAGCAGATAAATCTATGAAATATATTTTAAGTTCGTCTATAATACAATTCATGCAGTTTACGGAACATTAATTATTTATAATCTTTTCTCAATAAACGCCACGTAAGGGACACGTAGAAATTATTCTGAAGTAATGTCCAATAAAATCGTAATTGTTGAGTACATATATTATGCCCTGAAAGGATTTCCAACCGCAGCAGAGGTCTACACTTTTCTTTCTATTCTAGATAGAAAGGTTTCCAGAGACTTTTCATTGAATCATTGTTCTGGTTGCACGTAAACGTTTCACGGCTCACTTTAATTTATTTTAGTTATATATTCGTTTTGTTAATCAACTTCGTAATATAAATTACATTTCGTTCGTTATTCACCAGTGAATATTTGATCAAATATAGTTTACGTTATGATTTGTCGTTTTCTATTATATTTGCGTATATAGGACCACTTCAATGGGATATCCGTTAATGCAGCGAAAGACAACGCACAGGAAAAAATCTGGCGGAAAGTTGGAAACGTCGGCCGCCGTCGACGTGTACACGCGGACCGCGTATGCGAAAACAGAAGTTACAAGCCCCATAGTTGCGCTAAGGGATCAAAGTTAGAAGCGAAGCAAGGAAACTGCACGGTATCAAACCGAGCCCTTCCGACGAAAGAAGACGTATAACGACAGAAGTCGAACATTTTGTACGATATGTGCGGAATGTACAGGGTGTAACAGAAATACATTGAACTTTTACCTCGTACTCTATTCATTCGAACTGCGAAGATAAGTCATATATTATAAAATCGTAGGGCAAGAAGTTCCTTGCTCCAAACAGAATAATGTATATTCCCCACGCTTGACAAAGTTCGAAATTGTGCGTTTTTTCACGCGTTAAGATAGACAATCAAACCATGCTCCGCAAGATGAGTTTGTACGTGAACACTGATTATTAAAGAATAGATTTAAGTAAGTAAAAGGAGAGGAAGTAGAAGTTGCTACTGAAACGAATTTACAATGCGGGGTGGACTGAAACTCCTCAACAAAGGACTTGGTAAGAATACCACGGAGTGCTTTATTTTGTTTCCGTTTGCAGAGAAAAACGTGAAAAGTTTGACAAAGTGTTTTAATATAAAGGAAGAATAAGTCAGTTGAAATTCTATTGATGCACTTCTGTTAAAATTTATAGACTAACCAATGTATTGATAATGGGAAACTAGGATGCACCTTTTTTAAAAAAATTCGTAAGATCGCAATTTTAACACCAAACGATAATTTAATCTAATATCATATTATCGTATAGATATCGTAGTAAATTATTACATCAAGTGTAATTCTGTTTATTTTTGCAGTAAAGTATTTTGATTCTAAACTAATTGAAATCGAACACTTTTAGGTTTTACGCGTGCAAAATTTCAATTGCTCTCTTTATATTTATATCAATATGCATGATTTTTCCGCTCGATTTTCATTCACGGAATAAATCACATTTTCTCGTGAAATGATATTTCAGAAACATTTTGAACACTTCCTCCGCGCCAATGAGAATCGTTCTATTTAACGAAAATTTGTTTTCAATTTGTCAATGATTGTTTGGTTTCAAACCTGCCATATATTTCCGTGGTCATTAAAGCAAGAAACGAGATTTAATTCGTCGTTAACGACAGAATGATTGGTTCCCACCGAATAATTAACGAAACGTTATTAATGGACATCCGCATTTGTAACATTCAAAGATCACGATTTGACGTCAGAAAAGAAGTGGGACGCCCCAGTTTTACTAAGGTTGATTATTTTATTAGTCAACCAGACTCGTTTCAAAATTGTCCCAGCTGGCATACGCAGTAGCAGATAATTGCGTAACCGAGGACTAAGCAACGTACGTTGTCTAATTAACTTTGCACATTAAATAGCGTGTTCAGAATTATTTTGAAACGATTTTTGGGGGGTTTGTATAGAAAAGTGCACTGTATGTATACGGCATCGGTTAATATATTTGCCCCCATTAAATTTTCTCGTCCTTGTAATAAAATTAAATTCTACATGAGTTGCAAAGGTATTAAAATTATATTAATATTGCAGTTAGTACGCTCTGAATTTATATGCATTAATATTATTTGAAATGAACCTGCACTAATGAGTTTTACACAAAAGTTGTGTAGCAGGTACCTATATTCTAAAAGGGTAATCTGTTTTCGAGATAGCTCATGCCCATGGAAATTTATTTCAATATTTTGTACTGTTTGTAAGATATCCCCTATGGTATGAAAATTCGTAGCTTTTATGAAGGGATTATTTACACCCTTAACTTTATGCTTTGCTGAAACAGAAAATGATTATGTTATTGCCTCTACCTTTAACTATATTCGTGCAAGTTTCAGATTTATTCAATTTTCAATTCACCCAGCCCTGTTTTGTAAGTATTAACAATATTCCAAATTGATGCAGCTGCACGTTTTTTAATTACTATTCGTAAAGAATATTACAACGATATGGGTCATATTAAATTGGTAGTATGCATTCGCTTTAAGAAATCTGCTTTTTGTTCCTACCGCGATCCCTCCGTCATTTTTAAAATTATTCGCAGGCATACAAGTTTCCAAGTATAAACGTGCGACCTTGTACAACAAATGCGGTGAATGTTTCCTTGCAACATTGAGAGTCTTGAATTACAACGTGATTTTTATTCTCTACATTGTGGTATCTGCGGTTATTTCATGCATTTCGAATTCAATTACAGTAATAGATATAACGAGGGATATGATGTAAGTAAATAGTAGATCGACAATAGAGATAATGAACGCAATTATAGCATCTATCACTTTTGTAATCACTCTTTAATGAATTACTCAATTCGATTCAGAATATTGCATTGAAATTACTACTTTTAAAATTTATAGTCGGTGGCGAGCTACGAATATTGTAGTGGTCTATGCTTGTATTGTAGGATTTACGAAACACTAACAACAAGTTCAGTTGGCTAAGTATTTTTCAATTTCAATAAATAGAAAAGTGCTTTACAAATTGCGTGACCCAGGAACTTCTGTGGAAATAATGGGAATCGAATAATTGAAATGATATGAAATTGCACGATGTTCCTCCATTAACGTATTACGTTATTATTGTTATTAGTATTATTATTATTATTCCTGTTGTCTATCATTGGGAATATGCAAACTAATCTAGAGTTACTACGAAACTTCCCAGCAACTATCAACTGCGAATTGCCTGCATTCGATTCTTCTTTTAATAGAACTTAGGTAGTTCCTAGTTCTACAGTGCGAATTGCACGTTCTACTACCATAGTTCATTACCACGAATATCTCCCAATTCAGCAAACTGTTATAAATCTGGTCCAGAGCAGCAGAGTGCAGGCAAACCACCAAAACGTTTCCCTTAACAAGTTGGTAAGTTGGTATAACAATAGGCTTGTATGTCACGTACACTTCCCACAATAGCCCATTCTGATGAAAATCACGTATACACAAAATTCTGTAACCACTTGCCAAATTTGTAGAATTTGGCAAAAAAAAAAAAGGAATAGCGTTTCTCTCAAGCTTTCTAAAAAATTTCAGAACACCCACACCTCCAAGCCACTCCATAATATCAAGTCCTCCTTTCAATAATAAAAAAAATCCCCCATTGAAAACAATCAACCTCTGTCACCCCACGGATGTAATAAATATCGACACGTTTCAGACGATCGTTTATTATCCTCCAACCCCCGACAATTTCCAAGCAAACGATTCTAAACCAATGCACTACACCGTTTCCCAAAACATCCCCGCTACTAAAATTCCACCCCACGTTACTTTGTTCCCTTTAAAAGTCCACCGGAATATTCCTCAACCGCATAACTAATTCTTTTAGTCGGCCGGGAATATGCACAAAAGGCACGAATAGTCTGTAATGAGGACCGTCTAACGATCGAAAAAACCTTCGATCAGGCTTTCCTACGCGCGATATTTCTCCGACAACCGTTGGATCGAGTTTCTGAGCAATTACCAGGTGCACGAATAACGCGAGCAATCAACCGCGCGAATAGATCTACGCTCGCATCTAGCACGTGATTCCTGTTATTTGTCGCCGGGATGCATCGTCCCGATTCATTATGGCGTTGCATGCGCCTACGATGTACAAGGTGAAGAAAATATCGAAGTGGATACACGTCAGCGGCACTCGCCGTTTCCCCTTTTTCTTTTCCCTGTAAATGGTTTCGCGATAACGATACGAACGGATACGAGTGAAAAGAAGAGGAACGCCCGATATTCTTTTACCTGACCGCCCGTTCGCCACTCTGCCAAACGTATTTCTCAGCAACGTCGACGATTCCGATTATTCTTTCCCGTATAGGGCTCTATTTTTGATGTACAACGCTCGTGGATGAGCAATTTGATGGATCGTTCGTTTTTGTTTTCGAGTGGCGTGGATAGTCGTTTGTTCGGCGAAGTTATACACGAACGGCTTGGAAATTAAATATTGATCTGAATATCCGATGACGAAACGGAGATTTCTGCGTTGGTGTAGCAGGAAAATTCGATTGAAGATCTGTTGTTGGAAACATTTATGTAATTCGGATAAAGAAATGCGGATACGCATATTTGCCGTTACGGTGAAATTAACAATAATTTAAATTCAATTAGATGGCGAGATGGTGTAGTACGATGTGCGAGAGTTCTTTTTAGGAATGTGTTAAGAGATAGAAAGTTTTACTGAATTTTAATTTAAAACGTCCATGGTTCGTATAAATATTGACAGTTTATTGGAAATCCGTTTTAATTGGGCCCCGTGTAACGAATGGTATATCAATAAATCGAGCAAATCAGCGAGAGGAATAATGCGCGAAATGGTAGAAACAGAAGAAATACGAACCGTCCAATCAAGTGATACATTTACGCAACAGGATAACGAGTGTTTTGTAGTATTACGAAAGAAAATATTGTCCGTTTGATCGTACATTTATTTTGTATACTATTTTAATGACTTCGTGTATGCAATCTAATATTTTCGTTATTAAGTTCATGTTGCTGTAATAAGTCGGAAATCTATAATATCATTTTTCGAATGCATTACTTGCTTACACTTTGCGCATTTCACAAATTTCTGTAATTCATCGTGCCGCATGTAACATACAACACTGAGAACTAATTATTCGTATTCAAATAGTAAATGTTCATTCGCTATTTCTATTTTAAACACTGAACACCCAACACCTCTCGAACCGACGCCAGATTGCGATAAGTTCAATATTCTCGTTCGTCCTCGAGCAAAGTGCGACGATGAATTGAAACGACGCTACGTGAAACGATCACGTTCGAATTCAGGACATCCTGTATACGTCATCGGATGTCTCTATCGATAGTTCGCCAATGATTCATACGCGGGAGCACCGAGCTCGATCTCGAAATAATGAGCTTCCAATTAGCCGGAAACAAAAAGTTCGTCCTTTCTATCGGTACGATACCCGGAAGTTGTGTAACACGATTCAGTCAAACGTCCGGCCTCGTGCCGTTCATTTTTTCTCTTCTCTTTTCTCTCTTCTCGTCCCGTTTCAATGTATGCCGAGACACGTGAAATCTATTACCGCGGCAGGAAATAAAATCAACGAAGCTGCGTCCTGGCCCGTCGCCAACTTCACCCTCGAAGACACTTACCGAGAAGCGTTTGTGTTAATTTTCATTGCTGCTCTGCATTCTTCGATGAAACGTCTATTATAGAGAGGTGAAGAATGCTGGGGGTTTTTTTTATACTTTTGGGAGAATGTAATTGTACCTGTAGTCTTTACCGTTGGATGGAATACGAGTTTATCGATCTATAGATATTTAATAATCGGTTTCAATTTGATAATTATTAATGTATAATGGAAACAATGGTGATACAACTTTGAACCTTTTTATTTTTAAATAGAACCCGTATTCTGTTTTGTATGTAGATATTTGTTTGTGCGAAACGTATTATGCTTATAATAATAATAATTTATAATGAGTTGCTACGGCGCGGGTTTGTTGATTATTAATTATCCGAGAATTATTTCACCGTGTATTGCTAATAATTAATTTTGCTAATGATTTTTGATTACGATTATATCGTAAAGTCTAGGTATTATTATTTGGTCGTAATGGGACGGACTATATGCATAAAGAAATTGGTGTCGTGTTTTCTTCTTAAAATAATCCTTGACCACAGAAAATTGGCTGCCTTCCTTGCATTTGACAAAAATACTTCTTACAACTTCCGAGGCAACGTATAATCGTTTGCGTAATGCGAAAAACCAATGAGCAAATGTTGTAATGATTAATCGTTTCCTATAAGTACGTGCAAATTAAATCGAAGTATGTATATTCTGTAATAAAAAGCTACTTACGTTTTTATTTATTCTGCAAAACGAACAAAAGTAAAATAAATGAATGCAACTATTTGGCATTAAATAATTCACTACACAGAAAAATATTCATTTTGACTAAATGTAAACCTATTGGAAAAAATCGATTCTAATAATTTCAAGTGCAGATCTTTTTGTCGCAAATCGACATTTCAACCCCTTTGAGCGGCATGTCGTACACATATGAATGACATTCATGTAGTTTCCAGTGAAATTTACCGACTCTAAACCGCTCAAAGTAAATAAAATATAGTTCTTTCATTGTATAATTACAATTTTAAATAACTTAAATCCTATAATTAGCCTTAATATTATTACATCTACGATGCAAATAATAAAGATTGAAATTACACATAAATTTTGTTGCTGTGGAAAGCTTTATGAAATCGTCTTGGCACTCATAAGGTAATGCTTCATAACTGTTGACGTTGAATTTATTATAAACACTATATTTGGCACCTGACTATTCGGCCAGAATGAGAACAGTTCCATGTAGATCTCGTTGAGCGATAATTTTCGTACACTTGCAGCTACATTTGCGAAAGTTAACAGTTCGCCCCAAGTGAACGACCATCCTATTATTTGATAGTGCTGACGTGCAAATTGAGAGTCTAACATCCTTACCTAAGCACTTCTAAGATTACACGAACCTTACATTCAAGAGAACGAGGTGACCCTTCGTTGATAAGATAAAAACTGTTTTCAACCTTGTAGCTCATTCGAAATAATTATCCTTCTTTTGTGATGCAAAATAAATTGAAACGATAATTTTATAAGATTCATAAATACAGCACATCACTGTTGTGCAGCATTAAATTTATTCTTTAACTTGGCGTTGCCAATAATTGTTGAAAAAACAGTGGATGATTTAATAATATGGCTAATCTAATGAATCATATAAGTAATGAGATGTGTAAAGATCTACTGGCACATTTCGCTAACAGAAACAAATATTTCTTTTCCAATGCATTTTCTTCTACTCGAAGAACACTGGAAAGATATTAATTTAGTCAATAAATTCGTTCTACACTAGCAGAGGGACGTTTAAATAAATTAAAAATTCAAATGACAAAACAGTTAATATTATTAAATACTGCTTATGATTACGTCGCTGAAACAATATTGTATAGTAAATAATCTATATATAATCTATATATAAAATAAATAAATATATATATATATATCTTTAATGGGGCGCGTTTGCATAGACAATAAATTAATTGCATTTCCATACGCTGACCGACGTTGAACGGAGCTGCTTCCTCAAATTTCTGCACACATTCGACTGAATGCTTTGTGTGCAGGTTTACAGACGTGTACCGAGACCACACACGATCTATGCACGCGTTGATAGGTACCATGTGTTTTGATTAAAGGGAGAAGCTTAGAGCAGGCTCTCGTTAAGCCCTTCTTATCGTATGGAAGAGGCTTTGATGCAGGACTGCAAGGAATACCTTGGGAAGCAGTAATTAGCTTGCAGTGATTAGAACCCATACGTACATAGCGCGTGCGTTCGAAAAATTTCGACGTGACAGTACACTTACGATACACGTATATTATCGATACCTACTGAAATTACGTGGCGAGACAGTATAGTGAAATATAGTAACTAATATAATATATATATATATATATATATAGTAACAGAATTTCGCACAAGTAATTTAAAAAGCTTAATTTAGCTTGGAACTTGTACGCATAATATCTTTCTTAGCTTTCTTTAAGGTGTAGATGTTTTTCTACAGTATAAGATGTGATTTTAAAATAACGAATTTCACGCGACGACTGCTTGCCTTGTATTCTTAAATTAATATTTGGGTCAGGAAATATTATTATACGTAGGTACATCATTTTCTCTTGCGAAGCCAGAGGTCGGTATTTGTAATATATTCTGCGTTCCGAATGCTGTAAATGCATCATTCTGTTAATAATTCGAACGAAAATTTCTGTTCAAAACCGATCTACCGTAAATCGAACAAAAAAATTTCTCGTCGGTCTGTCTATCTTATTTATAACGCCTTCTGATCTCGTTTCCACGTCCGCATATTTTACCCGGCTGAATTGAACCAGAGCAAAAAGTCATCGTGTACATATTCCCAAGCCCTGTTCGCAGACGAAGCATCGACACAAATTTTTTTCCCACGATAAAATGGTTTTTGAAAACAAAAAAATTCCCAACAAACCGTGTTACACTTCGAAAGCCGAGTATTATAACGCCCAGCGGTATTCCATTATATTCGTAGCGAAACATGTGCCCAGTTTTAATTCATATCGCTGCCGTTTGAATCGTCGCGGCGGTATTATCGCGAAAGATCGTTCGTATTCCGCGCGTTGCGAATATCTCGTGGTTGTTTAAACGAAACCACGATTTATTGCTGGAGAAACGGCACTCGCCAATTGTTCCTCTGCCAACGTCAGACGCCGTATCGGCTCGTGTCTAGCAACAAGTTGATGCTTCCTTCTATGCAACGCATACTAGCGAAACGTCCGTCGCCGTCGTCGCGATCAGGCCGATAGTTACGCGACAAGAACTGCTAAACACTTTGGGTGTTAATGCCAACAGTTTCAACAGAAACGTGCGCACAATGGTCTGGCCGAATTGTGAAACGCATTTCGAACGCGTGCAGGTTCAGCGGTTACATTATAATATCCATTTCACGGACGAGCACATCGTTTCGCCTGCGATAGATATTTTTGGGATCGATAGGACGCGTCGTAGAATGAGCCCAGGCCGATAGGCTGCGAGTTTAGCCGGTTAAATTGATCCTGCGAAAATGTTGTATAAATGGAAAGTGTGGAATAGGGTTTCGAAAATTGGTTTTAACACTTTTTCAAATTGACCGTCGTGCGCGCTCTCATTGCCCGCGAAAGTGGGTATTTTATTGGCCATATGGTATGTACTTGCGACGTGCATACTCGGAAAATTTAGCAAATTCGAGTTTCTCGAAACGATTCCTGGAATGGAAGAATTTTGTGTCAATATTTTTGGCTTATTTTTTGTCAGGTAGAATGTACGTGTCTATATAATTTATATAGACTAAAAGTGATAATTTGATTTCGTAATAGATATAATTTTAATCTGGATATTTTGTTGCGCTTTGACAAGAGAAGTTTCATTATTTCGAAACAGTGAATAATGTTACTTGGATGATTCGGTTTCAATTCAAAGAACTAGAGGATTGTTGACGTAATAAAATCAAACGCATCGAATGTATGTAGTATCTCGGAGGACGGATAAACTTCCCACAAATTAATCTTGTAGAACGAGATCGCGGAAGTTTCTATCTCTTTATTAGAACTCTAGTAGAGCAACGTCATAAGATCTTAATAATCCTAACACGTTTCTCGGTTAATACTAGTTCGACTTTTATTTTATCCTTCTTTATAATAGTTATGGAAGTATCTAACACCCCATTAATGAACAAACAACGAGTAGTAATATAACGTAACACAAATAATAACTGACTGCAGACAAAGTGGGCGACGAACGCATTGAGATTTTAAATATTGCATATCGCGAACAATTTTGATTCTTTGACTCTCTGAATAGATTCTATGCAATGCTGTACAAATTTTGTACATAATACGAATTCAATATTTACATGTCGTATGATCTGTTACTTGCGCCATACGTTCTGTATTATAACTTCAGTAAATATCGATTCTCTGAATCATTGAGCTGGAAATTTTGCGGAAACAAAAATTTTCAATGCCAGGTACAACGGCATTTCATTTCAAAAAGATCGAATGAGCCTCCAATAATTCCTCGAATAAAACTGGATTATACCTGAAAAAGGTGATCGAAATTAAATTCGTTTAACTCTTTTTTAAATCATGATGATCTGTGTAAGCAACACTTTGGTTTCACAATAATCCCTTAAATCAACGAAAATATGTTCCAAAATATTCTGCTTATATATTCTCGACTACTCTACTCTACTACTACTACTACTCTACTAATATATCTACATACATATATTATATATTCTACTTAGAAAATTCGATTACTATTAATCCGAAAAGCCCGCACAAAAAATGTATTGCACATATAATATATATGTATAATACAATATCTACATGAGAAACAGGCAGGTGCAGCTGTGACTATTTCTATACAATTGGAAGGGAACACCTGAAACCGATAAAGTAAAAATATCCAGCGGTCCAAGTGCACCGCCAGTGTCTCGGCGATGACACGCGTCTCTCTCAAAAAAAAAAATGTGTTCAACGCGTAACCGATGCTGTAGCATTGGTAAAGACGTCAATCATGAAATAAGTTTTCGTCGCCTTTCACGCACGCGACATTATCCAGTAGCGTGCATGTAAGTATACTTACCAGCTCAAAGGTTCCATTCTCTTCTTAACGTACACGCTAAGAATCCTATCACTGGCAATCCTATGTAATCCTTCCCCGAGGCGATGCGTCGCGACGCGGCCGACCGCTAAAATACGATTTTCACCGGCTCTCAGGCACTTTCAAGGCGGGCAGACCGGGATCAAAAGAGTTTTATCTTGCTTTTGAGGATCGACCGTGTTCCGGCTCGTCCGTGTCCGGTGAATATTTTATCGAGGGCGAAGACGTTATTTTCCAGTCGCGCTATGGCACTTAATAAATAAGTGGACACCTGTCTCCGTTCTTTCTTAGACTGTCGCGTTTTTGCTTTATTTCTTGAACGCTCGATCCTTCAATCGGTGAAAGGGGTCCCCTATTTTATTTTCCCAGATTTTCGTTAGGTATCTCGACGAGCAGTTAACGGCGACTTGTTTCGTAGTTGATTATGCTTGGATGATATTTATTGTAATTTCGTTAGTATTGTATTATATTTGGACGCGGTGTCGCGGCAAAGGATTTTAATGCTTCCTCCGTTTAGGTAGTACTTGTGATTATGAAGAAATCAAATAAATTTAACAGATTTGAAGCTCGAGAGTATGACGAATATGTTTTAGTAACAATTTTGGTTTAATCAGTTAAAGCGTTTTCTATAATTCTATTAGACAAGGGTACTTGTGTATAGATAGCATATTTGCCGTTTCTCTGCTGTTTCTCGTAAAAATGTTTTATGTTATTTGACATTGAAAGAATGTTATTTCGGCGTTCGGCCAGCGATATCTGACGCTTTCGGATCTACTTCTTGACATTCTGTTGCACGGAATAATTTACCGAAACACATGACGATTATACTCGACTGTAGGATAAGAAGCGACAACAGTCAAGGAGTAACCGGTGAAGAGAGATTATATCGTCGCGATGCGCTGCAAACCTTTTCGTTCTGTTCCACGAGACTTCCTCGACGAAGGCTCAGGGCTAATCTCGTCGGCTGAAAGCCCGTCACCAGGAAAACTGCCACGGTGACGTCTGTCCAAAATTGCCCGGCTGCTTTCCCGCAATCAACTGTTCCAGCTCTACTTTCACGACAATCGTTGTTGCTTCTTTATTAAATATCATGCTGATTATTTTTTTCGAAGCGGAGCTTGCCATGAAAAACAACTGACTCCGTTGGAAATGATTTCGCTTTTTAGACAGCGTACTTCAACTACGTTCATTGCTTTAAAAAATGTTCACGAATATTAACGAACAGAAAAAAATTGCATATTTTATTAATTATTTTTTCATTGCGTTTGACCCTTGCATCAAAATCTATGTAACGTTTTTCTGAGCAAGAGAAAAGTGCTTTGCGAAGGAAGCATTTACTCCCAGTCGTTGTGAGATTAATGTTCGCTTAACGCCAAAAATAATGTTCATTTATCATGGTATAATAGTCTCTGCGTGGTTGGGTTTATCATGATTGCGTTTCGTGTCCGCGAACTGTTATTCAACACAACAGAATACTGCATGCGCCGCAGTTTTGTTGCATGCGCCTACCTGCGGACTATGAAACCATTACGGTGAAATCATAGTGGATATAATAGAATGTTCAGTGAATTCGGTACAGGCACGAACAAAAAATTAACGAAGTTGTAATCATTTTCTATCGGGTGTCCGAATAACTTCCAAGAAAGTCAACTGAACAAATGAATTCTGTTATATTACTGTACATTTAACTCTACGACGTATTATAATGAACGTACTAAAGAATTTTTTCTTCTATACTCTTCCTTTTATCATTTTCTTATGATTTCCCTTACTTTTCAGCACGGTGAACTGTACGAATTATTTAAACGAAAAATTGAACGAAATTATCACCCCTCTCTCTGTGTTCCGTGTTACAATGACTGTCACCAAAGAAATTTGCGCTTCATACTTTCTCTCATAGAATCCCATGAATATATACATGGTTTGATGGCATGTAATTCAATTTTAAAAGTGATAAATATGAAGCAGCCCAATATTTGATATCACTATATAAATATTTTCAATATCAAATAATATTATGTCACAGGGAGTGATATTACTGTTATTATTATTGTTATTATTATTATTCGGTATATATATGTATTTACATACAATCTCTCATCAACTCTTATATAAGCAAACATTTCCAATATCCTTCTCCAATATCGACAATTTCACCAGATCCATTCCTCATCTTGATCAAATTAACCGAGGTGTTGTCGATTAGCAGGTGACTTATTTGATTTGCTGCAAATTCGTTTGCGACATTATCGAACGGCAGGTGAAACGTCAACGGGCGTTTAAAAGCCACTTTAACCCGACCTTTATTTCGTTGAGCATTCTGTAGGAATGCTCGATCCGAGAAATCACTAAAAGCTTCAAAGGGCGCGTAATCCAATTTCAAATGAGAATTGAACGTCTGTTATATTTAACCACTTACCTAGACGCGACCAAGTATTCAATGCCGCCGACTCGATTATTATTCGAATTGGCATAATATTAGCGTTATTAACCGAGAGGAATTAGAGTGTCACGACTTGGAAATAGACCACGGGAGAAAAAAAACGACCCTCTCGCCAAATTTCCGCCACTTAAGCAGTATTTGCCTCTACGATAAAATCATTAAGGAATATTTAAAACAGAATATACGATCTTGCCAGGCATTGCCTTTTGTACAATACTGCATTAAATAGTTATCTCGCACGTTTTCCAATAGAAACGGCAGCATTTATCACGGGACAGCGTTCGATTACTGAAAAATTCTATCAATTTCCCTGTACTCCCATTTGTCTCTTTCTCGACCACGTTTGCGTCTATTCGTATTATCAAGCCAGCGACGACATTGTATACGAAGAATATTAACAAACGCAGCCCGTTGTATAGCCCGAAAGTTTCGTCATAAAGCGCCGTTGAATATTTCTAGAAAGCCGCCGAGAGCCAACCCCACGTAAATACGTCTGGTCTGCAATGAAAGGCTGGCGAGCTTTTAAGGGGCAAGTTTTCACATTAAAGAAAGGCGTCCGTTAACGTCGACTGTACCGCCCGCCCGAAGACAATTCTGGAGCACTTTTCCACCCCGTGACTCGGAATCCTCCAAGTCCAGTGGCAATGAAAACGAGTTTGTTTGGGGCACAACTGTGTTTCGATTCGTTCCGATGCGTCCCGATAATTCTGTTTTGAATAGCTGTATCGAAGTTTTATATAGTACGGCTTTGTATAATTTCGAAACAATGTCTCATATAGAAAATGGTTTAATTTAGATGATAGCTCGACGTGGAAATTGTTCGAATTTTATTTAAACGTGAAGTAAACTGAACGCGTTACGGTACTGGATTGTTATTTATAGTTGACGATGTTCGAAAGAATTTAATGGCTATTCGGTTGTTCAACGTTTGCACTCACCCTGCATGTAATATCGTTGAAGTATATTTTTCTTTTTTGCGCGTTGTATTGCGTACATGCACGAATATTTCTATATTAAGCGTTTCCATCAGACTTAAATTTGCTCTATGACACTGCGGAAATTCTGAATGCTTATATGCAACGCTATTCTCGATGCTTGTGTGCTTCGATGAAATACACAATAATAGCAACATATCGTTATTTTGTACTACTAAATTCTTATCTGATATTCTAGAAGAATTTCCTACTTCAAGTTATTCCACGTTCATAACCCTTTGATACTGAGAGACGTATACAAAAATTTGCATACCTTCCTTATTACTTCCTTATAATTTAAATGAAAACAATGATCGGAATAAATTGCGGTTCAATGAAAATGAGAATTCCCACATTAGCGTGTCTCCGCGCGAGCATCTAATTAAACAACAAATTATCGACCTGCGGTGACCAGCAATTACGAGCAGATAATATTAAAAAAGCTTATTCGACTGCGACAAACGGAAGCATCGAACTATCCGCAAGCAAAAAAAATCTGCAAAAAGAAAAATCTATGGACAAAACCTCCGTCGCATTGATTCCGAATGAAAGCAATCGTTTCGCAGGAATACGAAGGTAGTCTTGGCGATTTTCACCGCGGCGCATAATTCAGGCACAAGAGCGCGGCTTCGACACGACAAACACGATTCTGCATTTGAAACGAGCCGACAAGGGTGTACCAAAGAAATTCATCTCTTACCTTGCGCGCTCCGATCCTTTTTCTTGCGCCGCGGCCTCTTCTTCTGCACCTTCTCCGCGTAATTAGAAGACGACGAGTCGTCGAAGCCGGCCACTTCCTGCTTCTCCGCTATCCTCTTCGCCTCCTCCTGCCGTTTCTTCAACAGCTCGTAAACCCTCTTAAAGTAATCCCTGGCGATATCCTCGTTCGATTTATTCGTCAATACGCCCCCGCCCCTCGAGCACTCGTAACCGTCAACCGTTCTCCCATCCAACTCCGTCTTCGAGTCATTCTCCTCCGCGCCGTCATCTGGATCCTCGCCGCCATCCACGATCTTGAACGTGTCGCTTTTCTTCACGCTGGATCGCGCGTACAGATCCTTGTAATCGTTGAACGCGTTCTTGGGAATCGTATTGTAACCGCAGTCGGGCGAATTCACGTTGGACACATCGGCTCCACGGTTTCTCAGCTGCGCCTTAGCGGGCACGTGGTTCATCGGGACGTCAGGCTTCGCGTCGACGATCAGGTAATTCTCTTGGAGGCTGGTGCTTGGCCTGTCGCTCGTTGACACGGAAATCACATCGGAGGTGTCGTCGGTAGGGGCAGCCCCTGGGATTCCTCTGTTCTCGGGGCTGACGCGCGGCTGCCGCGGCGGATCCACGCAGTTCCGCAAGTTTTGACAGATTTTGCAATTCCTGAAGGAGCACAGACTCGCTTGAACGTCCTTCCACCTTGGCCCGCCCGCGTAGTTGTCCTCCTTCGCCTCCATCTCGTCCGACTCGCGATACAATTTCTCGTGCCTCTTCCTCTCCTTGTACACGCGCCAGGACTCGTCCACGTTGTCCTGGCTTCTGATGCGTCTCGGTGGGTTCTCCTGTTCAGAGTCGAGGCTGCTACCCATCTGTCCGATCAGGACGTCGCTCCTCGTCTTTCGATAGAGCTTTCGTTTCTCCGTGGGCTCTCTGGTTTGCGATCTCTGACGATGAGTCCTTCGAATCGTTTCCGCGGCCTCGAGGGTCGCCTCGCTTTTTGAACGACGACAGCCCGTCCGATCGAACGAATCTTCGGTTGGCCGTCCGGTGAATCTCGACGATCGCTCCTTCTCCGATTGTCTGGTCGATTTCTGTTTCTCCCTCTGAAGGATCTCTGGATGGAACCTGATTATGTTGGTCTCGCTGCGCACCTTTCTAGTGTGGTAACCCCGAAGGTTCTCCGGCTGTCCGTGATCCGAGTACCTTTTCTTTATGGCGACCTGCGACTGCGAGTCGCAACGGCTCGAACTTCTCGACCGTTCCTGCTCCATCTTCTGCTGGATCTTTCTCTGCAAGAACGCTTTCACCGCCTCCAGTTCCACGTTCTTCGCTTTCGAATCGGCTTCTGTCGACTCGCAGTCCACGCCGGGATTCGCCGAGAGCTCGTTCCGGACAGAATCGCTTTTCGAAACGTCGCTTTGTACTTCCGCTGCGCTAGACGACTTCTTAGACAGCGCGTCCTCCTTTCTGATCGCTTCTCGAAGGCGGTTCAGGCCATCGATGATTCTCCGGCTCCTAACCTCGTACTTCTCCTTATCAGTTTTCGGCCCCGATCCCTCGCTGCTCTCTTCCTCCTCCAAGTGCACCAGCTTGGGAAGAATCTCGCTCTGACTCCTCAAGTAGGCTTTCATTTTCCTGCATCGCTCCTTAGCGATCTCCTCCGGGCTCTTGCCAAGTGTATGCTTCCTTCGAAGATCCTCGACGATCTGCTGCCTCAAGTAATCCCCGGCAGAGTAGCTTCTCAAACTTGTCATCGTCCCCTCAGGCTGTTTCGTTGTTTTCTCGGATTCGTTGCAACGCCGTTGCCTTTCCTTCCTATCCCCTTCCTTCGCCAGGCTCGCGTCGCTCCTCGACTTACGGGGCTTGTAGCCGAACTGACAGGTGCCGAACTTCGTGCTGAACCCCTCGATATTTCTGTTCCCCTGGGACGGAATCAGAATCGTCGAGCTGGGCGTGGAGGCGGAGGAAAAAGACGAGACGGTCGACGGCTTCTCGCTGGCCGATCTGCTAACAGGAAACTCCTCGTGCGTCCTGAGGCCTTCCCGAAACGAGCCTCTGGCCCTCTGTGCCGTTCTTCCCGTGGTCTCGACCAGAAGACGGCCATCCTTGTCCAACAGCTGGATGACAGGGAGCGTGTCCGCGGACGTGGTCAGCTCCCACTCCCAGTGAAGCGGCTTGTCCAGCTTCAGTCTGATGATCGGCTCCGTAGGTTCATTGGAAGAGGAAGAATCCGGATTGACCAGGCCGGACGACGCGGCTGTTATAATCGGGTGAGCGTTCTTCATGTTTCCGGTTCTCGCGATCCAGCGCACACGCCGGGGCAGCTTGCGTTCTTGCGCGGAGTTCGACCACCTTTGGCTTAACGGCCACCGTAAACTTTCGGGCGATGCCGGACGATTACGGCGAAACGATCGGCTCGATCCTCGGAATCGGGATAATTTCTTTGATACGGTGTCCCCGTTTTCCGGGACGAACGGCGGAGACGATTGATAAATATCGCAGGGGCGAGATGGTTTCGTGAGGACTCTAAGCGTCACTCGGTAAAGTCACACGGCTCGACGGTGGTTTTTAATCTTGAAACATTCTTTCGACGTTTGTCCCTGCGGCAGAGACACGCGGAGCGGGGACGAGGCATATTTCCGTGAATCGTGTTTATCAATGTGTGCAATCGATGTATGCAAAATCAATGAAATGCGCTGGATACGTCTGTATGTTGTCTGGACGATATATTCAAGTACGATAAATATATTTAAATCGCTGAATGTTCATGAACTCGTCAGTTGCCGTCTGAAACGACATCCGGAACGCGTTAAACGTATACCTTTTGCACCTGCACAAAAAGTTCGTCCGCTCTTCGCGTTATTAATTATTCGCTACCTTGTCATATTTCGTTTTCTACCGAACACCGAAATACACAATATCCATGGAACATTTATACCGTCCCGACAGTAATGTTCAACCGGAAGGCAAGTATTCGCACCACGTAAAAATCACTGGTCCCCTCACTCCTTCTTTCGTCCACGATAATCAATTGGTGGCCGATGGATCGGAATACCCGCTATCAATCATTGTTCCACGTTCGCGCACGGTCGTCTCTTCACTCGCCGACCATTCAATATCGCGGGCTTATTCCGCTTGCTCGAAGACGCGACCAGCATGATACCCACTGTCCGTGAAATGCGATCGAGAATTATCGTTCGAACGGAGAATCGAAGCAGCGTTACGCCGCTTGCGTAACGCGACCTCAGACGCTTGGCAGCTTGTCAGAATCGAGGGAGTTTGACTTTGAGATGTTTCCGAAACGGTTTCATACCGTTTCGCTAACCCGTTTCCCTGTGTTTGCGCATACTGTTCACGAATCCAGCCGCGAGAACGGAGCACGATACCGATACGAGTACGCCTCTTGTCGCCCTGTACCCCGAAACGAATGAAGCGACTACGCGCGAACAGTACAGCCGTGCAACGTTCTAACAGAAGAAGCATGACAGAAAAGTGTGATCGATAATCGAGCCCATGGTCCTCTGAATACAGCGAGGTTTTCTTCTTTCATTGTCGCCGTTCTTTAAAATAAAACATCCCCTCCGCATTTCAAAGCACACTTGCATCTAATATCCAAACGAGACTAATTTATCAAAAAAAAAAGAGAAAGAAAAAGAAGAACAGCGCTTGCGGTACCACTTCGCACCATTTGATTAACACTCGAATACGCGGGCTGCGTGATTATATTTCTCGTATATCAAATTGAGACCGCTGGCCCGCGTTGATCGCGTCGGAATTCACAAGTTGCACTGCCACACTCGCCGCAGTTCCATCCGACGGAATGTTCATATACAGAAGAGGAATGAGAGTTTCGCAAGGCTCGGGCGTGATGTCACAGGCGAGCCGAGGCATATCTAGCACACCGACCCGCGACGATACGTCGAAATAAGCGTCTGGCAGGAACGTCGCGACGTTCACCGTTCGTTCGTGCATCGGTACTGGCGTCCCGAGAAATGGCGGCCGTTTTAGCACGGACGCCAAGGTGCGCGTGTTTACAAGCACCAGGTTATAAATAATCTCGCGATCTCCCTCGCGCCGCGTGCAGATTTTTCCCGTGCGATCGCTCGGTCCAGTTTCGTACACCTACACGCTCGAGGAAGGGAGCCGCGGTTGCACGAACGGGTTCGCCGGAATCGTTGTCCAAATACATATCGCGTCCGGAACAACGGCCCTCGATCCGGCGATAGGATCAATAAACGAATATCGCGGCGCTGCGCGGTCTCTTCGAAACGGTGATTCCCTTCTTCCATTCTGGCTTCCCCGTTGGAACCGAGGGAACGGCCGCCAAGGTTCGAAGTGTCCCGGTTTTCGACGCGTCTCGAAATATCTCGCGCGTACGCGGCTGGTGGTCCGTCGAGAAGGAAGAGAACTCGCCGCCGCGATCAGTCGGGACTGTGCTTTTTGGCGATCGTCGATTTTTCGCGAACGGCCGGTCGCCTTGAATGAAACGAGACGACGAGTCGCGTACGTGCCGGACGGAATGAGGGAATCGGTGACGGAAGCTTGATTGACGAATTTTATCGGCGACCAGTGTTTCTGGAATCGCGAGGAACCTTCGAATCGCGGAGGTTTCGAGTTCGTCGAAGGGAAATTCGACTTACGGAGGCTTCGCGCTTCGGCGGTCGAGGTTCTGGGCGCAGCGATGACAAAACTTTGAGTTACGGACGTAAGCTTCGACTTACGGAGGGTCGAGCCTGGCTGAATTCGAATTACAGAGGTGATGCAACGGATCCGAACTTGGCGAATCGTGCGAGTTATAGGGGGTCGGTGCTTCGAGTTGCGGGGATTTTTTTACCGCGGAGAGGAAGGGTATGAACCAAACTCTGGTGTTATGGGGGTTCAAAGTTAACGAGTAACGCTTTAAATGAAAACGGAGGGGTATAATGTTTTGTCGTATCTTGATTCTTGCAGATTTGTTTTTCACGAATTTACTGAATTAAGGACGCGGTTTACCCGTCATCAAGCGATGGTGGTTAACTTATCAATGCAGGTCTGCCGTTGAAATTTATTCATTTGATTTATTTACGGAGACAAAATTCTTTGGCGCTAAGAAATAACGAGCAAGAGAATTGTTGATTTTTAAGAAGATTGTGCAATCCTGGTTAATTCGAAAAACTGCTTTGAAGAATGCCAAAATTGTCTAAAATATTAAGAACGAAAAAAGGGGACTACATATTTCACCTATACTGTACATATAAGTCCGATAATATCACCTCAAGTTTCAGCATTATATGGCTGCCTCTTTTTACCATTATATCTCTAAACATGTGCTCTTCTAAATTACATTAGTAACGATGGAAATTATTTTGTTCAGTAAATATCAATAATTATCTTCTTCGAGTTCCGAGACGGGCAGAACATTTTATGTACAAAATTCTGATTGTACGCGATTCATCAGTAGAAGCAAGACTTTCCCTTGCGATTCCGATTGCGAGAATTTGCCTCTTCTAAACGATAGATCAACCGGAAAGTTCTGTCCGTGTTTGAATTCAAAGGAAGCGAAACATTTTCGATACATTCGTTAATATTTACCGAACAATATAATTTCTATCGTTGCCAACGCAATTTAGAAAAGCACACGCCCAGAAACGCGATGGCAAAAAGAAGCCGCCATGTATGCTGAAACTTGAGACGACATTGTCTGACAGAACCTTCCGGTATGCAAATATCAATTACTACAACTTGTTCTAATCGTTCCCGTATCTACGCAAACGAGGGTAAGCATTCGCGCGAAATTACTGACAAAAATGATCAAAATGATAAACAAAAATAAGATCGTCACGCACACCGGTGTTTCCCGAACGTTCGCCTGATAGCATAGAGTGCAATGGAACGACGCACGGCCGACGACTAGTTTCCCGAGTAACATAGTTCGTCGGTTCTATTGGATCGATGGATCCTTATCGAGATTCTGGCGTCCTGCGGCGTCGTTCGCCCGATCCTCCCGCGACTCGTATACGGGCCAGCCGCGAATTCACTGCGGGCTCCGCGCGGCTGCGTCGCGACGCGCGGCGTCGGCGTGCGAAACCACGCCGCAGTCGTGCCGATCCGAAAATAAATCCCGCGGGATCCAAACGGGTGGAACGATGGAATGCTGGCACGTGGGATGTGTCACGAATATCATTCGGTCGGATGCTCTTGCACCCTCCTGCCAATGGACAAGGTGTGCACGGCCAGACGGCGCGTGTGCGCGCTTGTCGCACGGCACCCGCTCGTCCGCGATGGGTGTTGGCTTTTGACAGTCGAATAGAGCGGCGAAAGGTAGTCGGTTTATTGGGTGCGCATGGTAACCGGACGTGGCTGTACCTGTTATAGCTGGATGTAAAAAGAAGAAAATATTGTGGGGGAGAATTTTATGCGCGACGGCGAGCTGTGTCATCCGGTGACATCATTGTTTCGGCAAGCGCCGTTGCGTTCCTGCGTTTTCGTATTTTCGTGTACGTCCCATGGTGCGATAAAGTGGAAATTTTAAGTGTGCCAGACTACGGTCGATCAATCTGTGACATCATTTTAATGTACTATAACTTGTTTCTTTTTTTTTTCTTTTTTTAAGCAAGCCACGCGATTTTTATTGACGCTATTTTTACCACGATTTTGTGCGTACCTATTTCGACCGAGAGGTGTCGAAGGACACCTTTGCGTTTGTATGCAAATCATTGACAAAACTGTCGGGACTACAGATTATCAGTTAAATATAAGTAATTTCAGCGATACATTTATGCATATTTATTAGAGATTATTTAATTAGGCTGCAAATCGTAGAATTAGTCACTGCAATGATCTACATCTACACTAAAATGCAACATGGCGGAAAACCAAGCGAATATTAAAGTTACGCAGCAACACCTGTACTCTCCGTTCCAACAGAAATCGGGATTCTCCAAACTGATTATAATTGATATGATGCAGTCAAAAGGTGTTGTTATTTGGAATGGACTAGAATCGAAAATATTTAAAATTAGAATTTGTTATGAGATCCTTAAGGTGTCAAAGGACACCTCATGGTAGAAATAGGTATACCACGTGCATATTTCTAGATCCAGGATGAGCTAGAAGGAAATTCATATCGCTGAATTAATTTAAAAACTACTGTACTAAAAGTCATCAAATTAGTCGCGGACAAATGATTATACTTGGAGAATAATTTGCAGACAAAATTGGAAAAGTGTCTTATAACACGTCTTGGTGTAAATAGTATTAAACAAGAGTTAAAGTAGCGGAGGCTGTGTTGGGCCAGGCAATATCTTGACGTTAATATTTCGCCATGATGCAATATTTCGACGATTGATTATTTGTTCCAGTACAAAGTATCCTCCGTTATACGTAACACTTTTCCAACGATTTGCCGACACGTCGATGCCACTTTTATAAAAACAAATTCCAATGCATAAGAAGACCTCGAGCAATTTTCTAAGACGCGAGACCGCGTTTCCTCGTTTAATGCATTAACGATGTTAACGACAAGGGTATAGAATTCGCTTCGCTAGAAATTCCACAACTAGAGTTCAACAGAAAGTTTCATTAGAAGTTCGCAAACTGTCTATAACACGAAAGTTGACGCTGCAATAAAGTCCTCGGCCAGGCGCCTCGCGCATCCCGGGCGCACGACATTGTTTGCCAAGATAAAACCTAGTGCTGGATCAATGGCCTATGGGAAATTTGTTTACCCTCGATCACGAACAAAGTGCAACGATGTATGAGCACAGGTGTACACACGCATCGAACATCCCCGCGGAAATAAAGCACTCAGTTTATCGCGATCGCCGATGTCACGTTTCCTTTAGGAGCCGCGAAAACGATGCCATTTTGAATCTCGATTCTTCTCGACTTTTCACTCGTTCGCCTTCCTTTCCGCTGTTCGATCATTCTTTGCGTCTATTGGAAATATCGCCGTCGTTGCTACCGCTTGGCTGAAAATGAAGACGTCTGCAAATAAATCTGCGACAGTGGACGATTTATTAATTCGACAATGAAGCAAATGAAACCAGCCAGTCTATTTCAATTAATTGCTACCGATCTTCGAGGTCTTCGAAGTGCAAATCGAGTCCACTGTAACAGAGAAACGTTGCCTGCGAAACGGTGTTACTGAAATGTATTTTAAATGTCCACAGTATCAATACCGACGACTCGTTTAATTCCCGAAACAACAAATTTCTTGACCTTTCGTTCTATCGCGCGCAACGCGCATTGAAATTGAAACGTTTGAAATTCTGCGAGTGTTCCGATTTCGCGTGGCACAGAAACCAACTTTAATCGGCGAACAGTTAATTG
This sequence comes from Nomada fucata, assembly GCA_948146005.1. Classification (NCBI taxonomy): domain Eukaryota; kingdom Metazoa; phylum Arthropoda; class Insecta; order Hymenoptera; family Apidae; genus Nomada; species Nomada fucata. The sequence continues at coordinate 8,907,308 of OX411282.1, forward strand.
AGCGGCATATTATTAGAATAAGACGATCCAGCTTATCCGCTAAATTTAGGAAGAATTATTGGCAGAAGTGAGCTGTTAATCGATAGCGACGCCGTTAATAGATCGTTCCACTTGCGCAACGTTTATGCAAATCGTGAATCAGACACGGGGCAGCGTAATTGCGAAAACTCGCAGGTCTGGCGCACATCTCGTTTGCTCATCTCCAGAGCTGGCGCAACGATAGAGCTCGCTCCTCACGGAAAAAAGGGAACGCGAGCAAAGTGAAACACGATCCTATTAATTTATGGTATCGCTGCGCGAGCGAGGGTCGTTCAAATTGAACCTTCGGCGTGACACGTATTGTGAAAAATACGGAGTAAGAAAAAGCGAGAGAGCTTCGTGAAAATAATGAAACTGGAAACGAAAGTTCGTTTTTCCGCGAATGAAACAAAAAGACGATATTGCGACGATGATGAAGCTGTTTGTGTGTTTCATATTGCGAATGTATTTATCGCGAGCGCGGATACGAGATTGCATTGTGATTTTTGTGCCTGTATTTTTCATTTAATTTTTTCATCGAGCTGTTGGCTGAATGAACTTTTTAAATTGGAGCCGGTTTGCGACGAATAGAGAGTGTTGCAAACGATAGAATGTCTTAATAAATATAACTTTTTAAATTAATAATTAATTGCCTAAGTAATTTTTTGTCTACTTTTACGATAATAATAATTGCATATAGTATATACGCATTGTGTTTCTCAAAATTAAATGGACTCTAACTCTCTCTTTCCTTCATCAAGAATAAATTAGTATTAATTATTATTTAAACTAGCTTTCCATTTTACTACAGTATGTCAACGTGTATAAATTTATTTTATAATCAGAAAAGTTAATTCTTTGATATTCATGTACCAAACTAACGAAGATATTTCAAGAAACGTGAAAGCCCTTTCCTGGCTCTTTTAATTTGTATCTCAAGTTCCTGTGCTTATCCATAATCCGAGAAATAAGATGAGAAATAAGATTCTAGAAATTTTTCGAAGGAACTTATAGATTTCCTATTAGTTTCGTCGCTAAACGGGTGACTAAATGAAACATTTGGAGAAAAAAAACAGATACTCCAGTTACAGCATAGAAAATAATAATTTATTCAGCGTTCAGCGGAAATATAAACGTACAGTGTACTGCAGGAAAACATTTCTTTCGAAATGAACATAATGTGTCGACTATCCTCCAAATTGCGTATGACTCTATTGGGCACAATGAGGCATGATTGGTATGGTACGCACGTTTTCTTTGCGTACGATATCAATTTTCTCCGTCTAAACGTTTATAAAACAGTAATAAGATTCTCGTGTTCGTCTACAAAAACGTATTACTTAAGGTTAACCGGTAAATTCCTCTAAACGTTGATCCTCGAGACTCTGTTCTCTGAAAGGAAACTAGCTCGTCTTTTTAAGCGTTCATGCTTCACGCACACGACGAATGTACAATGGATTCATCGCGCGTGCCTTCGTACAATTTTCCCGGAATGTACACTACGTTTCGTGCAATCTTTTATCCTTCTTATCATTAAATCCAAGCCGTACTGTTTGACGACAGACGCTTTAAATTCGCACGCGATGCTGAGTCAAATGAACGGAGCTTAGGTTTGTTCTTTTATGCGCAACTAGCTCACCTGGCAAATTATTATCGTACTATTATCACTGTTATGATTTACGTTCCATGTATTTGAAAATACTGAGTCACGAAAATGACAATTGTTCATCATTTTCACGATGGAATGTTTTGTAAGGGACGAACTGACAAAAGATATTTTGTATAGCGATATAATATAAATAGTGTCAATATGTGATAGCAGAGTTCAATAATAAGTTTCGTTTCGAAGTAGACAAACGTACGAAACAAGTATCGGCTGGATTTTTAATAAATTTCCAAGGTATCCTTTGCCTTTAAAATGTCATTCTGGTCCAACCAATGGAATATCCATTGATTTCTCAAATAATTAATTAATACTAGACATGTGAATGACCATTACATTTGACTCAACGTCGAAATAGATCGCAGGCCCTGTTCGCAGTACAAAGCAGGTGCCAATGGAGCTAAAAAAGTCTGTGAACCATGATTCGATTAATAAACAATCGCTTAGTTGTAAAAACTACAGTCGCGTTAAAGAGTAAAATCAATTTGATAAAACAAAACACTGCAAGTGGAAAAATAAATCCACGTCTAAAATTCTATAAACCGTATTCAACTGCGTCTAATAAATTTCTAACTCGTTAGAGTAACATCATTAAAGGAGTTATGCGAGAAATTAAAATAAAAAAAAAAAGAAATACTGATATAGAACAGTTTATAATTAACGATATTATACAATAATTCTCGCGGTACACAAATTTCGCAACTTCAATGGAACGTCGGTGCAATAATGCATGTTTTGTTTTTGGATAGCCAATCGAGAGAAATCCGTGTATCGTGGATTATTGCTTGTTCGAACTGCGCTTCAAACAGGAGTCTCGCACAATTTGCACCCTCCGTGCTTCGCACTATCTACCTACGTAAATTAATGTTTATAAAAGATCGCATCACCAACTGCGTGGTGAGCTAAATCGTATTGCGTTTTACAGAATCGTTATCGCGTAATAATACTCACATTCATCTTGTACAAGTACATATACATATGTGTCTATAAATATATGCTTGATCGCTTCCGTTTGTGTTTGTGCGAATTGCGGGCACCGAATGAAAGCGAAGGAAACTGATGGATATTTAAGCGGCAAGTGGTCGATACAATAATATTTAAATAACATTTTTTGAACAAAGTTCTACGCGAATCACAGGTGGGACTGAAATTAGTTGAGATTCAATTATAATCTGCACTTTATTGGCAATCAAAATAATTATAGTAAGTACGCGACTTATTATTAAACGAAAGGGGCTGGAATTGTTCAGATATTCCAGAGAACCAGACAGCAGTAAGTAATATTTACACGTTGATATTCGTTCAGAATGATTCTCAGTATATATTTCAAAATATATTTCTATAGGATTCATTTAAATGGAACTAGATCAGCTAGAAGTAGAGAAATTTATTTTTTAATATCTCTTTTTTCTTTTCCTATTTAAAATTCACGATTCTACTTTCCCTCCTTTCAATTATAATTCTACACTTGCGTCTGGTTTGCGTCAACAATTATTTATGATCTCTAGAGTGTAGCCTTCAAAAATCTAGCGACACTGTTTCAAATTCCCCGCCAGTCGAGGTCGGAACTTGTCAAATCTAATTTCGAATTGCATTATCCGTGCAGGAAATAAATGAGTTTCCTACGAAACGAAGTGGAACGTGCTGTGTGCAGAACAAAAATCGGCAAGCGCGTGGATTCCCTTGACTTCCACTCAACCAGCCACGTGTCGCGCAATCACGACCGGCAGCAATCATGCGTATATAATAATACTAAGTCTTAAGAAGCATACCATTTACGTATTCCTATTGTATCAACGACACGTTATTCTCTTCTTTATCATTAATCTCTTTCTATATTATATATATATAAAGTAATTCTTTCGCACGAACGATAAATTATCATACTTACAATAAGTCAACAGAGGAAAAATAAAACGATTGCATAATCGCACCGTGTTAAGTCTCATTTGGCCGACGAATTGCACGCTTTCAATGAAAACCGCTATACATATATATGTATATATATATATATCACCTTTCGCGTGTCCATCCCCCAAAAAGTACTGTCATTTCGATCTTTCGCGCACGATTATTATTTGCCATCGTTGCATTTTACTTCCAGGTCGCACGGACCCTCGATTCTTTTCTTACCGTGTTTATGATAGCTGATCACAAATAACGATGATAGACACGTGGACACAGTCAGCAGTGGAAGAATGATGCCGTTTCGAGAATCGTAGAATATTTTTAGGGTAGCCCCCCCGCGATTCAATCGCGTACACATGATCTCGGTAGAAGCGCATCTGAATCCGGCAGACGTGCCAAAAACTTGACGAAACTCGAGGCGCCCTTTAACTCGATCTGTCACGGCTGTCAAAAAGTTTCCTGCCGCCCTGCACGCTCGACACATTCGAAACCAGACCGAGAACTTTGCACGCGTCGATAGAAAATCGGTCCTCCATGGCACACTGTTCTCGCCAAGTTTCCAGATAATCGAGTTCTCGACAATCGCTCCGAGCATTGTTACAAAACACGACTGTATCAATTACTTAACCTGATTATTTTCCGCATGCGATTTATTGTCGAGGTAAGCAGAAGAGATTCGATCGGCCGGGGTGAAACCGCGGAACTGTTCGATCCACAAGTGACGCGTCAAGTTTTGAAGTACGCGATGTTTAAATTTTCTACATTTTTCTTCTAAATGTTCGGTGGAAGCACTCCGATTTTAGTTTGAACCGTCGGAACGAAAGTAGAATCTGAATAAAGCTTAATTCGAGAATTTAAAATTGTAATCGGGATTTGATACTGATCTCTCGTGTGCCAGATGTAATATTTGCAAATTCATCGGGCTCATTGCGAGAATTTCAATTTCGATCGCTACGTAACATTGCAGGGGTTCAGCGCAATGTTAAAGTAATACGAATAACGGTGCGAGTTATACGTATAAGTAGATTTAGCAAAGCGAACGGCTAAAATGAATTTTGTATTTAAAACCATCGTGAAATCCTTTTTATAGCGAACCTATATTGATGAATGAATTTCGGTGTCCTTGCGCAGGAATAAAAACTGACAATAAACGTAACATCGCGTCAAGAACATCTGACAAACAAAAATCCAACAACTTCAAAAGTTACGAGGACACGAGGACTGTAACACATTGAGTATCATTCATTCTAAACTGCCTCCATAAATATTTTCCGCAAAATTATAAACAAAAACGTATGTGATAAAAAAAAAATCGACACCTTGCCTCCAACAAATTATTCACAACTATTTTTCTTCAACCGCGAACAGTAAAATTCTACATTACACAGAGCAGATACTCTTCCACAATTAATACACAGCGCTGGGCAAAAGTTTCATATCGAATGAAAATTAATACTATAGAGACTGGCAGTAATGAACTTCGATCCTACACATACGCTTTAGCTGGGAAATGTTCTGAAATTCTCAACTGAAAATTATTCATCGGTCGTATTATTTCTATTTAGCTGGAACTGCTTGCTGGTCCCAACGTTTGGCTACAAATCATTGTATGACGCTGCAAGAACCAGGCATGGCACATTTCTGTCCATCAAACACTCGACTGTCTCATAACACAGTTATTCATCACCCAAAGGACGGTGCTTACGGGAATCGAAATGAGAGTACCTTTTCTTCGCGACACTGGATACTAATGCGTATCAAATTTGATCAGCTGAACACGTACACATAACACAAACAGCGCAACAAGTATAGTATTTTCGCCGCTACTCTACCACGTAAATTACTTCCACCTTTACATTATAATTACGCAATACACGCAGGATAATGGGGTTATACACGCGCGATTCCTGCGATACGCTATGTCGCCAAAAAACAACGTTCTCCTAATGCAAGGAAGGTTTGCGACAATAACAGAGCTAAAAGCTGTTTGCCGTTTCGCATAATGTACACGACTGAAATTCGGTCGGAGAACGAAAACTAACCGTACTAAGGGTAATCAACGGAAGAACAGATTTCTTGTGCACGAAATTGACGTTCATTTCCTTATTTTGCTATTGTTATATCCTATTCTTTTTCTTTTGTTTTTACGATTCATTGAAGCATCGTTATCCTATCGTTAAAAATGCTCGATTAAACGTTGCTTTTGCTGTTCGAATATCAATTTGATTATTGGTTACCGAATAAAGATTGCAAGTTATTCTTTCGTCTTTGAAACAATTTTTAAACCAGTACACAATTTGAACTGCGAAGGTGCAGTACATGCGTACACTCTGTCACTGTTTTCCAGTGGAATAGAAAAAATTGTATGAAGCATTTCGAAGCAGAATTGCAGATATCGTCACCCTCATAGCGATATCATGAATGTGAGATTCGAATAAATTATGGAAATGCATAACTGAATGTAACTCGATAAATTATGGAAACTCGGAATTAAATGTAATGCTCGCGATTGAATTATGAGCGAAATATGAATTATACGGAGATTCGCGATGTAAAATCTAATTCAATAATTCTGGAGATTAACATTTCCTGAATGTTCTTGAGAACACCAGGCTTTACAGCGCGCATAAATCTAACTGTCAAGTAATTTTCATTGAACGACTCACGATTTCAGCATAAATGTATCGTACGATTCTAACTGGATTATTCATCGTGCCACTAAATTTGATGAAGCTAAATTTACACTTAACATTTTCGATATTCATAACAATTTCATCAGGGCACTGATTACATTCTATTTAATAAGTAATTACCATGTATATTAATTGAGTGTAGGGACGCGATCAATGGTCACAAACAAGTGCTATACCGGTTCAATTAAATCCCCTGTAAAAAAAACCCTTCATCAGCATTAATACAAAACCAGGTCAGAATATATCCAGTGAGAAAATTCTATACTTCCTCCTATTAATTTCACAGTCCGGCACAATATAATATCGATTCCATATCCGATTCCTATTAACGATCGTGTTCATTTTCATTTGTTACAATTTCGTCCGATTTTTCGCCGCGGAATTATCAGGTCACACGAAGAATGCCAGATTCAGAGGGAAACCACAAATCGTGTCGGTGCCTTTTTTTTGTTCCTGGGTCAGGGGAGTCGTAAATCCGACGAAGCCTCATTATACGAAAATGATGTAAGAAATTACGAGGAACAAAGGCGGATGGGGAATTGAAGCCGAGTAAACGCGACGAAATATACGGTCCTGCCATTGATTTAATGCGTTTGACCGAAAAATCTGTTCGTCCTTGGTGCTCATGGTATCCTTAAATCATTGGGGAAAAACGGAAAATCGGTTAGTCGTGATTTAACCGCCGATATTACTCTAAACGTGTATCGAACGTTCGACTTAACTGGACGAAAGTTTGGTGTACCATTCCTTTCGCGAAACGGGGCAAACTGATCGGAAACACGCGATTACTTTTCGTTTTGTGGATTGGTGAACTGGCTCGTTCGATGATAGATATTCCTGCATTGTCTAGAAATGTGGGTATTTGTATTTCTAGTTGCTTGAGGGACTTTTGTGTGCATTTTCTTCAAGATTGTTTCTCTGCAATCTGTGAATTAGGGCACTACACATTTTTTATGCGAATGAAATTGTGAGAATGAAAAAGGCTCTGTTGTAAAAATTGTTCTACTGCATATTTCGACCTATGCTTTGAAAACCGAAGAAAGTAAGTTTGATCAAAGTTCTTGTGGCGATTTCTAAGAAGGTGCCGCATACGCGAAAATAATTCTACATTCGGATAGAAAGCAAGCGATCATTCAGCAGTTTGTAAACAGTTTTTCTATCAATCATATCCAATCGTATAACTTTTATACTAAAAGATTTCTTTTAAAACCCGTATATACTAATTGTTTTCAGTAAAAACGTAAAATCGCCTCAATAATTTGCGAGAAAATGGTTCAAAGAAGTACAGAACTCTCCCACGAGGAGAAAACTAGATCGTAGGACTCTGTAAGAAAATTTCGATTTGGTGAAATATTGTATTTGTTTTTAGATTCTAAACTCGCCGCATTGCCCGACGCAACAAATTTGTAAGACCTTATGAAACTTCTCCGTTAATAATTTAATTTACAATCAAGTAGTCCCATTGCTAACTTCCCTATAACATTTATATTCGTACCAATTATAATTTCAACAAACGACGCTCTAAATTAATAAAAATCTTTTCGGTATCATTTGCGTGATTACATAATTCTTTGTATATTCTCGTTGAGCACACAAAAATCTGTTCTTCGGTTAAGGCTTAAAAAAACGTGTGTACAGAAAATTAATATAGCTTTGGACGCTATGGAGCGTCGCGATAAAATTCTTGTCGAGATTCGACGAAACGACGACGACGGCTTATAGAAGCTACGATTTAACTATACAGTACAATAAAATACGAGGCGTGGGGTTTCTGGTTTTGGAGCGAAGCGATTAATACCTGAACATTCCTCACATTTTGCTGCGGTTTGTATCTGCGGAGAAAATATTAAGCAAACTGTTACTTCCTGGATTTTAGCTGTTCGTTGAATAATATGCAGGAAAAGCAATTATAATAGGGGTGAACAGTATAGTTGCTGGCGGTTGGACAGTGATTGGCCCTACTTTAGAAAAGACGAATGGTAAGAAAAAATATTTGCTATGCTTCTGTCTAATGAACATTTTGAAATACCACATGTGTACCTTCGTGATTCGAATGCAGCCAGTATTTTGCTACTCATATTTCACCAGTCAGTCTTAGCCCGGTCAATAACTATCTTTTTTCATATGCAAATATTTTCTGTACATTTTTCTGAATCCTTGATCTTCCATAATAAATTTTAATTTATTTTTATGACAATAGAATCTTTCAGAGCTATTTCTGGTGATTACGTTTTTAACTTTATTAAATTAAAATTTATTATCGAATGCATACGCGAACCACTTTCTTGAATGGCCAATCACTGTATCACTTAGCACTATATCTTGTCGTTATAATTGAACATTTGTCCATTGGAATATAACAGATCGTATTCTTTGTTGAATGTATCAAATAAATTTGACGAAGTTAAGTAAGACTTGAAGAAATAAGAATTAATTGATTATTTTATACCGTATTGAAAAGTACGTATTTGCCAATGAATTATTAATTGGCAGTACAGGGCAAGTGTATTTATATCACAGACGACATATAAGGACAACTATGCAAAATATATTTTTTCCTTTCCCCGAATTCATGGGACCCCGGGGGCCCCATTGGAAGCTTCGATGGGGAACGTCTTCTGGGGCTCCGGGGTTCCAATTATCATTTTTGACGAAAACATGATTGAAATGATAAAAAATGCAAGAATGTGTAATTTAGAATTTATAGTATTGCCGATACAAAAGTGTAGTACGAAAATAATTGTGTACCAAAAGAGTTGTTGAACTGGCGCGACAATAATTAATTTAGTTCCAAGTATCAGATGATACTTCATAGATTCATTGTATTAAATTTTTCGAATTAAATAACTGAACGGCTGTTGCATTTAACGAATATTGTCCCCGTGGTCGAATGAAATTTAATCTACGCCGCCTCGTTTTCCGAACAGCCATCGATAACTATAATAAAATATTTGTACATTCAACATTCGATTCCATTTAACTTGAAAAATGCTTGAAATATTTCTCCAATAGGTTGTAATATATGAAATGTAAATATCACTGCTCTACATTATTTAAAACAATATTCCTAACTAATTGAAAAAAACCGTGCACGAAAAATTTAAAACCTACATAGTAACATATTCGGCATTGTTTATTTGAAATAATGTTAAGAATTTTTCAGTATATTGTTTTGAACGATGCAACAAATGCAATAGAATTTCCGGTCATTCTTCTTCATGAATTTAAACTTACAATTAGTTATATTACGGTTCAAACTGCGCGTAATATTATAACGATTGAAGAAGATAATAATAATGAACGCAGTATTTGTTCTCGATTTATTAAACTTCCTACCAATGACACAAGCGTCATACAAATTGCGTTCTGAAATTTTCTAAATTACAAAAGCACCACATTTCATGAAAATGGAACTAAGAATATCGCGTGTAGTTCAACGTCAAAGTGGCCTCCATTCAGATAATGCAATAAACCTTGACTAATAAACTGATGTCAATTAAGCGCTACGAAATTTATACACTGTAACCAAAGAAAATGTACCTTTCATATATTACAAACCTAACATTAACAACAAGATAAGCCAAAACAGATACCGTACCGCGAGTCAACGCACGGTACACCAAAGCCTCCCGCATTCCCCCAGTCAATCAAGTCGATTTCAATTAAATCGTCCACTAACCTGAGCAGTATTTTCTCGTTTCTCGAAGGAGCGCCAGTCGGCGTCCAGCAATATCTCAGGCTGTCCAGCTTCGGGATCCACTATCTCGCCCGGAACATTTCCTTTCAGCGTCTGTCTATCGGGAGTTTCCTTCACTCCCGACAACTCCGCGTCACGAATCGCCAGACTCCCAACGGGACCATCCGCGTCAGGATTTCTCGCACCGATCACAGTGAATCCGCCTTGAAATTTCACAGATTTCTTTCTCTTCGGTTTCTTGCCGGACTGCGTGTACGTACCGCCAACGGACAACGTCGATTCATCTTCCTCCCTCCCCTCCAATCCAGTCGGATCGTCGCGAATAAAATTCGCGACACGATCGTTGGTTCTACTCGAATTTTTATTCGCGATCTCCTCCATGATCGCGGCGCACTTGTCCCCCCGTCGAGACGGGACGTTCAATCCTTCGGAACTTCTGTCCACCGTTCCCGCACGATAATTGTCCTTCTTCTGAACGTCGAATGGCACGGTCTCGACGGCCCTCGCCTCCAGGCCTCTGCGGATGCTGAAGACCGATTGGTGTTCCGGCACCCGGTCCCTGTCCGTCCTATCGTTACTCTCGGGGTCCTTGTCCGCCGTCGTTTCCCGTCGAATCTCGTAATATTTCACAAAGCTTCTAACTCTACCGGGGGTTATCGTTACAGTGTCGCGGGATTGGTCGTCACTTACAGCTACGGGTGTTACGGCCCTGTTATTGTCATTATTATTACAATGGGGTCGAGGAATTCTTCTATCTATGGCACTCTTGTCCCCGTTACTCGTTCCTCTGCTTAACTCTAACTGTCGCGCGATACCGCCACGATCATGCGACTCGTCTTTCGCGTCAGTCTTTTCGCCGCAGCCTGCCGCCCGCGGACGTTCCACGGAGCCTTCTGTTGCTCCACCTGTTCCGAGTCTCCCGTCGGACACGTTCCTCGTCGCATCGGTTTGCCTAGGTTCAACGCGAACTCTGTTAACGATCATTGGCGGCGCCGAACGATCCTCGCTTCTTGTTACTTCATCTTTGCTCGGGCTCGTTTTGGGTCGTTCCTCCTTGCGATCGCTACACATTTCACTAGTTTTCTGGGATCTCGAGGATTCTGTTTTCAGTTGGTCGTCGATTGAACAGTCCGTGTTATTTCGAAGGCTGGCGGACTGCTCCAGGGATTCGTAATTCGTGCTTCGATTAGCCGGAATTTCGTTCGTCAGGGAGGTGGCATCAGCTGTTTGCCTGAAATTATCAACAGCCTCCGCAGCAGCTGTCCGATACATCGGCTTCGATTCGATTTTTTCAGCATCGTCCTCCCATCGACCAGGCCTCGTTATCTGTACGTGATTCTCGGCTTTTTTCGTTTCACCGTTCGCCGATTTCAATCTGATGTTGCTGAAATTGGAGAGCAACTCGTTCAATACCTCGCACTTCACTTCGCCGGCGCTTCTCTTGTTCGCCTGGATGACGTTCTTGGGCGCTTTTGATCTCGGCAGAGTGGCGTCTACTTTTTTCAACGATGCCTTCGATTCCTGTAAAATTTTCTCGATTCCCGACTCCATTCGCGTCGACTCGTTCGAACGATCGTGGAGTTTCCTTTCGCCAACGTCCACGGAGCTCGATTCTTCCGTTGTTTCTGTTAGTTTCGAGTGAGCTGCAACGATCTCGCAACTGCACCACACCTGGCTCGAATTCTCGGACAACATGTTTTCTAAAAATGAGTTTCGCCTAACGTCCACGGGAACAGCGATGCTCCCTTTCGTTTCCACGGAATCGAAACTTTTGAAGCTATCCTGAGACTGTTTGTCATCCGGGATGCTCGTGGCATCGTTTAATTTGTCCGTGTAAATTTTGCCGATCGATTCTATGGAACATCGTTTGGTTGCGCTTCGGGATTCATCGCGGCTGCCAAAATTATCGGCAATCGTGTCCGATTCTCGATCTTGCTGCTCGGAATCGTTCGACCCGGAATCATTTGACTCGAAATCGCAGCGGTTCATCATGTTTCGAAGCGATTCGCTCACGAAAACTTTTCTCCTGTAATGCTGCATCGATTCACCGGGAGGATTCATTTTTACCTGCCGCTGTTCCTCTATTTCGGTGACGTTCGCGTCAATATCAGTCTCCGACTCTTTCGACGCTAAATGCTCGTTGCCGCTATTGTCTATTTCATTTGTTGTTACCTGTTGATCGAAGACTTTCGTCTCGTTTATTGTCGATTCTCCCACGTTCGTCGCAAGACCTTCTTCGTCGCGAATTATTGATTTTTCCTCAACGAAACAGCGGTTCACTTTGTTCGACCCAGATTTCTGCTCGATATAGTCAAATCCATTTGCCTTTCCAAGAACCGTCTCTCCGTCTACCATATTATCATCTTCAATCCCGCGCGTCGGATGCAACAGCTTCCTTCCATCCAGGCTTTCTTTATTGTCTTCCACATTGTACGAAACAGTCATCGGTGTAAAATCGTTATCGTCAGGCAGCTTATCCAAACAATCACCTTCAGTCGGCGCAAAACTGCGCACCGTTTCCGCGTCGATTGAACTCGTCTCCGTTTCGCCGACGTCCACCGCCTTTATCTTGCCTCCCGTCGACGTCGAACGAAACAATTCGTCCCGTGAATCGAGGTCGACCGACGATCGAAGCACGTCGTGCGAATCGGCGCGATCGTTTCCATCCACCGGGAACGACTCGTCGCCGTCGGCAGTTCCAGAAAAACTCGAGGCGGTCTCCGAAGACGACCACGCAGCCGTGCCATTTCGCGCCTTCAAAATGGAAGGGAATGGTGCGTCGCAGAACTCCGTCGCAGAGTCCTGCGCGGCTCCATGTTCCTGGTCGAGATCCATCGCGTCAGTAATTTCGGTTAACCGCGCGCCACATCCGCGATTCCAGGCCTCCTCCTCGTCGATTATCGGATCGATGTTTTGCAAACTGTCGGACGTCGCCTCGCCGTTCTCGTCCAGCTCGTAGTCAGGCGTCGAGGAACTAGGAGACTCGATGACGAATCTCACCTTGGTCAATCGCGGAACGGCTGCTTCCTCCTCGAAGCTCTCGGTACCCATTGGCCCGGCGGACCTCCGGATATTCAACTTGCTGCTCCTGTCCATGTAGTCCTCGAAGATGAAGCGACTGGGCTCGTCGAGATTCCCGATGATACGGTCCGCGAAAGTGGCGGTCCATCTGTCCAAGTCCAAGCATTTCTCGAACGGTAGATTAGTCGTGGTAACTCGAAAGCATATCTCGTTCTCCTCGTCCTCCGTCGAATTCTCGAAGGATTCCAGGAACGAGTCGCGAACGGAATTGGCGAGTTCCACCGAGGACAGGTTGCCCGGCTCGTCCTCTTGCTGCGGTGTGCTGGACATCACGTTTTGGAAATCGTGCAGCGTGAAGAACAACGGCGGATACTTGTTGGCCTCCCTCTTCGAGAACGCCTCGAATATAAACGGACGTTCCCGTGGCTGTTCTGCGACGTGGCTGGGGCTGCGTCTGTCGTTTTTGTCGTCCTCCTCGTCGCCTGTTTCCCTCGTCTGCACTGGGTCACCGTCCTCGAACCGGAGAGGCGACAGCCGGGGCGTTCCCCCCGTTTCGATCGAACTTAGACTGTTTAACGTTTCTTCTTCGTCGTCTGCCGCCCGGGCGTTCGACGTCCCTTTCTCCGGCCGATCTCTGGCGACGCGAGGTTTGATCCTACGAGCTGCTCGCGGCGGCGGCGGCGGCGGCGGCGGCGAAGGCGAAGGCGAAGGCGGAGGCGGCGCCAAACGTTTTCTGTCTGGCTTCTTGGAACGTGCCGGTGACGTTCCTTCCGGAGATTTTGCAATTGCCGCGGGCTTCGCTTTGCGCTTCTTCCGTCTCGGTGGAACTGGCGGTGTGCTGCCGTCAGATTCTGCGCCTGAAACAACGATTGATCGAACGTTGGTGTGCATGACACTGGAAAATGACGTCGCGGCACGGTCTATCGCTCGACACCGGTGTGCACTGTCACTGTTATCAGTTCGAGGCTTCAATTCCGCCCCGCTAATTGGCGAACGAAGCACGGTCGACTGCACGCTGGATTTGTACACGATCGAATGATAATTTTGTTTCATTGGACAGCGCGGATCGTTTGCGGCGAAGGTTTGCGGCCGTCACGTTTGCGCGTTTAGGAGCACCGATCGTGCACGGTTCGCGGTTGATTTTGATGATCGTTCGAAATGCGGAAACGCGTGTCTAACCACGGCGTCAGACCGTCCGAGAGATACTAAAGGTGATTCCTTAGAAATGACTGACGTCCCTCGATCCCTCTCTCCGTAATGCGGTCAATAACAGCGATTCACTAATGCTGCCAAGTTTAAATTTCCTATTGAATGAAGGAAGACCCTAACGAGACACCTGTGAAGTTCTGAAATCAATCTTGCTTCCGACCCCCGCAAGAGTTTGCTTGCTTTCGGTACGTGTTAGGATTGATCAGTTCCCTTTATTCAATCAGGGCTCATTTACATAGGTCGAACGTACACAATCTCTGTTATCGAATCGCAACGTTAATTAGCAGTAGTAATGGGTTCGTTAATTCTCGTAGGAAAAGATGGTATTAAATATTACTTATATATTTATTAGAAAGCTGTAGTTGATAATGAAATTCCGGTTCAATTGAGCTATTTGTATTCGAAACAAGAGACTCGATAAATATATATCGATGGAGGACAAAATTTGATGATAGGCTCTTCTCGACGCTACGTTATCAAAGCATATCTGGAAATTGAATTTTAATATTTTTCTTCAATTTCTTCAATTTCGGTTCTAAAGTTTATTTTAACGGCCCCCCGGCAAGCAACGTATAGGCATCGAGGATTCAACTACAACGATACTGTTACTGACAGATCATTGTTCAAGCTCGTACTCTAATCTTCCTCTGTCGGCTAAAAAAAAAACAAGACTGACGTGACAGATCGCATTAAACGTGCAAATAGAAAAAGCAGCAAATGGCGCCGCCTCGAAGTCTGCACAAGGCTTCGTTCGTTAAATGGATAAAAACAATTCGATTACGTTACGTAGCCGATGCAGCCACGTTCGACATAATGGCTGTAATGGTCTTAATGGCATCTTCTATACGATACTGCACGTACAAGCGCAGACCGCCTACGTTGGAGAACCGAAATTTAGAAAGGCCAGGTAAAATGTCGTTGTTGGTCGTTGAACCATCGAGTCTGCTTTTTATATGTTCCACGTCATGTATGCAATAATTGAAATGCGAAAGAAATAAGAATGGAAATAAATTTGAGCATTTCTTTAAACCGTTTCTTCGCCTCGAACATTTAATCCTACGTCCCCATTTATTTACGTTACGTTAGAGAAATGTTTAATAAAGATATTGAAAACGTAAGTCAATCGAAAAGTCGAACTTACACTTTTCAGCAGGTTGAAACACGCGTCCAAAAAGTGTCACCTGTACGCGCAATTAAAGGCAAATGTAATTGCGACAAATTTAATTCGAAACAAGCTTCGTCTAGGATTTCAAAGAATCTCATTGCTCAAAGGAAGTGTTACGTAACATTATAGTAACATGATTACCAATCAGGGCTCAATTTCGATGTCTAAATTAACTTCTATGCCCAACATAATTTTATTGCATAAATTCAGCTGAACACCTAAGTTAATCGTCATGTCTACATTCATTTCGATGTCTGAACAAGCTTGACAAACATACCAGACACAGGACGGTTGGAAAAATATCGTGCGAGTTCAATGAAAATACGTTCATGGAGTAGCTACTAACTTGTTAATCGACGGTTAAATAAAAACTTGACGGCTCGTCCGGCTGACGTCGAAGTCCTCTATACTCAGCAGCATACTGGCGGACTTAAGTGCACCATTATCGACGAAATCGGTCATGTACAGGCTGTTTGCATTGTGATTACCCATTGCACTCGATGCGGCACTGCTGTACGCGCTCGACGTGTTTTGCACGGATGCAACGTCGGTGGTTCTTTGAACGAGCCATTTGTTTGTCATACTCAACGTATCTGCTTCCGAGGACACGTCGAATCTGATGTCACTGAAATTAATGGTGACGAACTTATAAACTGTAACCGGGAAATATCGAAAAGTACATTGAGAAGAAATTTCTTTTACCCGAGATCGCTTTAATCAAATCAGGTTGGATTAATTCAGTTTTGCACCGCACAATGAATTTCTATTTTACAAAATTGGGTGTATTAAGTCCGAAACGTTCTCATCGCATTACCACTATTATTTTAGCAGGATCAAAGATTTATAATTCACTCTTAGAATATGTGTTAATTTACGTTTGAATTTCCATTAAAATCGTTTTTTGATAATTATTATAATTATACGATACAAATGGAACATACCCCAAAAAATCCGTCACTTAAAACATTATTCATACCGAAAGAATAATAAAATCCCCTGGCGAAATTATTCAATGAATCAAAGTACGGTGAATCCACTTTCCCAGCAAAATCAATAAACAATTCCTTAATAATAATGTTGCTTCGCAGCAAACAAGAACAAGTATTGCTCGCAAAGAAAATTTGCAACGCAGTAGGTCACAGATTACTGGATCTACGTCGTGGATCGTGAAAGAGTAAACGAAATTTCAGTTACAACGATTAAAAAGAAAACGCAAGATACGTGACGAAATTAGTGGACAAACTTCGATTGAAAAAATTCCAAACTTCTCTCCACTCACCTCAAATAATTATTTTCCGCGGCTTGGTTGTGAACCTGCCTGGACGCCGCGTTTTTACGGGAGGTAGACTGCGAGAGAACCAGCTCGATCGTGTCGGACGAGCTCTGCAACATCTTCAGAGCATCCTCGTACCGCAGGTGCAACAAGTTCTGTCCATTTATCGCCACGATTCGATCACCTGTGACCAATGAAGTTCAGCGAATTAATACGAATGGGGATGGAAAATGGGGGGGGTTCAAGTGTACCTTTGTTCACGTTCCCGGCCATATCGGCCGACCCTCCGACCGACACTGCTTGCACGTAGACGCCACCGTCGTTACCCTCCGTCACTTGCAACCCTATACTACCGCCATGACCCCTTTCCAACTTGATCGTCTCCAGTATCCTTTCCTCGGCAAACGACAACTCCTCAAGACGTGCCACCAAGGAGGCGGACATTGACTCGTCCTCGGTAACACGGAAGGTCTCGTCGTTTGTACGGATGTCAGCATCTGTTGGAAATGAAACTGTACCATTTGCAAATGTATTCGAGTGTTCAATGATCTTTTCGTTTTGTTTTCGAGAATTTATGCGGCCCTGAATATTCGATTTGACGGTACGTTAAATTTGAAACACAGTTAAGTAGACTTGGGGTAGTTGAAATGTTCTTTTCGTGTACAGTATAATTCGGGGATATTTGATTTGGAAAAGAACGAGTCCGTGGTTCAGAAAATCTTGCGTTTTCTATATTAACATACTTCTATTCGCTCTCTTATTTCGTACTGAGTTGAGTAAAAATATTCTGTTTCTTTTGAAGCGTTTCATTCAACGTAGTTGCATGAATAATGATACTTTAGGGCAGCAAAACTGTCTCTGTATAAATAATATTATTGTATCTCTGTATAAATAGTATTATTTTATCTTTGTATAAATAGTATTATTGTATCTCTGTATCTCTGTATAAATATTAAGTGTTGTTAAAAATAATTGAAGTAGCTCGCTTTTATTTTGGCAGAAGTGCGAGATAATAAATTCCTCAACATTCCGGCGGATGAAAATTTATACGAAAGTGTTACTAACTGAGCACGTATGCCTCCGGCAGAGGAGATTCCGTGGATCTCGCGGACAGCGACTGAATCGACGATTCCGTGTCTGATTTCAGCGACAGAGACTCCATGTCGTCGGTAAGGGCGGTGTCTTTCTGCACGAGGCTGCTGTAGATCGCCCGCGTTCCCATTTTCACCCCCAGACGACGTGGTAAACTCGGCGTGCGATACCCACCATTTTGCCTGGGTGTTCCGTAATTCGGCAAACTCGACGTCTTCATCTACAACACACGCAACACCGGTCCATTTTCAAATTCGACCTGATCATTCACTGATTTTCGCGTCGAAGTATAACAATTCACTGTACTGTAACTAGAAATATACATGAGTTTGTAACATTTGAGTGCAATGATACATTTCAAATCCCATTTACTCCCTATCACTTTCACAAGACTGCCAAAGAATTATTGATTAAATTTGATTTATTGCACACGAATTAGTATTGTATGTATCGAAACGATTCTCTCTTTTCTAGCACCTTAACTTTTTGTTGAACGTTCCTTACGAATCATCAGAATTTAGATGGAACCAATGTCAACAGCCCACCGAAACGTTCATTTCTAAACATTGGGGTGGGCGGAATTGCCAATTTCATTGATCCTTTCAAAATCAATCCCAAACAATTTCACGGGCAAACGGAATTTTTATATCTATTAAATGATGCTCGAGCAAAAGTCGGCCTGACCTTGTGCAGCGACTTCTTCACGTCGGAAACGTCCCACACTTCATCCGGCACGGGGAACTCGTTTTTCCTCGAGATCCCAACCTTGTTTATCGCCGCATACAGCTCCTCAGGATTATCCGGCTTTCCGACCTGATCCATGTCGTTCGACGACATAATCTTTGGAAGCGAGTAACCGCACTCCGTTTCCGTTTCGATATCTGCCCGCGAACAGTTGTACAGCTTTCCGTCGTTCTTCGGCCCCTTCCCGTCCAACGGGAGCGTATCGTTGGGACTGGTTAAACTCCTCTCAGACTCGTCCTCCGTGTCGCGCGACTCGCCCTCCGGTTCCAATCGAACGTTCACCTGCGCGTAGAGCGCGTCGTCCTCGGCGGAATAGAAACCTGGCTCACGGCGACAGTCCTTTGGCTTCGGGACCACGTTCGCGTCCTTCTCCGGTTTCTCGTTCTCCTTGTTCTGGTATTCCTCCAGCTGCATCGTGAAATTTTGCCTCACCGGCGAGTTCTTCACGGTATGCGCGATGGCTATTTTCGTCTTGCTGTCGTGTGACTTCGACTTCGACGGCGACACAACTTTCGCCTCTATTGTCGCGGGTACGCCGAATTCTGCGAAATATTTGACATATCACGGTCCAGATTAGAATCGACGAATGTTCTTCGTGGGTTAGTTCATTCGTGGACAGAGATTGTTATTAAATAAATCGCAATCGTCGCTGAATTTGGCGATTAAAAGTTGGGGGGATATTAATTAATACGTATTATATAATTACGCAATTCATAGACGTCAAAAATAAAATAAAGTTTAAATTTAGCGCTGCTATAGACGTGGTCCATGAATTTTTGTATACGCTTTATGCGAAATGAAAAGTGAGTACTCACTTAAAAAAGTTCGACAAAAGAATTCTAATCAAGGCGCTTTTAACTCTTCAACAGATACTTGAATTTCTAAATACAGCAAATTTTTATTTCAAAGCAAATATAACTGTTGCCTGCCATAATCTCCCACGGAATCGTAATAAAATATTGACGGTTTCCATCGTCCTTGGAATGCCTGATTTCACGGAGAACAGAAAAAAACCTGCGACGTACAAATGCTAGGACATACCTTTCGCTAGTCCCTGTAGCGACGTAAGCTCCGAGCGGAGCCTTAAGAAGAACTGATGGTGCAGCGAGGTGAGCTTGAAAGCGAAGTAACTTCTGGAAAACAAAAATACTGTGAAACTCGAAGCCTATGCGACGTCCCGAGTCGTGCATTAAATCTTCTTTTGATTCCCATTCGACCACACAAACTCGAACAGCCTTCCCTCGAATCGGCCGCTTCCATTCTTTGATCTTAAAATCCGCCCAACATCGTCGTACAGATATATCTTCACAATAATTCAACAAAATCCGCCCGCTAATTAAAGAACATTCCACCCCCACGCCCTCAAGACACTAACAAAAGAGTGCGCCTCACGCGCAATTCGTCCATTCATTAACTACCCGCGCCCTCAAACTCAGAGCGAATTTAATTCCCTCAAACTGTCCATTGAATTCATTCGCGGGCCAGTTCTCCCTCGGGCAACCAACGAATCGATTAAACGGATGCTTACTTTCGATGGTCCATTCTCAGCTTGAACTTGCACCGCTTCCTGTTCACCTTGCTGTACACGACCAGGCAGCTTTTGCTGTAGCTCAACGTTTGTATGTCCTTCCACTGAAACTGCGCCAGCTCGACCCTTTCCCTCGGCTCGCCGCCCCTCTCGAACAGCTTCAAACCTTGCGCGTGTATCGCCAACCAGACGTTGCTCTCCGTTTTCTTCTTGCCGCCCTTGCTGCTCTTCCCGCTATGGTTCATACTGTTGTTATTGTTCATATTGTTCACGTTGTTGTTGTTGCAGGCCTCCACGCGATACTTCGCCTTGTGGCATCCGTAAATATCGTTGGCGGTGGCGCTCTTGATCAAACCGCCCGGTTTCCGTGATTCGTACAGGATCTTCGGGACATTCTCGCAGGAACCCAGTCGGGACACCTCGATTCGACCAAGCATTTGGTACTCCTGCGGTCTGCCATCCTCGCCGTAAATATTGTCGCCGGGATCGAGCATTCTGTTGGACGCGTCCCGATTGTCCACCGGCCTTTTTCTCCTCTGCTGCGCCATCACCTTCTCCAGGTCCTTCGAGTCCACGGTGGCGATGTAGTAGTGCGAACCGTAGTCCGGCAGTGTCTGTGCGTGGGTTATGAACATCTCCTCGGCCTTGTTCGAGTCCAAGCCCCGTCTGTCCCTGTGAGCCTGATGAAGCCTGGCCCGAAGGGCATCTGTACCCCCGTTGTTGATCTGCGATTGATGCTGATCTATGGTGAGGATCAGCGACTCTGGAACGTAGTGCTCCAGCAGGAAGTAATCGCCGCAGCCGTGTTCCTGCGGGGCGAGACAAGTAGGGCATAATTGAATCGAAAGGACTCCGTGATGATGCACGGGAAGAAAAGAATGTGGGTGGAACATTTGTCATACGTACGGGAAGAGTACATGGATTTCATGTAATTTCGTGGAAATTAAAGTGATACTGGAAATTATTGGTGTTCTGGATTAGTAGTAAAGATATATCGTGTACGTTTCTTAACGAAGAATAATATGTTTGATAAATGTTACTGGTCGTATCTCGTTAAGAATGTATTGTTGGTTTTATCTGTTAGATCATTGCAAGTAATAAACAGGATTCGTGGGCAGTGCTATGATGAATATTTGGTACAGTTATTATAAATATGTTATAGAAGAGAGGTTAATAAAAGGGTGAAAAACGAAATCTTGAACTTGATATCGAACTCGGAACAATTCAATTCATATTGAATGTATTAAATATTACCACGTGTCATTAAAAAATAAGAAATACTTTGGTAATTGGAATTCTGGCGTGACACACCCGTATACACGGGTATCATCATCAATATGTTTGCCCAATTAATTATCTATTACACATGTAACCTGCTACGTTAGTCTTATATATCGATGTTTAATGGGTTGATTTGGGTCCACGCATTTCCCGAGAGATATTTAATTTCACTGATGTTTTTACAAGCAATAAATTTCACATTTACTCACGTTCACGTTATAATTTCCAAATTCGGCCTGAAGAGCGAGTCCGGTCAGATTAATTAACTCGGCATACGGGCACACCAGCTGTTGCTCCAATATACATCGTCGTATTTGTAGATACAGTAGATGTTTCGATATCCAACTCCTAAATGGATAATTTGCAATTGACGAGTGTGTTTACGTACATCATATTTTCGCAAATCGAATTGTGCGTGTATATTACTGTGTTGATAATCATTTTTAATAAATGATAATAAATCGAAGTCGCTGTCTGGTTGCTTGCAAAAATTTTCGAATTTCCCCTCTTTAAAAATGATTAGCTATTGCAGAGTAAAAGAGCTGTATTGCAATTCATGCGTTCCGTGTCGTCTCTGATTTGAATAATTAAACCGTACTCGGTAGTGAGCAAAATTAATATTCAATAAGCATTAATTTTATAATTAAGATCTAAAAGTTTTAAAAAGTTAAAAAATGTAGTACCAATAATTCATAAATCTTATATAAATAGTGGTTGACCCAATAATTTCTAAATATAAATGAATACAAATTTTGTTTCACATTTATCACATTTCTCACAAAGGATACACCGCGATAGAAAATCGTATAATTCTTTCAATGCTCGAACATATATTTTCACCCGCGCCACAGCGATTGTGTATCAACCCACGGGGTAGTAAATCTTTAAAGACCTTTTCACTGAAATTTAGGTGTGTACGTAAACTATGAAAAAGCTCTGGCCATACCTTATACCACGAAGCGAGGGCAGAAAGAATCTGAGCCTCAAATACAGCATAAAACTAGTCGGAAGACCCAGGAGACCTTTGCTCTTGCCACCGCATAGCCATCCCGGTGGTGCGACTTTATTCAATTTAGTGTCCGGGGGTAAAATCGCAAAATCACCCGCTAATAATACGGCTAGACCAAGGGTGAAGTTTTCGTCGAGGCTTTCAGCCTGCACGATAGCCTGGAATCATTTCAAATCGATACGATTTGTGAGATATGAAATTACACGAGATTACACGTCGAATATGATTAGATAGAATGTACATGTAATGTACACATTACATTCGTTAAACAAACTCTGTGGCCCGATTAATTTCGCTATAGATGAATGTTGTTATTTTTAAACCAAATGTAATATTGTATATTGGAATCAGTGATGAACAAGTTTGAGATAACTTAAAACTGTTAATGAAAAGAAAGGATGTGGATGATATTACACCTACAAATCCACGCAATAGAAAATTCAATTTCCTTTTCATGATTTAATTATGAATATTTGTTAACGAGTATCTACTTTTCATAATTCAATGGTGAAGTTGTTAATGGAGATATTATTTTCGATCGTATCTATTAATTTTTCCAACACGTTCCGTGCCAGACCGATTTTCGCTAACTTTCTTTGACTTTAAATAATACATGTAATATATGCATAATAAATAATATGTTTAAATATATTGTTATAAAAAATATATGATAATCGCTTCACTTTCGTATGGTATGAAAAGATTTAACAGTAAACGTAGGAATAATTTATTTTTTAAACTCGTATCAAGGAAGAAAAGTAAGAGTAAAACTTTTGGATCTATCGATGGGTTTGTTCCAAACTACAGACGCATTCATCCGCTGTATTGCATAACTCATGGCTTGTGGATTTGTCATATACAACGATTAACCTTGGCAGAATGCCAGAGTTTCTCATGAGTTCACACTGGAATTTGTGGTCTCATGAACAGCCACCTACGCCTCGATTTTCAAGGTGTAACACACGGCAACTATTCAACGATACCCAGAAAAAATTCTATTCATATGTACATGCCTTTCTTCAACAAAAAAAAAGTGTAGGGTGTTAAATAGGTTACGCAATTGACGTTTAACTTGATACTTGTAATAGACTGCTGGATATTTGCTAGTGACGGTAAATATAATATATCAGGCTAGAGCAAAATTGCCTCAACATCCTTAGAAATATCTTACTGACAGAGATAGTAAGAGGACCAGATGCCTCTGTACTTGACGAGTCAAAAAGGCCTAGGTTGTAAAATGGGACAATAGGCATTCGAAGGCATAAGTGAACTCCAGTCCTCTTTGGGTGTTTCAGTCTGTTTTAGGGAACATTTCATAGTGAAAGGACATTCCTACTGAACTGTCTTAAAATACATTGTTTGAGAAAAATATAATAGTTATTTTATTTAACACACCATATCCAATACGGACAAAAAGAATAAATGTGAAATTAAGGCGAGTAATAAAAATATACTACAAAGAACTTTTATGTGATATTCAATTAGTCAAAGTGTTATACGAGTGTTTCATACCAATATATTTTCTGTGATGTTCATAACTGTTGTAAGTGATAAATGAAAAGTGGATGATACTAAATTATCAAATTATCACCGCGTTGCGAAATATAAAATCGTACCGTGCTTGATAGATAACGAGCACGAGTGGAACAAAAATAGAGGAGCATCGAAATGAAATCATTATGTTATACAATTAAAGCAATATACTTAATACTGTTTTATTGCGCCGAATTTGATAATAGAAAATAGAAGATTATTAAAACCATGAATGAATAATTATCGATTCGGTCGCTTTTGTTCTCACGCGATTGTACGACATTTTGTATGTTTCTGTAAACGTCATTATTCGTATCATTCAAACATAATTGCCGAGCAAATTGAATCCCTTATCGTCGCGGGACACTCTCCATAGAATGCTCGCGCCAGTCCATACTTTTGATTGAACTTCCACACTTCATCGTTTTTCACCATCGAAAAACGATCGTTTCGATCCAATTGTCAGATTTTATTACATTTTTAACTGTGCGCCTTGTGTGTAAAAGCCAATTTCAAGTGTGGGAACCGGCACCTTTATCATTTATTTCGTAGTATCAGAAGCGTATGCGAATTGGTTAGAAATTACCTGAAACAAGTCTCCTGCTGTAACTTTTTGTGGATCGCATGTAACCTCCACTCGTTGCCCAGTTAGCATTATAACAACTATTCGTCCAGAATTGCCAGCCTGTAACAAAAAATAATTTTTTTCTTTATATTTATTACGCCGAATAGTTGAATCCTTTATACGATGCAACTGAATAGTTACTATCAAATTTATATATTGAAAATTATGATGAAAAATATTATATACCCTTAGGCTACGAAAAAAAATTAAATGGAATTTTTCCTCGTTAAGTGTTTTTATATATGTTAGCGACAGCGTATTTTTAAAGAATGGAATAGAATCGGGTGGCGAAGTACTACGCCCCCTGTGGATCATTTATGATGGGGACGCAGTCTTACACGTGGTCGAAGAGTGTTTTAGGAATGTCCAAGGATTGACATTGTCATTGCACGTCTTGGAAGTGAATGAATGGAACCAAACATCCTGTCGGCAGGCGATGGCTGGCGACCACCTTGGATCTTTTAGCTATCGAGTGCCGAGGAATGGTTTATTATATGCAAGAGATAGAGACTTTGAGTATGGCAAGTGACCTGACGTCATATTGCTAAAGAATAGGGATTCTGCTCCTGGAGGATCTGGCCACGGAGTGGGGAAGGCAATGCCTTTTGGTAAGAGGACTGTGACGAACCCCATGGCACTTACCGCAGAACCTCCATCGCATAAGCATTCTTTTAGTAAACCTGACAATCTTATAGAAACAATTATTTATATATATATATATATATATATATATATTTTACATTTTACATTTTACATTTAAATAGAATAACGTAGGTATCTTTCTAGGTAATTAAATTAACTTGATCCGCAAATTAATAAAAAAAAGAAATTAATAAATCTTTCAACGAAGTGAAAAACAAATTATTGCTATTCAATCATTTAAAATATTGGTTGTTTCCCCAAATAAAATCGAACAATGATATATATTTAAGTTTATGGAAAACAACAGTTTAAATCCGTACTACTATTAAATATGTTTGGCTTATGTAATAATAAAATACAGTTTAATTTATTGTTTATCAATGTAGCATAGTAAGTAAAATTTTAAACGCCACCAAATAGTTAATATGCAGTGTAATGAAATTCAACACTTTAGAAACATTTTGATCCCGTGATCCGGTATGGTCTAGTGGCTAGGATACCTGGCTTTCACCCAGGAGGCTCGGGTTCGATTCCCGGTACCGGAATATTATTTTTTGCAGTTTGTACCTCCTAATCGATTTTAACATTTGTAATATTTCGTATCGATTCATTCTAAGCGATAGTTTTTTTATTCTGACGAAAGAAATAAATTATAATTACGATTGAAGCTCAGTTTCACAAGGTAGAATTGTAGTTGCGAAATTGCCATCATATAACAAAAATAAACTGTTCGTAGTAGCAGGTTGTAAAATATGTGCAGAAGGTATCGATGTTAAGAAATATATCAACGTTAATTTTCCTTTAATGAATTTCAAGAATATGAGCTTGCCATCAAGTGAGCATTTGGAGAAGCAAATAATTCAAGTACTCGAAGACATTTGCAATTAAGGGACTTTTTAATATTTGCTAATTCAATTTATTTTTATTAAAATTGTTAAGTCCAAACTGTGCATTCCCATTGTAAACATGTTTTATGAAATGTCTTCACAACTCCGGTATGGTCTAGTGGCTAGGATGCCTGGCTTTCATCCAGGAGGCTCGGGTTCGATTCCCGGTACCGGAATATTACTTTTTGCATTTTTTTTCTTCCGAGAAACACATATTCAAAAATATAGACAGTTTTCGTAAAATGAAAATATGCGATCTTCTATTATATACTTTTATATACACAATTTTATTGCGAATGATTTCCCATTGTTTGTAAAGTTTGTCAGATATAATAGGAATGTATCTGTAAATTTGTTAGATTTACTAACAGAATGCTTATTCGATGGAGGTTCTGGGGTAAGTGCCATGGGGTTCATCACAGTCCTCTTACCAAAAGGCATGGCCTTCCCCACTCCGTGGCCAGATCCTCCAGAAAGTCCCTATTCTGTAGCAATGTGTCTTTAGGTCGCTTGCCATATTTAAACTCTTTCTCTCTCTCTTCTATACCCTAAAGAATGCCACGCCACTCGATAGTTCGAAGGAACAGAGTGGTCGCCAACCACCGCCTGCCGACAGGATTTACGGTTCCATTTATTCTCTTCCACAACGTGCAATAACATGGTCAATCCTAGGATATTCCCAAAACACTCTTCGACCACACTTAGGACTGCGGCCTCATCATAAATTTATTACATAAGCCAAATATATTGTCGTAATATACTTTACTGTGCGGTTTATTTCCTCTTATTACAATTAATTACGCTGTTGGTGCCTGTATTCGTGTAAAGAAGAGTTACATTATATAATCCGGTATGGTCTAGTGGCTAGGATGCCTGGCTTTCATCCAGGAGGCTCGGGTTCGATTCCCGGTACCGGAATATTACTTTTTGCATTTTTTTTCTTCCGAGAAACACATGTTCAAAAATATAGACAGTTTTCGTAAAATGAAAATATGCGATCTTCTATTATATACTTTTATATACACAATTTTATTGCGAATGATTTCCCATTGTTTGTAAAGTTTGTCAGATATAATAGGAATGTATCTGTAAATTTGTTAGATTTACTAACAGAATGCTTATTCGATGGAGGTTCTGGGGTAAGTGCCATGGGGTTCATCACAGTCCTCTTACCAAAAGGCATGGCCTTCCCCACTCCGTGGCCAGATCCTCCAGAAAGTCCCTATTCTGTAGCAATGTGTCTTCAGGTCGCTTGCCATATTTAAACTCTTTCTCTCTCTCTTCTATACCCTAAAGAATGCCACGCCACTCGATAGTTCGAAGGAACAGAGTGGTCGCCAACCACCGCCTGCCGACAGGATTTACGGTTCCATTTATTCTCTTCCACAACGTGCAATAACATGGTCAATCCTAGGATATTCCCAAAACACTCTTCGACCACACTTAGGACTGCGGCCTCATCATAAATTTATTACATAAGCCAAATATATTGTCGTAATATACTTTACTGTGCGGTTTATTTCCTCTTATTACAATTAATTACGCTGTTGGTGCCTGTATTCGTGTAAAGAAGAGTTACATCATATAATCCGGTATGGTCTAGTGGCTAGGATGCCTGGCTTTCATCCAGGAGGCTCGGGTTCGATTCCCGGTACCGGAATATTACTTTTTGCATTTTTTTTCTTCCGAGAAACACATGTTCAAAAATATAGACAGTTTTCGTAAAATGAAAATATGCGATCTTCTATTATATACTTTTATATACACAATTTTATTGCGAATGATTTCCCATTGTTTGTAAAGTTTGTCAGATATAATAGGAATGTATCTGTAAATTTGTTAGATTTACTAACAGAATGCTTATTCGATGGAGGTTCTGGGGTAAGTGCCATGGGGTTCATCACAGTCCTCTTACCAAAAGGCATGGCCTTCCCCACTCCGTGGCCAGATCCTCCAGAAAGTCCCTATTCTGTAGCAATGTGTCTTCAGGTCGCTTGCCATATTTAAACTCTTTCTCTCTCTCTTCTATACCCTAAAGAATGCCACGCCACTCGATAGTTCGAAGGAACAGAGTGGTCGCCAACCACCGCCTGCCGACAGGATTTACGGTTCCATTTATTCTCTTCCACAACGTGCAATAACATGGTCAATCCTAGGATATTCCCAAAACACTCTTCGACCACACTTAGGACTGCGGCCTCATCATAAATTTATTACATAAGCCAAATATATTGTCGTAATATACTTTACTGTGCGGTTTATTTCCTCTTATTACAATTAATTACGCTGTTGGTGCCTGTACTCGTGTAAAGAAGAGATACATCATATAATCCGGTATGGTCTAGTGGCTAGGATACCTGGCTCTCACCCAGGAGGCTCGGGTTCGATTCCCGGTACCGGAAATTTTTTTTTGTTCCAAACATATACCCCTTTCAATGAATAACGTTAAACAGTAAATTATGCAAAATCTATACCGAGGAATAGTAAAATCGTTAAAAATGATAGATCCACTTTTAATATTATTTATTGGCAGAATGATCCATAAATATTCTTCCTGTTCTAGTACCAAAATTTCTTTCAACTTTCACATCTTACTGTATTTAAATACAAATGTAAATCATATTTCTCCTCAATCGTGCGTCATTTATATATCTCTTTTAGTCCCATAATAAATGACTGAATCCAAAAATATGACAGGAATACACACAATAAAATTACTTCTTTCAACTCCGGTATGGTCTAGTGGCTAGGATACCTGGCTCTCACCCAGGAGGCTCGGGTTCGATTCCCGGTACCGGAATATTACTTTTTGATTTCGAGAATTCACTCTTTTCATAAGAAATGTTTTCAAAAGTTCAATAATCAATATTTTGAAAACATTCAATAAATTTTACTGTAATCACCGTTTCACTCTCTCTAATTTAAATGGTTCCCAAAGTTTTTCATTAATCTCGCGAGCGTTTTGCCGGTATCAAATACCTACAGAATACGATATGTAAAATATATTTTGAATACCTTTACTTGGCCAACGCATAGTGTCTTTGGTGGCTGGTTGGCACGCACGACGAATTCCGGGCCAACGCATTGCGCTTTGTTGAAGGATCTCATGGGCCCACCCACTGTTCTGTATAAACGGGACGGCGCCCTTTGAACTGCTTTGCCGCGTCGAGCCCTCGGCCCATTCTTTAGCAGATTTCTGAAAGCATTGTTAGAAAGATGTGCAGCAGCGAATTACACGTACATATTGTGTATAAAAAGATAGAAAGTCCTACGAATTTGATATGCTTCGTGACCGTATCTTATGTATGACCGAATCACATCTGATTTGATTAAAACCTGCCAATCCGTGGCAGTTTTATTTAAAAATGTTTTCATCTACTTCGTGGAAGTATTTGATATCGTGCATGAGATACTATTCCCCTCAATTTTGTATTACAGATTAACATTACGTGTTTATATGCAATTTTGATATTCTATTTATTATATGCCTGCTTAGCATTTATACACAGGGATAATGAAGCGGCAAATGTATCGATGAGACGAACGAAGAGTTCAAAAGTCACCCCTACACCGTTTCCCTTTATCTCCGTTGACTGTGCTAACGGGGCAGAAAATTAGCTCCCAGGGTTTTCGCAGCGAGTAGTTAATCCCACAACGTCGATTATATAGAAGCGATACGAAAAGTGTACAATTTCAACGTAGAAACAATCCAATTCTGTAACTGATTTTAAATCACGAAGTGCAAAGAATAACTAACAATTTCAATTTACCTATATTGGATATGGTGTGTTAAATAAAATAACTATTATATGTTTCTCAATCAATGTATTTATAACAGCTCAGACGGAATGTCCTTTTACTGTGAAATGCTCTCTAGAACTGCCTGAAACACCCAAAGGGAACTGGTGTCCACTTATACCTACGAATGGGTATTGTCCCATTTTACAACCTAGGCCCTTTTGACTCGCAAAGTACAGAGCTATCTGGTCCACTTGCTATCTCTGTCAGTAAGACATTTCTAAGAACGTTTAGTCAATTTTGCTCTAGCACGATATATTATATTTACCATCACTTGTAAATATCCAACAATTTGCAGTCGAAAACTACCAAGGCTAAGAAGTACATTAATTAATGATTATTTTGAACGATTAGGAAGAAGCTACCGCGTGCATTATAAATGAAATATTGTGATGCCGAATTGTGATTAAACAAAAAAACAGATGACCAGACGCTGCAAAAAAAATTTCACTGCGACACCATAGATCCGCCCTTAGAATAAGGGACGAACAAAAGGGAGCGCTCGATTTCGTCGCGGAACTGGCCGCGGAATGCAATTTGCGTCATGAATCGTGTATGCCGCCCGCACCTCTTCGAGGCATACTTTTCGAACAATGAGTAACTTTAGAGGACGGGTAAACTCTTGGTCGATAGGGGGCGGGGGAAAAAAATAGCCTACTTTGCGAAAGTTTTGCCGCTTAACTATTCTCGATTTTCTACAAAAAGCTATCAGTCCTACTTAGGCATTCACGTAACGACACCTTTTCATTGCACGACTTGATAAAGTCAGTTTTAAATTTTATTGTTACACTGGTCGTTGGCAAAGCAGATAGAACTTGCTTCATTATTATATAGAACAAAAGATACAAATACGAAATATCTATGAAACTCGAAAATTGTAATAGGTTTTATTACATTGTTATATGGGATTGATTTGAAGCAGGTGAGAATAATAACATGATAAAGAAAATGATATGTAATGAAAAATAGTACAATGCAATTACATAAGTAGGGATAAAGTGTTTTTTGGGTCACGAGACTTGTTTGCTTTGCGCGGAAATTATTCAGCTGTTAGCTCTTTATTTAACGTCAGCCTGTGACACTTTAATACATTGACGTCAACGAATAAAAGTCCAACAACCGTAAACGACGAGGGATTTTCAACAACCCACTTAGAAAGATCATAGCCGAGCGACTTTCTTTTGCTTTTTCGTTTCGCCGACCCCAGTACATATCCATTTTCCTTTATTATTTCCGTCTCTACCATGCTTTTCACAGTCAATTCAACAGTTTTCCACGTTACATCCCCCTTATCGTACTTTATTCTTCCCTCTTATCATTTAACCTTTCATCTGCTCGATTTCTTCCTCCCTACCGGCTTCAATTCCAAAATCCCCGCTGAACTGCAACTGAAGATAAAGTCTTTCCTTCTCCTTTCCCCTTATCTAACCGTTCTGGTTCATCTTTATTATCATATCGTTCCTGTCCTTTTTGTTTCTCATGTCTATCATACTACATACTTCTTCTACCCTAATCTACTCCGTTCCCCTTCTTTCTACTATCGTTTTCATTAATGTATCTTATTCATACACCATATTTACTCATTTTCTATTATACATACATGTACATATAACACATACAGTGACTGATCGATTCGTAAAAATAATTCTTCTACCCCTATTCTTTGTCACTTATTATAAAAATATGTTTAAAAAAAAAATAATGTTTCTTCTGTAATATTTTTTCTTATGTCTCATGAAACTTTTTCGTGTCTTGTGTAGTAAACGAGACTGTATTTCTAAAAACGAATAAATGCGTTAAATGGTTCTTTCTCTCGTGTTACTATCTTGCTTGACATGCCGACGTTTTTTATTGCCTGATTCTCTGCTTCACGTGTCTGCTTCATTT
Source organism: Nomada fucata (assembly GCA_948146005.1). NCBI lineage: Eukaryota > Metazoa > Arthropoda > Insecta > Hymenoptera > Apidae > Nomada > Nomada fucata. Next base: position 8,938,981 of record OX411282.1, read on the forward strand.
TGCCGAAATTGATCTTTGCAATTTATTGGCAGCGAGTTAATAGGAGAAGAGAGGTGACAAATGTCATCTCTTTAGAAACTTGTGGAACGAAAGGTTGAAGTATCACCGCGGTGATTATTTATTTCGAATGGCCCATCGGAATGAAAAATGATCGGCGCACAATTTTCAGCTGTTTTTGTTGAAACTTGATGTAGAAGATAGACAGATACTAGCGAAATATCAGAGCTATATTGCGTTATCGGAATTCCGGACCTTGTATTAGGCGAAATGCAGAATCATGTTCTGAAAACCAGGCAGACTGGTGAATCGGATAAGTTGCATCGAACCGTGGAAATTAGAAATATGGAACACGGAACCATCGAAGGTGTACGATGAGAAAGTACACCAATCATAACTTAACGTGGGGTTGATCATAGATTTTTAATCAAATCCCGCGATAAAATAAACCAGTACAAATAAGCCCAAGGAAAAAAGGAGGAAGTAAGGAAAGTTTAAAATATATCCTTTACGGCATTTCAGTTGTGAAATCGAGTCGTTTATTAATTTGAAACTTTGCATTCGCCTAAAAAAACTGACACATCCCTCCGAAAAAATGTCTCAAAAGCAAATAACACAGACAACTGTAGAGCTCGAGAAACGCAACAACCATTACAGCCTACCACTCTATTTATCAGTTAATTATCAAATTTTCCTCGAATGTCATCAACGTCTCACCTCGAACCGCAGAAATACGAAAATCTTCCTGCCAGTCGGCGCTAAGCATTGCCAAAGAGATTCTCCAAATCGAGACAAAAATCGCGTCCTCACCCCGATTCAAACGCAACGGCATCGCTAAAGTTCAAAATCAATAAGCACTCGTCGGCTTTCGTCGGTACGGAGGCAACGGCTGCGACATTTCTACCTGATGAACGCCACAGAACCCTTTGAGAGCTGTGAGACTCGACAGTCTTATACTGTTCGAGGGGCAGTCCGCGCCGAGGCTGCGACCCAGATTGCTTGAAAGCATGTATTAACGCGGACGTACAGCACGGGACAAACTTAATAACGCAGCCGAAAGATGCGACGGTTATACCCGAATGACTGTTCGACTGGCGGGCATCGTGTTCCAATTTAACATCCCCCTTTCGCCGGAAGATTGATGAAATTCCAACGCGATAGCGCAGGCGAGCGGGACTGGTTATAAATTTCAATGTTGCCCGCTCGATTTCCAATTACCCTGTTCCCCTTGTTTTCCTATGGCTTTTCGTCACGGAATAGTTTGTCAAGCGGTGAACGGAAGCGGGGTGCGATGGGTGCGATGGCTAATTCGAAGGGTAATTGCCATACGTACATGTTATTTAGGTGTTCCATTAGAAACTATTTGGGGAATGTACGTTCAGATATTTTGAAATTTTATTATGCAGTTCGTTTATTAGGAATACGTTAATGCTTTCGTTGAGTATACGTGTACGACGGGGATGAGTTTGCGGCGCAATTATACCAATCCTGACGTAATATTTGATGTAAATAATATGTAAGCGAATTTGAATACTTCGGACAAAATTTTGTGTCTCGCGGGGGCTCGTCCTTTCGTGCAAATTAAATGCAACAGTCGAATCTTATCAAGAATCTGACAAGTAGCTGCATTTTTATGCAAAAGAAACAGAAGTGCACTTTGTATACGTGTCAACTATATTGAGGTTTCGTTAATAACCTGTTGATTTTCTATCCGTATGCAAAGCAGAAAGGGGCGAAATCAAGACGCTTACCTGGGCGGCTTGGCAGGTGGTTCCGATTTACTGCTCTCCGCGTCGGAGAACGGCGCTTTCTTCAACGTGGTGATTATTCGCGGCGGCTTCGGCGGCCCCTGAAGACTTCTCACTCTTATGGAAGACACTGGATTTTGTTGCTGAATTATCTGCTCAGTCTCCCTGCTGGTTGGACACCTGTGATCGGCCGTCGCGGTGTCCTGTTCCGGTATCCGTATGAAACTCTCCTCCTGTTGATCCCTCCTGGGCAGCTGAGGATTCGAGTGTTGCCTCTGCAACGTTGGATCCACTCGTCCCGCGGATCTGCCGTAAATCTCGTCCCGCGTTCGTTCCGTCGACGACGACGTTATATCCGGGTGAGAGTAGCCGGCCACTGACGGTCGCCTGTGGCAGGAGTCACGGTTGAGTATAATAATTCGCGGGAACTTAATTGTTGATTGCCGGCAGGTCTTTAAATGAAATTTATCAGTCGCTTAGCTGTCGCAATGTCGCGACGCAATTATGCGCGCGACGTTTCAAAAATTCGTGCTGAAAGTGAGGGAATATTTAGGATTCGAGTTGCAGATATTTTGTTGAAAATATTTGTACAAGCACATGGATATTGATTGCGATGCCATTGCTACGTTACGCAATATCGACAATGGGGAAATTAATCGATCTTTTTGGACAGAGAACACTGTGCGCCAATTTCATGCCGAAAGTAATAATTATCATGTTACTATGGAGGGTGTTTAAAGCACGTTAATTTGTTAGGAACGCCAAGAAGTATTTTCGGTGGCAAGTATTTGTTGTCACGGTAAATACATATAAAGTAACTTTTCAGTACATTAAGAGCCATAATACATACAAAACTCCAAACAGCTTTCGGTTTGTTTTAATCACAGCTGCATTCGATTAAATCGTCGATATATAATAAACTACTTGTCCCAAATTTTCACTCCATACATATACCCGCATAACTCCGGAGTAACATTCCCGATACCCGCATTTCGCAAATTTTATCCCACTCTGCCAAAGTACATGCACTTGTTTTATCCTATCGCTTATTGCAAATTCTACGGGACAAGTCATTTTCTTACTACAAACCATTACCATTTAACCATTTAATTGTTCCCCAAGCCTTCCGAAAATAATTCAACGCGTCTCGACGTTGCTCCGCGTCGGCAACAGAATCCCAAGGATCGTCGCGCGAAAAGAAACAAACTAAAAAACAAAAGAGAAAGCGGCAAGAAAGTCATACTACCTCGCTATCGTCGTGCCCGTGTACGCATCCTCGTTCCTATGCCCGACAGGTGGCTTCACGGACAGTCCGTTTACCCTGACGTCTTGCGAACTCAGGAACGGTTTGACGGGCAACGCGTAAATAGGGTCGCTGTAAACGTTCCCCGCAGCGCTGCCCTCGCCGACAATCGTCGACGGCAGGTTGCCGCTGCTTCTAGTATGCTGCAGCCTCGTGTAAACCGGCTGGGAGTAGGTCCTCGAATGGTGATGCCTGCGCTGATGCTGAATCGCTGGACCAACCGAGCGCCCGCTCGTCTGAACGTTCAGCTGCGATTGAAACTGTGCCCTTCGGTCGTCCGGTTCCTGACGTCGAGCCGGTTGCGACTGCTGGCCGCCGAGGCTCGTCAGGTTCGGATGCGAATGAGAATTTCGCGACTGGAGCTTGAAAAGGGCGCCCTTCGCCGGATGGTGATGGTGATAGTGGTGGACTTTTGGTAACGGAGCTTGCTGCGGGGGTTCCTGAAGCTGTTGATGATGTTGACGGGGCTGGTACTGCGCCGCTGTGCGCTGCTGGTTGGGCCGCGGGACGCTGTAGTGATTTGTCGAATAGTACTGGCGATCTTGATGCCGGTGAATACTTTTCGGTTGGCCGTGCAAGGATTGAAGGGGATCGGGCTGCGGCTGCAAATGCGGCTGATGATGCGGACGATGGTGATGGTAATTTGGTTGACGATGATTGTGACCCGATAAGTCCGTTGGGTTTCGAGGCGGGGCAGGCGGATTTAGATGCTGATAGACTGTGCGCTTCCGGGCTGCGTATTGCGGCGATTTGATTACCTCGCGATACATGTCCATTACGATGTGAGTGAAAGGCTTTGACTGCAGGCGAGTGCGACAGTATTCGGAGATCACCTGAAATGATTCGAAGAGAAATGTGGTCAGGGGCGTCGGATGAAAGATTTTGGAAACGCCAGTTAGTACAGGTCGCCTTTGGATGAAATATTGTCGCGTATTGTTTAACTGCTGGTAACCGCGAATCTGCGGACGGACATTATAATCTGACGTTATTATTGTATATATTTGTAGCGTGCAATATTATGTGTGACATTTATTGTGTTATAATATTCACATTTAGGGTGTACATTTGTTTTGCAATTTCTTTGTACCGTCGCTGATAGTCCAGAAACGTTGGGAATGTCATAAATAAAATATTGGGGAAATAAGAAGGAAGTGGAGCGAACAAAATAACTCGCTTGGATGGAATTAAACCGGTAAACATTTGAATAACTACTCTAGCTAAACGAAAAACATCTGGATTGAACAGTGGACAATTGTTTTGCAAATATTTGTTGGCCTGTCCGAAATATCCAATAGAACTGTAAAGAAATGGCTCGCCCCAAGTTGAAAACAAAGCTGATCAATATGGTTATCCAAACGCAATTATTCTATTGACGGTTTCAAGCACTAATTGGCTCGGTACGTAAAACCAATTTCTGGCCGGAATTCTGCTGGCGAGAAACTCTTTGATTCGTCAATTTGGGCCGGCTTCCAGTTCGCAGGTACAATTCACCGAACGTAATTGGTTAAAAGTTCAGTAAATGGAAGGTGCCTCCCGGCAAGGTAAAAATCTTGCAAGATCTGTTTACTCGCCATAAAACTGGCGGATCTGTAAAACGAGCAAATGAAACTGCGAAGTTTGTCCGGCTTTCCAAAAGATTTCTACTTTGTGAATCGCAGATTGCTTTCTTCATTTGCCTCACGATATTTCCGCGTTACAGTAAACAAGAAAGGAAAGAAAGAAATAATTAGGCATTAACATTAACTGAGCATCAATTATAAATTAAATGCTATATCAAACGGAATTGAATTACAGTTGAACATTTTCAGCCAAACAAAGTATAAGTCAAGCACGAACAGAACAACAGCTGAGATATAAATAAAAGTCACCCTAGTTAGTCGGATTTTAAGTAATCAAACTAATAAGCGAATAAAACCATCCCGAAGTTAACTAGTCCCCCAAAACTGTGGCACACAGAATCAGCTGATCGATGCGGAACACGCTAAACGGTGTCCATTGTACAAAGCTGGCCGTTAGCATTCGCCATTAAAAGGCGAGAGTCAGGCAAGGGGAACTATAGTTAGAAGTTCACAACTGGAACGAAACTATCGGATGAAATTCTGTAATAGATTTAGATGTTTTCAGAAACGCAACTGTTATACATATACAGCGCATACGTGATCCTCTCGCGCCCTTCGACGAGATTGCGCGCGTGTGTTTATCGCGTTACGGCGGCAGCCTGATTATCCGATTTCGAAATTGCCACCACTCTGGAAAGACAATCTATTAGTTCTGAGGAACAATAGGACATCCACGAATTCTGTAGACTCGGGCGTGCTATGATATCAACGGAGAAACGGTCTGCAACTCCGACCCATTATCGCTTCATTGTACGCCCATTCTACGACGACAAAAGCGAACTCTTGGATACGTGGCTGTCTGAGGAAGACAATGCCCCGAGAAGACGATGTTAGAAGGAGGTCCTCTGTATTTTTTTTTCTTTTAGTCGCCAATCTTGGACGATTAAAAGTGATTTTACCTTTAAGTCTCGTTCGTATCAATGTCAAATACGATTACCCAAACGCAGGGTGCATTAGTTTGGTGCAAAATGAAAATACTGCTGATAAAAATCCTCCCCCTGATGTATCATGCATTATGTACGCGTAATTGCAGCGTATGAAGAGACCGAAGTATTGGAAAGTATTGGAAATTGGAAAAAAACATGTAATAAACGTGTGTGGTCAATAGTAGATTTCGAGTGACCAGAGAAGGGATGTAAAATAAGAGCAGTCATTTTTTTACATTTAGTAACGAATGCTTTGCACTGTTCAATTAGTCATTACATTGCACGTGCACTGCCAACGTAACCTCGTTAAAATGGACGACGAAGCTTTTTATTTTCCTCTTCTCGTACGCAACGAAAGCTTTAACAACGGTGCGCTGTGATATCTCTGCACGGTACGACGCGTATCTCATCGCACGACTCCAAAAAATACAGCGTCGTTGAATTTTATAAACGATCTTAGTAATTTAGAACATTCGTTCAACGCGTCCCACGTTCTTCTCAATGGCAAACTATGCACTTCCATTATTTTCGTAATTTTCGTTTCACGATAATGATATTACTACAAAAGGAAAAGCGCAGGAGCAGTACAATCGTTGAAATACTATTATTTAAATCCAAAGCTCCACAAATGATTTAAAACTCCCCAATGCGATCGATTAAAGAGTGCTTGAAATCTAAATGTCCTGTTCAAATATTATTCCAAATTATTATATGATAATTAGACTAACGTTAACGTCTAAGTAATTAAATAATTACTGTATCTTAGTTCCATTTACTTTTCCGTTAGTTCAATTCCAAGCGATACTTTGAAACACAGGAAGCAAATGCTTTCTACACCCCTGAGTTTCGCGTTTATCTTCGCCGTCATCTAATTCTCTGGCAGACTACTTGTTAGACGGTTTCCATCGACTACACCTCCGTTCTCAATCGGAAAGATCGATCTTCCCCGCTTCCTAGTTGTAGCCGGGGGGGCCAGTCGATCGAATCCTCTGAACAGATGATTCATCGTGAGTCGAGGAATCCTCGTTGAAATTGGCGACGACTAGAGAAGTTCGCGCCCTGCGTCCGCCCCCGCCTCGGGATTTCATCAATTTCGCAGCCCATTCAGGTGCAACCGATGAATTACGGCCAGCTGAACGAATGGCTTTATTAAAAGTGGTCGGCTTCCGGGAAAACGAAACGCCACGTTAATCCTTAAATGGTTTTCTTCCTATTCTTCGCTCGAGAAGAATTATTTTTATGGCTCTAGTGAAGCATCTTGATCGTCCCTGTTACTTTTGCCCAGCTGGCGTGAGCAATTTAAAGTAGAGCAGAATTTTTGAAGAAAGTATTTTTACGCTTATTATTTGCGGCATTACGATTTATTATATTATTATGCGGGTAAGAATTTACTATTCGGCTTTTTGCAATTTCGCTATGTTAATACAAAGTTGTACTCATTCTGGTTGTAAATTGTAAAAGAGACTGTAAAATTGTAGAAACAGTGGAAACGTAATAGTTACCAAGACACGGGTTTAAATTACTTGGTTGTCCAATAAAATTGCTTGGATAATCGGTCGACTGTATCGGTTTTAATTTATGAAAATAATCCGTCTCCGAGAAAGGTGGAATTAAATTTCTTCCTCCGCGGCACACATTTTCGAGAACCTTCAATACACAATATTCATTTCAAACGGAAGAAATTGTTCCGCGAACTTCGAACCACGTTGAAAGGACACGTCACTTTGATTCAACTCGTAGGGAACCTAATTCGCCAATGTCCAATCCTCTGTACCTACACTTTAGACATTGAAAAACCAAAAACCGCGTCAAATATATTATTTCGATCTTAAATTAAGACTTTAGTTTATTCGTGCTTACACATTCGCCGCGGTAGACGTAACTATCTTTTCCACGAGTTGTCAACGAAAACAACCCCGTCACCGATATCCTCTTTACTACCCTATCTCTAGAAACGAAAAGTCACAGGTCACAGAAATTCTCACAGCGATCGTGGAATGTCTAGGCCGAATATTAACCCGGTAGAATCGGCTGCCTCGACCCGTTTACCTTCTCCGTTCCGTTAGCGCGACAGATAATATAATTAAACCGACCTCCTGGTGCCCGCCTCCACGAGTGCTCGAGTGCTCTTTGCGAGCACGTTAAGTTCGTCATGTTCGCCCCTGTTCCACCGATCGTCCGGCCTTCGCGGCCCCCATGTAACGAAATTAATAACGCATTGGTAATGCGCGACGATGTTAGTGACACGTTCGAGCCTTAATGCCTAACTGCGTAATCTATGGTTCCGTGCAAAGTGGACCATTCGATACCGTGCAGAGCGGTGTCAGATCTTGGCATTGCGAGTACCGTCCGAATGAAATTATTACGAAATTATTGTACAAGATAGTCATGTTAGAATATTCGAGGTACAGGAATCGCCGATGCACGCTGTCTTTGTCTAGCGTAGCATTCTTTTAACCATTTTAACCTAAAATGGTTAAAAATGGCCATGTTGACGTAGGCGACCTCACGACCGACGCTTTTGCCAAAGGAAGGCATTCTTGTATAGACTACGGTCGAGAGGGCACAGTATTCATAAACGGAATACCTCGTTAATATATACACACCTACGCGATTATTCTAATACCTAATCGAGACTTCGATTAAAGTATTAGTGATTTCTCTTACAGTCAGTTAAGTAATATATTTTCTGGATAGCACATGCACTTTAATTAGGTATATTTATTCAGAGAATAATTACGAAATTAAAGAAGTAGGTTCGAGACAATGCGTTTTATTTTTGATTTCGCGAAATAAATTCTTCTTCTTTTGAAGATCAGTTGAACTGATTACGCAATTGAAATAACCGATTACACAACGCGGAAGGTACGGTGGCCGCATTATTATCGATTTTAAGTACACCAGCTTACTATAAATTCACTGTCGTTGTTTGTATGCGGCGTTAAAGCCGATCGTCGAGCAAATTCACATCAAAGAATCGGCGAAATATAGTCGCGTCAATTTTAAATTTAACATATGGAGAATTATTTACAAGTGATTCGGTTCGCTATAATGTGGGTACATTTTATATTGCGATATATTTTAAATAAGAGAATCGTTTAATACTTATGTTCGACTGACCTTGTTTATGATCACATAGCGATCCAGCTTCAAATTATTCATTTCCAGGTGCTCGATATATATTTGCCAATTCTCGAATATCATTAATTTATTGCCGATTACTGACACGTATACTTCCATTCAATCGCGTCGCAGCAAACAAAACTCAATGCACGTCGCGCCTCAGCATTCCTCTCTTATTTATCGTTGCACCGCCGCCACCGTTACGTCCATTGAAACCCACGAGAAGCAAGAATATTCGGAAAATGCGCAAACACACTTTCATACCAGTTTCTCCATTCTTTAGAAAACGGCCTCTCAAAGTGTGCCATCAGTTTGGCATAACAAGGGCCGGAATATTGTGCTGCATTGCATAAAATTATGCAAGCAATACAGAACTTTCCCGCCTGCGTTTCACGATTCAACGAAACGAGCAAAAAGAAGTTCGGCTCCGACTTTCACAGTATAAACGGTCGCCCGAATTTCAATAACGCCGAACCTCTGCGTTTTATAGGCGGGGAATTGCATTGTTATTCCCGTGCCGGCTCGTCAATTTTCCCGTTGTTTGAACACCGCGTATGCATCCGATTCAACTCCGACGCAGATGCTTCTTCAAGCGCGGTCCCCGCGATTCAACATCTCGCGCGCGGCTCTTTGGCCGTGACACGGAAATTAATTTCGACCTTACAAAAACGCCAGACGAATAATTATGATATGATATGTCCCTGGAGGCGCGCCACCGGACAAAGCGTCGTATAATGGGCAGCTGTTAATGGCAGAACGAAATTTCACCACGGCCCTCGGAAATGGCGTGTTCCGCGGAGTGTTTGAACAGTGGTAATGAAATCACGGACTTGTCACCAATTCCAAACGCATTGCGTTGTATATGCAAGTGAACGATGAATTTAAGACTACGTATTGCGTAATTTAGTAATATATTTTCGAGTTCGTTCTTCTTTTGCGTTTGTAAAAATCGAGCTCGACAAAAGGGTAAGAAGAACGAGGGGGAACCGATATTTTAACGTATCGTAATTCTGCCGGTGCAGGTATTCGAATCTTCGCGAGAATTATCGTTCGCTTCGAAACACTTGAAACTGCGGCAAAATGATTCAATGGGGTTTGTAAAATATTTCGCATCTGGATGCTGTCGATACCGGAGCGTCGTGCAATAATTATTTATTTTGCGATTCTTTATGTTTGTGCGTAAGATGAATACACTTTTCGTGCTATCGTTTAATTGGAATTTCAGAAACGGCAAGACAGTTTGTTTCTCCTACGTTGGCATTTGGTTATTACGCAATCCGCCGTTGTTTAATTTTAGGCGAGAGCATTGTACATTTCTCAACTCTGACACCTTTTTACTGTCGAAAACGAATTTTATATTTCCACCTCTATGACGCGGAAACTCTGTTTATTATCGTATTTTCTAAACTGTACGCGACGAGGTCCTCCGTAAATTCGTACTGAACGAACGCAGGGCTGTACCGAGGAAGGAAATAAAAGAGGAAAATATCAAAGTGGAACGACGTGAAACGAAACATAGAACATCGGAGCGATACCTATCGAATTATATCGTGTTTTCGGTGCAACTGTACGCGTGTGTGTACGTCTATCGAAAATTCGGAGGCTTGCGCCTGATAAATATGTACCGAAATGAAAAAAAAGCAAGATTTTCGTTAACGATACCATTCACTACCCAATATTTACACAGCATTTTTAAAAAATACCCTTCCCGAACGAACACCAGCGGTATTACCAGACAGATTTTTATTTGAACGCAATTACGGTTTCCCTTGTCACAGAAATGCTGTATTCAACAAATAAACTCTACACTTATTCGGATTATAAGTAACGAGTTTGGCTAAACAAATTTCTCGATGTTTCAAAACTGTCTTCGGAAATTCTTCTCGGTAAATTAACTTCCTGCAGTACGTATTTCGCACGCAAGCTCTCGTCGTTATTTAAGCCGAACAGCAAAAGTTCCCAGCGACAAGTATACAAAGAGTTACGAGCGCAACAAAACTAAACCGGTTAAAAATATTGCTTTATCCTTCCGTCTGCGTGGCATCCGTTTTTATATCAAGGATCGAGAAACGAGAAGCAGCAAGCCGACCCATGTGAAAGGTCCCGCGACGCAGGAGCAAAGAGAGCAGCGGGGAACAATATCAACCAGATTTACAGACTTACGTCCAGCAGATTCATCAAGGAGGCTCGTCTTCGTGGATCGGGTTCCGTCATGGCGGCTAAAACAGACTGAAGTGCCGACGAGGGTGAAACGGAAACCGTTCCTGTCAGCGCTGCGACTCTCGGGGTTGTGTCCAATAATGCCCTACCCAGCGAGTACATCCACATCTGAAAGCAGTGAAACACCACGTGAAGCTTAAGTCGTAATATTGTTCGAGAGACAGGCGGAGTGAACAAAATATTGTACAGTTTTCGTGCTCATAACTTTCCGAAGTATTCGAAGGTTTCAGAGGGTTGAAATATGTAATTCAGTTTGCAGGAATTTGTGTTTAGAAGCAGTTCTTCCCACTGTTGCGTTAGAAATATGAAGATCACAGTAAACTGAGTTCAAAAACTTCTGAAATTTCTGAAGGCTTCGTTGAACAGAATTTTGTTTCATTTTCACGGTAGTTCATTCAAGAGTTTCACCCGTCATCCGCTAAGTTTATTCTGAAGGATCAATTTTCACAAAAATGTTATGTATTCCTGTTGCATTTTGAAGCCAGAATTTCACGCTTGGCTTCTTGTAGATTACGTTTATTTATTGCATTTGTCTTAATAGAATTTTAATTCATCTAATCGTTGGCGTCCTTAAGTAACTAAAAATATTATTCGGGTACGTCAATAATTTGATTAATATTAAACGAAACATAGTGCAAGGTAAGTTGATGTTTTGTGGAATTTTCGAAAAACGTAGATCGTAAAAACTTATCGTTCAAAGTTACTACTTTCTCCTTAACTATTTCTATATTTTACCAAAATAATTCCATTATTTTACTTAAGTAGTAGATACTGTTTCGCCCATTTTACTATACCCAGTTTAATCCTGTTTTAGTACCGGTTCTTTGTATATCCGACGACAATATTCCGAGCAAACTGAAGCGATTGCAAGGAAAACGTAATAGCATCGAATACTCCCATAATTATTTCCATTTTAACACTTCGCATTTTCGTAATCCATCGTCCACCGCCTGTAAATAAATGAACTACCCTATCAGCCCCATCCTTGGCATACACCAAATATTAATTACATTAATCCCACTAATGTAATATATTCTGCACGCTTTGAAACTCGAATGTCTGTTATTCGAATGACAATGTGAAAATGAATGCACATTGTCAAACGTCCGTCCCAGGTAGAACGATCGCGGTATCCAGATAAGAGGGTGATCGTAAAACAAAACTGCGAAGTCTATCTGCGGAAAACGGAGTTCCCAGCCGGTATATCCCATCCTCCGTAACGTGCAGGTAATCAGTGTCGGATGCTCCGCGCGAGAGGATTCTCATAAAAATGGCGCCGTAGGGCAAACGCCGAGGCGAATGGAACAGGTGTCGAAGGAAACGGAACCAAGTTACACAGAACCGTCGTGTTCGCGTTGCTCGTGAAATGTTTGCACGGTTCATTGTCTTCACCGCCCTTCGTCGCCTTTTATTTCAACGCTTTTTCCTCCGTGCTTCCCTTCCTTCCCTACCGTGGCGAACTAGCTTTCCGGCACGCGTAACATCAAGTTCCCATCTTCGACGCGACGCACGCGTAACGACCGGGCTGAATTAGTTCGCTTCGCGTGTACACCTTTTGTCGCTTCGTCCGCGAAGAAATTCCAAGTGCGCAATTTGTTACGCCGTCACGGCGAGCTATGCCCGTTTCGTTTCCTCGTACTCTTCATTCTGTCGTCAAAGTTGTCTATCACCTTGACTAACTCGGCGTATCGCTAATTGCTTTGAACTTATTAGTGTCGCCGCGTGGTTAAAGTGTTTAACCGTTTCGCGTCGTCGTGGAATGAAAATTGAGGGCGGACGATTTGTTGTTTTATTCTGGCTGGAAAAATCATGGAGGATAAGAAGTTTCAAGGGGGGCAGAAATTTTGGTGGAAATTGGCAGTGTTAAGTTGAACATTGGAAGCGAAGCGGAATCTCGATGTTTTCGTATTTCCTTGATATCAGTAATACTAAGGAAGCGATTCCAATAATTTCGCCAGCAGTGTATCAGAAGCAAACGCAATGGAATATAAAAGGAGACAGATACGAATTAATTAAATACAATGCGATCGAGAGGCTCAGTTCTCAATTACGCAGCAGACTGTGATTAATGTAGAGTTAGTCAATTTCACGTGCAATTTATTCGCACAATTAACGAGTTGATCGTTTAATTTTTTTTACTTCCTTCTGTCCCCAAACGAAATAACACCATCGGGGTCTCTCGTCGACCCGGTATCTCTTTCATCCTTTCTCTCTCCCTTTTGCTCTTGGCCTCACCCTTTCCATTCGTCTGTTACTCTTTCCTTCCGGTCTGCCGCTGGACAGAAGCCGGTTGTTTCAACCAGACGGTATTTATTTTGTGCAGATTAAACGGAGAACAAACGGCTTGCACGATAAATATACTTCGACAGTTTCGGCCTTTTCGTTCGCCTATACAGAACGTTCTGACAGTGATCGTGCAACCGACGGAACTTCTTCATAATTAAAACAATATGGTGACAATGTGAAACAACTATTTGGCACCGAAGCGCAGGGGCTTAAAATGAAACTTAATAAATGTTGCGCGAATTGTTCTCCGTTGGAACGCAACACAGATTTGTCATACGATTTGAATGTCCAACACATCTGGACGTGACATATCTTTTCACACCTTTTTAAAATTTGTCTAAAAGGGTCTTGTACATTTGGCTTGGACATTCTCCAAGGCCCGTGACCGAAAGACAGCTGTTTTAAATATTCGAGAATATTATGCCGCAGATTTTTCTCTTATGAGTGTTCCATAAGTCGCCATTATTTAAATTCGAAATACGAATAATTGAATAAATACAAATACTGCAAGGCGTACAGATTCAACACTATTATTTCTCGCAATCGAAAGGATATTTTAAAACAGCCATCGATTCATTGCCCGAAAGTAAAAGTACAATAAAAATGATAGACAACACCAATTCCAAACTTAATTCCAATAGAAAAAAAACAAAAACGAATACCATCCGGAGGTAATGTTTTATTCCGATTAAAATCCGCGCAAAGGGATTCATGATGCGCATTCCGATTCTATATCCAACATTCCCAATTAACGTTTTCGCGATCAAACTCGCGACGCGAAGGGTTGGAAACGCCTGTATCACCCGATTTCCCCCCAAACTAAATATTTCACGCGCTCGACCACGCTCGCGAATCGGGCTCGCACGCGCGGAACCGCGAATGCGGGCGAAAAAAAAGAGGAAAAGGAAATAAAGCGGACCGCTAATTTCCCGATAAACAATTTGCACGGCAATCGGTGTTCGCGTCGCCCGTTTGGACTTCACCTGTTTCCGTCCACTTGGTGTTTTCCGGCGAAATGTCGCATTGTATGAAACGTCACTACGCGCAGCCCGCAATTAATTATAGGCCCGTGTGAATCACGCCGACGACGTGTTCAGTTTCAATTGAAACGCGGCCGGTTCGGGATAAGTGGCATGACAAAAAAAAAAGCGACCGCAAAGGAATTGACCGGGCGATTCGAACGACGCGAGTGTATAAGAGCGCTGGCACGGGTCGAGTTCACGCGAATTTCGCTTGATTATGAAATTTCGTGAATTTCATTCGACGCCGCGGTCGCTCACAGCGCGGAAAAACGTTGCGTTCCATTCGGTAAGTAAGTTCGTTAATTATTGGAGAAGGAGCTGGTATCTCGCGTGAGCTCAACTTTATTAACATTTGTGGCTTCCTTTAGAGTCATCGTTGAAGGGGCAGTCACGCCGCAAATTAGATCAAACATTGCTTTGCGGGTAAATATTAAGCTTGAAAGAGAATTTTAATTGAAAATTTTGCATTTATAATGAGTAATTGATGTAAATTAGTAGTAATGATGGGTTCTGCGTTATTTCCCTTTCGCCTTCCTTCTGAAATCAATGTCCGAATGCAACAAAATCACATTACGACCGCACTTGAACAAGATAATTACAGTTACCGGAAGATTTTTGTATACTTTAAGAAGATACTGCACGACCCTTCGACGTACAAATAAAATGGAAAAAATGCTTGTCTCCGAGACATAAATTTTGACAGTGACATAATAAATACATGACCTATTTGTTTAATTATGTATAAATGAATATCCTAATCAAATACTTTATTCAGTAATCACTGGAAGCTATTAAACGCTCGAAGTTTCCTCTAATTGAGTAATAATTCTGCCTCGTTCTACCTATATATTCATCTTGTTTCATTTATTAAATTCACCAAACAAATACCTTTCCCGTACGTATTTCACTCAACATACGCCTATTGATTACTACAAAGGGGCGAGAAATCTTGGCCCCGTCGATCACTTGCTCCGCTAATCAAGTTTGCATGATATTATGGCGGTGCCCAATTAGTAGCGCGTACCTTTTCTGAATCGGTGTCCGAATATACACGACCCGGTCGATATTCTGGCGGCAGATACGCCCGAGCTGTTTCGGGTGGTGCAAGTTGCAAAAGAACTCTACCGCGTGGCGTCAACTCCAATGTATGGGGAGTCACCACCGGTCCGGATCTCGATCCACCCACCACACCACCATCTGTAACAGATTTTCATGGAGATCATTACATTACAGCTTGACAATTTCCTATATTTAATAAATGCATTGAAGTTTCATTGATAATACGGGATCATGGTATACGTATTTGTATACGATACATACATTGCCAGAGTGATTGCAGTTGTGTTTTAATTGGTATTGATTACGTTGCGGAATTGTTTTAATCGTGGATGGCTGAATTTAAGATAAAAACTTGAAATTATCTTGCAAATTGTCATTTTATTCGATAAATTGTTGAATTCCTCGAGGTGCATCGAAGTAATGGAAATTTGGTAATTTATTCAAGTAAATATATTGTTCAGTTATTGAGATAACTTTAAAGTATTGTCTATCAAAAGTTGATCCACAATATTTATATAATAATCGAATTATAATTTGAAATATAATCGCAATCAAATTATAATTTCATGGAGATTTACATTTTTCATTCCTATACAGTGTATTCTCTTTTTTCCCCATCCACCCTTAACATTTATTTAACGAAGAGTGTTTGTTTCACGTGCAATAAAGTGCATCGAAAACTGATCATAATTTATATTTACTTGTTCGAATGAAAGTTTGAACAAATCTGTATTAATAAAATTTTATATGCACTTGTGTTTCTACGATCATAATTATTATATACTGATTTATTTATAATTTATTATCCCTTATTAGTTATTGCACATAGGGTTCTCATATATATACATAAAACAAAAGGGACTAATTAATGCAAACGTTCAATTCGGTGTATCTAGATCTTTAACAGAAGTCTTTCAAGTGGAAAGTTCAAAGTTAGAAGTTGATCGCAGGTGCGCGAAGTTCGGCTCTACTAGACGTTAATGGCGCATTTAATTGCAAATTAGTAAGGTTTGCGCATCAATTCTTTTCTGGAACATCGTTTCGGTGCTACAGTCAAGGAAATCCGTCGATGACTGTATATTTAACCCTTCCGCTGCGAACACCCTACTTTATATCCCCAGGTACACGGGGATTTAATAATCGTAAGCTAAAAATGTATATAAACGCCTTCCGCAATAATTTATCATTATTGCAACTATTTGCATAAAGTATTCGTCTGAAATTGTAAAAAGGTTAAACTCGATTTCATTAATCAGTTACTGCTGTACCTTCTTTGCTCGAATTATATTCTAATTTTCCTTATCCACAATTTGGAGAGAATCTTACAAAAGAGTACGCAGATTATATTTCTTTTCTTTCATTCTATTCCAACAGGTGGCATCCTTTATATCTAGTTAATTTGTCTTCAAATACAATAGACCGCGTAAAATAATTAAATTAAAATAAGGACCTCGAGGAAATCGGTGTGAATTGAACTTCGTTTAAAAGTAGCGCTACAGGATACCCGTTTAATGAAGTAAAAACAGCGAATTGCTTTTAGACACGAAGCAAAGTGAGATCTATTTTTCGATGGAAGTTGAACGTAGATTCGAAAGATTTCGATTCCAGCAATTTTATCCTTCATTGCCGCCACCATAATCTTGTTCCTTCGATTTGCTGCCTCTATTTCCGTCATTTCGGGTCCAATCTAATCCCGTCTAATTTCAGACTGAATCAACTGCCAGGATTCCATGGGTTCATTTAGTATCGCGACAGGATTGGCGATCGATTCTCCTCAATCTCTCTTTCGTAACTGTTTTTTCCTAGCAAGGTCTGAATCGTTTTATTAATCTAAACTATTTATAATAACATCCAAACCTTAGACCGTGCCTGTCTACAGTTACATAATAATTTCATATCTGTTCCCAAACCAAATAATTTATACTGAATCGCATGGACGAATGTAAAACATTAATCTAAAATTCCTGCCGATTCATTCGAAAAGTAAAGAGCACAAAACGGTTTTGATATAGTTTATTCAATGAATCTCACACAATTTATCTATTTTTCCGCAATTTCTTTCAGCTTGCTGCAAAGAATTATTCGTCTTCGCGATTAATCTTGAGTCAGTTCTACATATACATTGGTTTGTATTTTCTCCTTGCTACGTAATTTGATTCCCCTTATAATTAATGATTCTTCGAGAGGATGTCAAAAACGCAATTTTCCGTAATTTTTTTAAAGCAGCAGTTATATTATATCAATGCTCGCTACTACAGAATTCTGCTCCAAAGTACCGTGAACCCTGCCACAATCAATAGAAAACTATATTACTTATTGCTGGCACAAAACAGTATTAGAGATATTAGAGTAGCAAGTGTCGCGATTAAAAAATAAGGTACGTAGAAAGGTTCATTGAACAAACCACATTGAAAAAGCCGTTTGTCTCTCTGCTCATTAAACGAGCCGCGTAATTTCAAATTTTCTTTTCAACTCTAAATATACTCAATCGCACGACGGAACTGTCTATGGCTAAACCGAGTTTGGTTCGTCGGTGCAAAAGAAGAAGAAAAGAAAAACCATTGTCCACTTTACGTAACACGTTTTCGCGAACCAACTGGCCAACAGTTTGGATGGAATTGCAATCTGTCCTCCGCCGTCCCTGTAAATCCAATATAATTCGCCATTCAGCCGTTAATTTCGCCCGTGTCACGAACATTAACAGGCTAACGATCGCTGAAGCGTCTTGACACAGCCAACATTCTCCCTTGGCTATGACCTACTAATTTAAGCATTCATCCTGCCTAGCCAGGGAATACTTTCCGCTCGGAGAAATTCCAAGGAAATTGAAGCGCCCCATGCGGCTTGAAATTGCGACGGAGACCGACTTTCTGTTTGCAACTTAATGCTTAAACTCCATCGAAACGAGGGCGATCATTGATGTTCCCCTTTCGCGACGGAGTTTCCGATCGAGAAACGTGCCGCCAATTAACGTGGTCCATCAAGAATGATCAATCGTTCGAACGGGACGGCTTTAAACTCTGGCTTGACTCGTCGACAATTATGTGGCGAGTCTCGCGATGAAATTTTACCAATGAAAATGTAATAAATTGTATTTTATTTTTAATCTTGCCAGATGGTTGAACTGAATTAGTTCAATAGAAATTGGAGCTTGTTATGCTTAGACATGGATTATTCAATTTCATTCAATTTCATTTCATTTGTTTACTGAAATGTGACTAATAGAATTTCTTCTATTACGCAGCTGTATTCTACACTAAAGTGGTTCGCAATAATGATCAAATCGTTCATTGGAATTTGTATTTATCAATCGATATTCAAATTAAAATCGAATCAGAAGAGAGCAGCGCTTTGATCTCACTTATAAAATACTTGAATTCCTCGTTTCATCTAATTGCCGCAATCGAATTGAATTCTCTCCGCGAACAGAATTGATCGAGTTTCCCGTTCGAAACGCATTTTACTTCGATTCGTTGCGACCCGTCGGTGACAAAATATCGCGGTTCAAATTGAATCGCAGGTTTCAATACTTTACTAGATTCTCACGCTTGCGCCATCTGATCTTTCACTTGCACACCTTCACTGACCTGCCCCAAGCTCGTTACCTGTGCGCTGGTCAGTGACAGACGCTGAGTCAGCGATCTCTTTTTTTCTTTTTTTTACTATTACTACAACTATGCAGTGACGGTGGATGTACGTATTTCTAGGGGAAAAAATTGGGTCACGGCATTTCCTGAAAATTCGGCCGCCATTCATTGCGCCTGGCATATTAAATGCTACGCTTTGAAGTCTTAATATCTCCTTTACCAATTGGGAAATATGCGTTCAAAGGCATGCTGTGATCAACATTTCGTGTGGATTTACATTTAAAAAATAAGAAATAAGAGTATTGTTAGGTGATCGAGGTCGATTTTTTGTTGAATCGTAGAAATATCTGCCGGAAGTAAATGAATGTTTGTAGAACGGATTTCTTTTTAAATATTACTTTGCTCGAGATGAGACAAGTGAAATTATTATTTACCGAATGAAATGTTTTGTTACCAATATTAAGTTCATACTGCATTGAACTTAAAAATTATTCTGGCTATATTATTTGTGTATCTTCTAGTCTGTGAGTAGTCGAAGCGAAATAAAACGCTAATTGGAAGGACCCTGCATTTATTTTCTAAGAAAACTTAATTTTTACGAAAATGTTAAAAGATCCATTCTTTCTCCGAAGTCGCAAATTCTATTGAAGCATTCATTATTAAATTTCGAGCATAATTAACTTCTTTCTATTGCTAATATTTTATGTGCAGTACGTTGCTTACTGCACTCAAAATACTCTAATTTTAATACTCTATTTTAACCCACAATTCGCCAAGTGTCGTTATGTTTACAGAAGTGCACATAACACTGACTGTAATAAAGCATATAGTCATTGCAAATGTAAATTCACCGATGCAAAAAATTAAACGCGCGCACACGGCATCCTCCGCATGAAATGCAAATTGAAACTAATTTCATTACGATGTGACGCAAGTGATATGTCAGATCGTATTGCACCACATGCGAAATGGTTTAATATGTGCAGGCTTGTACATATTTCGTCGGAAAATCGTGGCTTCAAAGTGCAATGTAGAATACAGCTTTCCTTCTTTTAAACAAACAAAACCAGTTGTCTCCTGTTCGAGCGAAATAATAAACAAAAGAATGAAAACGCCGGTAAGTTGACTTTATAGAAATTATATACGCAAATGTGTCTCAACA
Organism: Nomada fucata; assembly: GCA_948146005.1. NCBI lineage: Eukaryota > Metazoa > Arthropoda > Insecta > Hymenoptera > Apidae > Nomada > Nomada fucata. Next base: position 8,959,033 of record OX411282.1, read on the forward strand.
ATTTAACATTAACAATACAAAACGTAACACGCTATTTAAGGTACATCAAATCGCATCACAAATTATTAGCCTTCCTCTTTCGTTGCCATTAATAATTCACGACAAGCGTCTGACGCGACGCTAAGTTAAAAAATGAAACGACAGTCTAAGAATTAATTTCTAAAAACGTTGAACGAAACAAGCACATATTCCTGCGCCGCGAGTAATTATTTCACGCGGGTCCTGCGAATCCCACTGAAATCAAATGCTCTGGTTGCCTTTCTATAGCAGAAAAAAAGGTTTCCCGATGTTTCCACATGCACTGCTTTCGCAATTACAAAAGCGTACCGAAACGTGCGACCTTTTTAACCGAAGAAAGGCTGACACGCGTCGTCGGCTGCCTTTCACAGTCTCCGAGGTGTTCCGGGCTCGTTAAATTCCAGCAGCGAAATTAAAACTTCAGCACCATCCTGGTGAGACTCACGCATCGGAAAAGGATTAATCTGGTCTTTCAAAGGAAATGTCTCCACGCTGTTTCGCTAACAATGTGGGCAAGATGCTTTGAAACCGGATGAAACGCGTTTGCATGAACGATAGTGAACTTGATATATTCTGTACAGATAATACAGATTGTCCAGGAAAAGTATAAAGACAGATTACATTAATTTGGGTTAATAGATAGTAAATTAGAATTTTTGTTTAATGCAAAAATAAGTGTGGTCCTCAGCGGAGCAAGAGCACATTATAATTTGCTTCGCTTGAAGATTCTTCAATTTCATTCGGATAAAATAGACGATTGGAAATAATGCAAGAATTATTATTATTATTAAACTGGCAGCATTTCGTTAACATATTGTCCAGTCAGTGCTCGGTTTTCTATAATCAGCTACCTACTCAAACAGAACTCAAGCCAATCTAATTCTGCAATATTTAATCTCCTTACATCCGACACAATGTCCATTGAAAAATACGAAAAAGCAATCGCTTTGTTGCAAATTAAAATAGAAAAGCGTGTCCATGCGAGATAAGAAGACAAAAAGAAAAATGCATTCGAACAGCGACCCATTCCATCCATAACAGTGAAAAGCTAATGGCAAAGGTAATTACAAATTCCTAACCACCGTGAAACAACTATCCACACCTCAAAGGTATGCGCCACGTTCCGCTTCATCCATAACTTCTGTTAATCCTCGCGAAATTCCACCCCGAACACCAGCTACTCAAGTCAATCAATCGATCTCCCTTCTGCGGCGAAGCGACGAGCGGTCTCAAAGCCCACAGAGGCGATAGGGGAACGACAGCATCAAGATTGTTTTCGAGATTCACCCAATACCGGTATTACGGCCATCTATTTCGACGACGCGACGCGTCACTTCCCTTTATGCGCCCGTGTCCGCGTCTGTAGGACGCGTGGTCCAAGCAGAGAAAGATGAGAACGTATCTCTGTGCGTTGTGTGTACAGGCCTGGACGTTGATGGATAGTTTCCTAAAGCTCTACCTGTCTCCCTCTATCACCGATTCCCTCTCTCTGATTACGATTCCGTTCGTCCTATTAAACGCTACCTGCTCCACTGACCAGTCGGGATCACCCCGCCACCCACCAGCCTATTTTTCATCCCTTTCCCAGCCGGCACTTGGCACGAAGGCCTGGCAGGTTTCGCGTTGGCCTGGTCCTACAGGCCCACGGCGTATAACGGTTAATTTGCCGTGCCACCGGATCGACGCGCACTTGCAGCCGATAGAAGGCTGAAGAATAAAGTGTTTACGAGGGGAAGAATCTTCCGCGAGGGTGGAATTCTCGCCAGCACACGGATCTATCGTGCAGTTCACGAGAAGCGACGTCGGAGAAGCCGCGACGAACTTCCGATTGAGAAGGGAAACGAATTCGATCGGCGATGTATGGGAAATTTTCTTGGGAAATGTTTTTTTAAAAGATCGACAGTTTTTTTTTGTTTCTAACAGGCTTTAGAAGATACTTGACGGTGTTCGTGACGGATTCTTTTGTAGGCATTCGTTGAGATTTGCTTGGTGCTTGTGTTTACTTTTTGAACGACTGATTTACCAGCGCAGACTTTGTGTGGTATGTTTGATTGGCTTTTTAGTATTGATTTTTAAGTGTTAATTGTTGATAGAGGGATTCGACGAGGGAGAATTTTTGTTGCAGTTTGCGATCAATAGTTCCACATGCATTTTTGGAGCATTTGAACTGTCTTGAAGACAAGTTGAAGAAGATGTGTCACGTAATTCCGAATATTTTATATTCGATATTACTGCGAGGGATATCGAACTATAAAATAGCAATGGTTCCAACAATTCTTTCGATATCGAATTTACTAAATATCGAAAAGACGCAACGTTTTAGTAATGCACGTTTACTTCTATTGAAAAAGCTTTTCGTGTCACGGACGTGGAAATCTTTAATGACAGCGATAACAGAAATGGTACAAGTACAATTAAATCGTAAAAGAATTCCAGGGATTTTAGCCTTTGCAGGGATATAAATTAATTTTTTAAATGAAATTCCACCATGTAGCCGAAGAGCACAAGTACCAAAGCAGATTAAAATCGCATTTTCTCATCTGAATTGCGAACTACTTTCCATCATTTGCATGACAAAACTACATAATACAGAAATTCGCTGTTTGCATTTCAAACGACCGGTGAAAATCTCTCGAACCGCTCACCGTATAATTCCTTTTCGTTTCTTTTAATGGATACAATATTTTTAATAACGAATATCCACAACTGGCTCACAAGAGCCGCATCAATTTCGAACGCGCAATTGAATTTGTTTATGTAATAAACTTAATAAAAGGTACAAAGGAGAATCCGAGTCACTCTTTACCTTTGTGCTTCGTTTGAACTACAAAATTAATATTTGCATTTCCATTGAAGAATTTATGAAATCTCTCAATACGCTCTGTACTTACGACTTCATTTGTCACATTGCGTTGCGAAAAAGTACGCCCCATTGATTCCTTACATTTCTCCGTAAAAATTCAATTAAATATGTCGCGACGACGAACCGGTTTAACAGTAGAAAGAGATAAAACGCGCAGACGCGTGGAAAACGAGGAAAAGAATCGAGAAAATGTTACGCGTTAGGAAACAATTTGCCAGGAAATATTATATAAATCCCTTCGTGCGACACAAATGATTTAAAGAAATTCCTGATACTGACACGACCCATTCCACTTTCGATGAAGCGGAAGAAAAATTTGCCCGAGGTGGTGCTTATTCTCAGGTTGCTCGGCGATCGGCCAAACGATTTGCATAATCGACCGAAACTTTGTAATCTCACTTTCAACAGTTTACTCGATAACGTGTGAAATAGCTACTTGACAGGCGATCGAAGCCCGAATTGCGTAAATATGTTCCCGATATTTGTTTCGTCCATTTGTACTTCTGGACCCATTAACTTTTCCATGTCTATGCTTATCTTTGCTTCTACTTTGCACAAAATTGAAAATGTTACTTTCTTTAAAACGTGCATGCATCGATTCATCGATATTCGTGTTCCTTTATGTTGTTATTTTTATGTATTCAATAACATACAAAAATTATTTTAAAATATTACGAGTAGATTGCAAGTAGATTAGAAATTGTATTTGGAAGATAATAATATGTTTATCTGAAATGTCTTTTTTCCAAGCTAATCGGAACGTAGTTAAGACATTTCGGTTGTCCAAAAATTTCTTTTCGACAGTACTGTTTTATGGTATGAATGGTTATCGGCACTTTTTAATCTTTAATCAGGTGTGGCAGAAATTATCGAGGAAAGAATTTAAACTCAACGAGACGAGGGTCTACGCGTCACACCCGAATTGCAATAAGTATAATAAAAGTCTAGACTTCGGCTTTCGCACGGCTGGAATTTCATTTTATAAGGGCGAACGCGAAAATAACTGGAATTCCTCAAGTGGCTGTAATATGTATAACTCTCAGCTGTACGGTTCACGCGTACACATTGTATATTGGTGTCAATGTAATATTAATTTTGATTCAACGATGCAGTTAAACGTCTAGAAAATAAATCTATACAATTGAACACAACAGAAAAAAACCAGGGAAGTAATATTAAAAATATAAAAATGAGGCGGAAGGGATACAATTCTTTTACAATGTGGAAGGGAAAGATTAAAAGCCATATAAAATTGATTACGGAAATTTGTCTGCCTTGTTTCTCAAATAATTAACGAATTACAACTGTTCGCTTCTTAATACCAAAAAGAATGCTCGTCATTGCTTTGCATGCTCTTAAAATTAAGCCATTAATTGCAGTGTTATTTTTTTCCTGGGCATTTCAACACGCTTCAAAAACTGAGTCGAGCATCGTTGGTGTACACGTAGCTTGTCGTGGGTAATCAACGAATTTTTTCAATTTTTGCGAATCCCTTCCCAGTGTAATGAGACACTCGTGTACATTCGAAAGCCGCACTTGCTCCAATTTCGTGACAAATCGAAAACCTATTTAAAATACACACCGTAGGCGATAAATAAACAAAGAAATATTACCATTTATTACTCCAAAATGTACGTAATTTTATAAAATTGATTTCACGTATAAATTTTTCTACATAGACTCCCCCGATTATTACACAGTTTATCAACGGATTCGTCATTAATCACTTCAATCGGTTAAACGTATCCTTGCTTCGATGCCGAAACCCGAAAACCAATTTCTATTCCAAAAGAGAAAAATAAAGCGTCACGATCCCTCGGCCGCGGCGTTTCGAGAACGAAGCCCTTTCTGTCTGTCCTTCGAAACAGTCTTCCATCGCCCCAAACCGAGCAACTCCCTTGTAATGGGACTCCCATGTTTCCACTTTGAAATTTTAGAACTAAACGGCAAGCGAATAACGAGACAGGAAATCGATCGACGGCAAAGAATCGAGCACCGTGACATTGCTGTCGGTTTACCACAGCGAGGGAAAATCGAAATAATATAATGAATATAAAATACTGCCCTAAGTACAGACAAATTTCTCGATGCAACGTCCGACAATTGAAAACTGGCTTCTGCCAATGACGTTGTTAATTACCTAAAACACAAAAGGAAAACGACAAAATCAGTGACGCGAATTATCTTTTTCTACAAGCCTCCACGAAAATAATAAACCTATCGCAATTTTGTTCGGCCGCACAAGAAACGCGGTTAAAAAATTCATTTAAACTAAAACAAACTAAACATTTGCCTCCACCGAACAACACGCGCATACAAGTTCCGTCACCGAAATTCTTTCGCATCCTCGAGGGAAACTCAGATATTTTACTGTAACCCTCTGTAACCCTCCTTCTATATATATATATATATATATATATCGTCTTTAACCGAGAAATTTATCCCTGCCTCCGTCGCAGTATACCGAGAGCGCCAAATTAGTATCAGTTTCGCGCAGAAACGGCCGCACGAAAATCCACGTGCCGTGCCGCGTAAGGGTTGATTGAACGCGGGCCCTTTATCGACTCTGTCGGGCGGAGGCGAAACGAACGTTACCAAAAGCCAGCCGGTAGCCAGCCGCCTCTCCAACGAAAGAGAATACGCGGTGGAATTAGAAATCCCCGTCAAACGGAGCGACGCTCGCCATTGACTGGCTACCGTCGGTCGACGGGCAAATATTTAGCAACGGGGCGACGCGGCCGCGCGGACGGCAAGCGACGAAATAAGGGCGAGAAGCCATTAGGCCACTATCTTGGCCCGTGAGTGAACGGCTCGCTTTGGCCAACCCTCTTCAACCCTTGTGCAAAGGCAGCGCGAAAGAGCGAACTGGACGAGGCCACCTGGCTGCCGGCGCGCCACTGCAAAGCGTGCTACGTTTTGAAAGCGAGCGTAGTGTCACTTTTCACCCTTTCGTCGTCGGTTCGCCGTCGCGTAAAGGGCGCTACCACGCGTACACCTGTGTACCGTGCTCTGACGGCGGCGGTGGAAAAAGCCTCGGGTGGCGGTGGGACCATTTGAAACGTGACGATTACAGTCGAGGGAGGCTGCGAGAATTTGTGGGGCTTGAATTGGCCGGTGGAAATGTAAAATGTGCGTGTATTGTACAGGAACGAGGGTAGAATAGTCTGCGAGGAGAAGATTAAGGGTGGTTAAGTAATGTCAGGTTCGAACGTATAATAATAGGGGGTGTCTCTTCTCGCGCCGCGATTTTTATCGCCACTTCTCTGACTCAGAATATAACAGTGTTTCATACTTATGCATTACAATACAAGTATACAAGTTTGTTCGACGGGTTTAATGTTGGTTCTCAAATGTGCACTTGCTTAGTTACGCGATATAGAAACTTCATACGCTGTACAGATTTGAATAAAGGAAATACCTACAATCCGGAAGTACTAGTAGAGAACGGAGCGTTGAACTTGATTAACGTTTCATTCAAGAGCACGATTACGCAGATATGCTTTTGCGCTCGCTATGATTGGCTACAGAGAGGAGAGAAGTTATTGGATATCGTTTGATATTCCCTTTGTCCATGGTAAACATAGATACCACGAATAAATGAATACATTGCAAATAGGGCAAGTATAACGCTATGCATATTATTTACGAGAAGTTTAATTACAATCGACCAGTAAGCATTTAATGTTTCCACCACCTAACATTTTGTACGGAATTATGCAATTCATAAAATGAATAGAATTTGCAAGACGTTAACTGAAGAAAAGCTGCAGAACAAATAATCTTCCGTCTCTGATTAAAAGCTGAATATCAAAATACGGTAACGATGATACTTATTAAAACTAATGAGATACAAATTTCTAATTAAAAGATACGTATACATAGGTATATATATATATTTCTCCTTCGTACTCGTAGAACAATATGTATACATACATACCAGCATCGTATTTTCTACGAGAGATCTCTAGGAAAATGGTTAAGACCTGTGTGTTACATATCTGACAAATAGCAGTAAAGAACACGCAGGATGCTGGTAGGATCGTTAATGCGAAAGACGATTTTGAGCTCGCCACTTCAGAGTCTAGGGTTCGAGACGAGCGCATCTCGAGGTAATTAATGGTCGAGATAGAACACACAGAGGTCCGTTGCAGGTTGTACATGCCGTTAGATGAAGAGAGATCAAGAGCAAAGCTCGAACTGGGAACGCAAAGTCTCTTCTGTGAGCGAACTGATGAGCAATGCTGCGAATTCGAGTTGCCATTATTGAAGCAATGGTCAGTGACTCGCGATACGATTACTCTTGGTTGTGCTTGGGAATCGAATTCGATACTACGGTAAGCAAGGCTAATGTGTATTTGTCAAAATATTGACGAAATAAAAAGTGATCCGAAACTGATATCTTGCTTAAACTTCGCCATGTATATTCTCCTCTTCAATTTTCTGCCACTTCATTTTCCTCTATTAATTAATGCAAGCTTGCCTCGATACGTATTTCGTAAAGAAATCTTTAATTTGTTAAATACTATAAATGCTTGCAACTTCGTAAATAGTTTATCTGAGAAGTATAGTTCCCTCTCGGTTTCCATCGAAATTTTACTCCAGCAATGACATGCATGTTACGATGCTTCTTGTACGAATTTTAAATCCCTGCGTGTGTTATGTTATTTATCGTTGTAACATATTACAGCGTTAGAAAAATGATTGATCATAGCGAGCATATTTATTGCTAGTATCGAAATGATCAATTTGAATATTATCAGACAATTGTATTTCTTTTCTTACATGAAGCTCGTTTAGTCAGTTAAGAATCTTGATTCCAATTTTGAAGCAGTTGTCTGTCGTTTCTAAATCGATATCAAGTTCGACACGCTCAATCAATATCAATAGCCTCGCTCAGCTTAATACTTTAATATAGTTACTTCGCGTCAGGAATTCAAATTGATTTAGTTTCTGGGCCTTAACAACGTTTGCCTACATTGTAGACGTTATGTCTCCCCCAACGTAAGGCATTATTCAATTATTCCTCGGCATCCGTATTCCGTCTATATGTAGCGCGTAAATGACGTTAATACATCGACGACACTCTATCATTTGCAAAACTACAACGGACTAACGCATTCCATTATAATTGCAACATTTATCAATGGAAATTCTGAACAGGAATCACAAGCTGTATGAACAAAGTACGCGTGAATGTTACTAATGGTATCATGGAATAATTATTTTCATAACTCATTGTGCGATGTCAGGATGGACACGCGAATAAATATCAAATGGACACGAACGAAGTAAAAATGTGGATATTAATTTCCTGCCTTTAAACAGTATCCAGTTGAAAACCCTTTATTACGAATATTATTGTGAATAATATTTCTGTGGCTGTCAGTATTTCTCGAAGAATATTAATTCCCCCACTCTACTTATATTAGAAGAATATTATACCAATGTGCAAACCAAAGCATCCTATACTGATTTCTCTTTTTCGTTTAGACAAAAATATATATTTCAAAGAGGGTTCATTCGTACTGAATATGATTACCAAAGTGTTTGCGGAGTAATGTAACAATATAGAAACTCGAATTTGAATTCTTGTGTTCTTTAAATGGTCGTGCATACTTATTATATATGTTTGTTATTATGATGGTAATTAAAAGGAACTCGACAGTTTATAATAATGCACCTGTTCTATAACCTAACCTGACGTAAATTGTGATTGTTATCGTATTAAGATTGCCATTATAACAAAATGTATGGGAATAAGATTAATAAATTAAAATAAGCAGCCGCAAAGATATCCCGGTGAACGATTTATACGAAGAACTTCTCATTCTCATCAATAATTCCAGGCTACGAGTGCCTTTAAAAACTACAGGGAACCAATAAAGCGGAAGTAGAAGGCAGAAAGCCAGAGGGTAGTTGAATCACTATTGGCGAGTATATCTCTTTTCGAAACTGATTCCCCCTTTATACAAAACTTCTAGTCACGTATTTCGATGCTCATTGGCATACTATATTATAAAGTGACACCGATATCGAACACGAAACTCGGATCACAACTATATTATATTTGGAAACAATCTCTGTCATTGAATTATTGTCAATCTTTACCTGAACCCTGACTTACATTTCCCAATGCTACTTTGCTCGAAACGTTACTAAATGCCTGCGCACTTGTTTACAAGAGTAAGAACATAAATAAAAAAATGAGAAATATATAAATCGATGTATTTTATCTACATTAGAATCGCGGATACGTAATGTATAAGATATTAAAATGGTCAAATTGCTATTTTGTGTAATTATAATATAATTATTCCGCATAATTATGATACGGCGAAATTTGATTACCTTGTCAATTCCTGTATTATACGTAGATTTTTATATTTTCATACGCTCATTCCACTTATTCATTATTGCAATATATTATTGCGCGTTTAATAACAGAACTTACGTTGTTGAATATCTACTGAAAATTTACGTGCATTTAGTGTCTCGCGCGCTGATGGAACGGCAATAAAGCATTCTATCACGAGAAAAAAGATACCAGAGAATGCTTGTACGTTTCGCGGAGCACAGGAGGAAAACGCAAATGTGGCGTTCACTGAATCAACTTCATTTGTCCGGATTACCGCGTTGAAATTGCTCTTCGCCAAGCACGGCGTAATACATTCGACCCACGTGGCTAGCGTACGTGTTTAATTCCGGCGACCAAATATTTATAATTTCAGGCAAACTGTACAACCAACATCGAGCATTCTTGTATTAATATACCATACCTGGGACGTGCATTTAAAATAGCAAACTTAATTAAGAAGATCAGTGTTCATCGTCGGATTAATTCCGCGTATCCAGACGTTCAGTGCAAAGTTTTGTTTTCAATACAAAAGCTATTTCACACGGAACTACAATACTGCATTACACGTTCTGTACTTTGTTTCGCTCGCAAAAATCTCGCTATGGTCCGAAGCGCGATATTATTTAAAAAACGCGGACCGTCGTGAACTATGATATTAATATTGTAAAATCATAGTGAACGATATTATCGGACTCGATTCGATATTACATCGAATTTACCTTGGTAACAATATTCGCACATAATTCATCCGCTAAAGCGACAGACAAAAAGATTAAAGACGCCTGCAAAATATCGAGCAGCAAACACACGCGCTCCGTCTTCAACGTCACTCATTCAGACGCGGGATACCAGCAACAGTGTCGCCTTTGAAAATGTGAAACGACAATTTCGTGGAGCCGTGGCAAAGGGGGCGCAACAAATCCATCCAGCGTGCGGAAGTCTTCGGAAAAGCGGGATAACGAGAAGCGGGGATAACTGCGATAAAGTGAACCTCATATGTTGGGATTACGCGGTTGCTTCCCCTTTCATCCCTATCGACCGGCTTGACCTAGGTCGCGCGGTGCCTAGATCCTCGTGGTTGTTTACAGAGCACCCTGTAATGGGCATCAGACACCGAGACACGTATTCTGCATGCTGCAAAACGCAAACTTTGCGCGGCTGTTTGCCAGAGTGTGTGCCCGAGCCACGGTTATTGACACATTTTCAACGTTTCTGCGACTGTGTGTCCCCTGTCTCCTCTGTACGAAACGACTGACGTATCGCGACAAAGCGAGAACGCGCCGCGGTGCACCGGTGGTTAAAATGTGTGGAAACGTCGGTGATGTGTTTGGAAGAAATCGATCGCATTCGATCGATGTTTTTCAAGTTTCACTCTTTACTCGACGATCGCGATTATTTAATTTATAAGATTTATGTGACAACTGTCACTGATCGTGTCTTTTAAATCTTGATCTTGTTTCGTGCCACGAGGGTAACGCGAAGTAAAGTGCAATGAATCACGGTTAATGTCCGCAATATTGATCTGAAATTACAGGGGGATTATTATAAGACTGGATGATATACCTAATTGAGTAGATGATTCTCATCGTTTTGCATGCACCGCGCGTGCATTTAATTCTGTAATGGTTTTGCAGTGGTGGGTAGACTCCAGCGCTGTTGCAGAAATGTATCTCCTCTAGACAGGAATTATGCAGGGGAGGTCGTCGTGCGTTTGAAATGTCGCGATGTTGCGCGTTCAATACGGCAATATTAATTAGAGAAGTTGCAGTCGTGTTTGAGAAAACGCGTGGGAGATACAGAACGGTCTGCATATTTAGTTTTGTATGTTTGTACATGTGTAACAACGACCTACGCTTGAACGAAGCTGAGGATTATTAAAACGCAAATTGTGATAGTGCAAGAAAGCAAACAGGAAAGATTACTTTCACGCTGAATTAACCGATAAATTTATTCGGAGTTCACGTAGAAATGCGATTTCTTAAGTAGTACAAGTCAATGGTTTTAGTAGACATATCTTTTCAGGCAGTACAGGTCGACCATATTGTAGGGCAGACTTTATTAAAGTCATAGTTACATATCATTCCGTGCTATGCCCGTACCCGAAGGAGCTGCACGTGGAATCTCTGAATGCATCTAATTCGAGGAATTCCGCGCACGACTCGGGTCTTTTATTTGAACGCATTGGTCGAGAATAGTAACAGTATACTGCGCCTTCTATTGTTACACCTTTTCACGAAGGTACATATATTTTAATTGCCAGTCGTTAGAGGCGTTCGAAGATGTATTTTTAAATATCGATATTGTTTTAAGCGGCATTGCGAATTGCTGGAGTCTTGTGATCATGATAATAAGACTTATCCTTGTTAAGAAAGTATGCCCGTCTCTAACTATTAATTTCAGCAGGTCTTAAATATATTCGTAATTAATAATTGAACTGTAATAACTCGAAGTAACCTCGGAACGGTGGAGAGAATATTTTGAACGAAACAGTGTAAAATATGTAGAATACATATTTGTAAGTGGTTAAGCGCTGGTAATATTCTTCATGAAATTGGCATCACTTACTTCGGGATAATTAAGCTGCGAATAGACCTCGCACCTTTTCAACGCGCCCTGTTCGACACTTTTGACATTGATTTTTCAATTTAGCTGCCGCAGCGTCGTATATCATTCACGCACGATAAGGCTAACGTAGGCCGATATTATTTGAACTTTTTTTGGAGCAACATTTTATTTTATGATGCGCTTCTTTTTACGCCACTAAAGAGAGTCGCAAATTTATCTTCTGTGGACTGAGAGTCGTAGATTTATCCTCTGCAATACCAAATACTGCGATAAGAGATTCGACATTCCGTGTATGAAAAATTAACACGTTTCGCATTGCACGAAATTTAAGAGGCCCGCTAGAAATTGATTAGCAATTAACTTCGTACTTTCCATTCGTGTTCCTACAGATTATTACAATGTTAACGCTAGCATAGTGCAACTATTTATTACTCGATTTTAGATCGTTCTAAACGGTTTCATTTTCCTTCAAATCGCATGGAGAGGCAATAAATGTACCTGTGATTTATAACGGACGTAGAAAAACGTGCGAGCCACGTATAAAGCAATAATATCAAATCTCTTAAAAACGAGAAACACCTCCGCTCTCATAAGACAAATAATATATCCGGTTAACCATTAAATGTAAATCTTCATCCCTCGCCCACATCGCACAAACTACACCGACCGCCGACAAGGAAACATTAATATCACGAATGGTACGTTATTCGCAACCTAACGAGATACAAATTCTTCCCCAACCTTTCCTCAAAGCTCACGTGGTCCATAAAAACTCTCCTAATAAATCCTAAACGTGGCAGTAACAGCTGCCATTACGCCTTTCTACGTTACTTATAGCTTCGTTATTTATCGCCCCGCAGCTTTTTGCATTACAATTTAATACTCCACGCTTACGTTTCCGTCTGTATTCCAAGTACCCGCGTGATCCTGCGGCTTGAACAAAACGATCAATCGACGGGATAACACGGTCGCACCCAATAAAATCCCATCCATTCGCCCCAAGATATCATCAACGAAGAATCCCAACCGAGCTCCATTTCCGAATGTCGATCGGTATTTAGAGTAAATATCAGAACGCAACGAAACCGCTATAATTTCTCGACCGCGATCGGTCCAAAGCGATCCGCAACCGGATACAAGGACAAATCCTTGGCATTCAAGGCCCGGGCGTCCTGCAGCCGGCAGGTAGGCCCTTGTTCCACGATGCAGCACGCGAGTCATGCTATGCAAACGGTGGCATCGTGTTCATATGCAGGATACCTCCGGGGCAATTTCAACGGGGGCACGGAGAATGAGGTTGGATTGCCGGCATTGTAAACACGCCTATTAACTCGTGCACGCGAGACAAGAATCGCGAGGGCAAAGCGTGCGCGCTTACGTCTATAAGTACATTTAACGCGCGTAATCTCACGCGTCGAGAGGCTCCGCGACCGCGAAACGTCTCCGACGCGGTGGAGATTCCGTGGATCACCTTTGTGTCACGGAAAAATTATCACGGGCGCACATTGCGACGGGGAAAGATGAATTTATTTATACATTTTAACCCCACGTGTCGACCACTTCTTTCTTTTAATCATTTTCCATGTTCTCGACGAAATATCGCAGTGTCCTTTCGACACCGTCCAGTCGATTCGCGTTCGACGCAAGATAATTTATGCAAAATTACTTTCAATAAGTAAGCTTTGAAGTCGATGCAGGGCTCGAGGGGTTGAACTGTGTTTGGAATAATTAGGGGATGGGGCGGTAAAGTATAGCGGAACCTTGATTGACGATCGAGTTCTTACGGTTTGGAAATACTGACAGACGTTTATGCCGTTTGTTATAATTTCGGAGCCACCTGTTTCGATTGTACGCCGGCAGAATTATCGCCAGGGGACAAAGTTCACGTATACCTTGACATAAGTGAGATAATGGGGGATTAGTTTTAAGCTGACCAGTTATAGCAAGATGAGTGACCTAAATCAAATACTGTTACTTGTAGAAGATAACAAGACTTTAGATGTTACGAGTAATTAGAAGTACGTATATGTTTGACTTCACTTGCTGAAATGTTTATTAATTTGCTTATTATAATAATAATAATAATAATAATAATTTATTTTAGAGAAACTTGTTACTCGGATATCAATTGCATTATGTATCTAGTTTCACTGAAATTTTGAAAGCCTTGCTCGAACGAAACAGCACCAGTGATGATTATTCATAAAATCTTAACTAAAGTAACTACATTTTGTGTTTTTAAATATTCACAATTTACAGTGGTATGAATTTTCATCGAGAAAAACTGATGTATCCGATTTTCCATTTATATCAATTTCACGCATAGCTTATACATGCATTTTGAAAATTCTCTAATCTTCACAGGATTGTGCGTTTGCATTTTTTAAAAACGTTTAATTTGAATTTCGGAAACGTTGTCAATCGTGTAATACGTTTGGCGCTATCTGCTTCACGGAACACTATCCAACACGGGGGATGCGGTTCGAGCATCTGCATGACAGATGTTGCAACTTTGATTTATAGACAGCTGCAATGCTGGAACACAGTTGCTGAATAATTGTACATTTGCACAAGCATAGTTTAGAAGTTCAATCAACGCTGCTTCTATTTTCCACTCAAATCAATATAAATTTTGAAAATATCGTAACTGTTAATAAATATTTCCACAGTGCACAATGCCAGTTAATTCCATTACTCGAATTTAATTTTTGCAAATTAATTTATCCATTTACTAATTTAATGTTACTGCAACAAACTGTCCTTTAAGTGAAGATACTTTACAGGAGTGGGTACACTGTTATTTTAGGTCACAACTTCGGTTTCTTCGACGTGGGAAGTTAAATATACACATACAGCCACGATACCAATATAATACACGTATTTTTAAATGGCATTCGTGAAAGATTATTTTGGTCCCAAATAAATAAAGTCCAGCAAACTTAAGAGTACCTCGATAATTTTACACAATGCGTTAGATAATATTAGCGATGAAAAAAAGACAAAAGTGAGATTCACAATAATTAGAAGCATTATTTACTTGCATAAAATAAATGCACCGATTCAGTTTGCAAGTAATTGCTAACAAGACTACTTACGAAACTCGAGTAATTAAATGCATTGTCAATCCATTACAATAGAAATCTATTCGAAGAAAGCATTACACATGTCCAACACAAAGGAAGACGATAAACGAAAACCACAAGTGAATTAAATTTCGAATAAAATCTGATATCACAATATCTGCAAATTTTATTCGAGAAAAGATTGCTGCAAGTACTTTCAGATACACTGCACATAATTAGTCATAACAAACCAGAGAATGAACCATGGGGAGGAAAATTCTTCTTATTGCAACAATGCTGTTATTGGTAAACAATATATCGAGATATTGTTATCAAGTATACAACTGTTGCACTATAAATAACTAATTGAAGAACGAAATCTTTCGGTATTCCCCATAACCCTTTAACCCATCCGGTATGGTCTAGTGGCTAGGATACCTGGCTCTCACCCAGGAGGCTCGGGTTCGATTCCCGGTACCGGAATCTACTTTTTGCCGTACAATATTCCAACGAAATAATTTTTATCTTCTTCAAGATTCGCACTGATTACTGGCTTCAGTAATAACGAACTCTCCGTTTCATATTTTCGATCCTTCGCAACAATGTTTAATCAGCCGTGCGTTAAAAAATCGTGACGTGCGCTTCGTAATTGTAAACGAACATAATCCGCGTAACGAAAAAATTACTTAACAGATCGACACTCCAAACTCTAGCGAAAGTGGAGCGAAAAAGTCGTTGCCGCGCGAATACCAATAACGGCGAAACGCGTGCAAAAATAACAAAAGCAACAATTTTCCCCGAACGAAAACCGGGGAAACGTAGCAACCGAAATAGAATTCGTGCAACGGAATTTACGTTGTCGGTTTTGGTAGCTGCAGCAAAATGGAAAAAAAAAGAATAATAGAATTCGAAAGCAGGCATTTCTCCGAGGAGAACAACGGGGACAACGGTTGCAGATTCAACGGTACCTTGGCGGTCACGTTTCTCCACGCCCTGCGATTATTGAATATTTAACGTCGACTGCACGACGTTCGACTTTCGCATCCGTCCGTGCAAACGATAATCGACGTGATCATGCGATTTAACAAGGTTTCCAATTGCCATTGTCCACAGGAATAATGCCACCGATCCGAACCACGTTTCCAGCCACTACGATATTACGTTCCGCTTTCCATTTCGTACCCTGCCTTATCGTCCTTGCATATTCGGTCGCATGCTCTTGATATTGTGCAACGTGCAATTGTAACTTGTAACTAGGCCTGGTATTTATAGCAATTCATCTTGAGAAGATAAATCAGTAATTTGGATTGCTTCAAGCGAATCAATTTTATGGTGGGTATTCTTCAATGAATAATGCGCGACTGGCGAATCTGAAGCAATAGGGGGGTATTTAACAATTTCGTTTCGGCGCATAGAATAATTTTTTCATTTTTTCATTAATGTTAAACGAATACGGAATTGTGTTAGTCGATGTACATAGCGTAAGGGTGTTACGTGCTTGAAATTATGTGAGGGGATTAACTGTCTCGACTTGTAAATGCAAAGAGTGTCATTCTATACTATAGAATCTATGGTATAATACAATCGATTGACGATGTAAATATATTTTGTTGCAATTCACGATATTTTTGATTTGTATTTCTTCGGATTAGTTTCCTGTTAATGACTAACAAATGGTCCACTTCAGACAGCCAATATCAGTCTATGTATATCGACAATATGTTGTTATATTGATATATTGAAGTCTCCTTTACAAGCGCATACAACAATGTTGAGTACCCTGTAATATTAACGATGGAAGTATATCGACCGTCTGAGGTCTGAGGCCTCCTTAATAGAAAAGTATATATTACGTTGTAAAGTAGATTTTCGACTGCTTTTTCTGTGAGCGAGTTGGAACCATTTGTATAGGTGTAACGCGCGTACAATTGAACAGTTTATGGTGGTCATAAATCAGAAGAACAGTCGGAGAAACTTTAGGCAAAGAAGAAGCAAAAACTGTCAGCCGTGTCGACTTCTATGCTGACCATCTGACAGCCACGAGAAAATCAACTTTAGTTTAACAAGATGTTCGGTAATGGTGTAACGCTCTTAAGTGCATACCGCGTAGCTCCGTGCTTTGGCATAATTGTGGGCAATCCGTAAGGAAGATGTTAGCATCTGTTAAACAGATGGTTTGTGTGACACTTTCTCTGCAGATGCGTATGATTCGGCGGAAACTACATACAATGTCGGTTAATATTTCAAGGCTATGCGAAATTTAAATCTCAGTGCAGTTTTAAAATAATTCTTCTAGTATTTAAATATCAATCTATTTGATCAATTCATCAAATGAAATAATGATTTGTTGTAATTATGTTTTTCGTTATTACTGTCATTAACATGTACATTTCTAAGAAAATACTTTTATGGTTTCTGTTCAAGAAGCGAACCATATCCCTTAGAAAATTAAATCGGTATTTAAAAACGAACTTTTTATAAGAATCGAAGGAAGATTTGGGCGAGCAACTGAGCCGTGAAGACAAATTTGTAATAAAATACCCATTTTTGTTACATGTTTAACTTTTTATCTGCCTCTTAGAAGCTCACGATATATTTAGAATAAAAATTTACTTCAATCTTAATTAAAACTGTTATATAAATATAAATATAAATATTAGCGATTTATTATCTTCCAACGAATATTCAAATCGATAGGCTGAACAAAAGTGATTATTAATCTTATCAAAATTAATTCAACAGCGTTAATTAGTTATGAAACTATTTTGCTTCGAATTTACTCACAAATAATATACGTTATATTGAAACTTGCACAATTATAAAGATGGTTGCATGTACGTACTCTATCAAATGTACTAATAGAATTTCCCTCGCGCTGGTCAAATAAATAATTTGTAAATGTTTCATTTTCTCTAGCATTGCCAGATAAAAAAAACCCTACTTAACTATACCGCAACCTTGAACCACTGGAGATAAAAAAAAGCAATGTCGAAATTAGCACGCGCGAGGCAGCGTTTGCGTAACGTAGAAGAAATGATAGCAACACTATGTGACCGAAATAACAACGTGCTTCTCGCAAACATTGACGAATTTTTTAAGACAATTATATATAATTGTATATAACATAATTCTATTTTCAATATATTATCTTGCAGTAAATAAATATGATGCAACTTGGATGTTCATTATTCATTATTTAAAAGTATACCAACCCCATAATAGCATCAACGGTTAATTTAATAAATAATCAAAAACTGAGTTTAAACAATTATTATAGCAACTTACGTTTAAAGCATTGATATCGGGCATTTCATTCATAATTTTATATCACCTTTCAAGATCCGGTATGGTCTAGTGGCGAGGATACCTGGCTTTCACCCAGGGGGCTCGGGTTCGATTCCCGGTACCGGAAATTTTTTTTACAAATTTTTATCTGCGCAAACCACATCATCGTTTCGAAAACAACGATCATCCGTGATCTCGTATGGTTCTAGCGGCTAGGAACCTGGTTTTCACCCAGGAGGGTTCGCGGACCGGCAAACTACTTTTTACCATTTTTTTTTTTTGCACGCGTACAAAGTAATGAACGCTGATAATATGCATGTTCAATAGACGTATCCTTTGCACGTGTTTCGAATGACAGATTTTGAATCCCAAAGATTTCCCTTGTTTGTGTTCAATTACGAATTTTTCAATATTTAGTACGAATTTAAGTGACTACAGTACCTGGTTTTTAGTTATTAGAAGCGTTTAAATAAATGATGCTACCCTCGATACGTTTCTAATTATTTCCCATTATTTATCAGTTAACAAAACGTAGTTACCTATTTGCGATGAAAGTAACTTTGTAGCTTTTGTTCGTCAATTAACTATTTTATTGGACGTGGTGTGTTAAATAAAATAACTATTATATGTTTCTCAATCAATGTATTTATAACAGCTCAGACGGAATGTCCTTTTACTGTGAAATGCTCTCTAGAACTGCCTGAAACACCCAAAGGGAACTGGTGCCCACTTATACCTACGAACGCGTATTGTCCCGTTTTACAACCTAGGCCCTTTTGACTCGCCAAGTACAGAGGCATCTGGTCCTCTTACTATCTCTGTTAGTAAGACATTTCTAAGAACGTTTAGACAATTTTTCTCTAGCACGATATATTATATTTACCATCGCTAGTAAATGTTCAACAAACTTAAAATGAATAACACATATCTGCAATATTTACTGGCAAAATGATAAATATCATAGTTCAGGGGGATAAGATTTCTTAAGTTTTCGTTGTTCACGAGACGTGAGACTTTCAAATGAAAAATATAATTAAACATGCAACGATTAATTACTTTAATCGACTTACTCGAAAGGAAGAGATCTTGGAGGGCCTGGGCAGCCTGGCATAGGAGAGCCCATGTTTCGGCAGCGGCAAGTCCTGTTCCCCGTAGAGCCAGCACATCCCCCGCTACTATGGCGAGACCAGGTCCTCCACTCAGGTCGGTTTGCATCCTGCGCAACAAATAATACATTTAAGAGATTACTCAAATCTTTGGGTTAACGTATGTTCTAACGGACAGCGAGACGATAGTGATAATTGAACTTCGGTCGAAGCATTTCGTCAGGCATTGATCATTTGCGATACCTGTCCGTATAGACAGAAGACAGTGATGGACAGATGACAGGATAAATATTAATATTGAATATGGCGAATAAATTTTCTTATCGCAGTCTACATTTCGTAGTAACAGAAAGCGTGTCCGTCAAACGTATTTCACTATCCAATTCCACGACCATTTAGCTAAAATACTGAATAATTATCGATATAAAATCATTAACTCCGTAGAAATTGGGCGTACTGAAATTTCACAATTTACTGGTAATTTCAATTACGCCTGGTGACCCCGGTACACATAATCTCCGTCAAACTTTTAAGTAGTTCGACACATGTACTGTCGGCCGAAAATTCGGAATCGCTTTCTTAATTTAATAAATATCAAGTCTTTCTCATTAATTCAAAATCAACATTGCAGGAACTAATAGCGGCTGCAAGATTTCGTATACTTAACTTACAATAATTCACTTTCAACTATAATTTTTTAATTTTAATTTTCTGTTTGATATTTATTTGAGACTCAGCAGTTTTACACTTTTGCCTGGTAATGTACGTGTGCGTTTAGTTATTTTTTAATGTTATCGTTCATTTAACGTACAATATTCCAGCGGGATAAATAAAAATCCTGTTAAATGTTAGTAGCTGCAACATTATATTCCGCGTGAAAATTAAATGCCTTCTAATTTGAATAAATATCATTCCTGCGGTGGATAATTTGGTTGGCAGAAACAAGGGGAAGTTTCACTTTTCAAGGTTCCAGGTGCACTGTGATTAACAATGTCGGGGATCACGCTGCATTCTTGAAGTTTCGCAACTATACTCTCGACGAACCTGCGCCTTTGTGACGATTTAATGGACACGTGTCGAGTTTAGAGGTTTAGCAGGCATAGTTGAGTAAATAGTTAAAGTAGACGTAACCGCTGGCTAAATAAAAGTTTACCGACAATTTCATACACTCCTGCAAATGCAATTGTGCCATTGAAGAAAGGGAAAGTTTAATTACTAATTCTAGAACTAATAAGAATAAACATAATCTATGCGGTTGTAATTCTACAAGTTTGGCAATATAATTAACAACGCTCTATCAACGTTAAACAAGATGTGTCTTAAAAATTAGTACTATTTGTATACTTCCAACCGGATTTCGTGAAATTCTGCCCGTAAAGGGTTGCAATTTGCAAGAAATTGACCGCAAGCGGAGACGAGGAAGAGGGAATTAAAGTAATGCAATTTCTCTTGCGCCGCTCGACGAACGTCCATCGTTCTTAAAATTTTGAACAAACCGCCGCCGAAGAAGTCGAGAAGACGGTCGCGATTAAATTAATCAAGAAAGACGCGGTCCTATCGCTCGGCTCATAGGTTGAAATGGAGCGGAAGCGACGTGTGGAACAAAAGAGAATGAAATAATCGAAGCCCCGTGGCCAACAAGCTCGATACATCCAATATGCACGCCCCGGTCTGTTTACATTTGTTTGTTCTCGTCTAGCTGCACGACACGTTGCTTCAATCTTGTTCCATAGTAGCAGCCCTCTGTTTCCGACTTGTTCCGTGCCAGGCGCCAGCCTATTGTGGCCGCGCTTGAAAATTCGATCGAGAAACTAAAGGCCGAAACAAGATTTAACCGCGAACAAAGCTCCGTTCCAACGAGGCAGACTTACATATTCATTAGTGGAGCGTTTTGGCGGTGGGTTTTATTAGAGAAGGGTGGATTTCTTGATGTTGCACTGTTGCAAATTTGCCAGAATAATTTTAGAATGACATTCCATTATTTTTAGTCGAACTAAGGGAGAATTAATTGAAGTTAAGAAAATTATTGAATTTGTTTGATTTATGTATTGTATACAGTACGAATGCATTGAACGTTACTACTTTTATGGGAAGATGTATTATTGATAACTTTGTTTTACGTTGTATTATTGTGTCGAAGATGGGAAACGAATAATGATAATGTATAAGTATATATGCAGATTTATGTAGAGTAGAAATATTTTGATGTATGCGTGGAATTTGCGGCAGGTGATATAAAATTCTTCCATTATTTCTTGAATAACAATTAAAGCTCGTACAGCAAAAGAAATATAACAACATGTATGTAAGTAAGTAGGTAAGTATATGCACCACTTATTGGTATTTACTGCTTTGCACAGTATCACTGGCACTTAAAACAACGTGTAAGTTCTAAGTCACAATTACAGATTGAAGAATTATCATAGATTCTATATTATAATTATAATAAAAAGCTTTGTCATATATTCGCTCAATTTTATTATCAATTTTCCTTGCTTCTATCCATTATCCCATTCTTATGCTACAAATAATAATAATGCTGAAATTTCTTTTATGAATTTTATATATCCCTTTTTTCTAAGCAAGCACTACGAGTACCGCGTACCATATTTTAAAACCAAACGTAATTCTGTTTGCATTTCAACAATGTCACAAGTTACGTTTATATGGTTTTCATCAGACTTTCGTATGAATTTATAATATTATTGCGAATAAACGCGAGGAAACAGGAGCTTCGTATAATTTAGTTTGAAGCGTCCTCAATGTATGGTCTTAGCCTTAAATTACGTTAGTGAATCCGTTTAAACGTACCTACGGTAAAATGTGCGCGTGCTTACGTGAAATAAACGAGAGTACGTATGCATTTGGGAAGAAGCTGTTGAGTTTCAGCCGTGAAAGAGAAAATGCGTGAAAATCCCACTGCGAGTTGCGGCTGGACGATTTAAAAGAGAGTTTTAACTGTCACCCCATATAATTGCATTCAGTTCTGCTACTGCCATTCATTTGATACTTCAACACATTTATTGAAATATACATATACTTACCACTGTATTTTAATCGTATTCTACGTTTCTACAGGTAGCACCTGTGTTTCGTTTCATAAACCGCACAGTGGATGAATTTTGCGTATATGGTATTTGCGAAAAGACGATTAACTGTATATTCGTGAAGGAAGGAGAAATTCATTTTTACGCTTTGTGAACAAATGTGAAAGTAAACTTGATGTTTTCGAACTTTTTGGATAAATAATGCCATAGTGGTAACAAGCAATTTCAATTAATTAAGAAATCTATTAAAATTCAACCTTACTATTTGATTAATATTTCTCTTTCTCTTACAAGTAGAAACATCTTTTATTCCACTTCCCCGAAAAATAAATAAACACACATGTACGTTATGCACACAATTTTTTTTACCGTTTAAAATGCTACCAATTTCCAATAGTGCTTCGAATTTTATCCGATACATTATTTTACCAATTTAACAAAGAGAAATGCACGGTACGTTTTAAATGGCTGCATGTCTTACAAACTAAACCGTGCAAGCAATCAGCTTCTGCATAGAAATTATTCCGGACGATGCAAGTGAAACGAACGAAAGTCATCGAGCAAGAAATCCTCCAATTTCGTCCCGGCGTTTTAATAATTAATTTTTGACACGTCGATTTTAATTACCGACAAGCTACACATTGATGTCTGTCCGATTTTATTTCGCCAGATTGATTGCAACTCGAGTCGGGGCACCGTCCGAAATCAGAGTGGCCGCAGATCGAAAATGAAAACTCGTTGGCCTCGCGGTCCGATCGATTTTTAATCAAACGGGGACCGCCTTGCGTTCGTGTGTACCGTTGTTTGCATCGGTGCGTACAGATTTGCCGATGGTAAATCTTCGCGTCGCGTCGCGCGGTCAACCTGAGAGACTGTCGACAGGTAGACAGACCGGTGAGAAATAATGGATCTCGACCACGGGTCGGAACAGATATCTTTCCGTATAAAACTACCTCCGCCAAAAATCGTTCACGGTTGGACCTGGGATCGTTTTTACTCAACGCAAGAGTAGTGAAAATTTAATTTCTTATTCCGAACTTTAATGGCCCAATCATCGAAGCAATAAGTTTTCGACCACCGACGTTGAATTCTACTTTCAGTCTCCGTGGCTCCCCTACGATCATTTCGATTCCCGCTGAATGTTACTAACTTCGTCAGCGCCATTTGTCCCTTTCGTTATGCAATCATCGTGACAGACAATTTCCTGATTGGTCTTTCGTTTCGAGCGTGTCAGCGGCATTTACTTTTTGGACGAAAATTTATGTCTTTATTCTGCCAGACGCAGAAGTTCGCAATTTTGCTGTTTATGGTATATATGGGCGTTTCTTTTTTCACGAGGTATTTGAATGGGAATGCGAGAATTTTTTTCACCGATAGTGTACCCATAGTGTGCTATATTATTGACAGAAACAGAAACCACCGAATACGCGAGACATTAAATTTTAATAGAGTGAAAAATGTGTGGAGCAATAAAGCAATTTAATAGAAGGAGGGATACTGTTGAATAATTAAAACGAAAAATCGGTGTATTGTAAATTTTTATAACGTTAAACAGCTTTATAAACATTATAAAAGCTCTTTTCTAACACGTATCTTTTTATATATTAAAAATGAAAATTACTTTGCTGGGCATAAGTACGATTTTTTAAAAAAGACTCTAAACTCATAAGCAGGCATACAATTTCGTAATACAGACATTAATAATGTATGCACTATGAAAATTACATGAATAATTTCCACCTACTGTGCTAACAAGTTAAATACATTTATGCCACTTGTTGAAATTCAACGTTTTCTTTATAACCCTTTTCATAAACATTTCTATTTACCACGAAATAAAAATCTCACGATGCGAATTTATTACATTCACAAACAAAACCACCGCGAATTTGTACCCACGTTCAAATAATTCGACCAGAGCAAATTATCCTAAATGAAAATCCCCTTTCAGCTATATAAATATGCACAAGAGTAATTTACTCTGCTGGTGGTCAATTTTCCAATACGTCAAGCGTATAATGGAGAAAACGAGAAGAAAAACCCCAGAAATTCATAGATACGGCCCGTTTTCATCCGAAGGCGAACTTTCACGACAATCACGGTTCTATTGGACATTTCGTCGGCCGGGTAAGCTTCAATGTCAAACTTTTCAACCGATACCGAACATTCTTTCTGTGTATATTTTAAATGCAAATGCCAGAAAGTTATCGGCCGCCCCTCTTACAGCTTGAAAACTTCTGGTACCAGCATTTGCTGAACGCTCGTCAAACCGCTTGCATCGAAAGTAATACCCTTTGGTCGAAGGATCGGGCCAAACTTTTACCAAGTATTAACTGCCTTTCGACGAATATGTCACGGGAAACTTACTCATCTCTAACCCCTATCTATTCTAAAGAAATATCTCCGTTCCGTCATAGACAAAGTGTGGATGTCACTTATTATTCATAGATTTCATACAAATTACTTTCCAATTATTTTACACGGTTTTACATGGACGACAGAATGAAAACTAGTCGCGATATAAAATGGAACGTGACTAAATACAATTGAAATCTGTCATGGCTTCTAGGGATTGGTTGTACATGTACATACGTGTACAACAGATTTAAATATTCAAGTAAACATCGCGCATTGCTGTGCCCAACAGATTATAGATCCTTTCACGATCGGGCAAATATACGATACTGACGTAACTGGGTCATCGATTAGCCGATGCTTAAAGAAGATTGGAAGATTACTCAATTTGAATTATACGAATCCCAGGCTTGCTCAATCTGAAAATGCAATTCTGGCGAACGAAGACTCCGCTAACTCTTCGCCTCGACCTCCGTAAAAGTTCCGGCTGACCAGGAAAAAGGTAATAAAATCCGAGCTACCGGTATAGGGATTCGGTTAAAGTTCAGTTGAATTTGTCCAATTCAAAGTACTTCCTGATTTTCTTGCAACAACCGAATCTCTGATGTTCATATCACTGTGGTAACAAATATAGCAAGTATAACCGTTCGATAAACAATACAGATGTTTCTGTTCTGTCTTCTCAAATATCTGCGAAATTTTGTTTTCAAACGCCGGCTGTTTTAAAGTATCGAAGCTATCGATATTGAACAAACTAAGAGAACTTTCCCTTGAAATAAATTCGCGCGACAAGATTA
The DNA here is from genome assembly GCA_948146005.1 of Nomada fucata. Classification (NCBI taxonomy): domain Eukaryota; kingdom Metazoa; phylum Arthropoda; class Insecta; order Hymenoptera; family Apidae; genus Nomada; species Nomada fucata. Next base: position 8,984,486 of record OX411282.1, read on the forward strand.
GCACTTACGTCTTTGTTATCACCTTAAAAGGAATTCACTTAGAATTTCGACTAAAACGCTTCGAGGGTTCAATCCGTTTTACACGTGTACAGCTCTGCAGGACGAGTTAATCAGACAAACGTTGCGTGCACAATGCCAAAGTTTCCAGATTAATGAAAAATCCTTCGATGGAAGTCTTTGGTAAAAAAAAAAACAATGTTCTATCACTATGAAACATTCGACGAGCTGATCTGTCCCACAGTGCCCCGCAAATGCATCAAATGATCGACGACCGAACTGTCGACGAGAATCCCTTCACCATCCTGAAATCGCGCACGTGTCCAAGCGTCCAAAAGAATGCAGAAGCACCGTTCTACCCGATGCAGATCCAATCTGCCGAGCCCACGGGTACAGACGGCAAACACGCTCGTTACGAACGATCTAGAAGGCAGAACATTTAATTAAATGACAATCCGTTAATGGCTGGACGAGAGTGGCTCGCGTAATTCCGCGAAATTTCATCGGCGAGCAAATCGAGCCGCAGTTCGGGACTCTTTCTCCTGTGCAAGTTCTTCGTTTGGGGGTGTCCTAATTGAATAACCGCCAGGCTGGCCGCCATAATTTTTCCAATACCTTCCCGATATTATTGCGTTACAGGCAGGAGGTAATTAAAAAATTATGAAGCTCGAGGGGCTGTCTAACGAAGGGTGAATCAAGCCCGATCGGGATTAATCTCGCGTTCGACGATATTGTACGGTTCGATAAAGGGATTATAATGGATTTCCGGATCCGTAGGTGAAGAAAAATTGCGTAGACGGCGGTGACGAAGGTAGGAGTATTTTTGGTAGACATTTAAGCGACGAGATGGGAAAAGAGGGAAAAGTTATTCTCTATTCGGTGAAATTTTCATGTTTGGCGCAATGATTCTGTCTCGAGAATTAATTCGTATGAAATGTATGGCCGATGAAAGAAGATGGAAATATTAGGTCTGTTTCCAACACAGCAATGATATTTTCTATAGCCCATTTAGGGCAATATTCTGGAATTTTGTTTGAAATTTTATGAGAAAAGACATGCTCTTGTGGGCATACTGTATATACGGCCCGTAACAGAAATGTATCTATTATATTAGAATTGAGTCAAGTTAATTTATTTAGTACTTAAGGATCTCAATTTTCTCTTACATTTTTTCCTTGCGTCACGATTAACAAAAGATTCCTAATTTTAATACAATATTAATTCACGGGGTTTCTGTCAATTCAAAGTGTATAGACGAAAAACGAATACTGTATGAAGAAATGTTTCTTCTTCTTGAATGGACAACTAAAGTTGATTTTGTACGGAACACCGGTAAAATATCAGCCAGCGATTTGATTAAAGCAAGGCACGCGCAATTGCGGCGCTGAATCTCGAACCCGATTTAATCAATTATCCCTCTTATTCGCTTGATTACGAATTAACCCGTGCAGAATCGGTGAGCTAGTTAAACAGATGAAACCTTTTTCGTTGATACGTCAATCAATGCAACGAGTCCGGAACACACATTCGATCGATGCAAATCAATTCACATAAACGCGCAATTGCCACGAATGCGTCTGTTACATCACACGGTGGTACTTTCTTTTAATTGAATATGGCGTTAACATCGTCAGCATTTTCATTAATCGTCGAGTGTAAAACACGTTAAACGACGAATGAATATAAATAATAATTTATTCGTACGAAGTAAAAAGTTGGGCAAGGCCAAGATGTAATTTTCGTTGAAAATTTTTGCGAGGCCTTTGAATTAAATTCTCGTTAAAGCTTTCAATTAAATAAATTCAGTAGAGTATATTAATCGTCGGCAAAGAAAATAAATGTATCAGGGCGAAAAGATTTGACGAAATATGTTACGAAATCTAATTGAATAATATTTTACATAACATTACAGAAACTGTGGAAAAATATTATGAGACCTTCCAGCAGAAAATATAAGTGTAGCAGAAATATAAATCCCATCTCGGGACATACTGTCGGCGAAGTTTTGGACAACAAGGATTTCTCTACGGCAGAGAATTTATGATATTCACTAGATATTGGTTCATACATTTTCTGTTACCGCGACTGAATGGGGTCCAATTATGGTGACTTTTAAATCGGAAAAGTGGTTTAATTAGGTGTTCAATGAATAGTTTCAAGAAGAAATATCAGAAATATATCAATGGTCGAAGGGAAAAAAATAAGCAAGCACGTTAAGACGATAGCAGATTCTTCTATAAATTAACATACAAGCATAATTCTACTTTACAACTCTGTAACATACTGCACTTTCTGTCGAATTAAGCCGTAGGAAAAACGTACACTTCGTCAAAATAGTTGACATTAAGTTAATCAACGCTAAATTGTTCTCAATAAATCTTATTCAATTATTTATTCTTATAAACCTTAACAAATTTTCGCAGGCACGCGTAGAACTCGTGACGCTGGCATTTTCGTATCTCCGCTTTGCAATATCGCGAGCGGCTTTTCATTTCTCTTCAAAAAATGACCGCAGCGAAACGCAACAAAGCAACGATATTAGAATCGTTGGATTTCTGGGAAACGATAAAAGCTCGTTTCTTAAATTTTATTAAAACGAACAGCAGAGACCTGTAACGGCCTGCGCTGCACCGGTCAGTGAACGAGAATTTAAATTTCAGTTTGGCTGTGCAACTACGCGCGGTCAGTCGTTCGAACAAATATGAAAAATCGTCAGGCGATCCGCACCGGTGCCAACTTGTCACGGACTTGTACGTCATTTCGTGCGACGAGCGACAGTCACACAAAAGAAAAAAAAAAAAATGTGAGAGGATGTACATACCTCGAATCAATTGTAACGCAATAATTAAATGGCGATTCGTTTAACTGAGAATCGTTTCCACGTGGGATCGCGTGAATTAGAGTCACTGATTGTTCCCAAACACCTGGTGTTTGAGTAATGTCGAAACAGTGATTCGTAGACAAGAACGGAACACTAATTGTGTTTGATCGTTGAGGCGTACAAAATTTTTAATGCGAGATGCAGGAATTTTAGGCATATTTTAAGAAAGACGTCAAAATACAGAAAACTAAGTAAGCTATGGGTTTCGCAGAGTATTAACATGCGTTTGCAAAATTCAATTATTTTCGCGTAAACTCATTTCGTGTATCGAACGAGTGACATATTGGCTTTCCCTGTGTGCAACATTACAAATAGATCAAGCAATGTACATGCTAATACATCAAAGAATAGGATCGAGCATTTACAATAAACGTAAATATCAAAAAACATCCACAGGTATACTGTGTAAACTCCTGACAAAATACAATAAAGAGTTATTTATATTCATTCCAACGTAAATAATATCTCCGCAGAATCCAATGGAAATTGATGTTATGCCAATTGACATTACCAACAATCGTAACACAGTAAACGTTACTACCAAACAAACGAGAACTGTTAAAAAACATTGCACCGTAATAAATATATGATAAAACCGCTATAACAAAAAAAATCTCGCACATGTATTGCAAATTGTAGTAAAACGCTAGCAACTTCTTATTTAATAGAATTTATCACGCCGCTGTACAAATCAACTTTACACGGACCCGAAACATTCCCCCTTTCTCACGGTACGTGTATTCAAACGATCCCAGACCTTTCAATGCGATTTACATTCGAATGTGCGGCGAAGAAAAAAAAAAGCGCACGCTTTCGTGAATGTGTAACAGTTTGCTGGAAACGGCGAGGTGAATGTTACAGCGAAAGATCTTTAGCGTGTCAGAATGAAAAGACTTGTAGAGGATGTTGCGGAGTGCACGGAGAGAAAGAGGCGCACAGTTACGAGAGAAGGGCGTGTAAAGGGTTAAAGAGCACGCTACGTACCGTTCAATTGTGCACTGGAAACGCGCGGCGTGCTTCTTTACGTCTATCTTGCGGGTCGCGAAAAAATACGCTTCTCGGTTGGTCGGTTAAAGCGTGGCTGAAGCGATATATCTTATTACCCGGGGAGAAGAGAAAAGACAACTCCGCTCCACGAGGAGTCAATATTTTTTCGCAGTTGTCGCAGTTCGGCAGAATTTCAGCAGGGGCGAAGTAAATAAATACCCGGGTGCGCTTAAAAGTTCTGACTCGATGGCGCGACACTTTCATACTTTAACACTACGCAACTGACAAAAACTTGCGAATATAGTGAATCCAATTTTGAACACCCCGAACGAGATTCACGAAAACCGTTCTGAACAAAAAATTAGCTTCACACGCACGTAGCAAGGAACGCTGATCATTCATTATCAATTTTTCCCGTGCACATTACCGCATTGTACGCGCGCCTTACAAAGGATCAGCTAAGAGACATAATCACAAGAACCGTACACTCCAACCGACTTAATTATCCCATTCAAGATTGAACGACCCTTACCAAAAAGAGAGCCCCATTTATTTCTCTAACGATCGCGTCCGCGGCGGCTGTTAAACTTTCGCACGATAACACGGTAGGGTTAAAAGTCGTACTTACATGCCATTCCGTGCCCTCCTCGTGTCCAAGGGAACTCGCCCGCGGAATGCCCGGCACGCAACTTAATTCGGGACACACGGCAACGTGTCCCGGAATCGGCCCACGAATATTGTGGACGCGTGCTGCCTCGGCCGGCAATGAAATAGGACTGAGGGTTCAACGGGACCCATAACTTCCAACGACTTTGCACGACCGTAAATTAAAATCCGTGACCGTAAGTACGGTCGGGCGAACGGTGACTCACCTTAAACATTGTCGATCGGCGCGTCGTAACGCGGCGGCGTTCTCGCCGTGATGATCTCGTGCGGCGCGAAATCATGTGGCCGAGTGGCGGGCAGGTAATACACGAGACAGGAGACCCCGACGAGGAACAGGAAAAACAGGAACACGAGGTCGAACATCAGCAGGGAGTTCAAGGTCATCAGCTGCATCGTGCGCGTGCAACTTTCTCCACCATTACACGCGTGTGCGTACGCACGTTTTTCCTGCACGCGAGCGCGTTCTCTCAGCCGGCGATCGGAGTTTACACGCGCGCACCGATCTCGTGACGCCGCGGATCGTCGACTTCCGTTCTCGCGGCTTCCTCGCGTGAAGTTTGCGGTCGAGGCCTGCGACACTTTCGGGGGTACGGCGCGGTATTTTTTCGTTTGGTCTTTTCGTTTTGCGGGCGCGAAATTTGAACGCAGCAGTTGTCCACGCGGGTTACGCAACGGGGAACGCGAACATGATTCGGTATAGTATTGGAATGCTTCGGCGATTGAACAGATTTATGGAGCGAATTGTTATTGAATAATTGCGACCCTGTTAAGCGAGGATGAATGTAGAAGATTGGGCGGACGGTTCGGAAGCCGATCGGTGCGAGTCCGTTAACATTCGAACCGAGATGGATAAGGTTTTTGCAAATTACTTGGAGAAGAACGACAATGTTAGTACCGTCGTCTATTGGTTACGCATGGAAGTAGTCACTTAATTGATTTATCAATTGAAATTTTTAACGATATTGCGGTTTTTGAACTACGGGACTCGTGTTCGGGGAAAGTTGAACTTGCACCGATTGGCCTCTGAACCCTCCATATACGTATAGATACCGGTAATAAATAAACGGCTCGAACGCGTGAGATTCTGTTTTCACTTTTTATTAACACATTGTTGACCGGGTTAGCTTGTGTTTGACACGCTTCTGCGTAAAATTGCCGGTCAGCAGTGCGTTAAATATAGCATTTGTATCATTCTCTCGAAACGCGATGCGTAAACGTGACGTGAAAATCGTTGTACAGCTAACACGATACGTGGTTTTGTGTTTCAACAGTCGAACGCCAATTCGATATGTATTTTATTGATTACAGGCACGCGTTTTTACAGAATGAACTATTAGTTGTCTTTTTTACAGATTCTCGATTGGTCCTTTGACGGAAATTAAAAGATATGCGCAGACTGGAATTTCAGCAGGCATTCCCGATAGCCGGGCCACAATCGGCTGAAATGTTCAACTGCAAATCGAAGCGTAATTGGATTTACGGGAGATTATCGATGCCAAGTTATGCGTGAATCGTTAATACTGCCTCCATAATAATGGTCTATTTGTGCGTCCGGTATTGTGATATCGGCTGTTATGGATGGCACTTTTACCGTCAAAATTAATGCGACATAATTGAAATCATTATCGACTACGACGATCAGCGATTCACGGGTGGAATAACGCGAAATTGAATTGAAAAGTTGCGTCCATAAAATACATACAAACAGCGATCAACATTTATATAATGATGCTTCAAACATTGTTCGTGTCATGGCTGTGACGAATAATACAAAATTTGAGAATCTGCTAGGCAATTCTAAAATATTAAAAACCTGAACGACACAGTGAACATTGGATGGAAATTCCAAAACAGCGTCTGCATATTTTATACGTGACCCAAATTAATTTTTAAGTCAAAATTTGTGCAATTCACTATTCAATGAGAAAGTATTGAATCCGATCGTTGCGGTTCCAATACATTTTATTTCCATCGAATCGTTCGAGCCAATAGTATATAAGTACGCCGTGATATAAGTAATTACTATCAGCCATCACTATTCTCGTCATAATTGTTTACAAAAATCAGATGCCATTAAATCAGAAGGAAATCGAAACTCATTCATTAATTTCATTTTATTTACCTGAGGCCATTGAGGTACTTAAAAAATGGGATTGCATGGGACCAACAATAAATAATATATCCAACATGTGAATCAGAAGTAACCGTTTTTTGTGAACTGGTTTCCTCGTAGAAAGCTTATAAAAAAAACTACCACGGTCAAAAGGGGCATCTGAAAGGTGCTTCAATCGATCTTGCACGTCCAGTACACGTCTGCTGCAACCAAAGGCGAAGATTTCGATCTTTTGAAACACAATAGATCCGAACCATTAGTTGCAGCGACAGAGATACGACGAAAGGAGAAACGTTTAAGTGCAGAAGACAGCACTGACATCGATCAACAACCAGATGTATCTAATCTGAGGAAGACTTCTGTACGAAAGGCGTTCGTTCTTGGCCGCGAGTAAAACTGTTTCAGTTGATACGAGAAAACGGGAAAGGGCCGTTTTTCTATTTTTGTTTGTCACTAAATGCACGCACGGCAAATAAATTGAAATGGAACTTTAATATCGCATTTGAACTTCTTTTTTCATTCTGCGTACGACTTTTTCTGCTATTCCTTATTTCATTCCTCTATAGGATTTTTACTATTTCGATTTATCTATCAATTATGTCTACTTTCATAATAATATCGCTTGGAATATATTTCTGCTCGGATTCAAGTATCGTGGATTGTGTAAAAGTGTGATATTGGATTAAAGTTTAATATCAATTTTTTTTGTTTGGTATTCAAGCTCTATAACTTCTCTGCGAGCACGCGAACGAAACCATATTTTGGCTCTTTAAACCGAGACCTTTCTGCAAGTGGAGTTTCAAGTGGCTACAGAAGGATTATAGAAGGATGTAGTTTTTAGTAGAGTGAGTTCTTGAATTACTTTTCCTAAAAGGAACGCAATGGCAGGAAATAGCACTCTAGTTGGCGCAGCCAGTACGTACTACGAACTTTTCCAAAATTCCTTCAACTCTTTCAATATCATACATTCCGAGTGCAAACAATTCTGCAGAATTAGTTTGACAAACGTACGAATTCTCGCATCGAGAATAACAACAAATATTGACGTAAAATTGATCGAATTGCGGGAAATATTATCTTTCATTAAATTGGAGTGGTTTCGCGTATCCGGGGGCAACGCAGTCTGTCACTTCGAAAGAAGGTCTGTAGACGTGCGAGTTTATTGCGTTCAGTTAGCAAAAGAAGTATTGCACTTCACGTTTATTAATACCTGGCGGGAAACTCGACTTATTTCCGGCAATTCGAAGGAAAACGCGAGACTTCGATCGACATCTTGCTGAACCACTTGACATTATTTCACCGGCGCGCGACCATCTCGAATTTCTGTTTCGCCTAGTCAATGACGCCGGTTTAACGTCAGATTAATCGATTTCGCAGAATTTATTTCGAGCTGTTGCAAAGTCGCGAAAACTCTGTCGCACAATTTATGTTAGCAAATAAATAACGTTACAAATGAATGTAATAAATCTGCGCGGAGACGCGCAGGCACGAACGTTCTTCTTCATCGCACATAATTATACAAATATTTATAATTAAGTAGAATAGAATTATTGCAGTTTATCTTGATAAAAATGTATATTTTCACTTCGCTGTTACATGCAAATTAACATCACGATAATGAATTGAATATTGAATCAATAATATGTTCCCGTCTTAGCGTTTAATAATCCTCTTTAATTCTGCTGCGAGAATTAATTGAACAAAATAAAACCAATATTAATTACGAAATATCTGCTTCACGTTATATATCCTATATTTTCAATCACTTTATCAAGCCTCCAGAAATTCACGAAACTCTATGTGCATATATTCGATACCTGTATGTACCTGAACGAAAGACCGATTCATGACCCCGTTAAATAAAATCCAACGCTTATAACGTGCCCCACAATAAAGACGGTTAACATTCGAACAAGAATCATTTATTCCTTACGAACAATCTCACGGCTGAATTGAATTTCACGCGAACTCGTATTCGCCGATGCCCCGAACGAGACATTTTTACTGTACACCCGGCCGGCAATTAACGTGACTGGCACTGTCATTAACAGCCGTATCACGGTTGATTTGGCATTTCGATAAAGCGCGCCTGCTCTAACGATTTTCCACTTACGCTAATTCGCCGGCATACTGAATGCGAACCGGTCTTCGTCGGCCTTGCATCGAGACTGCCGCCGGAAATTTACGGGATGACATAATTTCCGTCCGGAAGACCGCGCTCAAAAGATAAACTCTGCCTCCCGTGAACTCTCCTTGTTCGTGCCGGCCGGATAGTGTGACGAAAATTTGTAATTTTCAATTCGTGCGATCGCGGAAACGTTAAAGGCTCGAGTTGCCTGTTCAGAATCGGAGATCGAAGATCGATCGTCAGAGGAATGAGGATTGACGTACTGACGTACTGACTACATATACAGGGTGACAAAAAACTCAGGGAACATCGATAATTGAGATATAGCTGAGGGGTAGAAAAACAATATTTTCCTTGGAAAAAATGTCCTACATAGTTTCGTTTTTGAGTTATTAACGAAAAACACTGGCCAATGAGAGGGCCCGGCGGGTATCGGCCGACGCGCGCTCAGGTGCGAACCGATCACTTGCGGTAGGTCGTGATGGGGGCATCGAGGGTACCGCGGAAAGCATGCGGCAAATGTTACATCGTCTTAATTAAGAATCACGTGGAATTATTCATTATTCGTGAATAAGAAATACACTAATAAATCGTGTAATAACTGTGGCCTAGGTCAGGATTCACACAATGTTAGCCAGGTTAATTCGTGAACGAATGGGTAAGTTTAACTAGCTTTTCCTAACATTAGTTATGCGAATCGTTTTTCTTAATACATAATTTATCCACCTGAAAACGTACTGATAAAAAAAAGTATTTTTTTCATAATTAATAAAACACTTCATTCCTTTCGGATAATGAATAAACGTATCGAGCACAGTTATTACACGATTTATTAGTGTATTTCTTATTCACGAATAATCAATAATTCCACGTGATTCTTAATTAAGACGATGTAACATTTGCCACATGCTTTCCTCGGTACCCTCGATGCCCCCATCACGACCTACCGCAAGTGATCGGTTCGCACCTGAGCGCGCGTCGGCCGATGCCCGCCGGGCGCTCTCATTGGCCAGTGTTTTTCGTTAATAACTCAAAAACGAAACTATGTAGGACATTTTTGCCAAGGAAAATATTGTTTTTCTACCCCTCAGCTATATCTCATTTATCGATGTTCCCTGAGTTTTTTGTCACCCTGTATATATGTACGCACAGTAAGGGGCAAAACTGAATCAACGAGAGAAATGTTGAACGAAGGTAATCTTTATTATTGTATAAAATGTTGGAAAGTAAAAATCAACGGTGCTGGTTTTTCTCCTTGTTGTCTTAGGAAATGCAAACAATTTTCCAAGAATGCGTACCCCGCCCGTCGTTCGTAGTAAAGAAAATTCATGGACTCAGTTCTTCACCGCATCGAGCGAGGCAGACAACGAAACAGTTCGAAGCTGATTGTGTCCTTTTTATTTACTGCATTCCTACGATAATAAGCAATGACTCGAGTAGGTCTGATTTTTTGATTCCCTCTCGTTTTGTGTAATAATAAACAATAGTTTTGTTTCAAATTATTGTGACCGATCAGTTTGGTCCTTACTGCGCGTGCACGTTACCCGAATTAAGCAATATTTTAAGCACTGGTTTCGTTAAGCACTCGCCCGCTTCAGCTTCATTAATTATAAATAAGCAGGGGATCGTTCGATGTTCCCACGTGGAAACGTAGCGAAATCGCTGCTTAAATGTTTCAATTAAGACGTAAAGTAATCGCGAGGCGAGGCAAGCGCAAAATATACCGTCCAAAACGTAAAGCACTTGCAATAAAAGCGAAAAGAGCGTAGAAGGAAAACTGTAATTACACTTTACTAACATACCATGGTCATAGACTCCTCGTTATACCCCTAAACTTTGTCTTCCCGTATGCAATAATTTATATAAATTATTCTCGCGTTGTTACTGCGCCTCGAACTTGTTTATTTAACACCTGCAATTATGACGATTTATAAAAGTGTAACGCGATGCCAATGTATTTGAATCTTATCCTGCACTACAAAATCACGCTCCAGCGTATGCGTGCGCGCGTTTCAATTTTACCCTCGATATCGCACGTTATTATAAAGCAAGGCGTTAAACAGAGTCTATATCTAAGGATCGCCTCTATTGCAATAACAAAAATTGTCCTATTTCATGCGCCTAGGGCATAATTAACTTGTCTGCCACCGCGGAGAAAGGGTTAACTGTAATAATAATAATAATAATAATAATAATAAAAGTAAAACTCTAATAACGTCCAAATGTTACCAGGGCGAATTCCTCCGCGTATAAACGCTGGATATTCAACGATCGCACGGGACGAGGTACACTGTTCCCGTCTCTTCGCCGAAGGAGGCGCGATGAATGCGAAAAAAAGAGGACACGCTGGTTTAACGCTAGCGCGGAAGAGGTGAGGCAGATATAGACCGCAAGATAAACGATGTATTACCGGCACAAAACAGCATCCTCTCGTGGCGTGCCGACGCCCGTCCCCTGTCAACTTCTGTCCCGTTCCCGTATCTTCCTCGCCGTATCCCATTTTCTCAATCCAATTGAACGGGACACCGAGCACGGACGCGCGCAGAAAAAGAAACGTACGTGAAGTTCTCGAGAAGTTGTGGGAACTGTACGTATATGTTGTACACGCGACAACGACGCTCAACGGTTACGCGGCCGATATCGATTTTCGCCTACGGCATTCAGCTACCTGGGCTATCGTGTCAATCGTGTCGCGAGAATAGTTCCCCCATCGTGGCTTTTCGCGCCCGACAGGCTGGCCGCGGCTCGCGCCCTGAGATCCAGCGACGATTCGAACCGATTTTTGTGGCGAAGATGCGCTCCCCGAGGGCGAGAATTAATCGTTGATCGGGACGGGCCTGTAGAGTTCGCATGGGTCCGTGTGCTTCGAAATAATTGAGGCGTTGTGATTCGAATGGCTGTTCGGATCGGATGGAGAGTCGACGCTGTTAAAATCCTAGCAACTCGGGGCCATCCCCGGCGTTACCCACCGGGAAACTCGGCGGCACCTTTTGGCGAAAACGTGGATCCAGGAATAGAGCGATATGCTGGACTCAGGATGTCCCCTCGGAGGGGACGTCCGAGTGGGAAGGGTTAATAATACGGGGGATAAAGATGGCTGTACGTGTCGTGGAATGACAATTTTTGGGGAAAGAAGTTTTCGGTTGGTAGAACGTCGTTTGTTAGCGAAATATATTAAAGATTATTTTCTGTACGTACCGCGACACGACCGTGTATAATATTACAATATTTCTATTTTAATATCTGAAGGTCTTACTTTAATTGTTTAATTTTAATCGCTCGATCGTGCGACATTTCCAGCCATTCTTACTGTAACATTTTCTGGCGACCATGACGTGTATTCGTCTCCGTTTTCTACTTAAAGTTTGTACCAAATAGTTCCTATAAATTCTAGTCGACGAAACAGAGTATCCAAATATGAACACATATATCTCCCCCGTATTGACGAAACCTGTTATATTTGGTGCACCGAAGATATCATCAATTTCGACGGTAAAACGCGGCGAAGGAGTTAAAGGATAACGGCGAGGGGGATCCCATTTAAAGTACTATAAATGTGACCGAAATTTTCGACGAATGTGGCGTGGAAGATAATCTGAAATTCTTCCTCGAGCCATTTCGCCCGCCATAAACTAGATAACAAGTTGGAAAGTTAGAAGAAACCTATTCGAAAGTAAAACAGACCAGGCCGGGATATCTTTCGTCAATGCTCGCCGCTACCAAGCCGAGTGCAAATAATGGATTTCGCCGTCGCGCGAAATGATTCAATTTCGACGAAGAAGGATAATACGGCGACAGGGGCGGGGGGGGGGGGCAGCTTTGATAGAGTCACTTTCCGAATCTCTTTTTAAATGGATCCCGGGGATTATTTTGTTATAAAAGACAAAGGAAGCGGGAAGCAGAGATTGGATATCCGGAAAAGAGAAACGGCACAGTTTCCACTATTTAAGACCCTCATTATTAATATGTCCCGCCTGTACACGAGTGTCGGCCTTCACGGATATAAGACCCGCGATGCGAAGCAATTTTCACCAGTGGAATTCATTATTCCGCTGGCTTATTATTTAATTTTCAATTAATTTCACGTTTCACGTATCACGAATCTCCTTGCGCCGGGTAATCTTTGCATAATTTCCGCCGTCAACAGTACCTTTTAATTAGTTTTCCAGTGGAACAAAAAATCGGGTAATTTAATGAAACATCCAAGTACCATTCTACTCGTTAAATTCGATTCAATGTACCAGCCGATAACTGTATGATTGATACCTACGATAAGTCGAGATTTGTTCATCTGTATCGCGTTGCTGATTACGTTTAACCGTTTCGTTACGGAAAAATGAGCAACACTTACAATTCGTGCAACAGCGACTAGCGAAGGTACACTTTGATTTATTGATTTCTCCGTTCAAGTTACTTAATGGCCATTTAAAAAATTATTACGATGGAATATTAAATATCGAAGAAATTTATTATCGAGATAGATAATTATCAATTAGTATCGTGGAACGTAAAGTAAATACATATATGTTGCACTTGGAACGATACGGTTGCATCGAAGGTTAAGAACATCGCACGAATTGATCGATAATTGCATCAAGCTCCTACGTTCCCCGACATTGAACGGATGACAAATAGTTCCCCTTCGTTTCGACCCGATGTCCTCAGTGCCAATTTTACGGTGCAAATGAGAATTGTCCGAACGAAGAACAAGCGTGCACCGGGTAGATTGAATTTTCCTCGCAGGCGTGAAACCGATTTCAACGCACGGCCGCCGTTGATTTTACGTTTTAATTACTGGCCTTCTGTCATCCAACGCGGGGGTATTATATATTTGGCTGCTGTCGAGATTTACCTACATCTAATTGAGAACGTTGATCATTGAAGCAACACGTACATCCTATTTATATGCTTTCGAGTTTTATAGTGTTTTATTTTCGGATAATTGAACGGAGAAAAATATTTTGTTCACCGACAATAATCAAAACAATGCTACTGTCCCTTCTTATGCTGTCATGTTAAAAAGAATTGGGCATAATATCGTGGATATATCGCACAGATTATTCGAACAATTTGTAGCAAGATTTGCAGCAGTTATGAAAGAGTAAGAGAAAAGACATTACTGTCGTTAAATTGTTAGTAAAACTCCCGTCCCAAGTAGGACTATTCGAGAAACTTCGCGCGATCTGTTATACAATTTTTGATTGCCATTTTCGCGAGTAGTCGGCTCGAACGGGTGCCATTTTCTCTGTCGCTAAATGCAACTCGTCGATGTTAAAACGTTCAACTCGCGTTTCAGCACTTTAGCGGTCGTTGCTCGTTGCTGAAAAAGGAAGGAAAAAAACAACGCTAAAGCAACGGTGCGCCCCTTCTTACGGAGGTTCGAGTGAAACGCAAGTGTAAAAAACCGGTGGAACAAAAAAGGAGGTAACAAAAGGAGAAAAAAAAACGAGAAAAAGGTAAATGAAGGGGAGGCGGTGGCATAAAGTCGCGCAACTCTCTGCAAGCAATTATTCTCCGGCGCGGCCAGCCCTTTTTGACCATCGGAACAAAGGAACAGCGGAGGAGGGTTGCTAGTTTTAGTCGCAACAAATTCAATCACAGTCGCGAGGCTGCGACGAAAACGATTTCGCGTGGAAACGGGAGGTCGAAAGAATTTCGAGTATGTCCCTCGAGTATCGAAGTATCGAGGCGGTAGTTTCTCTCCTTTAAGAGTGCAGAAATTCGGGGAACCCGTCCCTACGTCGAATTAGCTGACGGGAAATCGAGTTACGAGGCAGGAAATCGATCGCAGATCGACCTGGTGGGTCGGTAAAAATTTCGGAAGGTGAATGGAGGAGTTGGAGTAATAACTTTCGTCGGCAAACGTGTGCGGTAAATGAAAATGGAGAGATTTATTTCCGACTTCTCGATGCGATACCGTGGCCAAAGAAAATAAGAAGTCTGAACTCCTCGGGTGTATTTACTGCAAACCTGTCCCCCTCACGGTTTCCCATAAATATCGCATGGTTTTATATCTCGCTTGTGTAGGTCTCTTTTATGCGTGTATCTACATCTATATGGGATCTTAACACCGTGCACTAATTCCTTCGGTGGAATTAAGATATATCTTCCTTAAATTGTAAATGATAAGATATAAATAGTTAGCGGTGAATAAGATATTATTATATGATAACAATCGTAATATTTCAAAAGAAATATTTTCATCAATTAGATCACGCGGATTACAGAAGATATATATCTTTTTATTTCAGTTTACACAAAGTTCAGGACGAGAATTGAAATCTGCATGATATTATTAATGCGAATTGTAATAGAAATCAGAAGAATTATTTCCACATATTGCTTGTATTCATTTGATTATAATATGCATTTCTTGCTCGACAATTATATTCTGTAACAGAAAAACGAAAAGATATAAAATCTTTCTTAAAAATATAATAATATTATGAAACGTATAAGATACTAATTTACGCAACGTCTGTCTAGAACTGATAATGCTAATTTGCAAAAGAAAACACTCCGGTTGATGGCAAACGGGGGGTGCATTAGCGAAGAATCCGTGGACAAGTGGATTTCCACGGAAACGAGGAAAACTCCATTCCCGATAATTGATATATGAAATCGCGAGAAAGATAGAGGAGGAATGTAACAGACAATTAATTTCTTGGGGAACGATTTAGTTTTTGCGATTCCATTGTAAGCAACATTCCATCGGGCCATGTTGCAGAAAAATATATTCGTCGATGAAAAGAGACGGCGACAGGGGGAGAATTATCGATTGCGTATTCGTAAACGAAGACAGATGAAATCCTGACAGGCCAGAGGCATTATTCGGTAGAAATAATCCAAAGATCGAAGGTATTACCGAATGCACCTCACCGATTGAAAAGAGAAGATATTCGCATCGGTCTACAGAAACCGTCGAACCAGCGACGTCATAAAAAAAAAAAACCATTTGAAATAATATTCTTTGAGGAATCGTGCCGATTCGACGAGTGACTATTCTGTTTTTAATGAAACATACCGATCGATCGTTCCGATGGGACAATCGGATCTCTAGCATTATGCAAGTACGTTTACGTTAAATCTTCGGTCATAATTCAATTGCTGTTGCTGGAAAAGGTGGACCGATTGGGGTATTTAGAGCAATCAATATTTGATGCAGATTTTATAAATTTGATCTTCGAGAAAAAGAAAAAGTACATACACATGTATGCTGTTTGGTTTCTGTTACAGAATTTTCGACTAGTGATTCAGTCATGGAAGAAATAGTAAAGTGAGACATGGATTAATTTAATTAGGCATCAGTTTAAGTGCTAATACAAGTTTAGATTTTTATTTGAATCATTTTTTACACACTCTTCGTCATTACTGTAGAGAGCCAAGAGTCAGCTACCTATCCAAACATTTCTATCGTAAGCTAAACCAATAAATTATTATTACGTTATTCCTCGTACTTTCTTCGAGATGGGCTCCGATCGAAATTATTGTCGTTGTTGTTGTCGCGATTACTACTACTATAATTACGATTGCTGTTCGTTCTTCGTTATTATTATTATTTTCATTACATAATTTTTTGGGTTGCCCAGTTTTTTCACTTAACGAAACAGCTTCGCGCTGTTTGGACAAATAAGTCACGTTTGCTAGCCCTTCGTTGTAACGCGGAACGGCTGCTCAATCAACATTGACACGTATTTCAACATTCATGAAAACGAACACAGAGAAATTGATGCCTCGATTTATCAATCATTCCAAGACCGTTCGCGTGAACGAATGCCCGCCGCGTTTGCCTCTATCATTTGATAAAATGGTACGAAGCGCCGGCGCTGTTTGCTCAATCGTGCTAACTCGCACCCGCGTTAATTAGCAGCGCATAAATTTCTTCGTTCCTCGTTCCAAGGAATCGAAAGCGACACGGAAAGAAAGAACCACTGTTCCTCTGCTGCGTTGAACGATGGAATTGAACTTTACTTCTCTTCGCGCCGGGGTTCAATGAAATCTTCAGACTTCACACGTCAGTGCGGAATGCCTAATTAATGATCTGAATAATTTATCGAGTAACAATTCTGTTCGTTTCATGCGAGACATGATAATCTTCCGTATGAATTTTCCGGAATTTGAGAAAATTTGATGTTTCTATTCTTTCTTATTTTTATTATTTAACGTTGTTCTATACGTTGCAGGCATTCCTTTTTTGGAGTTATTCATTTAGCGCGGCATAAGGAGGGTTGGACACCATTGGAGACAATACAATACGTCCCGCTTTGCTTTCTAAACGAATTCTGTTCGCGCGAAAAACGAGAGAAAACGATTTTATAGAACGCTCGGATAAAGAAGCCGCTCCTCTTATCACGAAAATACAATTAGAGTTTTAATCAAGGCGCAATTAACTCGATCTGCGTCACAAGTTATCGTACGGAATTGAATATTCCACGCGCGTTTGATTAACCAGAGGCTTCTGTACTACCTTTGACCTATATCATGCTTTTTAGTATTAATACTTTTTGCTCGATACGCGTATTCGACGTCTCATTGTTGCACATTTTATCGGGGCTGCGGCGGAGCTGGGAAAAATATGTCAAAGTAACTCCTGCGAAGAAAGGGATACACGTGTGTAACAAAATCGGGACTGGTTACAGAAATGATGAATTGAAATGATGGTTACAGTTGAAATGATGGTTACAGAAAAAAAAGATGAATGCCTGCACGGAGTACTTTTGAAAACGCGTAAACAATTTTTGGTGGAATAAATATTCTCTTCTCATTCGTCGACTGTTTAATATAAATTATAATATGAGCAACTCGACAGCTTAATGAACCCGTCTCTAATTAAAACTGCTCCAACGCGATAGAATAATTTATTGATAATTTATCGCAGACGCTCCCGGTTATTTAAGTTTCGAGGCATCGTTTAATCAGAAAGTCGAAGGGAAGATTTGCACTTCGCTTCGATTATAAGAACTCGGACAAATTCAACCCTGTAGCTCGTATTGGAAGACATCATACTGCTAATGCGACGACGAACTTTGATCTTTGCAGAGGCGAATTCGTACATAACAATGCGAGTTTCGTGAAAGAAACCCTTTGAATAATACACGTCGTAGGGACTCCTTGACGGTGCGTTCGAATGTGAACCCACGCTAAACACACGCTTAACCACACACCTATAAATTAGGTCGTTACTTCATAACCAGAGGATCGATGAAAACTATTGAAAGCGATGTACCATTAACCTTGAATTAAACGCAGGCGTTGCGAATTTATCTCGAAGACACGATGAAATTAGGTGACACGAGGAAAACGTTGATTGTTATTTTCGTAAACTTTACCTGTATCTTGTGCGTGTACTCCAAAACGCACGTAGTTAAGATAAATAGAATTTTGTTAAGGAGAACTCATTCAATCTTTTAGCGTGTAATTTATGTCGAGATTAGTTCAAATTAAGTAATCGAGGGGGTTAATAATTTAATAAATGATTGTCTAATATAGGCAATCCTTTTATTAGACTTTACCTTAATAATATTTCTTAATAATAATTGTATC
Source organism: Nomada fucata (assembly GCA_948146005.1). Classification (NCBI taxonomy): domain Eukaryota; kingdom Metazoa; phylum Arthropoda; class Insecta; order Hymenoptera; family Apidae; genus Nomada; species Nomada fucata. The sequence goes on from OX411282.1 coordinate 9,002,801, forward strand.
GTACGGCCGAAACAAATTCCTGCCGGCTTTTGAAGGTCTTCGAAACAACACGTGCGCGCAAATTCCGGCCCAGAAAAATGTCCACACGAATCTAGAGAATACAAACGTATGGAACTCGACGAAATATGAGGCAGAAAATATTGCAGAGTGCTTTTAATCATTTTTGTCCGACGAATACTTAATAAAAATGTATAAACCACAGACAAAAATTAAGCAGTTTCGGTGCACAGTGAGCGATACACTGCCACTGCCCTTTCGTATGAATACAAACAAGAAACATAATGCAAAATAAAATTCACCACAGTTTCGACCCCCCGAGCACATACAGCCTCCGTGCAAGAACTTTTCGTTCGAAAGTAATAATATTCATCGTCGAAGGACAAATCCTGAAAAACCACGAAAACAAATACAGCCGGTTACGAATAATACGAATAATACGATACTGGACTGCTACGTTCAAATTCCGCCATGGGTCGAGCAAAACACGCGGCCGGTCTCGCGCCATTAAAAGTAACGCAAGTTTCCATAAAATTCCGACCGCACACGCTCTGCGATCGTCCTCAATGAACTCGGTCAAGCTCATTCGCGTTCACCCAGCACTCGCAGCAAATCTTACCCAATACACCTGTATACAACCAACGCGGAAAGGATTCAACGGTTATCACAAGAACACGCACTGGATCGTCGAGAACGTATCGAAGATAATGTTCTCGGCCGCGATCACGGATCGAACACGTTCACGTTTCGCGAATCTGCGTTCGCGCTGCGGAATATCGCGGATAGGGTTGCTCACCGCGTGGATACTAGATGAATACTGAGGCACGTCAACGGGTACCGGGATCTAACCCCCCTTCTACGTGTGCCTCATCCCTCTTCCGGCCCTGCTCCCACTTCTCCGTTGCGCTCCTTCATCAAACGCGCATCCACCCACGCAACTGTTGCGCCCCCCGCCCATTAGCGATCATCCCTTAGCATTTTGCGACTCCTTAACCGTCCCCCCGCATGGTACTCCGTCGAGCGCGTGGCGAAGATTTAGCCACGTGGGGTTCCATCGATCGAGATCGCAAGGGGGTTGCCGCTGCGACGTAGCACGCGTGACGAAAGGGAAATCGTGGTAGACGCGTATGATTCGTGGCGATGATCACTTGCTCGCGACGGTCTGCCTAAATATCTGTAAAACTTTCAGTTGTGATTCTTGAGCGGTTAAGCACGGTGCACACGCTCCGGAATTGTTTTCTGTGATTATTATTGTTATTGTTAGCAGAGGTTTGTAGTTTAGCGGAGATGTTCGGAGAGCAGAAACTCGATTCATTCTTACTGTCCACAAATTCTTCATTGACAGATAACTGGAAGAATTGAAGCCGAGAAATTAATTTCGTCGACTGATTTTCAAACTTGTTTTATAGATTTCTGCCTGAAAGCTTTCGACGCGTCCGGAACCAATTTTTGTTGCACTGTGATCACAAACCTTTATCGAATGCAATGTCACCGGAACCAGCTTTCGAACATGCTAAATACCATATCAAAATCGTTAATGAAATCTTGTAACCGTAAAGAAAAGTACTGAAATATTGATTACTTTCAAATATTAATAATTATACAAATCTATGTGCTAAAAGTGTAAAATCCCTTGGAAAGTGTAGTATATACCTGCCCGAAAAGCTTCCATAACGGCAGAATTTACGCAAATTCCTTAAAGGATTCATCAATCGCTAATGAGCAACGGTGTTTCAGAAACTGGTTAAGAAAGAAACGCGTGCCATCAAATCTGCTAACTTTCGACGAGAAATGCTGCTCCCCGAGTTCATAAATAAGAAAACAAAAATTGATACATTGTTCCTCGCGTATTCAACTATCTCGAACAACAAAAATTGTTGTCTTTCGACAAACTTAGAAAATTGACTTTTGTCCGTTTTTTCCGGCCAAATACTGTGCGACGTGTCGGCAATATGTCGACAATATCTTCCAATTAAACAACTTCGCGCATCCCCATTCGAATACCGCGAAAGGGCTTCGCGGCAACGATCTCGAAGAAAGCCACGTGGCGATCCAAAAGTGCACCAACCAATACTAAACGCGGCGCAGGTGAACGCCGCCGAGGTTTCCGCACTACCGGGAACATTTCTCGCGTCAGCCCTCGTACGAGGATGCGAGAAAATCAGCAAGTCCTCGTCGACACGTAATTAGCGGGGGAAAGCCAAACGGAACGTCGATCCCCTCTAACTGACTTCCCTGCTCCGGCTAATTAGCTTCCGCTCCGCGAGACTCGCAGGGAAACCGGAATATTTCTCCCCTCTTGCGCTCTCTTTCGGACGTCATCCACGGATCTAGTCGCGGACAGACCGGTGACTCTACTTTGCCCCCTCGTTAAATCTAGGTTAACAGTTTCGGCAGGAGAAGTTCAGACTCGAATTTTCCGCTGTCGCCGTCAAGTGAATGGGATCGTGCGAAACCATCGAGGAGAAGAATTATTCGTTTCGAATGGTTCGCCCTTAGGGTTCCTCGTTAACGGGCTGAGGTGCAACGATGCAAACGTAACGCAGGGGGCGACGTTATGCGAGCATGGAACGCCGTGAATCTTATTGTCGACGCAAAGGGGGCGATGGGACGTGTACAAACGGCGTAAATATCCGTGGAATCTTAGTTACTTGAACCCTGGGCGAATTAAATAAATGTAACAATGGTTTTGATGTAGGTGAAGATTGGACTTCCGTGACGTATTGGGAAGAAGTAATTTTACAGGAATTTTGCATTGTTTCAGAAATATGAAGGATTCTGGTGGGCAATTTGTTGCGTGAACAGGATTAGTGCATAGTCGCTTATTTCGAAGTAAGCATACAATCAGTCTACGGAGTATTCGATTTTTAAATATTAAAGGATGGAAAATAAATTGCACACTTTGGCATTGGTTAAATAGTTTTGTGTGTTAACCAATAAATGATTTTTTGCCTCGCTAGCATGCAGGTCGTTAATAAAAAATAGCGGAATGCAAATTATATTGCATTCGTAGGTAATGTAACGTGTGCTGAAACGAGAAATGGTTGTACCTCGCAGAAAGAATTACATATACTTGTCGTCTCTCAAGATCTAATATGTCCCTTGAGAGTTAAGATTGTCATATACGAAATATTGTTCGATTTAAAATATAAAATGCAGTATATTAGAAAAAACCAATAAATAGCACGCGGTACTTTGCGTAATTACTAATTACATACGTGTCATTTTTTTTATGTTCCGTAGATACGTCTTTTTATTTACTGAAATTAAATTGTTCACAGGATTCTATGCACATATTCTGTAATTATTTAGCACGCCATAGGAGTTAATTTTGCGTAGTATTTGTATATGGTACACCTTTGCACGAGAATCGATGTAATGGCAAAGTATATTAATGAATTCAAATGCAAATGCGCGTAAATGGCTTGTAAATTATTTCAGTTATCAAACATTAATGAAGAATCAATATTTATTGTATTTTTAGTAACATTATATTGCTTTCATGAGCAACTATTATATACAAAGGGAATAATATATATATATATATATATATATATATATATATATATATATATATAATTTTTGTAAACGAGATTATAATGAGGTCGTAATTAATTAGCGCGTTGATTAATTAACACGGAAACTGCAGAAACTTCAGATATTTACCTAATTGGTGGCCGCTAATTAAACGAGGCAGCATATACGGATACAATTGATTGCTATTCCGCCATGTGTAGGTACATATTGTACACGCAAAAAGAAGTAAAAGTATAAATAAGTGAACTGATAGTGAGAACATTTTATTCGACGCATTGTTTAAAATCGATACTCCGTCGTGTTGCATTCCTAAAAATGAAATCAGGTACATAATTGAATTCAACTGAGTTTATTCATACAAACAAATTCATGAAGTGAAATTTTTGAATCTATGTAGATTTTTGCTAATTAACCTACATTTATTACAGATGCTTGCAATTTCCTGCGATATCGTTCCGCTAGTACCTATATACTTGTAAACGAAGGAGCATAATTAGTGAATATTAACGCTACGACACAATCTACAAAAGGAAAGAGATTGCAACAGAAACTGTGCACTTTTTCTACAATTTAATCAAACTTTGTCAAATATTTTTATTTGATTGTTTGTCACGTGTCATATCACTGTGTATGATTTATATACGTAGAGACTATATGATAAAAATACCATTTCGGTTGCGGACCCACTTTAAACTTGTGAAAGCGAACGAACTGGCAAGTTGGAGTACGTGAAAGCAATTGAATTTTTCATTCACTGAGAGCAGTGACCAAATTGCAGTATCTGGCACGCTTGAAAAAAAAGTAGCAACGGTGACGATATTCCGTGCGCATACATTATCAATCCTAACTAAATGTTAATTTGCAGGTAATAAAAGATTGCACGGTCGAATAAGAAAGTTCTTCGAAAACGATGAACGTAGAACTTCCCTTTCCTTTCTGAAGAACTACGAAACTGTTAATAGTATTTTACCATCGATCAACAAAATTAAATAACATTTGGACATCAAATAATAATTCTTCCCTGCTGATTAATTTACAAACACGCAGCAAGAATTACCCTTCTAACAGCGTTCTAAATTGGATCAATCCACGCGATCTTAATCCAAATATCAAAGTCAAGTTTACAATATTTAAACAGAAAAAGTACAATGTATATGTTTTGACAATAGAGGAGGCCCGTGTCGATGCAGAATTAAATGCAGGTGACTGTGAACTTTATGAAATAATATATTCAAAGAATTCTCTGACAGATTCGCCACCGAATACGTACTTCGACCAGATGTGGGCGTAAGGGATGAACGATCAAATTAGCGGAAGAAACGACAAAGTTGGGGACGTCTGGTCTCGAAAGGGTACGGTAATCGCATTATTAAGAAGTTCCTCGTGAAACTCGCGGTGGCTACCGGAAAAGGGGGGCTTCGAATATAGGTTAAGACTTCCACAAAGCAGTCAACCTAGTTGTTCGAACAACTAAGAAAGTTGGCAGACAGCAGCTGAATCGCTACACAAAGACGAAAATGCCTCCGGTATATATGCGTCCCTAAGGGACTTCGGGCGTCGTACACTTAATAAAAAGACTCCAAGCAGTAAGAAACTAGTGTTCAGTGGAGGTTTTCTGCGGAGTTCGCACGGATAGGTGATCACCCTTGGGGCAGGACACCCTAACGATTTTCGGAATGACAAGCCAATCGAACAAACATCCTTGCCCGACGTATACGACGGGTGACTTCTATCCTGAACGAGGACGCATGGAATTTAAACAAACTTGTGTACAAGACAATGAATTTAACAAGTTAATAAAGTTTCAATAGAGCAACAGATTATGTTCGTGATCCTGCGTCAATCGCCACCTGAGACCTGTTAAAATCATTTTCCGGGGCATCGAACTCGGCACATCCTTACCGACATCAGTTCGTTCAGTGAAATTCAGTCACCCTTGCGCACAATCGGGACAAGGCGACAGATAGGGCGAAGCGTTTCAGAACAGATTCGCAGGTAGTGAAACGTATTCAAATTGATATCTGTCTCCGCCGAATATGTGATATTCGGTCACCTCGACTCGAAGTTGAATAATCGTGCCAGCTCGGCGGGGGTCGCGCGACGATTGAAAAACTAACCATAAACAAACGAAGAACGAAACGAAAAATACCGTGGGCCAAATAAAATGGGAAATACGTATGTACAGAATCAACAAAGGAAGCAGAAGGTAACGAAATTCATCATTCACGGTCGGTTTCGTCGTGCGTGGAATAACATACGTGCCACCGTGCCAGGCAGCATTTCCCTTATTTGTATTCCGCATGGAACATCATGATAGGAGCCAATGAGGAAACAACAAAAGAACCGTTCAGATAAGTCACGTTCACCATGACGGACTTTCGGGACGGTCTATAAAAGAGGCGTGCAACCACCGCGATGACACAGTCGCAGTAAAAGCGAAATCGTGCAAAATGTATCGTTCGATTTGCACAATCCTCGTTGCGGCCGTGACACTGAATCTAGCGGCGGTTAGCGGTATCGATGTTTCCCAGTACAAGAACGTTCGGTTAGACTTCCAAAGTAGCGATTCGGTGGATCCGGCGGAATCGGTGAGTGTCTTTCAATTGGTCAGATTTTCGAAACGATAGGAACAGCATAGATACACTCTGGTGTAATTGAACTGATAACGCGGAGTATCGTGCCTTTGCTCGATTAAGAAAACATCGCGAAAGAAACCGAAATTTTAACGAATCGAAATATATATTACGACGCGATGATTGTTAACGTTAACCCTTTGACAGCTAGAGGTATTACGATCTCACCGGTTTACGAATATATACGAAAGGAGATAACTATTGTTTATACTAAACCAATTATATTTCTCTCTGTATTATTACGCATTTCTAACGCAAGAGTGCAATAACGACGCGCCTCAGTGGCAAATCCCGTAGAACATGTCGCAGTCAAAGGGTCAAACGAACTGAAATTGGTCAGATCGAATTGTTTTCAGCCGAATATTTGTTTAATCAGCGTGATTATCACTGCTTCATTCTGGAGCTTGCAATCGTGCGGAATTAACAGCCGTAGTGATTAATCAATTGGTACACGTGGCACTGATTACAAACGTGAAAAATAATTGCTGGCAAATTCTATGGAATTAAAAGGAAAAACAACCTTATTAATATCGTTGCCAATTTGTATAACCACGGAATTTGCAACGGTCAATAAATACGAAACGGATTGAAACGAATTTCGCGATTCTGAGTGGCAGAAGTATGGATGGATGAGTGTGCGTGAACGATTTGCCGATTGAGGGCGGTGCGGGTGTGTGTGGCTGAAGCGGACGAGGTAGGAACGTGCGAGCGATTATGAATCAAGCAGGCGTGAAATGACGAAAAGTTCACGTAGTATCAATTAATTATTTCAACGCAAGGATGTACGTGACGAGTGCTTAGCACCTGATTTACTTTGCCCACCGTGCAATCAATTATCAAAGTATCAATGCTCGGTAAGGGAGGACATTTACTCTGTCCGATGCGCGTCGATTTCAACTAACGATATTTGAAACGGGGAAATATTTACTTTTGTCCGCTGCCCATCGATTGAGACATCAGTATTCAAAAAGTGGAAACGTTTCCTTCGCGAAGAATGAAAAATAATTTCTGAATAAAAATGTTTACTACCGTTTCTTCGACAGGGGTTCAACGCCAAGGAACGTACGCCTATGTTCATCGGCGATTTGGTGCTGGGAAAACGTTACGCGGACGAAACAATTTTCCGTCGAGTAATCGAACTGGAAAATCCAACTGACACTGTGCAGAGCACCACCTTGAACATGTCCGTCTCGGATGGTAAGATTTCTTTAATCGGTTTATTATTGTTCATTAATCTTTGGCTGTTCTGAATCAACGACATTTAAAAGCACACTGAAGGGAGACAGCTGATAAACCCAGTTACATATTCGGTTTTGCCAGAAACTGTCCGACTTGAATAAGCGTAGTCGTTTCATCGCGACAATTATAAGGAGAAACTTATAGAAACTGGAGAAACTGGAGAAACATTTTAATGGGAGGGGGTTGATTTTGCAGGAAGCATCCATTATATCAGCGTTCGAAATGTGCAAGGCAGTTACGCTGTTATCTGCGACCAACCAAACGCTTTAGGAGGGAGGAAGAGTAGCTTCAATGTTCGATTGCCGTCGAACTCGCAGGCAACGTTAACTTTAACCATAGCAGCGCATAATTATTTAGCCCGTTCATCGTCGTCCACGTATCACGTGACGGACAAAGCACCATTCGAGTCGATAATTTAAGATTATTCCTCCGAGTCTACGAAGGATTCACAGGCTTGACGTTCCGAACAGTATTTTGTTGTAAGATATAATGTTGGGAACCTTTGGGAGGTAATTCCGAAGATTTTACTGGCCGAATAAACAGTCGTAAAGATGTTAAGTTTATGTTACACGGCACGGTAAAATGTTCATGTAAAGAATGTAATAAATTCATTACTATTTGTTATACAAAGAATTTCTTTTTCATCCTATCGCGTTTTCTTTCAATCGGATTACATAGTTTTTTTATTTTCTAATTAAAAGACGTACGAACGGAAATTTCTTCAAAATCAAAATATATTTCCGATGCAGCTGCAATATTTAGGAATTACATACATTAAAATATACAGAGATAATTTAGAACGTGGCAATTTGCTTTTCTTACGCGCGTAACGAACTACAATATATTTACGTTCGCTGTTTAAATTAATTTCCCTGTATTTTCGAATTTATATTTCGTACCGCTTTAAAATTGATATCGGCCAATATCATCTGCTACAGAAAATGATAATTTAGTAACACTCGTACAAATAATTGTACATTTAGAAAACATTTCCGAAAATATTCTGAATTAAAATTTGCGATGTACATTAGTAAATTATTTTTCAGTATTAATCCCATGGCCGTGTGCATTGCTCGTAAAACTTCGTAAAAATAAAACGAACTTAGATTTGTTGCATACGTGTTCGCTTAAATATACCGGCAATATTAGTTTTCGTTGTTAAAATCATATTCGATACTGTTTCAAACCGGAATGACCAATTATTAATCGTCCACTGTTTCGGTTCATGTTTCGTATTCTAAACCTAAACATTTCCGAGGAACCGGCTCCTACTTTTCAGCGCCGGCATTATCACGGCAATTACCTGCCCACACAGGTGTCCATCGTGTGCAAATAGAGTTGCGTAAGAAGCAACCGATTTTTTATACATATCACGTTCGCGTGCGCACTACATGTGGGCACGCAGGCGAATTGTATGCGTAACAGGTGAGTCACTTGATAAACGTAAATTACTTAATATGCAATATTAATGCAAATATTATTTCCGTCGCGTCGCATCAGCAGAAATTTTCATGTACCTTTAAACTGGCACAAGAACGCGATGCGCGAATATCAACGGGATTCATTTGATGAGTACACAATTCGTAAGTAGCAACGTGATAAATAAATTTGGTATGTTCGAGAAAGTATCAAGAAGAAAAATATGGAAAACGCTGGGGTATCATTTAAATCTGACAATAACTAAGGAAAATTATTACTGATGATGGATATTACTCGATCATTAATTGTTGTTGGAAAGAACACTTGTAACTGTAGATTGGTCGAATGGAAAATTTAATAATACTGGAAAAACAATTGTATAATTATTCCTCGATTTGTAATACGAAAGCCTGCCACGTGAGAAGTGTAATGTCACAACAAATATGTAACAAACATGTAAACAAATATGTAACAAACATGTAAACAAATATGAATAATCAATTGGTAACATAATTAGTAACTCATGCCTGTTTATTTTTACATATTGGCTGTGCTATTAACATACAACTGGCATGAGTAATAATAACTTTCCCTTTCATGACGACGGTCCTTGGTTCCTTGAACATTGGATGACGTGTAAGTCATTGTAAGTTTCAATCGGAATACGCTGGTGGTATTCGAATCCAATTCTGATTCATAATGGACACCATAGAAAATGTAAATTTCGTAAATAGTAGTAAACAAACTGCCACAAACTGCGAACATTTTATTGTCACAGAACTGTAAGTGTTAAATAATACGAATCAAGGTAATTCTTCAAATTTTTATTTTTCGAACAACGGTAGAATAAATGCTGATTAGAAAAACAATAGAAATATTCATTTCCTTAATTCAATCAACAGTTTCTCCTTCAATTAAATGGACACCAGATTTCACAACAAGTGGACAAAAATAAAACGTGACGAAAGGGACGTACATCGATCTCGTCTCTGATAGAAGATACACATTTGCGAATCGAAGAGAATTTCCACCATCGTTTCTTCCCTCCAATCATGGCAATCAAATATACGCGGGCGTAATAACAACGCGTGCAAGAAACTTCTACGAAGAGAAAAACAACAAGCATTCGCGAAACAGCAGCGAGAATTCTTAACTGGCTAAATTCAACGCAGTATTCAGACGTGTCCTGTTAAGGAACTAAGCTCTTGGGTTAAATTACCCACCTTTGCAGGTGATATCTCGGCCTTACCCTACTTTGTCTATGTCCCCACGGTTCCAATATTCTTGGCAATTTTCGTGCAACTACCCTTAATCAACCGACGACTAATTACATTTCAAGATAATTATAAAACACACGCTCATCCCCTAACGAGTTCCAGGCACGAACAATGTTGTGGACAATTTGTGAAAATCTGCGAAGAGAACTCTATTACTGTCGGAACAGTAAATGCACCGCGTCGATAGATTCATTTCAGTTTTCAATCTTGTGGCTGTAATTGCAGAGACTGTTTAGTGAAAATATTCAACAGTAATTGTATAATTGAACAGACATTCATAAGTATCTACGGACGTCTGGCGATAATTAGAAACGAAAAGATTAAATTCAATATTAATTTTAAAAGGATGCAGTAATTTCTGACGATTCACTTGAAAATTTCGGCTAGCTTTCCTCAATTTTTATATGCATGACAGTTAATTTTCAGTTAATCTTCCAGTAACGATTCACCACTCGCAATTGACTAATCCACGCTCCGTTACCTTAGTGCGTTTAATTCTTTGCTATCGACTGTTAAAACCGCCCCCTCATTGATACCATTTCATTCTCGATTTACCGTCCCCCTCATTCGAAATAATTACAGGCGAAGGGACAAACACCGCAAGCAATCGGACGTGGATATTTCGACGAATAAAAGGGTTCACATTTCCACACCCGGGTGCGAATGTCTCACGCGCAAACGAAAGAAACGCGAATCTTTGCCACCATTCGTATAACGCCATTTCAGTAAAAGCGAATGGACAAACTTCCGCGTGCAAAATGAAATTTTAATCCCCCGATACTTCACAGCGAAATGACCGAACGAACAATATTCCATATCCCAGTGGCCGCGCCGCCAAGGAAATCATTCTGTTAAGCTCGAAACGAGTCGGGGAAACTATTTAGCGCGACGATCATTTACCGCAGGCGGGGTCCAAGGGACTCGAAGCCACGTATAGTAATCCATGCATGGGACTCGTCGCACCTTTCCCAGCGACCTTTAATTTCGCCACGTGAAATTAACGTACGTTCGTTCGCGCCCCGACTCCAGTCACTTCCGGGAGTGCAATTAGTCTGAACGCGTCGGCGCACACCGACGGCCCCGCTACTCTCTTTTCCACCTTTCACGGCTAACAGTTCGGGGATAATAGTTGCGTCGCGGATGCATTGTGCTTGCGGGCCCCGTTTTCCATCTATGCTCGCGCGGTAATCACGGCCGGGGATGTTTATGCGACTTTGATGGGCAACCGTGTACGACGGATGACGGTATTGTTTAAGAAATGCATCGTAATAACGTCACTCGAAAAGACGCGATACGAATCTTTTAGCGTCCCTAGCGGCCCGAGAAGCGTTTTGTTGACGAGAGAATCATTGTGGAGAATTATAAAATGAAAATGCAGAAATTAGTGTTCGGGGGTAGGAAACATTTCTGGGCACCCAGTGGATAATTTCAGATCTTTGGCAAACGTGCAAACTGCGCATGCTTGTGATTAATGTATCGTTTCGTTTCACCGCCGTTACGTTTACGATATTTTTTTCGTGGAATAGAGAGCGATTGAAACGTTCCGTTTTAATTCCACCTGCAAAATTAATGAATCACTGCTCCTCTGTATTCTATGCCTGGGTACCGAGGAATATGTTAGATCAAGGATCTAGTATTCCGGTAGAGTATACATTTCGGTCTTATGGGTGGTATCAGTCAAATAATGCCATCAATCTGTTCTTATCAGTTTAATGTGTTACGCTCCATATTGTGGAGACAGGATATTAATGTGATATTTGGAGGTACAGAGATGTTGCAAGCCCCCACTGCATATTCTTGCAGACATCAGATTAATACTCTGATTCCCCCAATAGGGAATGCATTAGGCATTAAGTTGGCAAGAATAGATACTAGAAAGGCAACTTCTTTTATAAAATGCAAAATGATTTATCGTAACGCGTTTTCATTCATACTTGGGTACGAAGTACAAACGAATTTTCATGATATTATCATAGAAATGCCATTACACGAAAAATATATAATTCATTATAATTCAGAGTATTCACTAATATTACAAATTATTCATTCTGTGCCAAGTGAATATCGTATACCTTTAAACATCAATCACGAAATGATAAGAGAGCTCAAATATTAATTTTCCACGAGTTATACTATTGGAGGATAGAAACCTTACCTATACATAAAATTCATGATTGAGCTAAAGCATTGATTTAAATTATTCTCAGTAGGAAAGATTTGTCAAACATAGTTGCGTCAGTTGTTTTATTAAAATTGGAAGTTACGTCCAGTATATTTTTCTTCCTTTGTGTTGAGTATAGCGTATTACCAGCTGATGGCATATACCTAATAACTTCTCGTTACTTCACGAAATGTTACCGGTATCGTGATCCTCGCTGGATATAAGATAAATAGAACGGCGCGATACGGCACGGTGCAAGAGTTCCGAAAAGATTTTTAACGGTTCGTACGAGGTACATTAGTTACGAGCGACCCGGAAATTTCTCCACAAAACGACCAATAAACTGTACTCCTTGACCGTAAGGGAAGCTTTTCAGCCATCGGCGAAGACTTTTCCTCTCCGTTGGCGAGCTACGGTCACGAGCAAACGAGACGATAAATACAGAAACGATGTAAGTCCTCGCGTTGTCTTCCTGTTGAAAATGCAGACCATAATTGAACACGTTAACCGAGCTGTCGTGCAGCCGGAAATTTGTTTTAGCCGATATAAACTAATAGACGTAAGTTAATATAGTTTTGATCTTGAGAATGTTATATAGGCCAATATATTGTAAATTTAAGTAGGTATAATAAGTACGTGTGTACGAGGTTATAGAGTATTATGTACGGTTATTTTATAATTTTCTGTTTGCCCGTTTTTTTTATCTGTTACCGGAGAGTTTACGATGTTTTACTAATCGTACAGTTCTTCCCGTGACAGAAGACATACGTTGATTCAGATTTATGGATTAATAATATATAAATGAAATATACTATACATATATTAAGTAGTACTAATTATACAAATCTTTTGATTACCACTATTTTTATGCTTAAGAACATGCAAAAAATGTCTGACTTTACGACTGCGTGATTTAACTTCAACGTGTGCAGTGAAAGAAGCCGCAAGAATGGTCTTGCATAACATTTCCTGAGTGTTAAAAATAACGGTGTCCAGAACGATAATGAAGAAACACGAATATAAATCTCGCAGAGGAAAGAATATTGGACAAAATAAAAAAATGTTTCGTAAAATCTGCTAAAAATGCATTGCTGGAACTCCATTATTACCGTTGCATTGAAACGAAGATCGGGGGTAACTGTATTAGAATTCAATTTCTGTACCAAAAAAGAGTAACTCTCCGGATGGCTCATCCATAATGGAGAATGTTCATTTAGGTTCTGTTTTGTTCTCGACTGACAGTTACGTTGTATTAAACGATTTCCACGCGTCAATATCTTTTATATGTCACTATTGGAAAATAAGCAACTTGGTCAACAATATGTACATATTTAAAAAGAGGTACAAGTGACCCTAAAAATTTTGCGGCACCGCCGAATAAAAATTCTCTTATACAAAGTTTCCTTACGAATATTTCAAGAGATATTCGTGCGAGGAAAATGAAATAATTATGAATCATGAATTAAATTGAAATGATAGGAACATCCTATATGTGTGAATAACAATGTTCATGTCGATGAACCTAGATAACAAAAACAGCTGTTCATACGTTTGGCTTCCTCCAATAATTTGACACAGTTACGTAATTTACAGGATTAGTGAATCGCTATTGAATACCACAGCGCTGCGATATGGTTTCCAATAGTGTTCTCGACAGACTGAACATTTCTTTATGCATGCCATGTAACATGCGCTGCAAAAGTGATAATGAATGATGCAGATTTTAGACGAGGTTTACAATACGGAAAAAGTGTAACACAAGATCGAAACAATATTTCGAATTCTTTTATAAAGAGCACTGTGTAAAGTGGTACCTCGATCAAGCGATTAATATAAACAATGCAAGTTTCTAAGCCGAGAATAAAATCATCGTGTTTAAAAATAACTGTTAATGACCCTACACTAAATTCAACATCAGTGCTTAATACAAGCAAGCATTTGATATGCTACTTAACCTGAACAATATTATTCTATAAATTTACCAGTATTTAATTTCTCCAGTTTAACCCCATTTCGTTAAACAAAATTTGTTTGCCTTGGTATGTTCAAATTTTACATCAATATCTCAAATTCTACATTTTCTCAGCAGTGCATTAGCAAATAATACAATTTTATTACAATACTTTGTTACAGTACTGTACAAGCCGTATGTATATTATCCTCTGCACGGATTATTAAAGAATGCTAATTGTTGAACAAAATTGCAGACCCCTTGACCGTTCTGCACGCGAAAATTCCCTGCCGTTTCGTAGTTAGATTTGCTCCGTTGGAACGAAAATTCTCCGGAGCTTTTCATACGCCATACGTGCGAGTCTACGAGAACCCTTGACGCGAGCAGACGGTCTTGTAATGAGCTTACAAACTGAAGAAGCCCTATCGGCGCGATCCACGCGGACGTGGAGGAGAAAACCTGGCAAACAGTTGGTGACGATCGTTTCGTGTACCACGGCACGAAAATCCGGTGGGCTGGGAAAGCTCGGTGCAAAGCTGCTGGCAACTCGACATCGGACCGCGATTCGCCAAACTTGTCCGATGATCGACGGGGAAACTGATTTATCGCGGTGAGTTCTCGCGCGATTGGAAACTTCACGCGTCGAGGTAATTCAGTTTAGTGAACTTCGCAAAGCGCGTCAAACTTTTATAACGCCGGCAGGAATGGGCGGAAATTTTGGAAAAACGCGGGGAGTAACTGTGAAATTGTGTATTCGTGCGAGCTGTCTATCAGCGATGAGCTTTTTAACAATCAATACGACATTTCTGTACTTGCTACCGGAAAAGATTGATGTCCGTGGCACTGACGAGGTATCGTACTGTAACTTGGAAAATACTGCGAACAAGAATCTGTTAAAAGGATGTAACTGTTAACGGGTAGGGGAGGATTACTGGAATCGCATCAATTTTTGTCATATATGCTAATGGACACTGCGTCGCATTATTGGGCGAATAGTAAAGTTTATTGATCACCTATGATGCCACAGTAATTTCATTAGAATTATCGGTTTTTTTTGTCCTTAATGCGTTCGATCAAAGGGAATGGTTCGTTTTAATTTAATATTCTCTTTTCGTTCCGTAATGGTTTGGTGCAAAGTTGAATTTTTTAAAAACCTTCTGCCTCCGAATGAAAGTATTGTATCGCATATAACACGACAGGCAATAACAATACAAATAAAAGTTTTATATACGCATGATGGGAATAAGATTTCCAGAACATCGTAGTGTCTTAGCATGGCCTATTAAATAGTCCATGCAAAGCTCGGGAGACAGCTTCTGCTTTGCTTACAAAGAAATTGTCGTCGCTAAAGCGACGTTCTCAAGTTCTTCAGAGACAAAGTTTTTTAATTAAAATGATCTCAGCTGCTCTTCATTAAAGAAGAATCAAAACTTTGAAAGGGAACGCGATGGACGTAATCCGTCCGTGGACATGTTTCTCAGAAGTACGTAACATAAAACCTATTATAATCGTTTTGGCAACAATCTCCTTTCATCTCGATCTACGATCACGTTTTCATATCGATTTATCCGACCCGTTCGTCCACATCTGACTCCTGAAATGACTGAAATTTTCATCGTCCCCTGCTATTAGATTTAACGCGACCAATATTTAATTTTCGTACTTTCACCCGATATGAAAATGTGTGACCGATTGGTCTGAAAGGTAAACCTTGCAACTGAATGTTTCTACGACGTGTTTTCCATAAATAGTGCTACAAAGAAAACATAAAATGCAGTAATTTGTTGATTGTATTAAACGGGTGCAGGTGTTTAAATACGACCATCAAGATTACATTTTCAATATTTATGTATTTTCTCAATATATGTATGTAATATCAATTGGCGCAACAATTGATAACTTTTTTTCGACAATTTCCAATCATTAAAATAGATCCAATCGAAATTGGTTTACCGAGGCAAATTTGCAATATCTTCTAATCCCCCCCCCCCTATTAATCAGGAACGATATCGATTAAAAGTTTATTACATTACCGTGCTGCTTGTTAAGGATAAAATTTTACAAATTTTCAGGGAACTATTCGTTTATGCAATGCGTCAACGTTAGCCTTCGAAGGCGACTTTAAATCTCGTTCAGACCGAGCGAAGAAGGGTCGAAGCAGTTTTACGTCGGGGCGGAAAAATTTATCAGCGTGCACTTTGCCATCCTGTTCATACAAAAACAGGCTTATATTTATTCATGAGACAATTACAATATGCTGATCTCGTTTGCAGTACGATTTCGGGAATTGAACTCGCAATACGCTGCGATGTTTCGTCGACGAGTTTTCTGCGGGATGACATTTCGTTCGGTTGGGCAACATAATTAAAAGTAAAACCTGTCGGTTCTTTAATGAATCTATGGTACTTCGTTTCCTACTTTTCGATCGGTTGATTCGATTTCGTTTTCATAACAGAATCAGTGTAAATTGTGCGATACCGAAATTTAGAACAATGCTTTAAGCAGAAACGTGAAATTTAAGGCGAGGAAAAGAGAGTTCGAATCAGGCAGTGTTGTACCGATGAAGTCTCTCGAAATTGTCCCTTAGTTGAAAGCCATTTTTGCCAGTGGCATACCAACTTCTGCTGTACATTATGCGAGCCTCAACGGAAATAATGGAAGGCCAAACTTCGGTAATTAGAGACTCGATAGAAGGACCAAGTTTTAGGGAAGAAGCAGAGCGTAGAAACAAAGGAATGGCATGCGATTTTAACTAATGGCATGCAGACACTTTGCAATCTTAGATTAGCAACGCAATTCTGGACACTCGTCCCTTCATACTCATAAAATTCTGAAATCAGTTTGTGGCAATTATTGTTAAAGGGAACTAAGATTGTTAGATGCAAACTGTACTGCGTTTCCAAAACAACAAATTTATTAATATAATAATATTAAGATTCTCTGGAGAACTAAGTAATTACCATACAGTGATTGACTATAATAAAATGAAATTTTAATCTTAATTTCTGAAAACTTTGTTTAACGTTGCTTTTAACATTCATGGTACGCCTGATGAATTAATTTTAACGAAATTAAACAATTAAGTAATACTTATAATTTTCCATTATACTGCCGTTGCTTCCTAAAGAAGAACTATTCTTAAAAGAAAATGCAATAAAAATCGAGCAATTCGATTTGCCTGTGAAATAATATGATTAACCAAAACGTAGAGAAACGTTTAAGAATCGGGAATCTCCGGGTAAGTTGAATTGTCACGACTTCAAATGTTGAATAATGCAATCCATCTACGTTTCCATTATAATCGAATTTGAAGTCCGATTTTAAAACCACCGATCCTTTAATACCATTCGCGATAGCACCGCATTATTTCGCTCTGGCAGCGAGTTTGACAGTGGCCTCGTTACACGGTATTTAAAGGAGGAATAATAGGAAAGCAAACTTGGGTAACTCGATGGTTAGCTGAGCGATTTCATATTTGGAGAAGTGCGAACGCACATAGAAACTGTCGTTCGTAGCTCGGCTGTCCCTCACCGATAACGCTTCGCATTTCGTCGCGGTGAAATTGCCTTTCTGTTTGTTTGCAACTAAGGGTCTCGCGAATTCACGAGCACAGTGTATAACGAATGCAAAATAACTTGAGTTTAATTACTTTACTTCGTGGTAATTCGCATGATTCTTTTGAACTGTATAATGTTTTCCAAGTGAAAATTACCCAGAAACGGAACATCTATGATGTATGGCGAATTCGGTTCTCGATATTTTCAATGTTTAAGCAATTCTATGATGCTGACATTTCACACATTTTCCAATCGTATCGCGCCGATGATTCGCGCGGAAGAAAGTTCCTCGGGAAAATATACTTAATTTAGGATTGTTTTGGGAAAGTTTTGCAAATGCACACATACATGAACGGGGAAATAAGTTTAATTAACTTAAAAAAAATATACAACTGTCAATCATCCACATATTGTTACGCAAGGAAAGAAAGCAGCAATTGTGTGTGGTACACTCGTTGCATCTCGATTCCCACTATTTATCTCTCGATCAGAAAAATGCATAACACTTTCTCAGTCGGCAAATTAATTTCTTATTCGAAAAAGAGAGGGTTTTCATAAGAGCCTGACAAATTTTTCATCCAGGCATAGACAAAACCGCGTTTGATAGCTAAGATGTAGAATACTATTTCCTTTTAATTTTCTAAAGTGAACGTAATTTGGAGTTATCTGAACCTCAGCGAAATCGTCACTATGTGTTTTCAATTAAACCAAAGTTTCATGTAGTATACGTTTTTTTATTATTATTCAAAGTTCGGGATATAAGAGTTTATTAATTTCCCTGTGACCTTATACAGTTTTATTTGTCCCATTCTCTACCGTAATTTTTGATTCACCTTAGCCAAACTGGCACCTCACGTATGCTCCAATGAATACCTTTCATGTTCAATTGCTCGTCCTAAAATCTCTTAAACGAGAACCGTATTTTCCACGCGACATTGTGCAAGCGCAAGTGAATCATGCATGTACATATATATGTATGTATGTACGTCAGATCACGGTCATCGCACTCACTCGAGCACTCGTATCCTCCGTACGTGCCGGAATGTCTGAAATATACATACCCGTGTCGTTGTTGCACGAGAGAGCTAATGCACGTGGATCGTTTGACATTTTGTAGACACGGACAAACGTGGGCGTTACTCGAATCGGGTATGCATCGAATTAGTCGAAATCGGGCAACGGCGATTTTATAACACCTGAGAAATTCTATCAAGTTAGAATTGGAAAGGTGACGAGAATAATTGAATTAACGTAAAATTATCTCCACTTCGCGGACGTTATAAGATTACGCTTTAAGACGCTCTGCTCGATTCTTCTGTGCTTATGGCGAATTAGCTCCGGATGAATTGTAATCGTTATAATGGAAATGGACAGGTGACAGATTTTGATAATCCACGGACTGCGAGGGATAAAAATCTCGCGGAGTAAATGGAACTGATTATTTGTTAAATTCGTTGGTTTCGTTATAAAAATGCGTTCAGCAACTTGACTGCTTGTGATTAATTAGTATTGCGGAAACTTCAGTACGGTGCACCTAAGAAGTATAATCTCGTGAAGCGGGAGGTCTTTAATGGGCCAGAAGACCAATTCTTGGAATAATGGAATTAAAATTAAACAATAACTAGACGATACCATTCTATGAAACGGAATCTCGAATTAATTTCTATGGAACCAATTTTTATACTCTAATTGTAACGGTACGTTGAAAAATTATTTTGCAGCACAAGTTTAATTAATAATTGATCAGTATATTTACATACATGTATAGGTAGTTATGGAAAGTATACGTCAACGTTGTATTAATGAGTCATTTCAAAATGGGGCAAATTTAATAAAACAATAGAATAATACCAAGACTATTCGAATGCCTTGCCTGTTGATCCACTCGTCGATACAAATAATTAAACAGTACCAATTAACTGTATTAAGGGGTTGACTAGAAACAATCGGAGGTTCATTTCCATCCGCGAGCTCCACTTCCAAGCAATGTATTGTAAGAACATTTGTTATCGATATAGAGGAAGCTGTGTTCCATAGAGTTAATGTACACAGTTAGACATCCTCGCGAATATTTCACGCGAAAACGATAACTGGCAGAAAATGTTAGACTGCGATCAAACTGAAATCAAATTTCGATAGAAGCTCATCTTCGTGTACGCGTTTTAAGCCTAGTAATTGAAAAGGGAATTGAATGATTTCCAGATGAAATCCGCATAGCAGCGATGAAGAAACGCGGCAATCATGAAAACAAAACCGGAAAAGGACGACAGAACGAGACAAGCGCGACGGACGATAAGAAGAACGCAAAGAAGGACGACAACAGCGACATAATTTTGAACGATGACACTGATAATCAAGGCTTCAGCGAATGGCTGCGATCCAGCGATGGTCTTGAAATGATGCGACTCTTCGTGATCGCCAATTCGGTATTGATATTCTTCACTATGGGATTGCCGAAGGTGCAGGAACTTATCAGTATCTTCAAGGAGTACTACTACGGCGAAGAATAAGTGCGTCTCATTTGTACGCAACATCAGAATTCGAGGGGCGAGAAACGGACGTTCTATAAAGTTCGACGATTTGCGCGTTGCATGCTGCAAGTGTAAATTCCAGATGTAACAAAATATTAGCACGGCGGGTAACATAATTCAACGTTAGAGGCACACGATACAGAAGTATTTCTGTACTTGCTACGGTTCACCTTGGCTGCAGCAAATAGTTACCGAACGCGTCTCTCCATCGTATGGAGATACTTTACGTATCGCAAAATGGCAAGAAATATTCTCAAACGATTCCTTTCATTTTGTTCAAACCAGCCAAACAGTTTTCCAACAAACTTCTAAACATTTCTATAACATCTATTAATCGCCACGTTCAAAACTAAGCAATTCGAGTGGGGAGCAATTAGTATTGGGCCCAGTCATGCTTGGATTAATACTCCGCGGCATTTTTCTCATCGGCGTACTCACCTGGTACAGTACCAGCGTGTGGAAAATGATCGACGGCTACTTCAGGGATCAGTTCCGAAGCTACTTGGAGGAAGAGTATCGAAAGAATCCGCGAATGAAGACCGACTTGCAGACCAACTCGGCTGATAAAATCGATTCCGTCCCGACCAGGCCACGCCCCGAAACGACGGTGGAGCCGCCACGAGAGATTTCGGAACTTCACCGTGCGTATACGAATGCGGTCGAAGCTGTAGAAAACGACACGGTGACCGCGGTCGAATCGAATGAGATATCGCCGGTGACAGGTGGCACTAGTGAAAACGAGGCGGCAGCGTGGGGAACCACCGATAAAAATGCATTCCATGGAAGCGGCGTGGAATCGGGGCTGGAAAGTAGGAAGCTGTCCGCGAAGGAGCAGGATTCTCAGCCGCCGATTAATCACGTCGACCGTGACCTCGAGCGACACGAGAATCACGATCTTCATCGATCAGTCTCTTCTCTGTCTAAGGCCTCCCATAAGAAAATTAAGTACAACAAGAAACCCGCCGACCCTAGGGACATTTCGCGCGAGAATCAATCGCCACGGCAGCGAAACGTGAAAACGATCACGCTGAACGAGAGGGACTTTAAGTCGGCCACGAGGCATCGCGTCTCCAATGACGATTTCTGGGAGTTCGAGGAGGACGCGGCTGAAAAGGAACCGGCGGAGGGTATTTTAGTCGCCGAGCTGCCGTTCAAACCGAGGGCGGATATAGGGGATTTGGAAAGGGTCAACGCTGATGAATACTGCCCCTTGACTTTGGAGGACGAAGCGTCCTGCGATGAGACGTTTAAATGGCCTTAAATAGCCGGCGTTAATGCGCGGGTACGTTTAAGCCGCGTTTCAGCAGGTCGTAAAGACCTTGTTTATGTTTAGCGAAAAGATGGTAATTCGTTTGGCACAGCTTAGGGAGGAAATTCTGTCGCTCTACTTGGCATGAATTCGATCGTTTGCCAACTGTCGCGATAAATTCGATTCAAATAAGAGGTTGTACAGATTTTGCAAAGTATATTTAGCATGCTGGATACTTTTGTTGAATATGCAGGAATGTAAGAAATCCAGTTTGGCGGCTTTAGGTTACGTGTACGTAACCTTTGCTGATAAGCCTAATATCTTCAATGTTGAAACAGCATTTTCTATGATTTTGCAAATCTTTTTTTTTGCGCGCGTTAAATTGTACGGATTGTAATGGATGAAAATAAACGTCAATAAAGGTAATGCGGTAATTTCACGGTACGAAAGGTGTCCGTTTATTTTTGCACAATTCACGAAAACGTTTTTACAAATAGGCATACAGACACAATATCTCGGCATTATTAACTTTTTTGCTCGGTTGAAAAAGTATCGACAGACGGCTGCACAATGTGCCTCGTCACTTGAGGTGCACGCATAATGCAATTCTCCTATGAAGAAGTTTAGCGCGTTATATCGCGCGAAAGAAGTTACTTTTCTTCAATATCATTGCAACAAACGATACTGCCGGATGATTATTAAAGTCGAAGCAAATTTTTAGTAGGATAAACAGTGCGAAAAAATCTTAATCACTTATACACCCATCGGGCACGCAGTTCAAACGCAACACGACGGTAGCTAATACAACGATAGAGAAATAAACGCTTGCAAATAAATAAAATCTGCTTGCTCCTGTAACGTTCGTTAAAGTTCATTAAAGTTGGAAAATGCGGCAATGAAATGCCAACGTTAACACGGAATAAAGTAAAAAAATAGAACGATGTCAAAGCTATCCTCGTAACTCCTGGCCTTCCATTGGCTTATTTAATCCAGCGATGGAAAATGTACGTGTAAATGCTCATAAACCAATCGCACTTTCCTTCTCGTACTTAATTCATTTCGTAAAAAATTACACAGATTTCATACCGCACCTATTAATGCACTTTCTACGTATATACATATGTATGTATAATCAGTCGTGACCAAGATGGCCTACAGAAAGAAGGCCACAGTGGTGTCCTTTGACCCTGAAATTGCGACCTCATATAGGGGAAACTTGCGAGTTACCGTGAAAGTGCAGAGAAATTGCAGTTTATCTCTTGTACCAACTTACGATTGCCAGGGAAACTGAATCGCAACGAGGGAACGTGATGTGTGCAGAATTTCCGTTTGTCTCTTGCCCGTTCGCCTGTCTGCAATTCCTTTGCTCGATAAGCTTATCGTGCTTCCGTGCATCAAGATATTGTTTGACGAGTTAATGTCACTGTTGCACACAACTATATTGTTATTCGACACGAGCGATAATATTGTGCTGCTCCCCTCACGAAGTATTTTTAAACCAGTCGCGACTATTATAATTTCACCACGTTCCTGGCAAGAAATCGTAATTGCCAGAAAATATATATATTATTATGCTGGCAGTTACTGTATACTGTCAAGATTTGCACATTCTTTCCTGCCTGAACGAAAATTCAATTTAATTTAAAGGACTTTTGCAGTTTCGCCTTTTCCATTTTCGATGAATTTTAGCGGAAGCTCGATTAATGGCACATTCGAAGCTTCTTTAAAAATGGATCATGAATATTAGATGCAGGGTTACTTTCACATTTGTTTTAGAGTATTTGTATTCAATTTTTATTGAAGCAAATTGAAGCTTTAATTAAAGACTGACACAAATTGCGTTCATGCACAGTGCTTAACCGCGCTACTAATTTCTTAAAACATACATACATTTGCAAGAAATTAAATACGATATTTACTTAAAATCCATTTCTATCCATCCACTGAAACAGTACTTACGAATTAATAATTACTTGAATTAAATATCTAGAATTACACTTGAAACATTTGAAATTTAAATTGATCCTCGTAATGAAAGTTGTTCGTATTAGAAACGAAATTAGACAATTTATTATACGACTTGCATAATTAAAGGCTTATGTATATTAATGTTAAACGTAATTGCAATCAACAAAAATTAAACCCACTTCAGTAACCGGGATAAGCGTCCAAAGTATGGAAGAGCCTACCTACAAAAGTAATTTACCCTCATTGTATAATTTTATCCTCGACTCGCATTCGTTTTCCGCAAATCAACGAGCCGATACGAAATTCGCATCGTTGAACGTGGCGTACTATTTTCCAGTGAATCTGTTTCACAGCCGACATTGAAATTAATCATTTGCTAACGGGCATCCGAGGCAACAGTTAATGCAAATTAGAGCACGGCTAGCGCAAGACGTGAACGCAAATGCATTACGGAAATGCGTTCGTTATTATTCCGCGGAGGTGTACCGCACGAAGGTCGTGCACGACTATTTTTATTTTTAGAGATCGTTCGTAAAGTGCAGTTAAACTAAACAATAATAATAATCGTAATTACAGGATTACGTATTGTTATGCTTAAATTTCAGATCGAAAACTATTTATTTTACATAAAAATCAATTAACCCTGCTTATGTTTTATTGGAAGGTAACGTTCTTTGCCATTCATGAATTTAAATAATTGAAAGTGATAACACCCCAATGTGAACTAGTGGCGAAACATAAAAATTACAGTGAACATCGTTTTAAACGATGTGCAGAATTGGATCAACGTTAACTAATATTGGATGCGTAAATGTGCAGATCATTATGGTTAAACTATTTTATTCATACATAATTAGACGAGAAATTTATCAAGAGAAATGGGTCATTAAGCTGAGCACTTGTATCAACAGGTGAGATCCGTTCGGTTGTATGTTTAATTATGCAATTTATTAACAATTTGTTCCAAGTAGCTACGAGCAAATGCTTTAACTTTAAATTGCACGATATTAAATTACAAATACTTCACATTTCAAGGATAACTCACTGCAGCGAAACTTCATATTGATTTAGCTAGACTACAGCAATCTAAAGTGAGTCTACTATATTCGGTAACCGATATACAATGAGATCAGTGACGTGTCCTAATTTTATCATAGCACATATAATAATTTTACGTTGGAATGCACTTTCCGCAGTCAAATTTATTTTCGTATTTGCACAAATGGACGAACAGTCGAAAATGACTTTGATAAACGTTCCAAGACCTTCCGTCAAGGCATTAGTCAAACTAATTTACATTCGAATGCAAGGAACTACAAGCGCGGCTAAAACAGGTAATGTCCGTGAACGTGAGCAGACTGCTAATGCGATTTTTAACAGCAGGACGGAAATGCACTTCGACGGAATGTATCTTTCCACGGTTTTATTGATTTTATTAAGAATCCAGAAAATAACATTTCAATCTGAAACTTTATTTACACAGAACTCGAAATAAAAACAAAATCGTTACTAATATCTGCCCGTCTTAGAATCGAAATGAAGATAATAATACTTTAATAAACTTCAAGCAATTGCAATGGTATTCTTTTTTTAACAGTCAACCGCAAAACGAAGAGGTGATTTAACCCCTTCATACTTCAATTATTTATATAAAGTATATCTTAGGTAATTGAGCAAAATCTCGAGGTGTCTCTCTTCGATATTAATCAAATTAAATGAACAGTCGAGATTGTATTAATTATTAATATTACATGTCTTAAGAAATCTAATATAATTGTAAACATTATTAAATTAGTTTGTTACTACACCACTACGGGACACAAATTCCCCTTAACATCCAGGGGCACATAGAAATTTTGTAATTAGTCCAAAATTCGAACCATTAATTCCTCCGCATCAAAAATCAATCTCGACTGTCATCGACAGAAATCTTTCCGTCAAATGAATATGCCAATGCATTGAAAAAAATTCAGTAAATGGATAACTACGTTCTCATTCGTATTATCGAAGATTTATCCTTTATGATTCATCGAGATTATATTTCGCAAGGTACCCCCAGTGCATATTCCGATAAGGCATAGTTTGAGGTCGCAGGCACGCATTTCCTGCACCTGTCGTATATGTAACACGTTGACCATGGACATGGATACGTAAAATGATGCACACACTTGTATGCGTTGCTGGGTGTCTTGCATAATTGCCTACCAATGCGGAGTCGGATTTTTGCTGATCGATTTTACTTCATATCACACGATTACACCACATGCTTTCTTTCTTTTACTCTAATCACACCTATCTAGAATAGCGGCGAGGCAGTGCTCACGATGCGCGTAATTTTCGGTGCAAATTGATGCTTGGGAGAATATATGGGTTTTATCGTGTCATTATTCGACTATAGCGTGTATATTAAGCGCGTACGATACATGTTAATGTTCGGTACTAGACGCTACTTATAAATCTTGCTGTACCCGGGCTGGAGGAATGGATCGGAATTATCCGAGTGGAATCTTGCAGCTCTTAAAATAGTTTATGGCGAAGCGATATATTTTTACCGAATCGAGTAACCGCGAATAAACTTCGATGTTTCGGAACTGTTCAAATGTTGAAACTTTTTAATCGACCCACTGTTCCTCGTTTAATCCTCGCACAGGCATCGTCAATTAATGTTTCTAACAACGAAGGATTCGAATCTTTCTAGTTTTGCATTAGAACTATTTCTACACATATCTGAATGAAGTATAGGCGCATTAGTCTGTACATTCATACATCTTACAAAAATTGTACAGATTAGTATAATCGGTTACACATTCATTACATAGCATGGCACAGATTCAGCGAAAACCCTTTGCTATCATTACGAATTCAACGATCACCTGGTTTCCTAATTACATTCCAATCAACGAAGCCTCAGCTTTGTTCACGTAGCGAACAAATTTGCCAGCATGAATCTCCTCAGCGAAATTCACGTCTCGGGAAATGAAACAGGTTTACGAGAACCAATTACGAAATCATAGGTCACGCGTTCAAATAAATATACAAGGAGAAAAGCCATTAATTAAATCTGCTAATGCTATCGAGGCAATTAAAATTTTTATCGTGCCCATTAACGCCACGAAATTACGATTCGCGCGATGAAAATCGTTCAGGTCATCCGCAATCGGAAAACCTCTTCTGCCAAGCTGTCGAAGATCGTTCTCAAGCCGGCCGTCCAATCGAGTTTGTTATGTAGCGCACAGAGCAGGGAAAGAAAGATTAAAAAAACACTCGCTGCGAACGGTCGAAACCGTTTCCTAGATAACCGAGAAAATACACCGGCAATGGCCTCGTTACGATCGACGACGATTTCTCGCGATCACTTCCCGCATACCTCGAATCGGTTGGATCTTTTTCTGTTTTGTCGTCGATCTTACGCTCAGGGTAATTATACGTGCTATAAAAGGAAGTGTAACGATTTAATTGATACATACACTGTGAACAAGCACGTCCCGGCCGATCGAGGAATGACCACTCGATTGCATCAATAATTCATGTTTATGGTCAAGACAATAAATGATTAGATTATATAAATTACCGTGCCGCGTATCTTTATGCAAATGTATATTTTTTTAAACAGGTAGGGTGGAGATGCGAGACTTGGATAGAAATTTATTACGTGAATCGCATACAGTAGCTCACGAAAGTACTCGTAAAGTATTTGTAGGGTAGTGGGCACTTGAACGCCATACATGACGATTGCGCGGACAAAAATTTAGCAAAATTTCAAACCGTTCCGGAGAGACGTCCAAAGTTTACTGTAATAGTAAAAATTGCCGATAGTTTGGAAGGTGCAACTGCTGAGAGACCTGAGCGGGTGAGGCATGGCATGACTTAAAATATGCACTAATCGAATCTTGCGACGTAGGAAGGTCTTTTTCAGTATATAAATTGATGTTAACGTATAAGCTTCATCAATTTACAGTTGATATTCTTGAAAAAGTTAATTGCCATTCGAATTATAACAAGTAAAAGTATTTATGTCATTAATTAAAAATGAATGAAACTGCATTGTCATGTTGGAAAACCCAATGCAAATTAAAATTCACCAATACATTTTACCAAAAGATTTCTTTATAAATATATAATTCAGCTGACGAGTTCACTTATCAATCGCCAATTAAGCATCAACTAACAATATTGAATATACCGTTCAAACAGAAATAATTATTCCAGAAAAATAATTGCTGTGGACACATCATTACGTCCGACGCAATGAACCATGAATTCTGTTTATTTCTACCAATATACACTGCCAGTAAAATATACAAAAGCATGCTGAATATTAACGTAAAATATCATTTAGTAACAAACCAATATCTATAACAAAAGATGATGTTATTGTTCAATATTTTAGATTTTAGATTATTCTGTCCCCCGAAACAATAAGAACAGGATCGTAAAATAGGATAAGCAGTAACAAAAAGGTAAGCGTTTTCTTTGTAACAAAAGAAAACGGATCGTCCATTCCTCCATATAAATTTCTCTTTCAATACGTGCATTTTAGTACCGCTGTTACTCGAGTTGCGTACGACAACACGCGTATTTTTATTGTGCCAGCCGTAACACTGGCAACTTTCTTTCTTTCGTCTTCAACGGGATGCATCTGATGAGGTAACTTTCTCGATTTGACAGTTTCAGAATCGAAATGAAGAAATCAGACGCTGCATTAACGACCAGTGTCGGGGCCGACAGCGCTTGTAAAACGGCCTCGTTTCGTTTACAGCAATTATGGGAAATATGCAAACCGCCCGTGGAAAGAGAAACACTTATTAGCTAAATCGCTGGCGGAGAAAACGTTTTCACTTTCTTTCTGTCGTTCTTTTGTCCCGAGACATTTTTTCCCTCCTCTAAGGTGCAATCAGATTTACGCGTGAGTGATACATTACGCTCGTAATTCTATTCAGGAGCTCACAGGCAGTTAATATTTATTGCAAACATAGGACTGACAATAATTATTTGAACTACTGATCATTCTTCTCGATAAACATTTGTGCACAAGGTATCAGTATTGAATGTTGTCATTCATTAACTTGTTCGTAAAAGAAAACTGGCGTCAGCAAAAGAAAACTATTATTCTGAGTATTAGCAACAAAGAAAATGAATATATCAATATTCAAAAATATGAATAATAAGCTCTGAAATTCTGATCAAACATTAATTTATCTATATAAAATAATGGTACGAAAAAATAATACTCATTTTCCAAGCTCCTTTTCATATATAAAGATACTTCAATAGACGTCCAAAATTTATCTTGCTCGCCAATATTAATCTTGAAAATAAAACACGACAAAAAAAATGTTCAGTCCTCTGAATCACACAATATTCGATTTCCCTAGAAAACATGTTAGCATTGTATCAAATACAATCCTGTCCTGTGCAATTAAAGCATGACGACCCATAAAATAATCAAGAAATTAAAGCGTACCTAACTCGTGAATTATCCGGAACGTATCGAATCGTAGCACGAAAGGACGAGTGGAAGTAACACATTGAAATTGTTCGCTTTATAACAGATTTGTAGCAGATTCGTATTATGCCGGGCACGGTAAACCATATAAACGAACATCCGGTAAAAATCATGGCTCGAATCGAGCTGTATAGATTATCAACTAAATAACTTGTTTAAATGATCCTTTTGCAACACGCAAACACAACAAGAATGATCTAAAAACGAGCGGGAGTCTATCAATAGATACGATGGCAAAATCAATTGACTATTCGTTCGCACCCGAATCATTTAGAATCACGATTACACCATCATTTTCGCAAGTCAAGG
This sequence comes from Nomada fucata, assembly GCA_948146005.1. Lineage (NCBI taxonomy): Eukaryota > Metazoa > Arthropoda > Insecta > Hymenoptera > Apidae > Nomada > Nomada fucata. The sequence goes on from OX411282.1 coordinate 9,032,135, forward strand.
TTCGACTTAAAAGCAACTCGACATCGAGTCAAACAAAACAATAATTGTCTCGTCACACTTCCTGAACATCGTAATGGAACACGACAGAATGGATAGATTGGTACCGGTTACAATCTCTTACTTAATTCGATGAAAATTGGAGCCTTTGAAAGTTCAACTGGCAACCAGTTGCTCGAGTTTGTACAATCAATAACACCGTAACATTCTTGAATGGTACTAAGTACATAGGACTCCAGCATAGCTCATCATTATCTCAACCATAGAAATTTTATATTTTACTTCTACTGTTTAAAGGCAATAAATGTTTTTCCCGATATTGTTCGCACATATGATTCATTTTTCAAATAGTGTACAATACTTCTATTATGATCATGCCTCCTTTAAAATTACATTATTCCTTGTATTATTTTGTGCAAACTTGTTTCAATGCATTCAACGTGGATATTTCTAAACTTTCGAATGAAAACATTCGTCAGGTACGTTTCTTAATTGCCTTTTTCTTCTAGTTTACGAGACTTTGTCTTATTTCATACGCAAGATAAATGTACGCAAGTCAAACTAAATGGACTTGATATTACTTTAACGATACGAAAGTCGTTGTGCATTTCCTTGCACTTTCACAGCACGTGAATGAGATTTTATCACGTGTACGGATATGAATACGCTAAAGAGATACTACGTGCGTATAAATCGATAAATAAATGAGAACATAAGTGAAAATTGCATTCACGATCCCATTTCCATACGCACGTACCGTACATTCTTGCTTTCATACGAGAATGATTAATTGGAGTTTCAGTATGTGTATCGATTAACTGTTGAATAATAAGCGAGACTTTGCACAGCGTTTGAAAGCAATGCTGTCGACCTTATTCACGTAAGTAAGAGTGAAAACTGAACCGACACGACCTATCTTCAGCTTTCTCATAACTGAAGGCCGATACGTACACCTTAACCCTCGTGGAATACAAAGCAGTGATTTTAATTAATTATTCATAAATGTCGCAGTAAGGCGCGAAACACGCACCGAAGAATCCACACACGCTGTCCAACGCGTGAATTTATCGACATAAAAAACGAGATTCGACATTGAGCGTTCAGATGATTCGCATACACGATGTCTGAAACCGATTTGTAATCTACAGCGTAGATTGGGTGGATTCTACCCAATAAAAACAGAGGCAATGAAAGATACGTGTACAAGAATATAAATTTCAAATTAACCGAGTTCAAGAAAAGATTCGTAATAATTTTTCGCATCAATGAAGTTGCCTTTCAAAGGACTATTAATATTTATGATGCGTTCCTAATGTTATCACCGGGGACATTTTTTACTCCCTTTTCTCTCAACTGTGTTCTATCTTTGTACCATGAATGAGAGATTTAAACATATCTTATCTCGTTTCATTCATGCATATTTCCGTGATATTCAAATGCGAAAATATACCACAGGGTAATTCAGACATGAAAGGTCCCATAGTCAACGTTAAAATACTTTTGTTGGGCCGAAAAGTAACGAAGTATCTTTCGAGTCCTTTATTTGTTAATTATAAATCTTCAATTCCTCTAACGAAAATATAGGAAAATACCATTGAACTGGTATCGAAACAGTGCTACAGGACTTTGAAGAATTATTATGCTACATGCGATGTTGGACGTATTTTAATTTGGAAAAGTCCAAATTTGTAATCTAGATTTATACTATTTAGAGGGTATTTTTGATTGTTTTTATATTTGGTTCTTTCGGTTAAAATTTGTTCCATTTTTTCTAATTTCAAATATGTAAAGTATGTACATAGATATCTGTCAAACATTGAAATAAATGTGTGGTCGAAAACGCAAAATGCGTTGAGACACGTTCTATTTTCGACCTGTGCAAACAAAACATCAAATATGTTCAGGTTACGCATACGATTACAAAATCTGTCTACGATACAGGACATAACGTGCAATGCGGGTCAAATTGCACACCGAAAATCGAGCACGCATGAAGGCAACGGTACCCCTTAACATTTACCGAGCACGTTTGACGCGGTGGTCTCTAAACAATTACATGCTATTTAGATCTCTTTAAATTCTAGAACGAAGAGTTCCAAGCATGGAATAATTTTCAAAAATAAAGAAAGCGAAATAAAACTGACACGCTTTTAGAAATGTATTTTTTAATCATCGACAGAGTTCGGGCTGCATTCTAACTATTTCGATGTACTTAGATTTTAGAGTCCCAGCCAAATCACATGCCAATAAAGCACAACGAATGTTTGATCATTTCTATCAAAATAAAAAACAGCAATCGCAACAACTGCAAAGAAAAAAGTCAATTCAAAAGACATAAAATTAATAATGTATATGACTAACGTTCAATATACAAATATTATTAAAACAAATTCAGTCTGAAATGAAAATTACACCAACTTATTGAACACGTCCAATAATGCATAATACAACAGTTCCACGAAATGAGTACAATGAATATCCGCCCAACATAGGATCAGAATACTCCAAAATGACATGTTCACTTATTCTTAAGAGCAAACGCCGGGCAAAATATCACGGTAACCCAACGAAACAACCTTGCGAAAGATAAGGCGCACAGAGAGGTGACCCATCGCTACCTGTTGCAGAGGAGGTATAGAAACACAGCAGGACCCCCGAGAGGTTCGCATTCCAGGAAGGAGAGCCGGGAGAAAGAGAGACATGCGCGGTGCACGCATCATTTAGATGTGAAAAGGGCCCTTTTTTAGGCCCCGGCTCGAAGGGCCTTTGGATGCCCGGTCCTCGGAGGGACGGTATTGTTCGAGGCCAAAAGCGCAGCAATACACCTCGGGACCACCGTAGGGGAATACGTACTACGCGAGCCGCTAGGACCAAACCTAACCTCCAATTCACGGAGCCGTGGTGGAAAAAAAACCGGCCACTTACCTCGATGCTCGTCGTTTTCAGCGTTATCTTTCGTGTGCAACGGTGTCTTCATTCATCGAGCGGGACGTTTCACGAAAATCACCGCACCACGCTTGTGTCAAAACACTCCGTTACACTCGCGTCACCGCGGCGCATAATCTGCTCCGTTTGAAAAGCTCGCGGTTAAAACACGCAGGAGGAATGCACTGCTCCTTCGATCGTTCGGGCCGTGCAACGGGTGTTCACTTCACACGCTTTCGAATGCGGAAAAAAACCGCGCGTTCCTCGTTCACGTGGCCCGTACTGCCTGAGATAAATTCGCGACGAGGATCGACGACAACTTCGACTCGGCTTCGAAACGAGGAGATGAATGTGACAGAAACGCTAACCGATGTGTTGCCGTTTGACCTGTCTCTGAACTGACCAATCGCTTTGCAGGTGGTACGCTACGATGTTTCTTGGTGGTTTAAGGGGTGGGGGTAAACAGGAGGGAAAAGACCACCTGACGCGCAACCTTTTGGGGTCTGCTAAAAGGTCCAACGGGGACCGAAGGGGGTCCTTTGCAGGGTATTGGGACTGCATCGCGCTGTTTAACCGATGGTCGGTAAAGTGACGTCCTGGTTGCTCTACGGATGATTCTTGTGATGTTTTTCGGATCACAAATTTATTCATTTTGCGAACAATTTCTTTTTCTGTATAATGGTTGTGTTTTAGAAGTTGTATAGATATTAAGTTCTGCTTTTGAGATGTAAAATGTATAATTTGATGTAAAACAAGGGCACGTGGCGCCATCTCGCGTTTGCGGCACCTCGAGTACCTTCAAAACTAAGTTTCCAGATTACACCGTTAATTTAAATAATTGCGTTTTTCTTGGCTTCCATGGTGTATTTTTTAACACGAGTGGTCTGAAATTAAAACATACGCTCCCTATTGTACGATATCAAAAGCGGAAATGAATGAAGCTTTCCGTTCAAAGGTTATTAATCATTGAAGAAATACCAAATTTCGCTGCCTGAACGATTGCAATTATTTCACTTTCTGATGGAACTAGAATAATGATCTGGTGCTCATTCTCTAGCTGATTCTTTTACCTTTAATTTGCGATCTCGCTGGTTAAAAAGTGACCAGCAGAAGCCGCGATAATTGCAAGTTAAATAATTAGCATCCTTGTCTCCAGCTCCCGTTTCGTGAACGTTGAACACGCTCGTTTACTATCTGACAATGAGTTACACGTGCAAAGTCTCTACCCTCCTGTTTGCGAAACAATAAATAAAGAGAGCACGTAAAACCTCCTCGATTAATTAATGTAATTAAAGCAGAAGGAAAATGATTAATTGTTAAACATGGCCGATATATGTTTGCAATAAACCATTTAACCAACTTATATCTGCATATTATATTGTTTAGCGTAATTATAATAAATGTACGCTAATCATTTACATACAAAGAGGAGACTCATCCAAAGTCTTTATTAACTCGGATTAAAATTAGCCAAACTTTAAAGCGCTGTCACTCAGAGAGTAATATCTGTTTTTAATACATCGGTGTTACTAAGAAGCGCGAAATCTTTCCCTTTAAAATGGTTTTTGTTTCGTCTCGATACGACTTCCGGTTTCGAAGATATGGCAGTGCAAAGGGAAGGGTAATTTTTAATAACTTACTATCGTTTCTTTGTCGCTCTCTCGGACCTCTCGCTCTCACCCCGTCATTGACCTATCACAATTCGCGACACGCGCAGTGGTCAGTGACAGACGCTGAATCAGCGGTTTTTTACTATTACTATTTGGGAGTACGCATTTCTGCGAAAAAATGTATATCAATGAGTTGGGCGGTGGAGGGAGGGTCCATTCATAAACTCCATGCGTCTAATACATCCTACGCAAACTTTAAAACCCTGTATCTCAGGAACGGCTTGAGATATCGCGATCGGACAAAAACCAGCAACAAGGGCGTGCGTCCCTCCACCTTTTTTGGAGTAAGAAACACTGATTCCCAATAAAATTGATTTTTGCTCAAAGTTCATATTTAATTCATACATTAAAGTATATTACTGTACGTTTCAACAGAAGTATCCCTCACCTTCACCGTCAATTTAAGCGCCGAATTATTAATCTGGCGCGTCTAAAAGGTGAGAAAATTGCAATGATCCGAAGTGCACTATCACCGATATTTATACTGTTAATAACTTTTAAACCACAGAGACCATACTTTTGAAACCTGCTGAAAAATAAATTTATTAAGCTAGTTGAAATTGTTAAATTCTTGTACAATTTGCTAGATTATATTAATAATAGAAATAAACGAATTTCAAAGGTAAATTCTTTACGACTGTTATTAATAAAAGAGTAATTACTTTTGGAATATATAGTTATAATAATTGTTTGATATTTATGTAAAGCTTAGTAAATACTTTAAATTGTGGAATAATATTCTGCCACAACAATTCTTAATATTTTTCTTTTCATAAATCACCATAGATGAGATAAAATTATGTAACCCCAAGGAACATCTGTCACAATACATACTCAGTATCAGCTCCTACCATTGCTCGAGTGCTATTATGTATCGACCCCCTAACATTACACGTGACACGAAAATGATAAAGAGGCTAGCGAACCCTTTTCGCGTGCGATAAAAGAGGCATTAGATTATTAGATGATATTCTGTACTTACACAATCGTGGTACAAGACCTTATTGTGGGGACAGCATTAAACTTTCTGCAAAATATTCATTTTAAATATTTGTCTCATTCTTTCATTTGTTTTATGATAGTTTTTATCTAATGTTGTCTCAAGGATTTTCTGATTTAGATATCTTCTGTTAAACAAGAACGTGCCGACTAGTGCGTCGAAGCAATATAAAAATATTTAAATAATCCTGTTTTTATTAACGTTCAAACTACTACTACGGAATGAAAATTGCGTACGACGAAGCAAGCTTGATTATTCACATTCGTTTATCTTATTCCCATCGACAATGCAGTTTACGATGCAATTGAGGAACCTCTTCACAAATGTGATTGAATTTTCTCAAAACACGTGCAATTATGGAAACGGAGTTTGAGAATTAAGTCTTATCAAAGCAGGCACTGTTTGCCCTCCATTCTTGTCACACGTCGTAAGTAAAAACCAGTACAATTTTTGCACGTGTACCACTTCACTCACAAGTACCACAGAACTTCCTGAAATAGCAAATACCAATGAACAAGAAACGCAAAACCCGCCCCGCCTTATCCGTCCCCGGGAAATTCATAAAACGCAATTTAATCAACGTTGCTATATTTCAGCAATCGTACTCTACTGTATTACGTTCCGTCGATTCTACACATATCATTATATAAATCGTTCGAACTAACAGCGACGTTGCGAAACGTATCGTTTAAGCTTTTAAATCGCCGCAAGTGAAACAATGAAAGATTCCGTCGTTATTTAACTTGCCGCAGGATTCTGATAACGCAAACGAAACCAGGCGTACAGAATCGAGCTGTTATCGTGCACGAAATTCGTGTGCGATATCGTTTTGTGACACGGCCGAGAAAATGTCACGAGGCAGGGCACAAACGGTGCTTCAAGGCTGACCTGGCATAGGTACTTATTGTATCAAGTCTCGTTAACAGAGATGTTCATTCACTCGTGCTCCCAGATGACCAGTGCGGTTCGTGCAACTCGCGATGTACTGATTTGCCCCGTATCGCCGTGCGGCTAGGTGCCAGTGGAAAAACGGCGCGTATCACCGTAAAATGTGTTTGCATGCGTGTCGGCGCCACGTTATGAAAACTCGAACAGTGCATCGATTTGAGTGATAAACATGGCAGCGCTCGTTCGTCTTAAACGCGGGAGCGTCCAGTTGAGACACGCGGCGCTGGAAATGAAAGGTAAGGGAAGGTTTTTTTTTCGTTTCACGCGAGTAGATTGAACAGATTTTTAATTGCAGGGAGAACGAAACCACGTGAATATGTCACACGTCGTTGTGTATTATTCGGGGTACATATTGAAGGAACGTTGAAATGATATTAACGCGCTGTCAAACTAACATTTTAACAGTGTACAGTTTATTTCGATTAATATTTTACGCCGCGTTGACATTAATAAGGCAATGTTTACGAACAAGTGCAGATGATAGCTAGTTTTTAATTTAATCGCGAAGTGTACTTAATATTGCTGGGACCAAGAAAATTTATTGCAATCTTTATCGTTTATTGACGCTGTGTAGAAGAACCAGGGTAGTGGATATTTTGTTAAATATTGTGCAATAATGTAAGATCTCCCAAAATGTTGATAACTAATTCTTATCTATGTCTGATTTTTATCTTTCAATTTATCAATGTATAATATATATATATTACAAATGATAAAATGAATATCATAACAGGATTGCAATCGTACGTAGCTTTTACCTAATTGAATTATTTCTGTCGTTTCGAATGTATGCATTCACAAAAGAACCTATCGTCGCTAACAACAAAGATCTCGACATTCCTGCTACTTCAAAACAGGTGCAATATTGAAATGTATTCAGCGTGTAATGAGTGTATCGGAATGAAAAATGGATAAGAAAAATGTTCTTATCGTCTGGCTGTTATTTTAAGAATCGTTATTTGTACTACGTTCTGACAAAACCAAAGTCGAGGTCGCATGTTCCGCACGGGGCAAAAAAGAGATAATAGGCGTAGAATGAAATGCGAAGAGTGATAAGAGGGGCATGCATTCGTTGATTTTGCTCCTTTCGAGTTTCTTGAAATGGCAGGCCTCGTCAAGAGAGATAATGTGCAGCCCGTGAAACACAGTGGTGTACAAATAAAGCAAGCTGCAGAAGAAGTTCGAGGTTTGTTTATCTACACGTGATACAAATAACCGATTAATAACAGAAATTAAGTCAACGTGCAAAGAAGTTATTTCACTTCGCAGCGTTATTTTACAGGAAACAAATGACAGCTTGAAACATAACGCGATCAGTTTCGATAGAAAATTATTGAATAAAATAATTGATCGGTGTCTCGTCTCGGCATTAAGATTGTCGTAATATTGCGCAGAATTGGAAATATTTATTGTTTATTCGTAAGAACAATATGAATAAGTTCCAACTATGTTATATATGTCTTAAGACTTTTATTCGAACATATTAAACTTAGATCTGCATGTTAGTTAATTATTAACCGGTAATTTAAAGGAGGTTTCGTCAATTCTGAAATAGAGACGGAACCTATGAAATCTGTTGTTTAATTAACTTATCAAAATCAAACAGTCTCCTATTACAGACGACGTTTGATGGTACTGATAATGTGTGTATACAGTGCGTGTAACAGATGGTTATCTCAGTCGCATGAGAGTTTAACAACGAAAAGTTGAATTTTGCGTAAAATCAGAAGCGGCATTCTATTTCAGAAAACATGATCCCGACCATTAACAAACTTTTCAAATTCGTTAATGACAACGTTTGCTCATTTAACAGCGGCTGTACGAGCGCGACACATCGTTGCAGCGCTTGTCGCAGTTGGATTCGCATTATGTGGAGCAGTTGAAGTCAGCTCTTCGGTTGCATTGCTTGCCAATCAAAAGGACAATCATGAAATTATCGACACGTCTTGGCACTGCGAGATGCTGGTCAACATCAGCAGTCGCAATCGCACCGAAGACTTTGAGGTCATACTCATGGAGGTAAATCTGGTGAAATGGAAATTTGTATACCATCAACGTGTCTAAAACCCTTGCAGATAATAGTTATTACTGTACCGGACCAGAAGGATGGATTCGTCAATTACGAATTTATTAATAAATTTACTGTAATATATTATAATATATTATTCTATTTTGTTTATTTCTAAAGTTTATTATTTAAGAAAAACCAAATTATTTATCTGCAGAGCGTTTTAACTTAATATTTGTAGACGGTATTTTCAATAGAATGTTACAACAATTTCATTGATTTGACTATAATGATAACATTTTCAGTTACCGCCAGAAGAGCGAGCAGAATCCATAATGAGAGAAGCGTTCTTATGGGGTCAAGTGGCTGGGCCAATTTTGGGGGGATGTTTAGTATGGGGAAGATCGGGACCATCCATGGTGTTTTCACGTGCTGTTCTCAGTGCTTGTCTAGCATCATTATTGGTACCAGCTGCATGGAGAGGTCCGTCTCACGTAGCACTTCGTCTGTTTCAGGGATTATGTACAGTAAGAACGCAATGGAAATATCACGATTAAACTAAAAATTGTTAATCAAAAATTTACTTCAATAGCGGCTTTGAATGGCAGCTGCAACACGAATGATATATATACAATGTTTTACGTTCGTAATTATACAATATGTTCTATTTCTAAATATTTTTTAATCTTAAGTATGTTCTGATAGTACGACGCGCTAAACCTCAGTATCCAGCCATTTTTTATTTTTCACTTCTTGGGAAATACTACTAATGAAATTAATATATATATCACTTTTTGATTTGTTAAGAACCACGCAAATATATATTAATTTATTATACTTCCAGCGGTAATGCCTAATGTTTCGAAACATCTTTTATCAATCTTTGCGTAGTAGTTGTAAAGTATTTTACGTTACCAAGTCAATATGAACGTCTTTGTAAAAGTACTGATTTCATTTAGAACGCAGAAAATGATTACATCACACGTAATTTTGTAGGGCGCAACTATGCCTGCCGCTCATATGCTCGCTATGACCTGGTTTAAGAGCACTCACAGAAGTTGGTACTTCAGTTGTTACGCTGGTAAATTTTCAGTTCTAACTTCCAATATTTATGTAAACCAAACTAATCAACCCAATTCTTTATTTCGCAATTGGTAATTATTAATATCTAATTATTAACTAAATCTGAAACTACCTCAAATTGTATCCCGTACGACAACAAATTTTTCATTTTCATTTTGGGAAGAACATTTACATATTACATTACACTATTACTGTCAATAATAATGAAACACGTTGATAGTTGAATGTTATTGTTAAGAAGAAAAATTGGGTATCAAAAGAATTTTATACAGTATTGCTATAATACGAATAACTGTGCGGTTAGTATTATTTTATAAGTTAAAGCTATGAGAAGGATATTATTAATGAAAGTTAATTTTTTTAATAGCCGTCAGTGTTGGATACTGCCTCACAGGATGGTTAGGCACAGCTGTAGTCCGAAGTTTTGGTCGAGATTCCCTGTGCTATGGTCTCGTTTTAATTGCACTGTGCTGGTATTTCGCATTCGGCCGGTTTGTCAAAGATACGCCGAAATCTTATCAGCACGATACAAATGTGAGAACATAAATGAATAATTAGTATTTAAGGGGACAATTTTTATCTAATTATTTCTATAAATCTGCGATTATATATTATCTGGGATTAGTTCGCTGTGTAATGTTCTATTGCATTATTATTATTTCATAATATAGCATGAGTGAAATTATTTTCACCTCCTTTTAGTAATACATAATTCAGGTCATTGTTACGTCATGTATCATACACAGAAAGAAAAGTAGTGTTCTATAAGTTGCGAAATATTTCATTGTTGCAATGGCATTGTCTCGGTAAACTAATGAGTCGTCATACGCAGCTAATTACTTCCGTCCCAAGTAATAATTAAATTGCAAACAAGAGATTAAGAAACGTGAAATATAGGCGTAACACAAAATTCAATGAACAGATGTACGTGTTAACAGTTTCAATCAAAAGTAAATGCGAAGAGTTTACACTCGTTGTAACGAAAGTGAAAACATTGACATTTTTATTCTGGATGATAATATTGATGCAACAATTGAAATTGCACAAAACAGGCAGCAGTGATTCCATGGGGGAAATTGCTGCGATCCGTTCCTGTTTGGGCATCTGCGGTGGCGACGATGGGAAACCAATGGGGCGATGCAACACTTGCTCTTGGTATGACCAAGTATTTGAAACTCATCTATGGATTCTCGACAGCCAATGTGAGTTCTCTAACATCTTTCACTCTGTACGCTGTGTGCCATTTTCGTGTTAAATAGTTTCAACGATAACGATGACATTCATATTTTTTTGATGCACTTAAGGTATACGAAAGTGGGAAAAAGAATTTTCTATTATTTTTGTTGCACGTTGATATAATTTCTACTTCATCACCCCATTCTGACCATTTAATTCTATAATTTAGTAATGGTATTCAACTTTTTCTTTTGCACACGTCTGCGGTACAAAACAAGGAAGCTGTCAGATTTGTTCGTTCATTTTCTAACGCTTACAATTTTTTCTCCTCAACGTTTTCTCTTCAACGTTTACAGGATTCTGTTTTAACAACGTTACCTCATATTGGCCATTTTATGGCAGCATTAACATGCGGTTTACTGGTGGACCACGTTCGCGAGTCAAAGATAGTCTCCACGACCACAGCGCGGAAGTTGGTAGTTTATACTGGTGCGTATAACAATTAAAAATGTTTAACTTACGATACAGAATTGATTGATTAACCTCCTAATTGTAGTCGCGTTACTCAGAAAATTAAATCACCGCCCATCCTAAACAATATCCTCCCTTATCTCTTTGATTTACGATCGCTCGGTTGAAAAATAGACGACGTCTACTAAATTTGAAAAATCTTACGCAACAAAAGCGCGTTACATTGTGTATTTTATTTTCCGCTTGTCAACGTTTCATTGACCTCTTCAGATAACTTTTATCAGCCAAGAAAGTGCTAGCCTGAAATTCTGTTACAGTCCAATTGAGGCGCAATTATATGCCTGTGATATTATTAAATTATCTGTCGTTAATTCTTCGTCTTATCAAACATCTGTGAATACAGCGCACGCATTGTGATTTTATTATTCCTTCGAGGAAAGATTATGTTTCAATTATATGAGTAACGAATCTTTCGTTATCAATCGTGATGTGTCTTAATCGTCTGACCGGAAATCGATTCACTTATTGTGCATGAAGTCAGTGGGTACGTATTTGAAACCGCAATTAATTTGCAGCTCACTTTATTCCGGCTGCCCTACTTTTTGTGGCCGGTTACGCCGGATGTCAAGCTTTAGGCGCTGCCTGGTTAGGCATAGCCGCTCTTCTTGTCTCTGGAACTGCGCCGGCAGGTGCATTGGCAGCTATAGCGGACCTTGCACCTGTAGAATCTCCAGCCTGTGCAGCAGCGGCGTGTGCATTATGCTCAACTCTAGGTGCAGCAGGTTTACTGGCTGCTAATTACTTTGTTACCCAGGCTCTCCATGGTTCTGTAAGTTAAATATATGAAATATGTCTAGCTGGTAAAGCATTCCACTGAGAAAGCGAGACTGTTGTAAAATAGATTTTAGCATTACCTCGTATGATGCCTCGTGTGAAACATTTGGATTTGAAAACGACGCAGCATCGTGTAAAGTATTGTATTGAAATTAGCCCATAACAGTAGCAGTTTGTCAGAGAAAAGGTAATACAAGTTTTATGACAACGTAAGGCAACCTGACGACAGTTTAAAATTCTACCAAACTAATTGTTCATTACTGACAATACGAGTCTTCAAACTTCGTGTCAAAGTATTATAGTTCCGACTGGCATGTACTTTCTCCGTGATACTTATTGTTAGCTTTATTTTCCCCACAATTTCTATGATTTATAATTAAGTATTTCTATACCAGAGAATATAAATCATTAACGTTGAGTTAATAAGAGTCCCAATAATTTTCCAACTTTAATTCCCTCATACTTCGGCATTAATTATAAGCAACAAATTTCAAATATTATTGTACCGGAAGTGGCGCACACGTGCTGGCCCTACATGTATTTGCTGGTTTGTAATGAACAAATAACGAATGTCTGTTTCAGATTGCCGGTTCGTGGCGGCTGGTCTTCGGCGTTGCTTCCGTTGTTTTGCTAACGACTGCCGCGGTTTTCTTAGCACTTGGAAAAGGTGTCCCGCAACCGTGGATCCCTTCCGTAGCTCGACCGCGAAGTCACGATGCAATTTACGAGCAAGATGCCTCGGAACTCGATTACGAGGACGTCGGTGTGCAGACAGAGCCTTTTGGACCGTACCCGCTGGAAGAGGACGTCGAGAGTGCAAAAAACGTGCCACGTTCTGCCTCTGTCCACTCGAAAGTTTCGCAAGCCTCCAATTAATTTCCAGCTGGTGTTTGGGGACTTTGATATTTATTCAGTATTTCTAATTGCTTTATGCGAATACTTGAGATAAGAGTCGTTCATGAATGTATGTATATACTAAGAGTAGAATGGATTGAGGAGACAATCTATTTTCTAAGCTACCTGGAGCCATCGACAAATATTGTCGACGTTTGTATGATTTTTAGCTGTATAAAAAAAATATATACGAATAGGTATAAGTTTTAGCCGAAAGTAACTGCTCGAACGGAAATTATTTTATTAAAGAGAAATTAGTTGATCATCGTGTATTGATTTTTCTGTATTACGCAAGTAGTATTTATTTGATTCGACGATGGCGTTCAATAGTGACGCATTGAAATATTATACATTTACCATTTCTTTTTCTACCGAGTCCTTATATTCTTGTATGACTCGAATTTATAATTATATTCCGCTACGTACGATCATTTAATTTATAATGCACGTAGCATTGTTCAATTGCACGAATTTATTCGGAAATAAAATGTTACGAATTTCCTCGTGCAACACGAGGTAAACTATTTTTCAATAAATAATACGTTCTGAAATGGACTTTAAGCGTTAAAGCTTCGCAAAATATATATTTCATAAACTGGAAAATTCTCCAGACCTACACATTATCACGATATAGGTTCGACGCAACTGTGCAAGACAAAGTTTACCGTTGAAAGTAACAATCTTTGGTTAGTACAGACGTCGTGCAGCTCTCTCTTGATATTTTACTAGTGGATTGTTAGCCGAGCGTAAGAAGTTATCAAGATCTTATCTGTTCCCTGCGAATTCTCCTTTCTTTCACTTTGTCCCATATTGCTTCGTGAACCGCGCGGACGTTTACTTAACGTACATACGCGACAAGACAATGAACTATCCTACCTTTTACGACAACTTTCCATCACTGACATGGAGGAAAGTCGATGAAAAGAACGACTGTTCTAATTAGATGCTTTGGTAACGAACTATTCCTGCGTTCTGCGTGTTAAAACATACGCACGCTATTGGTATGTTCGCAGGATACCGGAAGTTACGGCTTGCCAAGTATAAGAACCACATCCACTTCGCGGACACTTCTATCTCTGAACGACAACCTTTCACGTGCAAGCACATCCGGCCCCGGTAGAAAAATCGAAAGGTTGCCTGGAGTTGAATGAAAAAAAAACTTCTCTCCTCTATTAGAGCTAAACTATCTGTTTCCGTCCCAATTCTGATTTAATATTACATTATTCTAATCGCTTCCAATATCAATTACACATGTCGTGGTTATAGTTGTTTCAACGCTTGCGAACGATCAGGTGAAATCATTCCGACTTCATGCATGGGTACGTTTCGAAAGAATATTCCTTAGACGAAGAAAGTACGAGCAACGAATAGATTCACATGTGCAGGAAATTTTCTGCGTCAAGAGAAGTATTCATCATTAGAACGAAAGTTTCTTATCTCGTTTATATGTTATTGCGCTTCGAACAGAAATTTATGGAAATAATATTGATCACAGGAAACTAATTTCTATTGATGGCAAAAACTTTAAGCACGACAAGAAAAATTACACAGCCGTCGCAATTATCGTTCTCCTTTCAAGCGAAGATATTTGATATAAAGAGTGCATCTTAAATCTAATGTCATTTTTCTAATCACAAAATCCACAGGAATTACTTCTTCGCGATGAGTAACATCGTCCAAATATTGAATAAACACTTACCGAATTCATTGCTAAAAATGTACAATATTCTCGATTAAGCTGTACACTGTTCTTCATAGTCATTGAATTCGACGGTTTCATTTGCCTCCAAAGCTTCCACATCCCATTGCGTGTCCTTAAAATGGTACTGTCCAACTTTCAGTCAGGCATTTTTCTCATACATCGAAACTTTCCCAAAGCCGGGCACCCTCCGCCGGCGATTTGGTAAGAAGTAGGCGAATTCTGAATGACGTGGTAACCACGTGTAATATCCCATGATATACGCCCGACGTTGTGCGACCGTCGCGTAGATAGTATGACCGTCTAACAAATACGAATTCTCGTATCCGACAAGCAAAGTGTCGCAACTCGCGATGCTAATTACCAATGGTAGACACGTTATTATTCTTTCCCGGTACGCTGGCTCCCAAAGGCTTATGAAATGAATTCTCACACCGTGCTGTCTGGCATCTATCTCGTTTTATTTCGATACGTACATTACACTAGTTTTATATAATATTATATTTACAATGGAACGGGGGCTAATTGACGGTATTATTGGGCGATTTGATTCTGCTTGTTACCATGGTCGATATCATTCTAACGCATTATCGTCGAAAATGATCAATCTTAATAACGAGCTTGGTAAGGATGCTGGTAATGACGACGAAGACGTTGCTTTCAGACAACACTGTAATCTTCACACTTAATCTACCATTCTGTCGTTAATTATGACAACGGTTTTTAATATTTTTCAGACGGTTGTCTCGAACGTAATTAATCGATAGGGCAAGGAGTTCAAACGTACATTGTTACTATCGATTTATAGATATCGATATATCATTTTGAAGATTTTAATTACCGTGATGTAAACGAAGATAATTATAATGATGTATATATCTACAATGCCTGTAAAACGCACTTTCTATAAAAGCCAGACTTTTTATTACAGAATTAGTAAAAAATGTGATAATTCTTTATTTAAATACACAGTCGAACTTGATATTACAAAAAGACATTACATACACCAATACTTTCTGTACTTTTGTCTCGAGCTTCGTATACAGGATATCAAGAAACCTCATATACAATACAAATACAGAAAATTCGCCTTGACGCACAGTAAGTACTACTGCAAATCGAAAACAATATAAAACATAAAAAAATCACCATCGTGTCAAATTATATAATAATACTTTTCCATTCAGTGCTCTACCGACGACGCTACAGGATCATCTCCGGCTGATCTACAAAATGATCCAACAACGTGACGTGACTATCAGAGTGAAATGTAATGAACGTAATGTATCCACATGTATGTAGAGACCTACGCACCGTGTTGACCATATAGAACGTTCATTTAATTGCGCTACCGCCGACTCGATTTAAAAGCAGCGACGATCCGTCTCGAAAGTAAAAACGAACGTTGCGAAATACTTGAAAGTTGTCGTGCGGAAAATCGTTGGACGAGCATACGCGGGACATTTCCCTTTCTGAGAAGGCGATTCGTTTCGCTGACGATTCCAGTCTGTTCCGTGAAAACTGTGTCGCTGCGATTCTTCGTCGTCGTTGCTTTTCCTCTATTCTCACGCTCTTTTGTGCGAAGAATCCCGTTACAAGGCAACCGTGGTGCCTGAATCGCGATTCACCTATTGCGACTAACGCTGAATTCATCCCCGTGTCCGATTGAAATTATCGACTGGCCTTCTTCAGATAGAAAGATTAATTAGCGACGAAGGAGCAGCCTCGCAACACGCCCTGCCTCGTCTCGAAAATTTAGGGCGAGCCTGAAATATAATCTCAAGTACAATACGAATAGAGCGCTTGCGAGTGAACTGTACGAAATTCGTTGATAGCATTTTCTTATTAGTAATTGCTACTAACGTAACGGAACAATAGTATTTCGATCGTTTAAAATGTGCGTTGAAATGAGAATAGACATGGTACGTACGAATTTTAATTAGGCCATTAAAATGCAAAAGTTATCAGTTTTGTTTTTGTTTATTAAGAGCTAGGAACGTTGCTTGAATTGAATTTTCGCCAACAGAAATATTTATAGGTAACATCGATTATTCTACTGCGAATATTAATCTACAAGGAAATAAATAAGTCGATGAAAAAGAATTACAGGTTAATAAATAATACATTTTGAAATTCTTCGTCTAGATCTTACGTGTACGAATGTGAAAGGCTCTTTTAACGCGAAGCAGTTTACCAAGGTCCAAGTTTTCTTAGCACTCGCTCTTTTTAACATTTTGCCCGCGTTACTCTCCTAACAGAGCCGTTTGAACGATAACATCTGCCATTTGTATTCAACAAAATTTCAATACTAAGTTTGCATACTAATTCGCCGGCAAACCAGTTGTATTTCTCTAACAGCAGCTTCGCCTTCTGTCGCTTGTATTCGTAAAACTGTACTCGACGAACAAAGACGATGGTACGATTCGCGAAACAAATTTCCATAAACACTCCAACAGTATCAACCTTAAACGACATCTCGTCCCGTTGTTTCTAAATCGAAACGAGCATTCGATGTCCTCCGAAAAATTTGCCTAAAACCATTAATGTCTAACAAGAAACAAACTTTGCCAGCTCGCAAGGCTTACGAGTCTTGTCGAAACAATACCGCCACATTCTACATTTTCTTCTTCATCGATTCCTTTTCCTGCTCCTCCTCGTCGGCAATGATCTGCACGCTCCTAACTGGTCCGGTCTTCCTGTAGATGGAAGCCTGCGTTGTCGTCGTCATCAGCGGAGTAGGAACCATGGCAGGCCGCTCAGTGTTAATCGCCAGTTGCAGCATCCTCAGTAACAGGGCCTCCCTGATAGGGGCAGGCAGGATTTCCTCCCCGTCGTCGGTGACCTCTTGCGTATAAAACTTCTGTCTGTAGACCCTCTTCGCGTACCTCCCGTCGTTGTAGTCGTCGTACTGTTGAGGTTGATAAACCGGGCCCAACGCCCTGGTGTACACGGGACGTCTTATAGGCACCCGATCACCGTACTGCACAGGAATCTGTTGATCGTAACCAATATCCGGTCGTGGCGCGGTGGTTTGATAGCTTGGCTGATAAGACGGGTAGGGTTGTTGGTCGTATAGGGCATCTTCCAGGTAACTCTTTGGGAAAGAAAGGGCCTGGACACCGTATTGGCTGACGAGCAACCTCCTCAACAGTATCTGGAAGTCGCGTCTGCTCAGAGGCGGTGCGATTGGATTCGGTGGTTCCGGGGGCAATGCAATCGTGCTGCCTCTGTACGGGTATTCAGGAGTGGTTTGATACTCTCTGTCGTCCACCGTTTGTGGCACAGGGGGCGAGACGGGTCTGAGGATGGGCCTGGGTCTCTGCTCGGGTTCTGGGTAAATGACAGGTCGTGGAAAGGGTCGTGCGCGCGCGTAACCTGGTGTCATGGCTACTCGTGGATCCTCTTCTTGCTCTGGTAATGGACTCTCGGTCAGGTAATGGACGTTCGCATCTGTGGTCGACGAGTACAGCGGCTGTTGGCTGGCCAGAGGTCGCAGTAAAATTCTGTTCATCGGAAGTTGCCTGTAAGCGGGATCCTCTTCGAGATTGTTCGGCGGGGCAGGCAGAAGGATTCGACCGCCTGGAAGTTCCCGTAGAAATTGTTCAGGCTGTTGTCTGACGAAGACGGGTTCTGTGCTTTGTCTTAGGTACTCTCTGCCCTCGGGCACTCGCACTGGACCGCGAATCAAGATCGGCTGAAGCTGAGATCGTTCTTCTTGCGCGGCTTTCGTTTCGGCTTCTGTTTCGTAGGCTCGAGAGCTGTCGTACTTCACGTTCTCGAACCGTGCCGGGCCGAGGTTCTCACGGTTCATGTAAATCTTTGGCCTCTCCGCGCGATTAGGCGAGACGCGCTGAAGAACCCTCGGCGGAGTAGTCGTGGTGAATAAGGGTCGAGTAGTGGACAAGGAGCCACCGTAAACGTCGGAATGATCGTCGTTGCTGCTCTCTAGTATTGGATTTGCTTTCGTTGTCTCCTCGTGCAGCTGCCTCCTCAGATTGTTCCCCGTCTTGCCGTCGTCGTCCTTCTCTACGAAGTCCTCGGAGATGGGTCGAAAGGTTTGATCGATCGGTCTTTTAGCGAAAATGATCCTCCGGTACGTGGACGTCTTGTCCTCCGTGCTTGGACGATTTATTTGGGAATCTTCGTCCTCCGCGCCTTCCTCTTCTATCATCAGTGGCCTCTGTTGTCCGTTTATTATGAAACGCGGTCTGTTCTTTCCCGTTGCTTTCAAGTAATGGCCGAATATCGTCTTCGGTTGTTCCGTGGTGGTCGTCGTTGTGGTTGTTGACGTGGTCGTTAGCTTTCGGTTTCGCGGTATCGACTGGACCACCGACGATTTCGTAGACGCCTCGGTTGACGAGGGGAAAACGATGCTTGGCTTCTTGGTTGTCGTGGTGCGATTTAGACGTGGAATGCTCTGCACGACGGATACATGTTCCTGTAATGGTGAGACGGTCGTTGCTTTAAACCCTGTCCCGTTTGAGGAAGAGTACGACACCCTCTTTATTTCGCCGTCAGCGTCGACGAAACCGAATGTACCCTTGATGTTGCCTAGAACGTCGCGACTCTCGACCTGACAATAATTTCTTGCGTTCAGGAAGTTATCTATCTGGCAATACTGGTTTTTTTTAAATTCAGGAAGAATTTGAAAATATGTTTCTACTGTTCTTTTCAATATCGTATTTTGTTATTAACCTTTCGTTTCATTCGTGTATCTATCATTTATCTTTACCTCGAATGCAATCTACCCTGTTTCAGATTTTATTGTTCTCCAAAGAAAATTTTGGATCGTAACGAATTTGTTTAAGTTACTCGACTTGAGCTGCACGGTTTCTGCGGAGCTATTCGAATGGACAATTTTCTATCCTCAACGGTGCAACTATTTTACAATTTGCTTATTTAAATGTTACGCATTTCCTGCCCGCGAAGTACTCGAGTTACGAGGCGTGTTTGCATACAAGGACAAATGATTTGTGCAAGAATTAAGAAACACTGAACGCCCATTACATGCCTTTCGCATTAAACGGTGCAACAGCTATTCGTTCTTACCTTGAATGATCCATCGCCTGCCTCGTAGCCGTACGTGTAAGAGCCGTCTTCATTCACTTTTCTGATCTGTTTCAGGATCGCTACCTGTTGATCGTGATGTGTCTCAGATGTTTGCTGATCCGTGACGTTCGAACAGCCTGCTGTGGCCAGGCAGAATATCGCCATCAGCCATGGCGTCATCTTACGAGCAGACGATAATCTCTGCGGGCAAAGAAAGAAAGATTGTCAGATAATTCCACGCTTGATGCCGACGCGCCCTTTACAATAATACGTGGCGAATTAAAATTCTTGCTGTACTGACGACCATTTGTACGTCATACTTGCTAACGGGAACTGATACAAGCAATCGGACGCACTTAGAAACGACAAACTGAATTGTCGATCACTAATGTTAACATTATTCGTGCACGGTTAATTGGGCAAAGTATTTTCGTACTCGGATAAAAATTTTAAAGAAGCTACTCTTATTCAATTCACAACGTTAACTATCATTTGTGACAATTCATCTTCGGCTGTACATGGAAACACTTCAAGGCACCTTCCACTGAACGCGACCACCTCAGCAATGAAAATTAATGAAGAGAAAAACGTGAGCACTCGTGGTAAGCTAGGAACACCGTTACACTACAGGTGAAACGATGCACTTGTCATATTCACGATCACCGTGGACGCACTGCGAATATATCCCTGGGGACCCGTATCATAATACTGAGCTTCGTCTCCTTGTAATTAGCCTTTGCGATTATTCGACGGTGTTTATTCGATCAGTTCGATTTATCGACACGGTGAGCACATTGCCACACTGGCTGGCGAATCGTGAGTGCTACGAGGAGCACTGTGAAAGAACAAGTACCTTGTAACTGGAAACCATGTTACCGCAGATGCGGTGAACGTTCTTAATATCGCGCGGGGTGCCTACTCCCGTTATATATAGAGTGACACGGCGAACAACCACCACCCTTTCCACCACATCGCGCTGGCAAATATATGCAACCTTGATGACCCCTAAACGTTACGTACAGAAAGGTGCAATACTGAATGGAAGGCGCTAATCGAGAATTCTTGCCTTTGCAAATGGATATTGTGCAACCTCTGGATATTTATATTTCAACGTTAACGAGAATTTCAGAATTAGGGTTTAATGGATTTGTTCCCTTTTTCAATTAAATAGTTGCCGCTTTGGCAATTTTTTACTTTACTTCAATTGATGAATTATTTTTGTTACTTTCTTTTTTATTGATTGGATACTATTTTTCTAACGCGTTATTAGTGAACTGTATGTGCACGATATGTTTAATAACAGTAATTTAATTTTAATGTTGACGGTAGGTAATGGTTTAATTACACAAATTCAATCATAATAATGGGATTAAACAGACAATTTCGTTTAATTAAATGCCTGAATAAACATTCCAACAGTTCTTTCAATACCTTTGCATACTTCAACCATTTTCTTCTGCTAAAGTTAAACAATATTTTCTTCCGTTACGATCCATAAATATTTCGAAAATAAATATATCCAATATGGTTAATTGTGATAATAATAACGATCCCATTTAAATGTCTAAACAAAATATGTAACCGCAGGCCGAAAAATTGGAATTCACACTTCTTTCTTTGCCAAACAATTTATACTGTTTCCAGAGAAAAGTTGTCAGCTTATGTTCATCACCGATACAGAAATCTCCACACTTTCAATCGCAAACGAATGAATTCGAGAACTGGTACAAGAACACTCGAATTCACGTTCGTCACGATGAAAGTGTGCGCAAAGCGTCGTCAGGCTAGAACGGAAGTTTCCTTGCTCGCGATGGTGCCGGGACGAAGAGGAAGTAAAGAGAGGAAAATAGAACACGCAGAACTCTCGGACTCCCGGGGACATAAGTGAAAGCCACGTGGGATTTCGCGACCAAACTAAGAACAGTAATAGTCTGCAAAATCTGTAACAATAGTTCCCATAGTGTGCAACACTCACATTGTGATACCCGAGTTCTATTCTAGATACTCCCACAGGGCAATTATTACATCATGCAATTTCCTCGAGGTTTCGTACAAGAGGCCCCGGCATTCTTTTTTCTCATTTTGATTCCACCTTGATATGCTTCGTCGTGGACCTATCGGTCGTATATCTCTTTCTTGGCCCCTCGTTATAACGACTCTGGCGAATTGTCGTTGTATTTTCCCCCGGCAGTTCCGAGTCATTGTTATTGAGAATTTTGAGACAGTCCTGTTGCTCAAGAACGCATTTGCGATTCTAGCACACGAACGTATTTTATTGTACGATGTATACAGCTTTCCTTTGAAAGAATATTAATCGTTCATCATCCGTTTATTCTTCATGCATCTGTTCATCTTCGTCTTCGTTTACGCGTATGAAAACTTGTCTCTGATTCTAATTAGAGGGAACGGCGTCTCAATGTCATTCTCAAAGCTTTCTGTCTTTCGTTTACGTAGAGATCTTAATCGTTCATTATAATATCGTGTACGCTATTTGTCATACACCATCCTATTTGTCGAGAATGTACAGAATCGTTTATGAGTGTATAAATGAGCTTTAGATTATTGTTTTCATAATTATCGGCAATTTTACTTCACAGTTTGTTTACGCTTTTCTGTTTGTTATGTGCATTTTCTGGTTTACTTTGCTGAACTTAAATTGTTGCTCATAATTTGGAACGCGAATTTAGATGCTCTGCGAGATTAAAATATTGTTTCAGGATAAAGTAACTCTCATAAATCTGGTAAGCCACGCTTATAATTATTTCATATTAGGTACGTAATTTTGTATTATTGAACAAAATGTATTTAACCGAACCGTCAACAGCCATCTGCCAAGTTACGAGGGAGCGAAAAATATATTCGTAAAAATTTTCATAATACAAAACGCTCTACGTGTATTTATAAAGTTCTAAAATAGTTTAGATAAAACGTAGAAACTCAAATATTCGCATAATTTACAAGAATATTCAAGTAAACTCTGTCATTCGCACAAATAGTCTAGCACATATGCCCAATATAATTTCGTTTACACAGAAGGATGCAGAAAAATTCTGTTGAATACTTTAATTCTGTTTCTGCCGCACATTCGAGTAACGATACCATAGTTATTACGAAACTCAATTAATCAGCTTAATTACAGTATGGATACTGGAAATGTCAGGAAGGGAAGAACCTAAGACCAGGTGTATATACTTAAGTACGTGTAACCCGACTTTCCGGAAGAAGTTAGCGAGTACGGTGTTAATTGTAACGCAACCACAGACCGCACATTACTGCAGGTATGTTCGGCTGGCACGCCTACATCATTACCTGTGAAACGACTGACATTCTTCCTCTGAGAACCAAAACAATTGTGATTCCGTTTACAATGTTCCGCAATACCGAAAATGTACCTCGAGTTCCGCAGCTTCCTACTATTGTAGGTGCTAATAAGTAATATCAAACGATCTGAATTATTGGAGAAGTTACGAAAGTACAGCAGTGAGTTTGTAGTTTTCGCAATATAGATACGATTCGCCTTTCACTAATGATGTCAATGAAATTTTCTTAAATTGTGAATGGCGGTCGTAGTTAATTTTTATTAATTTGATTTTATATTTTAATTAAATTATCTAAAATATTATTCTGTCACAATTTTTGAACATTTGGTGCGTTAATATTGTGTGTATATTTGTTTTTAATTCGTAGCGCCAAAATTTGCAATTCTAAGTAATTGCATTGTGAAGTAAGTGCTATATCTGGAAGTAAGGAATTTTCTACAGTCCTACCTTTTAATTGGAAACGCAAGACAATTATCTTCTTACTTTTTCTGTAATAATTAATAATACTTCTGTTGAAAATTTTTGTTACTGCGTCAGTTTTGCTCCTCACTACGAGTACCCCTTGGTCCTATGCAATTTTATTTTTAGATTAACGAATTTGATATCGAAAATTATTATTTTATAGTAAGGATAAAATCTATAATAAGCGATATAATATAGTTTGGTAGCGATCTAAAGACATATTTCTTCTAAACATTTGTTATAAAATTCTGGGATAAGAATATTGTGACTACAGTTCGGAGAAATAACATTACGAACACTCTGCACACTAATTCCCATCCTAGATACATATTTTATCATTCGCAATAGAATATCGAGCACATAATGATTCATAGATGACATAAAACGCCTTGACCATACAACTCTACAGGCGTGATTGCAAAAGTTACACTTATTAATAGAATAGCGTGGACGACTTTAATTTCTCAAAACTAGTACATGTAGGATAAAAGAAATACGAAATGTATACAAATTTATAAAAACCTTTTGCACGAAATAGATACGATCGTAAATATTTATAGAAGTACTTCTATTAAAATTATTTTGTCTCCCTTTTTTACCTTATTGAATACAGTTCAATAAGTATAGATAAGTATTAATTATAAAAATACTATCAAGGAAACGTAACAGAGAATAAATATCAATGTATTTAAAATAGAAATACAAAAATCGATAAATCGTACTTCTCAACAATATCTTTAATTCGGTATACAGTATAAATAGATTTTTGTTCTGCCTCCCTATTTTTTGTTTCAAAATAATCACCCTTCGACATTGTTGCACAAGTGGATATAATTGCACGTTCAGCAAAAAGTAGCATACAAAACGAAAGTGAGATTTCCTGTTTTCATAAAGGATCACAGATTATTCTAGAGTGGCGTACTAAAGTGTAATGTGTGGTTGTACGTGTACTTATATAGCTTCTCTTTAGTAAATTACTGACACGTTGGATAAATGATTGACGGAAATGTTAATGTGAACAGCAATGGTAACGGTGAGTTATGTCAAACTATGTTTCAGAGTCGCCATTAGATAATCAAGGAGGAAATGGGCATCACTTGTGTGTACCGTTTAAACAGAACGATGGATGCTGCATGTAATGCTGTACTTCTTTACAAGCTCCATTTGTGTCGTGGGTTTTAAATTATCCTGTTGATGTTTTACAAGCATTCTTCGTTGCTTGTAAAATTATAGTTATTAAAAGCCGTTCATCAACATTTCGCTGTCTTTGCTGAGGGGATACATTTTGATCATTAAGATTTATTGTTCATTTCATTCCCATATTACAAAGCATAAGTAATATATTTTTTAGATATGTGCAATGTACGTATTTCTTGTTGTTGTTCTTTGAGTAACATCTGCATTACTTTCTTCAATAGATTCAAATATTTCTCAGCTTTTACTTAACACTGCCCGTGGTATGTTGAAATTGGGATTCTATCCATTAATTTGAGACGCGGTTGATTAAAAAGTGCAGTGCACGAAACGACCAAGAACAAAGAAGATTGCCGTTTCTGTAAAAGCAAGCGAAAATTGCTGATTTCTTTTGACAAGTTCGTGTTCAGTGAGCGTTATTTCTTCATATTTCATCACACGATGTCGACAGCAAATTGTATCTAGATTTTATACGTAAATAACAAATATTATATTCATATATGGAATTGCTTATTTTTCATTTTATTTGCAACGTATAAATAATATTGTTGAGTGGACAATCGTTTATATACAGACCGGTTAAGAGGGAGTCTACTGTACCAAGTAGAAGCGGAGATAAATGCACTTACGTACAAAAATTACCTGCGTAATTCAGAAAGTGAGTTTGACCTGTGCTCGTCGAGCACCAAGCGGGAGATGGCGACACGTGTTTCAATTCTTCAAATTCTACAAACTGCAATTATCTCAGTGCCCATTGATTATTCTTTTATTTCAAGCTAGCCAAAAGTTAAAGGTAAAAAAATAAGGCACAATTTGGACACGTTGGAATTAACATAGTACAGTCGGGTGTCGAGATGATTGCAATTGTTTGGATTTGCAAATTCCATTTTTTTCATAAATTGTCAATAACGTTTGAACGTCGATAGCTATATATTTACTTCTTTTTATTGCAATAGATACCTGTTAAATATTTTTTAGGTAATTGTAATTATTAAGTAATACTGATATTATTTAATTCTTAATATTAATCATGTGAAAGGTACAGTAATTGCATTCAGAATAAATATAGTGTACCCTTCATTAATTATAAACTGTATTTATAACTGCGATTGCTTCAACTAGCTGCGGCGTGTGTATAGCAGCATTGTAGAATTGACGTCTTTATATTTGAAATGAACCTCTTAAAGTATCATTAAACCGGTGTGTATTTCGATTCAATGGGCACAATGCCTTCACGATAATCCGATTGGAAGCATTTATCACCCGCTGAGTGTCGAAATTCTGCTTCACATATAAATCATCCGCGCCGCTTTCGCAATTGTAATTTCGAAGTGATGCTTAAAAAACGGTATTGTCGGCAACAACTCGACGTGCATAAACTTGCCGCTGTTTGATTCAATACTATAACCGACTCCTTTCGTTTTCAATCACTTTCTCCGACGTGGTCGCACTCTGCTTTTACCGCAAAACTGAATTTATTTACAACGGAATGCATGTTCTCTTCGCTTGAATTTCTGTTTCCTGTTCATTGTTCGCTGCACCGCCTCAATCTCTTTTACTTTATCGAATAAATGCATCATGTATCCATAAATTTATTAATACTTGCTGTAACTCTGCGTTAAAATTCTTTTTTACCGATACGTCGAGTGTTTCCAATTACTGGGACAAACGTATTGCAATATCGTCCATTTGAATTTCTTTGGCTGGCTTTGTTTCGTGAATGAGCTGCTGAAAATTCGTACGTATTTATAAGCTGTTCGCTCAGTCGAAGAAATTTAACGAAATTTTATACTCATTCGGGTTAAAGTAAATTCAGCTTTCTAAAAATGAAAATTGCTTAACGAGTAATTATTCATCCATCAACTCATAAACAATAGTCAATTAAGCACAACAATATCTATTAAATGTTATTGAAGAGAGAGGAAATTACTTAGAAAGCAAAGAAAACCGAATATAAAACAACAGATTGTTATTATCATTCTCAACCATGTCAACCATTCTAACCATATATATTAAGAACCATGTATACAAAAATTTGGGTCATTCTGACTCAAAAACAACGCACGTACACTCTTTCCTCATTCTTAATGTATCATTTAAACTACTGTATTCGAGCAAAAGATAAATTATCTTTCAAGTAGTAAAGTATGGGAAATTGAGCAACATCTTAAAATACCGAGGCAAATCGGCCAATTAACTATATCTGTTATTCCATGCTCGTTTTCTGTGAATATGCAATTTTGGTACGTTTCCTTATTAATGATCCCAATAGGATATTTTCTCTGCATTCCTAAAACATTGATCCCACGATCAATTAGCAGATATATAGATCCACTGTCAAAATCGTATAATTCTTTGCATGCTCTTCGACATAAGTAATATAAAATAAGAAAGAGACAATTGAGTCACAGCACTAAATCCACACGAACTCCTCAATTCCATTACACCTCTCAAGATTCACGATTGAACTCGTTTCTATGTCAAGCGTTGCCTGTAATCGAGGAGGTTGCACGTGATTATTGACGAGCAGATCGGCGAACAACTTGCAAGTGAATAACACACATCTCTGATGACGCAACGATACATACACGCAACCGACCCGAGTCTTCCTCGCATTTTCTAATTTTCTTTTTCACGGAAGCGTCATCCGCGCGCGCTTAACCACTGTAAAGCACGAACAGAAAATAGCCTGTTGTCAGCGGCGAACTCGTTAATGTTCGTTCGAAGCAATTGCACGTTTTACGAGTGCAAATGCTAAACAGGCGGGTAACTTCGTTCCTCCTTCCACGACGATACAACGGCAGCGCAATCCTTCACGTCGAAGGCAAGACGTCGTCCTTCCTCGTCTTGCCGCAAAAATAAACGTACCCCTGTCGCGAGCAAACAAGCCAAAATTATGGGAAAGAAGATTAAGCAATAAATAACGCGCGCAATTGTATTGCAAGTGAAACGGGATTACTTGGAATTCGAGACCGTAGAATCGATTAGATAGAAGCTGCAATGTATGTATGTACATGCTAGTGGAGCGTTAAAATCATTGCATTGTACAATTACCGACTGATTCGCACGCAAGTTGTGACACGCGATGAAAGTGTTACGATACTGTATTTGCAAAAAAAAAAAAAAATAGAGCAGAAAATCGCTGAGAAAATGCAAAGTACCTATCTATTACTTACCTTCACCTTTTGCTCCACCGATCGTTTGTTTAACGAGCCAGTTAATTGTTACGCAATGGTGTCTAGGTCGAATAAACGGTGCAACAAATTTTCGTTACGATACATTTTTCTTCGATCACGCTTACAAATATTAATATAAAAACAACTATAAACGTAAGGGATGTGTTCCTTAGGACGTAATAGTACTGAAACGTATAAATCGCTAGATTGCCGCTAAATATACTAAAGCTAACGGGAAGAAGTATTTACAATGTGAACAGACAAGTGCGTCTCGACACATCTTCACAGTGCCAGCGGCAAGAAAAAGCTACAAGTACGAATTATACAGTAATTGTTGCTAGATCTGCATTCGTTTCTCCGAAACGCCTCCATATATTCGTCTGTTTCTGTTCAAACAGATCACTTACAAAAATTGTATTCCTTTATTCACTCTTTGTCCAAGCTTATCACTAATAAATAGATACTGATAAATATAACGAACTTGACAATTACCGACCTGGTGTCTTGGGTTCGAAGAAACTACAACATGTAAATGTGCGATTGCCAATGTGCACTTCTGCTGAAAAGTTTCGGTGCACCTGTCGAATACGTACGTGTACATTAAAATGAAAACTTTGGCGGGTTATATTTCATCGCGTTTTAAAAGCTGCCTGCTTTCCTCGTCTCAATGGCGAAATTAAAGGTTAATAAACTGATTTCGTATCGACGAAATTGCAAAATAAAAAAATAAAAAATGAAAACAGTGACTTCGCAAATGAGAAACGAACATGATTTAGGCCTCCAATCCGTTCGAAGAGAAACGTAAAAACATGTCAGCGATTCAGGCATAATCGGAAGGGGCGAATTCTTCGACGAAAAGCAACTTTAGTCAAACATAACGCTCACCTTCAGAACATATTCAAATTATTGCGAGCCACTCTGACATTTAACTCTGGTATGAAAAATAAATTGTTATCGTTGCAGCAATAGTTTCAATAATGTTTCGCTCATTACCATCCGTACCGAAACTTTTGATCGATCGCGCACGCCGAGGCGCGGGCGAACGACCTTTAATGCGTGTGAAATCATTCCACGTGGTTGATTTAGGTCCACGCCTCGCGATCGACGATCGCCCCGTCTGTTTCCACGAGAATACGGGCGGCCACAGCTTTCCACGGAATCGAGTCGTAGGACGCGTTAGATTCGAATCGATTCTCACACTTGCGACAGAGAATGCAAATAGAAAGTTCGTTCGGGCCGAGTAGAATGTCCCTGCAGTGCGGACCACGCCAATGAAAGTATGCTGCTACAGTTCTCCTTACACGGTTCAGGATTAATCTTTCACTGGGGGCACGCTTGCAAAATTTGCCGTAACCGTTTCGTTGCAAAACGTTAGCCGATTTTCACCTCGATACAGGCGGTCCCGAGATGTCGACGAATCTGACGGATCGAACGTTCTAGCCCGTGGCTGCGATGCAAATCGAGCTTTTTCAGAATTTCATATTAAACAGGGACACCGATCGCGTTCAAGCGAGTCACTTTGAGTCGAACGAACTCTGCGATATTGGATTTTTCGTCCAAGATGTGAAAACTAGGGGAGCAAAAAATTAGTTTCGTTCGATTTTTACTGAAAGTCAATGTTTGAAAGAAATCTCTGCAAATCGATTGCTTTCTATTTATAAACAGCCGCACCTGTCGGGCTCGATTTTGTAATTAATATCTCTTATGTACATCCGATGTATCTTTCACCATGGGAAACACCGTCGCGAAGTGATTAACCGCGACGCGTTTATTACGTCAGACACTGTTTATCCGGTTCAATCCTACGGATTGGCGTTTTGTAATCAACGAGGACGTAGGTCGGGATCGTGTTCGAAATGCTCGTGTGCATACAATGAATATTCTGCTCATGGCGTGGAATCTGTGCGGTGTAGCATGTTACCATGCGGCTTGACTGAACGAGAGATTGCTATGATAATGTGTCCCTTATGCGTGAGTATTGCGTCAGGTCATTGACTTTCACTGGCCAATGCATGTCGTTCGCGATATCCATGCTAACAAACAAACAAAAAAGTGTTTGCAAAATTGGTCTAGAAATTGGTTGGACTTTCGTTACGCGATTCTGCTGGTCGCTCGACAAATTGGATAAATCTCTGTCTACGTCGATATTTTCAATGATACGCCCTTTTGAACCTGTGGAAATCAGAACCGGGTAATCGCGCGTTCAAGAAAAAAAGTCAATCAATCGATTGGAATCGTTTTTGCGGAAGCTTTTGCGAGTATTGATTTTGAAAGTTAGTATTATCACAGTTGTTCGCGTCGGTATAATGACAACTTTCTGGTCAAGTTCGTGCTTTGGTCGATATTGTCAACGTTGTTATGTTTATGCATAGTTTATATAACATTATCGTTAATATCCCTAAATCGAAACCAAATTTTGATACCGTTGTCTCGCGCGCATGCTGGTGTTCTTTTGAATCTTGAACGCAATCGTTCTATTCAAGGAGCATGTTTCCTGCACAAACTTTCAATCTACGAATGAACAAATGTATACGTACATTCCGATTTGATTAAACTTCGAAATTCAATCGATATTTTCGCGTCGGTTGCGAATATCCTCAACGCGTTAAATCGTCTCGAAAAATCTGAACGTTCTACAACCGGATACTGAATCTTCTTCAGTAGCAACACTAGGCGGCAACTGATAAGAACATTGCCCCGATGATAGATGCATATCGCGAAAAATGAAGAACGCTCGATTGCTCCTTGAATTCGTTCAACGAAACATTCGGCAAGCTCAATAAAATCCGAGACACTTACGCGCCAGGTGCACAGACCAGCACCATCGCACCAGGTAAGTGCCGCGGGTGGCCCCAACAAAATAGACCCCGTCAAACAGTATAAAAAAAAAAATTCTTAAGGGATGTCCCCTAACAGAAATTTCACATGCATCGACAAAAGTCGTCGAATCAATAACGACCGGCGCTGGCTCGAAGGTATTGATCGATCTGACCTACGGAGAGGGGCGCGCTGGCAGCGTTGGAGGACCTCGCCGGCGCGACATAATAAAAGGACTGCGGTTGCGTCTGAGACTCCAGCAACTGGAGCCTGTGCGACTGAGGCGGTTGCTGCTGCTGCTGCTGCTGTTGCTGCTGCTGTTGCTGCTGTTGATGCTGCTGTTGGTGCTGTTGCTGCTGTTGCTGGCGTCGCTGTTGCTGAGCGTACAACTGCTGCGACTGCTGCAGCAGCTGGGACTGCTGCTTCCTGTACAACACTTCCTGAGGCTGATTGACGCCGACAGCGGGGGCAGATTGGACTGAATGGGCGGCCGGTTGCTTATAAAGCGGGGACTGACGCTGGGGTTGCTGGGGTTGCTGGGGTTGGAGCTGCTGGTGCTGAAGCTGCTGGGGCTGGAGCTGCTGCAGCTGTTGGAGTCCAAGATAGGACTGGGGCTGGGCTACGAACGGTTGGAGTTTGTGACTTAGGCTGAAGTCACCCGCGGTTTGGGGTAGCGTTTGATAAAGTTGGGTATTGTACTGACCAGTAGAGGGATCGTACACCAGTTCCGACTGGTAGATGGGGTCGGCAGCGGAGGCGGTGATCTGGGATTGACCGGCCAACCTTACTTTCGACGATTGGTGAGACGGTTGCGCGGTCTTGGGGCCGGTCACACCGACGGTGTTCACGTAACGCTCGAGCTCGGCGGCGAAGTCAAGGTGAGATGCGCTAGCCGCCGTCGTGCTGCGTAGATTGGGCGACACGGTGACCGCCGAGGGACGGGTGTACGCTAGGGCTGAACGTTCTGTGCTACTTGGGGACACGTACTGGGCGGCTACTTGGGCAACGTGGGGCCTGGGGGTGATTGCGACGGATTGCGGCTTCGGGTGACGCGTGACTGGCCTGCGGGTCGTTGCTTCTAGGGTTTGATAGGCAGCGGAGGAGACGGCAGGTTGGCCACGATGAATGGGCGACGCTGTGGTCTGGTATTGGTTTGTGGACGAGGCCAGTCGATAGAGCGAGGGGTTCGCCGTGGGGGACGATTCGTAGAGAGCCGACGAGGGTGTCACTTGAAGGTAGTTCTGCTGCTGGACTGGCCTGTAGGCAGTTGGTCTCAGTTGCGGCTTGACGAGGTCCTCGTCGCCTAGCTCTTGACTGGCGTCGTCGTCCAATTGGTACTCGGTTTGGAAGATCGTCGTGGGTGCTCTGGTGGTCGATTGCTGATAGATCGGCCTGGACGCCACGGGTCTCGCCGCTGGCCTCGGCACGGGCCTGACCGACGGATAGTTGGCTGGTCCAGATAGATCGTCCTCCTCCTGTTTTTCCGCTAGATCATCGTCGTCGTCCTTCGGCGCGTTCGGATCGCAGGGATTGCCGGACACGTAGGTGAACTCTCTCTTGTTGCCGTCGGGATCGATGTAGCCGTATTTGCCGCGGACCACGCAATCAGTTCCGCGGGTCTCCTCTTTGAACGAACCGTCTGCCGCTTCGTAGCCGAAGGTGAAAGATCCGTCGTCGTTGACCTTGTTGTAGTTGCGGATAGTCTGAACTGGCGGCGGTTTAGACGAGTGCAGAGCGTCCTTCGAACGTGGCGAAGGAAGGGCACGTGTACGCGGTTGATAGACCTCTGGGGCGTAATCGCCCTCGGCCGCTTGGCTGTCGTCTTCTTCGTAATAAACCTGTGGCTCGGCTACGCGTGGCCGAATTTCCACACGCCTTGCTTCTGTTAGCAGCAGACAGCATAATGGGAATACCTGCAAACGAGAAACGATTGTTAATTAAAATATATCGTCTTGAAGTTAAATAATACGGATGACAGAGGGAGCCGTGGTCGCTCGGTCGGTTGGCGGCTGAACTCGTGATCGAACGGTCTTTGGTTCGAGTCCCCGCCTATCAGATACCGATTTCAGCCAGCACCACTGTGCATGTTACATGTGCTGTACACCGTGATTCTGGTGGAAGGATTCCACCTAAAAATGTAGATCCTACTTAGGTATAGGTTTTCAAACACCATGTTTCAACCTTCAATAGACCACTGTTCCATAACTTCACCGTAGTCGCTATAATGACCTCTGCAGTCGATGCGACGTTAAACAGTCAAACAAAAAACAAAAAATATGGATGACACTGTGCGACAAAGGAGGCACGCGTGAACTGAGAATTCTCGAAATATTTCGTTAAACGTATCTATCCTCAACTCGACTTATGTAACAACGCGTTCCACTTTTGAAAACGTCGGATCATCAATTCATTTCTTTAACCACCGTGCCGTATTTCGATTCACAATTGCCCGAGCAAACGGGCGCACTGGCGAAATCACGCATTCAAGTAGTATAGGAGGCGAGTAGAAACGGCCGTTACGCGGCGGACAGGCGAGCAAAGCCGTTTCAGCCACGTTCGAAGAGGGAAACAGTTTTATCACGTCACGCGAGTCGTAATCGAAATTGTTGGATTAGAATGTCGGCGGGCCAGCCAGTTATTCTAGTTTCCAGGCATGAAACCGGATCTACGGATCGGGATACGGTTTATAGCCGATAGGAAGCAGAAGATGGCGAGGAGAGAGTGAGTTTCGCGGATCGGTGAATTCGTGTGCACGCGAATGGTATGCCTGGCAAAATTCTTTATCGTTCCCTCGGAACCAGACGTGCCGTTGTTAAAATGTACCCCCATTACTGGAGCGAGTAAGCAAAGGGTTACGGCGTGATTGGGGCAAAGTTACGATACATGGAGTCGCCGTCCCTGCTTGCGATATCTTTTATTACAGTGGAACTGCCCTAGAAAATATTGCTTTATTATGCGAGTCAGTGATAACGCTTAGGGGGGGTTTCGCCATTCTTTATTTGGTATTTCGCCCGAACGGTGTCAATGTTAAATATCATTTATTGGTACTGCTAAATGGTTACGTGGGAACTGTATGTGCAGGGACGTTGTATAATAGATGGAATATATTAGAAACTTTATCGTCGATATTACTTTATATGGTTAATGTAAGTATGGTTGTGAAATGTGCTGGACTTCTTGAAGTTTTTGTATGAAGTTCGTTGCATTAAGGTCAGCCAGTTCCTTCGACGCGTGCAACTGCGCGGAAGCAGCGCACATTTACGATGATATTGAAAACCGCCAGCGATCGACCCGATTTGACCGATGGGAAATATTAAGTTTGAAAGGATATCAAACATTTCTATTCGCGAGAAATCGGGATCTTGTGAAATCTGGAAAGTTTTTGTTTATTAGGTACAGCGTCCTGCAATCGCGATAAATCAATTCCGGGTAACAGATTCTAAGGAATTTTGTTGGCGATACATGCGTTCGAGATATTCAAAAGAGCAGCAAGTGTATTTTCCTCTAAACACAAATTTCCTCTAAACTACCTGTGAATTTCTGCGCGTGTCGCAAGAAAAACGAAGATCAATGTATACAATTAATTCAGTGCGAAATAATTAGGCATTCGGAACATTTAGTCGGTAAATAAAATTCTAAAAAACCAGTAATACCACTCACCGTGGTATTATCAGTCGTTACATTGTAAGAACTAATATTTAACTTCCACTCGCCCGGCATTAAAACAGCCCAACTGACAATTAGTAAAGCGAAACAAGTACACTTACATATTCAAAACCTTTTACGAAACATCAGGTGGCGTTGCACAAGCAGTCATAATCCACAACCCGAAGAAAAACGAAATTCACTTCGAACGACAGAAATCGCAATCGACCCAGTACAGTCCACAGAATAACAAAGAACCCAGGGCCTTGGAAGAATTCGCCAACCCGATCTCCGCGACGCGAAACCCTCGTCCCTATGAATTTCTAACGAAACACGAAACGACCAGCTGGAATTCGTAACTCGTCCAGAGGCGAACGAATAATCTCGATTCCCGTTCTCCCTCGTATTCTGAATTGCCGTGTCGGCGACCGACCCGGCGAGCAGTTTCCTTGTAATACTTTTCGCCGTTGCTGAATCATCTTCGGGGCATATTTCCCATTATGAGAAGGATTTCCCATGCTCGTCGGGCTGACCGCGCGTCCCTACGACAAGACGTCGTCCCGACTTCCGGTACAGCGACGCGGTGGGAACCGCCCCGGCGCACACGTGTTACGTAATTCCTACTACTCGGTTGACCCGAATACGGGGCGAGGCAGGATTATGGCATGGCGGCGTGCTTACCGTGAGAGATTCAGATTCAGAGCGTCGCAACTCGCTGTTTCGCTACACCGTCGCTTCTGGATCTCCTTGAACCGAGCCGAGAGCAATTGCTCGCAACAAAACACAACCGCACCACGCCTCGCGACGACCCACAGGAAACGCTCCGCCACTGTCACTTTTCGCGTTCGCTCGTTGCACGGGGAACGCGGTCGATCGTCGGCGATATTTCTTCGTCCCGAGATTTTATGCTGTTTTCTTGATTCTTCGTGAAATTATTCGGTACCCCTAATTCGTTTCGTGGCTCGGGGGGGGATTTTGAATCGTTCACTTCGCGTAAGCTTGCGACTCTGAATTTGTCAACAGATTGGTCGCAGTGGAATGGCGAAACTGTGAAGTACTTTGGCAAATTGTTTGAAGAAGATTCGCGAAATATAGATGGAGTTGCATGGGTGTACGGAGGGTTAATTATGTGTGACAGAAATGTTTATTCCTGGGGGATGGTTTTGATTGTGGATTAGTGGAATGAATTCAATTTAGTCTGTTTCGCATGAGAGTAAACGTCAAATTGAATAATCATTTACGTTCTTTGTCGATTACATCGTACAGTGTCATGTTGAAAAATTGGAGATGGAGTAAAGAAGTGTATTTATTAAGATTGTGGGTTTCGTTGGAAATTTCATGTGGTTATTTATATCGGACTTTCTTGAATATTTTTCAATTGTTCCAAACACTCCTAGAGAATATCAAGTAGAGCATACATTCCAACGTAAATCGGTGTATTCTTTTCCTCCAGAATTTCTTGGTGAAAAGAAATAACTTATCATGCATCAAGTGTGTAATGATTCGTAGACTTTTTCTATATACTAGATTTTGAAAATGTTAAAGATAGTTGTTTACGCTGCCCACGCACTGTGGCTTGTTAATTACAAGTTATACTTGTTGGATTTAACTCCTCGGTTGAAACTGCTGCGCATTCATCGAGTTACAGGAAACGCTGTCATTTCAGCTATCACTTTCAATGGTTACATAGAGGTCTATAGAGCCGGTAACTGGAATTTCCGTCAGCTTTAATTAGCGTAATATCCTCGGTCCTTTCCTTTTTTTTCCCACCTTGCTCGCATTATACATATTTAATTTTCTGAATGTTTTTTGTCTAACTTTATTAATAAATGTTCTTTCGTATAATTAATATTAACGCTCGCTCTATCCTTTGGATGCTAACAATAGAAGAAAAAAATATTACTCTATTCAATATCCTAACAATTATAAATAAATCCTGCGTTTATTTTCTATGGTCTGCTGAACGTGTAACACGGATTCCTAATGTGTACTTGTTCTATCAAGTTTCCGTTACGTTGAAACGTATCACAGCGTATAAAATTACGTGATGCCTTGTTTTGGTATGCTACGGTATGTAGAACCGGTGTGGAACCGACGTAAGAGAAAATTCTTGCATAAAAACGCGCTACACACCTTGCCGCTGCTTATAGAAAGCGATGCCGATTTAATTACTACCTTTGATACTTATGCATACCAGGAAGGTTACGTTTTTTAAATAATAGACAGCAGAGAATGTACGCAGTTCCTCGGTAAACTTGAACATTTGATATTTCGTGTCCGTTAACTCCATTTAGAATGGTTAACTAAACTGCGTTAAAACGACTTGACGAATATTAAGATAATTCCTTATCTGCACATTGTAGTAATATTTGCAGTAACATTATTATATATTTTCTGCATGAATAAAATTTTACGAATTGTCAATATTAGTATATATGTTGTGTCAGTCGAAACAATAAACCAATCATTCTGTATTATTCGATATCTATTTTGCAAATATAAAATAAATAGGATGTACGTTTTGTGGTCCCTAAGTAAATACTACTTTTCTGAATAATGCTGTTGCCACAAAATAAGTTCATCGTTCGTCGGATCACTGTCAAACATTTCCTCTCACTTTACTTGTCCACAAAATAGAAACGTCCAACACTGATAAGCCTAATAAGTTCCAATAAATTTCCAAACGTCGAATCAATGAAAAACATTTCCATTTTTCCATCAAACAAACATTCCATCACCCTGTTCGAATAAGATACGACGGTCTTTCTCCTACGTTGAACCGCGATATTAAATTAGCTTGGGCGAATCGAACAAAACGACACCGATCCCTAACTCCAGATCAACCGTATCGTATTGTCACTTTCTTAAAGTCAAGGTACAGAACGTCCAACCGCAAAATCATCGCAGCATGAAACCTGGAACCTTGTCCGTTCGAACGAGAGCCAACAGAAAAAGAAAGAAAAAGAAAAATGAAACAACTACACTGTCGAAATAATAGATGGCAAGAATAGAGCTGGCGAACCAAGGAACATTCTTCGCAATCTTCGAACGAGATCGAGTTGCCCGTCAACGTGGCCGATAACATCGGCATCGATGACCGGATCGATCGCGAAGCGGTTATCCAAAGGAATATTCGAGACACTATTGGCACACGACTCGTCCTTGAGACACGAAGGTGTACGTACCTCGTTACCGGACTTTCGAACGATACGGTATGCATCATGCTTTGTTGGGCGTGCGCCGATTAATTTCCAGCTGACCCGTGGACAAAATGCGGCCATCCTTTCCTCGCGCTCACGAACCCCGGACAAACGCGTACCTCAGCTGACGAAATATGTACGTGTATATTCAATGGACGTGCGGATAGGACAAATGAACGTTACGCAAGTCTATGTCGGGGAGAAAATCGAAGGTTGCCCCTCGTGAAATCTGTGCCCCCACTGGGTCACGTTTCTGTTCGCTGGTTCACGCGTTGGCAGACGCAGTTCGTATCTAAGGGTGCGAGAAATTTGTATCGTTCGCGGGATGGTTTCAGGAGAACGATGTGCGAAGAAGCATGTGCGCAATCGCAGAAGTTGGAGAGCCGAGGTAATTTTGTAAAGGGTTCGAAGGTAATGCGGAGTTGGGAAATCAAACGAATTACTTCCAGATTTGCAATTTGACATCGGGGATATGTTCGAGTAGTTTGTTTTTGTAATTGCTTTTGGATTATTGCGGGTTTCACTCGTGGTTCGAGTAAAATGTGTGACAAATTGTGATGCGTATAAGCAGGTTGAAGCATTGAAATAACAGATTTATAAATCATAATCGTGAATCATTGATGAATTCATCATTATTATTACTTATCTATTTATTTATCAAGCCAGTTAGCTATGGCCTCCCCTGACAAATTGCAGAAAAAGGAATGAATGTATATGTAAATTATTATTTCAACCAGTTTTGACTTTTGAAAATAAATAATTAAACATTTTGGCATGCGTTCCTATTAATTCATTTCGGTTACTTGATGAAAAGTGCCGTTCACTGTATTACAATTTCACCGAATAACGGGTACAAATCAATGCAAAAGATAATTGCCTAGCAACACTGTAGTAGAAAATAGCACTCTGTATGTTTTTCCTAAAGCGTGAGTCGATCGTGAAACGCGTGCAAGTTTCATCGAAAGTTGATACGCAGCATTTCACTCTCTCCCTGCCAATACCGAAGACGACGATTCTGAAACGGATTTTCCCTACGCGGCGATCTAATTACAGTTATCGTACGGGACGATAAATTTCGAGTACAAATGAATCGGCATGACGCAGGCATCCTTGCACCGATTTACCGGAAATCAACGATCAGTGAGAGAAAAGATCTATACTCCCATTAAACATTTGTATGGAATTATAGGTTCACGGTTGACTTCGTGCTCCTCCGCGTAGAAAATGTTTCTTGCCTTCTAGATAGAAACTTATTGTCGCAGTACATAGTATGAGGGTCACGAGTCATTGAAAAACAATCTGTGATAAAAAATATTCACATCCGTTCCGTGAAAACAGGACACGCACTATACAGACTTTACATTATAGAACAAGAATGGTGTTTCATCCCTCCACTTGCGTGTCCCCATCTTCGACACCCCCGTAGTCCCTTTAGCGAAATCGTACTGCGCAATGTTATAGTTACAATCGTATCGACGCGTCTCTAATCGACTAAACGCGCGATTGTCCCGGAAAACAATATGTTGTTCCATTCCGGGGTAAACGAAATCGCGTGCAACAATTACTTTTGCAGAGAGGTTTTACATAAGAATACCGTGACGAGTTTGCGCGACGGAGTGATGGTATGCGTCCTGTCCAAAACTATTCTAAGCGCAATTGATATTCCCCTACTATGCGTATATATTATGAGGTTTAGGGGGAATGGCTGACCTTAGCCCTTGCCGTGTCGCCTTGGCCAACGCGGAGTCTGACCCTAGCCAGTAGTCATATCGCTGACTACTGCCTCGGTGAACAATATTGACTCTGGCTAGGCCAGGATCCGCGGGCCTTGCATATTAACGGTGACTCGAGGGCTGGTCATCCAGCAATGCTATAGCCGAAAATGCATGAGAGAAGGGATGTGTTCCTGGGACTCTCACCAATTCCAGACCTGTGTTCTTACTTTCTTTCAGCTCTACGCGATACCAGAATTGGAAAACACCAATTTTTTCCTGGATTTTAATGAAACGTACATGTCCGCACATTGCGCTCGAAATTCCGAAACAATCCGGCAGCTAAAAGAGCACTGCTTTCTCACCTCATTCTTAACTTATTTAGCGGCACAATTTCTCCTCGAAGCAAGCCGATTACGTTTCCGTGGAAATTTCTGATCCACCGAAGCATTCGACGCAATCGAACCCGGCCTGGATCAGAAAATGCTGCCCGAGGCGAAGCTGGGAACAATCGAGGCCAGAGGATTAAAGGGAAAGGCTCGGGTCGAGGAACTATGTGTATCCAAGGGTGATCCAATTTTTCCATACCGTTATCCAGTTAACGACCGCGAGGGTCCGATTAAAGTCGCACGAAATCGGAGGACCTACGTAGAGGCTGCGTCGTCGTCGTTACACGAGATTGCAGCGGCCCAGACTCCAGCGGCCTGGCCCACTGAAAGCCCGCACGGTCTAATGACTCTCTATCTGTGTCTGGAAAATCGTGACGCCGGGGCAGGCCTCTATAATCACCGCCAGAGCACGCCAGTCACATACAGTGAGAGGTACGGACGCATTCGGTCGATCTGGTTGGAGGCAATCGGTCCCGGCGTACCACGCCTTGTCTAGCCCTCTAGCTCTAACTTTCCAGAGAAAGGAAGAACAGCAGCTGACTCCGGGCAAACCTGTCTCGGTCTAAAGTAGTCCTACGAAGGCGAACGTTATAGCCCAGGTGTAACGCAGACGTTCGCACAGTTTCCGTGGAATCTCGCTTGAGAGTTTCGTTGAGCCAATGTATATTTGGCAGCGTGGTTAGCGATAGAGGCGCGGATACTCGCAGGTGCTCGAGCGAATGAACCTCTTGTTTCAGGTTCCGCGATTTTGGATTTGCGAAAGAAACGAACTACGTAGAATAGGTAATTTGCGTCGTTTGGATTACGAGAAATGAGGTAAACTGTATGATTGTGCGATTTGTTGATTCCAGCGATTCTTAATTATCGAAGGAGGAAGCGATAAATTTGCATTCCTAACTTCGTGGATGCTTCGACTGTGGGATTACCGTGTTTTACGATCGTACGGGTTTCAAGATAGATGTTACTGTCGGAAATGTTAGGCTGGCCGGTGTTACCTCGATTTCTAGAAATGAATTTGTAGAAAGAGAAAGAGCATACGGTATTGGTTGGATCGATCGGTGCTGAACTGCTCTTTCGAAAGTAAAAGTAAACTAGTTCCTTAAGGAAGGCAGTAGCTGGAAGCAATGTTCCTATTTACTGCAACCGCTTCAATTTATTTTCATTACACACGCCTTGCGGTATGGGAAGAAAAATGATATTCCTTAGAGTTCCTTTCTTTGTATCGCTGCTATCAGATGGCGGCCTCAAAATAAAAGGTTTCAGACATTTCCTTATATACGCCCGATGCAAAGATTGATACAACTCTATATTAACTATTTGCCTAAAATAAATAAATCTAAATCAGTACATGGTCATGCGAGTGCAATAAATAATTGTTTCTTCGTTCCTGTTCGAACGAGGAATTTTGCGAATGAATGAACACCAGGAAGCGGAACATAGAAAGTGTGTTTGCAAGGAATATTGATAATAAAAACAAAAAATGCAATCCAACGTACAAGGTGTTCCGAAAAATATGCAATATTTACTTAGACAAGACTTTCTCGATGAAATAGAACCGGCAGCACAATATATCATATTACCAAATATATCCCAATGTTAATCTCGTAACCATTTCGATCGCCTGAAAATTCTCTGTGCAAGAGCGAACATTTTTCCCGATTACCCTGTACAAAATACAACTGCATCAGATCTCTCCCATTAGCCTCGTTCATTAAAGAAAGGTATTGCTGACTGGTACTTAAATAATAAAACGTCTTCGTTTCACTCTGTGTATAAAAGAGAAAATGTCTTACGAGGTTGGTGTCCAAAATTTCTCTGATAAATTTAATTACCTCCAAACGGTTGCACGCGCGCGCTCAACTGACACGCGCAAACTAAATTGAGGAGAAACATTGTTCCGCCTCGCTTGTACAGAAATCATAGGGGAAGATTGCACAACTCATTACGCGATCGTAATCTTTCGAGGATGCTACCTTCGCCATTAAAATTTCATGAATCGATTCTATCGTGATAGTTGCACGCGTCAGCTCGTGAACACGTGTTCAAACCAGCGTGTACAACCACGCTACACCCGCCAAACGGACGATCGCTTTCACGGTGAAGGTAAACCGTCGCTTTTACAAACAAAGAAAAGAAAAAGGAAGGAATTATTGTACCGGTAACTGGTCACATTTTTAGAATTACATTCCCCTGCGTACATGCCGCCTGTCCGTGGTATGTACGTGTGCAACGCGAAGTGCAAGTGTACGCGTAGCGCATATCCGATCCAGATACGGTCAGGAGGGTCTTACGTTTGATAGTATGTATTGCGTTTCGAAGGAGGAAGTAGTTAAAATGTCTGGGGCACACTTTCCTCGCTCGTATTTCCGTAGCGGAAGCTGGGCGCGATCGACGATTCGTTTTAGATCAATCTAAGTACTTGCTGGCGTGTTCCAATTAACCGATTTACGCAGCGAATGGCTGTTCACTTGCGCTGAAATTATATTAATAGCAATGGAAATTGTGGCGACTGGTGGGTGGGAGGCGTCGGACGAAAGTCGTTGCACTGCGAAGACCGCTAATTATATGTAATATTGAAGCGCACAAGGGGTGGTTAAAAAGGTTGGAGAATTTGTTTGCAGAAAGCAAATCCGTGACATCGACTCAAATATATCAGTGGACACCTCGAAGCAAACTTATTACGACGCAGGACAAAGGAAAAAGTTAATTCAATGTTTCTTACTTGCAGCCCGATTCCAAGCAATAAACATGAATGTATGAATAAAACGTAGCGCGGATGGAAAACAATACAGGAAATTGCGTTCGCGAACACCACTTATGCCTCGGATGAACTCATGTTATTGCCATCTAAACGCTTTCCCCTAATTGAATATTTATTAATCGGGAAAAGGTTTCTATTCGTCTGCTTATCGAGGAAACTGAACGCGCGAACGAGCGTAGAACTCGACCTTCTCGTTCAAGTTTCTTCTCACGTGATTAGAATGCACTGAATCACTGTTTCACAGTTGTTACTTTTATGCGCGGAAATGAACCTATTACGGTAATGGGGCGGATAACAAGAATTTTCTATGGGTTTGTTAAATGGGTGATTACGTGCAGTCGGAGAGCGAATTTCGTGTTCCGTTTGAAGAAATTGGACCGATTTGATGGAAAACCATCGATGATCCGTAGACATGAACGAAGAAGTATCCCGATGAAACAGCGATGACTATGATGCGTTATTGGATACCTATTGTTAGATGAATCAAAGGAAGGATTTCAAGGATTCGTGCTAAGGTGAACGAGGTATCCTTTATCCTTTAAAACACGACAGTTCCATTACAATGTAAGAGCTTCCAATAAATTCTTTACGATATAGTATGAGGGACAAATTTTTCCAAAAGATATCAATTAATTATTAAGTTGCTCCTAAATTCTAAGCCTCAACTTCTGATCATTCTGAAACCATTCACCCTTCCTTCAACCTCTTCAGCGACGAACTTCTTAAAGCGAAGATCTAAATGATTTGTACTTGTATTGGATTACCCTTGTATTCATTTCATATCGACAGCAATCCGCAAAAAAGCAAATCCAATCCGCAAAAAAGATCAAAAGCAATCCGTGACAACAAAAAAGGTTTCTACAGCAAATGGTTCTCCAACAGATCTTAATCTTTTCTTCGCTCAACATAATTGTCTCTTTAAAAAAAGGCCAAACGTACGCGTACATGTCAGTACACCTGAAAGGATTACAAAAAATAGCAGCCATCCATTATTCGCGTCGCAGAGCTG
The DNA here is from genome assembly GCA_948146005.1 of Nomada fucata. NCBI lineage: Eukaryota > Metazoa > Arthropoda > Insecta > Hymenoptera > Apidae > Nomada > Nomada fucata. The sequence goes on from OX411282.1 coordinate 9,075,574, forward strand.
CTACACAGTGAAAGAAAACGAACGACCAAAGGAAGAAACTCGGTGTCCAAATATTTGCATGACAATTCCAGTCGCCATACACCGGTCTCGAACGCGTGCATCAAAGAGGCCTGGCAAAGTAGCTTGGACGCAAGCGACAGGTGAACAAGCCCCGTAAGATCTCTCGAGATCTACGCGTCCGACGGTTCTCGTGCTGCCGTCTTCGACGCGAAAGAGGATGCGAGACGACACACGCGCGGCCGTCCTGTTTCCACGACAAAACGTATCCGCCGGAAACGGGGAAGATGTGAAAGGTATTCGGTCTACGAACCGCGGGGCGCAGCAAATTCTTCGTTCGGAGACGACGACGACGACGCTGGTGTATTCGAAAGTGCAAAGGGGGCAAACGCGGTGTTCCCGTGCAACGTGTTGCAGGGCCGGGCAAAATGCACCGGGGAAAAAGCGTTTAGAGGCTAAATATGGCCTCGAACGGAGCAGTGAGAGTGAACACGGCTCGTTTCGTATGGGCGTTGAGAACTCGGCATTGGTATGCACGATCGCTGTACCCTTGTCGTATGAACTGTGTCGTCCGCAGAATTGCGCGGAGGCTCGCCTTTTCCTTTCGTTTAACAGTTGGAAAGCGAGCAGCGCATTGAAAAGCGAGGCATTGATGGGACAGCCTTAATCATCGGGTTTCTCATTATGCTACTTTGGCACGGTGCACCCTTTCACCGGCGTCGTTCTATTATACAATGGGGTACAGGCTTAGGGAACGCGCGACGGCCTTTGATTCGTTTCCATCCTGTGATTTTTCTCCATTCTGTAAATTGGTTGATCTTGTTGGCGAAACAATGGCAGACGCACACAGTCAGCCCCGTAGGCATTCGTTCAGGTGAGTTCGGATTCGTTTGGTTTTGCTGTTACCCAGTTTCGTCGGAATTTGGTTCAGACAAAGTTTGTGCGCGTGTCGATGTTTGTGAATGTGGCGTAAGTGGTGTATTCTTTGGTTCGAGATATTTAATGATCTGCATTTACGTGAATTAGAAAATATTTACGACCGTATGAGAAGTAAATATGTTATTTAATGGAATATTTGCTCTTATAACGTAAATATTTTCTCTGATTGTAAAGTTTCATTTGTATCTTCTAAATAATTATGCTTCTCCGCACATCAATTACCTTGGACCACTTTTAAAATTAATTGATTGACTCAAAAATGACTTATAACAATGAAACATAATGAACTTCGTTCAAAAAATGTCGAAGACAAACATAATCATTTACACATTATAATTATACTTTTGCTTAAGGTGGTCGACTCCTTTGATGCCAACTCCGAATCGATCTAAGCGTGATTGTTTAACATTTTAGACTCGTTAGACCACTTCCATAATTACCGGCACATATGTGTCCGTTTATAGTAAAACACTTGTGAGCAAAGCTCAGGCGTGCAACTCAATTTCAACTGATTTCTTTTATCGGCAGTGAAGGTACGAACGCATACGGAACAGACCATGTAATAGTCGAGAGTGCGATTTATAATTATTCGTATCGAAGAGTATTCGTATTGAAATACCTTTTTGGTCGTAAATTACGACACGAACAAAATAAAACTATCCATTCCTCCTAACAGTCCGACAAGGAATGTAAGCGTAAGGTCACTCCCAAGTCTGATGCTGATAAAGATAAAGTACACCGGTAACCGACACGACTTAATCATTACACTCGGTCGTTCGTTATTCCACGGCGTTCAGCCGCACAGAAACACCGCCGGGGAAGTGTAATAATTGGAAGAAGAGAAAAAATTCCTACCTGGTATCGATTAAGGAAGCATTGGAAAATTAGATAGCGCTCATTGTACGAGCACCGTGTATCGCTGCGTATACGAATCGACGATGCATGACCAGGCTTAACCCTTGCCTTGGTTGCATTTTCGCTCTCGCTGTTCCCCGCACAGTTTCCCACACTTCATTTTGCATTTCGTTTCTCGCATTTCACCATCGGCCAGGCGCGTGAAAAATATCTCGCGACTCGACGGCGATTCGTGTCTTTTGCCGCGGCGAAAAAATCGCCAGCAATTTTCAGCCTGGACGCAAACTATCGCCGCTTTTGTACAGCGTTTCGCGTGCGAATCGCGCCGGTCCAACGCGGTTACGTGGCACGCGCAAATGAAAGCGTGCCATTCCGCCAGATAGCAGCGAGATCGAAACGGGCAAATGCACAATGTTCGCGATCGCCATAATCGATTGGCGATCCAAAATATTGTTCACCGTTTCATTATCCCTCGAGGGGCACGATCGCGCGATTGATTTTCATTCCGATCGGGAAGCGGTAACGGTACACAAAACTTTCTTCCAATATCGATTTCCAAATCACTCGCCGACTTTATAGTCTAATAAAACCCGTCGCCCGATCAATAATCTCCGTCCGGATAGCCCCGAGTGAGCTCTGCCCGTCGAAACTTACGAAAGCACCCGGGTTCGTCGTACTTCATTTAACGTTTAATTAACCCACGAATCTAGCCGATGCCGGTCGGGACGCGAGTTCGAGAAAGTTTAACGGTTAGACTGTTAATTAGGAGGATTTGTTATCCGTCATACGTTTCTTATGAATACGCCGCGCCATATATAATGAACCGTAGCTCCCGCGAGCCACGTCGTGATACTTTTCGCTGCGAACGCGATTCTTCCCGCGTTGAAATATTTTCGCTCTCACTTTTTCTTACCGGCCTGGCCGTCTAATGAGCCTGTTCCCGCGAAGGTGTGCAGAAACGGGAAAGTCCGCGCTAAAACACCGTTTACTGGAAGCTGTTGCTGCACCGTTTCCCGATACGCGCACACACGGACACACACCGAGCCCACCTGCGTTACCTTCGCCGTGCCGGCGCTCGTCCGGCGCTCAACGCTCGCGACTCGTCCGCCCCGCCTCGCGTTTCGCGACCCCTTTGTAATTTAATTACCGGCGAGGGAATCGGCCGGAATTGAAGGAATTGAACGGTTTAATCGTTGAATTTCATCGAACGACCGCGTCTATTTCCTTGCCGCTGTGAAACGCGAGGAACGATCGTAAACCGGCTTTCAACGACGGCCAATCGGCGGGTTTGGTAACGCGGCGCTGGTGTTTGCGCCGGCCACTCGAAGGATTCGTGTCGTGTACCGTAGAGAGCTGGCGGCCACGCTGATGACTGTTTATATCCGAAGAAAGCCACCGAGATTTGCCCCTGCATTTGTACGTATTAGCCTCGCTTTCGCAACTTATCGACGGCCAGTTTCTCCGTCATCGGTTTCTACGTGCATGCACACAGACGTTCGAAACTAGGTCTCGATGGCGCGAGGCAACGTGCTCAAAATTGATCCGCGGTTATTATGACGCGCACGTTTTCTGGGCGACGTGCGATTGAACGACGATTCGATTTTGGGCAGGCCGCCGGAGGGCCGTTGCGAGACACGTTTCCGTTCGCTTTTTCGTGCAGCTGTTGTTGAAAATGCTCGCGGACACCGTCGCAAAACAGAATCGCGAAATTGTCAATTACTTGTTAAAGGATAAGTTCACGGAGGACGTTGTTAAATTATAGAGAGATTTCGAAGCGCGGTGTAATTGAACGCACTGCGAGTACCGGAAGTCAATTATTGGCTTCATATGGGTGTTCAATTGTTCCCCCCTTCTTCCGAGGAAGAAACGGTTACTCCGTTGCACCACAGGAGCGTTCTAAAATGGAAATTTTTAGCTGCCCAGCGCATGCCCGCTACACTTTCGCGGAACACTCGTTATAGAATTACGGATGTGCGAGCGATTCAAAGGTGTGCAGGAACCTCGCCGTTTAGATTTATGCCCCCTCGAAAATTTGTATTCCGAGAGCGTTCAAATAATTGTTATCATTATCGCGAGACTGGACGTATTAGTTTTGTTAATTACACGCAACGAGACATGTAACAATGTAATGAGTTAGAGAGTTCGCCGGGAATCGGAGTTGAGTATTTCTGTTACCAAACTGCCTCGCGTTAAAATAGACTTTCAAATATGTTAAACGCGTTTAGCGTAAAATACCCGTGCAAATTATAAGCACGTTTTGTGCCGTTGTATTATTTCGTGGAAAACTATCGGCAGCGCTTCGCGATGTCGAAATAGAAAAGCAGAGGTTTCACTCTTATGGTAATGCGCCTCCGCGATTTAGTGTTATGATCGTAGTACGGTTCGCTAAAGATGCAATACCTGATTAATCACGAAGAAATTAGTTCACACGGGACAGCGATTCTTGAGATTTTAACGAGGGTTATATAATCCCTTAAAGTGGGAATCAAAGTACGAACCGCGGCGAGCACGAATTTAGATAAAGTACGTTGCCTCACGAGATCGATAATAGTGCTATTGATTTAATGACGATAAGGAATTCAATTTCCCAGAAGCAGCCTGAAAAGGCTGCATTAAACGTATATAACTTGTAACGCGCAGGCTTGATTCGATTGCGTACATCCTACTGTTGTTTATGATCGGGCAGGTAGTGTAAAACGAAAGTGAAAAGCGTATCGACCGCTTTTCACCGTAGAAAACGAGCCATTAAACAATGGGGCACCGTGTCCACGAGATAACAAGTGTGAGAATCATAATTTTTCTGAGATTCGACATTTATGGAACTTAGCATCGGACGATTTAACAAATATTTCTTGAGCAAAAAAAAAGAAGTAATGGATAATTTTCAAAATTGTGCGAATAACTTTTAATTCGGATCGGCGATTATATATGACTTAACAATGTAAGTTTTGCAGAGGAATAATTAATATAATTTATGAGTAAAATTTTATATCGTACTACAGTGTCTTGCGCTACTTATTTCATCCGCTCGTTTGTATTATTTCTGGTAAAAGTTGCGGCTAACGAGGCCACTTAACTCGCCGATAATGAAATTAAAGGGCAATTTATTATCGTAAATATTTGCAGAATAACAAGTTTCGCACTAAATTGGTGAAAGTAGCAGCAACAAAACTTCTGTCTGGTAGATTGCGGATCCTAGAGCAGTTAGTCTTGTATTTTCTTTAATGGCATTTCTAATAACTTCGTGCAAGTTAGAAATGTGGAGTAAAAATTCAAACCGGCCGGGTTTTGAAAGCGCCATGTATGTATAACGAGAGTGAAAACAGCGTGCCTTGAAATTTACTAAAATATCCAGTTTATCTAGAAATGGATTGTAATTTGAAATGTTTGCACTAACGATTCAACGAGCCGAACATTAGAAGCATTTATAGAAATGTATGAAATATTTACGACGGATTGTGGCAATAATTGTCAGCAATTCACAATTACGACAACCGCTTCTCAGCAATTAATAATCGAGTCTGCTGCAATTCAGAATAATTAATCACTCATTTACAGAACTAGAACGCTCAACGGTGTTTAAATCAACATACGATGGTAATGCGGTTTCCAAACGGAAAATAACCGTATAAAGACAGAAGAGTAGCAAAAAATTGATTCAATTCATTGACACATATTCCCCCGTTCGAATGAACGTGATAGAATAGGAACGGAGAAATTGAGAGGCGTTGCTAATACTTGTTACACGGTTTCTCGCACAATTAATTGTTCGATCTCACGGGAGAAGTTCATCAGTGAAAACTAGACGGGATAAAAGTTCCCACAGGAATTATAGAAGGGAACGCTTCGCGTATGGAAAATGCTTTCGTTAATTATGATCAATTTTCTATGAATGGTGACGCACAGGCACATGGTGCGCGATAATGGTGCAACCCTTTTGTTGCTCCATATATGTATGCGTATCCGTACCTTGTTAATCCATAATGATGTACAGGCGTATCGCGTGCACCGAGTTCGATAAATGAAAGAATTCTTACATTTTCTTTGTAATTAAGGAACAATCGAAATGGTGTACGATCAATGCAGTTCCATTAATCCTTCGCGGTGTTTTGTGTTAGCCAACAATTAAACAAGCTGGTTAAACAAGCATGGTCTTGGGAGGTAAATAACTTATTTGAATCTATCAAGACCTAAACAACTCTCCTTTTACTGAGTTCACGTGATAACAACAGGAAAGCGGTGAGTGATAATGAATTACGAAACCATGGAACACAATGGAGACGTTTTTCAGAAAGTAGGTGGAACCGAAATAAATGTACGAAGACAAGCCCAGCTTGAAGGAAAAATTATTGTCGTTCCGCGACGAAACACAACGTCGTGTCTATGATGAGCGTGTAGGTACAGATTTCTATTGAGGGTGGAGGGGGGTATTTAATGGATTATTGTTTTAACCAGCTGCGGCGTAACATAAATTATTTTCCAGTACATGGATGTCTGCAATCACTGTGGGAAGAGTAAGATGGTTCTTCGTTCAATAAAGGCTTCAAAGATCTTAGTTATTACACGAATTTAGGAAGCGTATTGTAATCGGGAATATATTTATAGAAATCCCAATCATAATGTCGTAATGCAGAACAGACTTGACTACGTGATATTTAGATGAAAATGATTGACGAGATATGCTTTCAACAAGGGTCAAAGAAGTGTAACAAGTATGTATATGAAGACGATAAATATGGATGGAAACCGTAAGAAATGTGGGGTTGTCAACGCAACTGTGAGTACCTGAATAAAACAGATTATTGAGGTAAGAAGACGTCAATATGGCGTTTCGTATCAGGTAGCAATTAATCTTTCCCTTATTGGCGCATGCCGGTTCCACGAAGCGCAAGTGGAAAATCGCAACCAGCTTTTTGTCAAACACGTAGGTCGCACAATATTGCTCCTAACACAGGGGCGAAAGTCTATCGAAAGTATTTAGGGCACGCACGTCGTTGCATAATTTTCCGCACAACTTAACATTTCATGTTCAGTGCTGACGTTAATACTGCCACTGCATCGAAATCACCGGCGAACGATAAAATATCACTGAAACTTTACTTCTCAAGGTGCAACAAATATAGTAGTTTAATCTTGAAAATGTAACTTTCGGGTATACACCAGAAAATTAATTGTAAATCCTTTGTTATTGCCTGATGCAACTTAATTTTTCGTGAAACAGAATGACGTATTCGAGCAATATGAGAAACGATCATGATTCCACTTCAATATTAATGTAAAATTAATGCAATACAATGTTCCTACGTGAATTCATTACACTTTAATCCCACCCAAGAAAACAATTAAAAAGTCATGCATCCAAACTAACTCACCCCTAAGTGAACGCGTCGAAATCTTAACAAAAACACAGCAGCTATCTTCATTTCCAATATAACATCCACCCCAAAAGAAAAATAAGAGAAGGAAAACCAACCGCACCAAACACTCTTCCTTCATCGATCGACTCACTAGCCAGACGAGCATACCAATCATTATTGCCCCTATTAAGGGCACTGTCAACGTAACATAATAAATATATACATTTATCGAACCTAAATACTCATGTGCCTGGTCTGCCCTTCGATAAAGCCGCTATAGCAAAAAGTGTCACACCTGTCCAACGAAAAAATTGGAAAACCGAGAAATAAGAACAACTGTGTACATACCAACGATATAATCCTCATGGTGCACGCGTCGTCGACGAGGAGGGTATACAGATAGCCGGAGAACGATCCTCCGAGAGTTTCACTGAGAGAGTGCAGTCGTGTAGTACAGAGCTCGGTCCTTTATAACCTATAGGAAGGCTTTTGCTTACAAGTGGGGGCCACCACGGCTAGTAACCGCGTCCTCTTGGGCACAACGTGTAGGAGACGTAAATTAGATTCCTCGACGACGGGCGTCGGCATGGCCATTGCCAAACCAGAATACGCCACGGGGTCCGGGATTACCAAATTGTGCCAGGAGTGCGTGAACGTAACGTTGCATTGTGTGGAACGTGCGTGGACATGAAACGTAAAACGCGTCCGGCCTGCAGGATATGGGTCGAGCTCGCGCGATCATTGAAAGAAGTGTCTTACAAGGGTAAATCGATAATGATCTGCTTCGTTTGTCGGGTGCTGTTTGTTCGCGTCGGTCGAATTTCGGTTCCCCGCTGACCCGTCGACGCAACTCATTGTTGGAGAACGCTCCCTAAGGCGGCGCTTAACGTCCGGGAACGATTGTCCCTAGGTGTAACAATTTGGTTAAGCGGGGCCGCGAAGTTATGTACATGCCTATGGCGATGCTGTCGCGTTGCAGAATCGACGTACGGGCGGTGAAATCTGCTTTGCGATTGAGAATTGTGAATTTGGCTTGGATCGATGGTGGGATTTAAATTTTTTGTCATGGCTTTCCGAAGTTAATTAGTAACACGGTGTTGCCTTATTATGGATGTTTTATTAATTCGTACAAATAACCGAATGATTTTATTAATTGTTGTATTATGCAGTCGTGTGTAACTCCGTGTTAAGATAGTAAAGAAATTGATATAATGTAAGGTGTATAGAGCAGTATTGGTTAGTCAATCATAGAGGTACGCGTGACTCAAATAAATAAAATTAAAATAACCAAATATGTTCATTAGTATACTTTAATTGAATATTTGTTAAACAAATTACATAAAATCAGCGGGACAGAAATTCGTATTACTTTTATTATCGGTTACCCTATTGCTTTCCTATTTACCTACAAACAAAATTCTATAAAGCTACGAACTTGCAAGGTAAATGCTTATTCAGCAGAATATTTGTATGTTCTTCGCTGTAATGAAAATAATATCAATACTCGAAAAGCGACGAAACCAACGCGCTTAATTATATTCGCAGCCGGAGGATAATTGTATATAACTGAGACGCTAAACTTCTATGATAAATTAATTGAAAAATGACAGCCTCTCCCGAACGACTTTGCCAAGTAATTACTTATTCGTGTCATTCCACGTACCAATAAATTCCGTTTATGTATAATATATCATACAACACGCTTATGGTTTATCTGTTTTTCAACGCTCACTCGTAAAATTGCACGATTTACGAGGAACAGAGGAGCTCTTGGGGAATAGGAAGCTCCGTGGCGTGCTCGACGTCTTCAAAGTGTTAATTAATTGTACCTTAATCACGATGAATGCTCTTACCGCGTGAATCTCCGCGTCGTACATAGCCATACACATATGCGAAGAAAGTTCAGGCGGATATCACGCAGGTGCGATCATCGACGATACTCTAAAACGACTTGGAAATGCTGTATCTTAATTTGGAGAGCCGACGTAATTGATGTTTCTACTTCACACGCCGCGCGCTGAACACGTCCGACGTGTAACCATTGATAGATCAATCCGAAACTTTCGCTGATATTATTGACCGGGGTAGCACGTACTTGATGCAACGTCAGTTAATTGAGCAAATATGCAATACATGTTTTAGACGCACGCGCGGATGTGCGAGGATTGCTGGGAAAATTGGCATTAAATTACTTTAGAATCACTTAAGTGCGAAGCATGTTAGTTTTGCAGCGCAATTAGCTTCAGGATGAACCGAAATGAGAAACTGTTACTTAAATAGTAATTTCACACTTTTACGTAAACAAAGAGAATTATTTCTACGCCGTTATCGTATTAACGGCAGGCCCGCAACAGAAAAGGAAATATTTCCCTTCCGTAACTTACCGGACCTCTAATTTTCTAAAAAGTGAACGTCGCCAGCCATTAATTTCCCTTACGACACGCGCCACGCAATTACCGTTGCAATTAAACACAATAAATCTTACCTCGAACCATTGCAATCGCCGAAACCTGCGAATGAAACGATTTGCACCAGTATTGAAATACCTGCAAGACAATTCGGGCTACCATTAACTACCAACAAGCGCGTTTAACCGTCGTCGAAAATGATATTTAAACATTGACGATCTTATGGCGCTGACACCCTTATCGCCGCAATCATTCGCGTAGAAAGTGTTCCTTGCGCCGCAACGAAACATTGATATGCGAAAATCGTTATCCAGCTTTCGCAGTAAAACTATATTTATGTATCCTTCAAAATCTACCAACGATATTACCTATGTCGATATCATCGTTGCTTCAAGATACTTACTTAACTTCCAGAAAATTGAAGGAGGAACTGTCGATGTAATTACGCTCGCTCCCGTAACGTAGAAAGTGAATCTCATTATACGCCCGTAATTTTTTTATTCCTCGACGATATTAACGCGACGTACAATGTAAAACGGAACGAAATCAATAACGCGAGCAACCTGGTCCATTGGCATCGATTCGTGCTCGATCTCGTTGCCGGTTCCTCCGATGGAAATACGCTTACCTACTTTCATTAACGCGGCCAGGCGACGAGCTCACTTTCGGTATCGTCAATGGAAGGATCCGGCGAGCGGATGAGGCACAGGTGAGTCTCGTTCACGGCGTCCCTCGAAACGCGATTGGCGTTACCGTTCTAACGAGACTCGCGTCGAACGTAGTTCATTATCAGTGTTACTATGACACCTGTATCTTTTTACGAGCGGCAATTTGTACTGTTATGAGCCTTTTGTACCTGTTCGGCATGTATGGTCCTTAAACAGTTTGCGAGATTCTGCGATCCGATAGAACAGTGCAATTAATTTTAATTGCTCCACTAATGACCGTTTCGTGTAGCAATAAATGTTTGCAAATGTTATATGATTTGTGATTTATGTACCGCGACGAGAAATGCGGCTCCGCTGTAGATAAACGGATATAATAGTTTCTGAAATATGTTATTTATTATTCCGGTATTATTCGGCGCGCATGAGAGAAGTTAATTTGTTGTTTGCATTTTTCCTTGAAACGTTATAGTATCGCATGAATAATATTTCCACCGACGAATCACCGTGTACATCCTGGTTTTTGTTTCACTGTTATACAACAATAATACTCTAATTGTAGAATTTGAAAGAAAGCTGCGAAGTAGATAGACATTTGCCGACAATTCTATCCTAATTTTGCAGGAAATGAAGGGGATAAATTTGTAATTTGTGAGCACACATTCGGGCATCAGCAATAGAATTTTTAACATTTCAATGATCAATATTAATTAACTAATACTGATATTTACGTAATAATTATATTTCAGGAATGTTAAGGACCAACTGTGTTAATAAAATAAAAAAACATTTTATAAAATTTGTACGAAATGTTCAATTAAAATGTAAACTATGGACAGATTAATAAAAGGAAGGTAGTTTATATTGTTTTCATCTAGATGTTTCAAATAATCTTGTAATCGTGTCGTCAGGGAATGATATCTGTACATGCAGAGCACCATTTTCTTGCGCGACGACAAACCGAGTCAATGTTACTCACCTGGCTGTCTTAGAACTTTCCAAGGGGAAAGTTCTTTTCACGAGACTGTTTTCGCGTCCGTAGCTCCAAGAGTCGATTTACAATTTCATTCGATATCTTTGTTTCCTTATCTGAAAGCGTGTTACCATTCCTTCCGGCGTTACGTAAAAATTCCAAACGGTATTTTTGTCGTACGTGACGTACAATAGAACTATATAGAATTTCGAAATATTTGTGAATATTTTTACGGTCTGCGTGACTTTAACAACGGCGAATCGTGATTTCCGTTTCAAATAAATTCCACACCCCTCCCCCCAGATCGCGTGAAAAATTAATCACACCCTTCAGTCGAGTCGATTTGCAGAAACAAAACTTTCGATGCTCGCAAATCGCAAAGAAACGAAACGACGAAAGAGACGTCCGCAAAAACGTATCAAACGCGTGTAACGCACGACAGTGACGCAAAATTCGATTTCTTCCAACTGTTTAACAAATCATAGACCCGGTGTTTCCGTCGCAGTTGAACGTTCATTAAAGTCGTTGTTAAAGTTAATTAGCGGAAAGTCAAAGCTGTCGATCGTTCACGTGAATTACTATTCAACGCCGGGTCACGAAAGCTTGCATCAACCGATCAACGATTTCGACGACAAAATTCCGGCAAAGTGGGAGGCCGGTTCTGTAACTATGGCTTGCAATGTTGAAACCCGCGAGCACATTTTGCGTGACTCGCTTAGACGATAACGAACATCGCGTGTCAGCTGTTTCCCGTATCACCGGTCGATACAGTTCCTTTCGGCTAACGAGCGGCAATACTTTCGCGTAACTTCGCCCGGTCAATCGTTTCCCGATCATCATTCGTCATTGTCGAAAACGTGGGCCGCGAAGCACGATGAGAAACTCGTGCAGCACCGAGGTATGCGGAAGTTGGAAAAGAATTACGCCCGACAATTATAGCGTCCGACAGATTCAAAGTCAACGTACTCGACGAACGAGGGGATACTGTTGAAGAGGTTTACGTAAGCCACGAATCTTTCGTACAGCGTTACACCTGTGACACAGATGCGTTGGCGGTAACCTGGTTGCACGCCGAAGAAGGTCAACGTGCATGAAGTAACGCCCGCTTGCCCAGTTGGGGTTCATCGCGACACACGATTGTTTGGCACACTGCCAATGGAACGCATTATCATTTATCCTGTAATCCTTAACGCTGCGTTCATACTAATTTGTTGTTGTTTTTTTTTAAAAGTTGCGTCGAATTCGATTTATGTCTTGCTTTGTCTGGGCTCGATTGTTCTTCGTAACGTCGCTTGCGATATTCTGTGCATACTATTGGGGAAATGTTTGGAATCATTGCACGTTGCAAAGGGGACGATGAATTTCGATAGAATTGACAACGACGAGCAAGAAATTATGACATCAACGCCTTACGAGCGACAACGCGAAGATACTAAGGTAGTAATAATGAATATATCGCGATGTATTAATAACGTTCGAAATGAAAATGAAAATTAACGTAATTTATTAATATATCATAATACATTCTGTTATTATAAATAATTAGAACATAAATTATTAGCATTTCATATGAGAATAATACGTGGAATACTTATGCTGTAAATACGTTCTGGAAATTAATTTGCATCTATAAAATATCACTTAAAAAAGGAAGGTTACCATCATTCTAGACTTGTCTAGGATAAGATCAAATAATTCTAATTTCAGAAAATTTTGTTGAATTTACTCATCACATTGCTACAAGTTATTTATACTATTGTATTATTGTACCATAAAACCTTGTTAGTACAAAGAGACATGAACGTATATCGCGACATAATCTAGTACACCCACTGATTTATTGTTAATTATATTACAAATTGCGTCCTGAATTGGGCCGAGCAGTGAGTAATACGTTGAGCAAACTTTGAAACAGTGAACTATAAATCAGAAATGAATATTCAAGCTCTCGAAAAGAACACAATAGGGCCGTACCCTTTTTTTTCGCAATGTTTCGGATGGAGTACATACTCATTGACTTAAACTCCACGAATTACAACACGTTCATATTTCTTGACCTGTTCAAGGAATACAGTGTGTTGGGACATCGGAGGAAATGTCGTTGTACCGTAGAAACCTCTTAAATCGCAACAAAAGGACGCATCTGTGGATGTATGAATTTCAACGCCGGAGATCCGACAGATTATGTAAATAGAATTTCGTGCCACTTTTGAGTCCGTTCACTGTGTGAGAATCTTATAGTAAATTCTATCCTTTAGTTCACACGAATTGCATCATTTTCAAACAGAATGGACGACGGATAGAAATGAGTTAGCGCCGAGCCCGCTTTGCAGAAACGCAACGCCGGTTGTCATTGTTGCAGGCTCCGTACAGAGAGTATGATATTGCAGAAGCATTCACTAATTGTCTGATGGTAACTGACAGATTCGAACATTTTTTTATCGAAGCTTTCAGTTATTTTTTTATTAGGCGATAGAAATTCGAAGAATTAAATTGAGATTCGTCGATCAGGAATTGAAATTTGTGATTGCAGCATAAACGATTGTTCGTTTGCGGTGATATTTATAATTACAGAAACTGAAGGGTAGCGACTTGAAAAAAAAAAGGGTGAAATCGTGAACTCGTCGCGTGCTCTGTATCGCTCGTTTCACCAACAATTCGAGCGTTAAACTCACCAAAAATTTGATGGAATTTTCTTACGACACTTTCATGCCCGTTCTCAGGTAGCTTCCGGAAAGAAAAGTACGGTTGCCGCGTTCGCTTCTTATATTCAAATCTGACGTCAGGCTCGCCGTACCATTGTTATTGCGGATCACGTCCTTTACGGTGAAAATAAAAAGCACGAAGGTCGAAGTAACAATTTCGTAACTGAAATTCCAACGAAAGGAGTTCCGGCACGAGCCCGATACAGTTCAGCCCTGTCACCGGTCACCTTCTGTCATTTTTTATCATAGCAGGAATAATTCGAAAGGTCGTTTTGTCGCGACTGGTTACGTGAACCGGGCTAGTTGAAAAACTAGAACAGCTAGAAAGTTGCAGGATATCTAATATAACATTCACGTGGGTAGGAAACGACTTTTACGTATACATTTGTTTCACCTTTATTATTATCATCGTTAATATCGTTAATAAAATTAAAACGAAACATTTGTCGGCAAACATGCGTAAACTAATGATAAAAATCGTGAGTGAAATGTCTTTGAATTTTCATTGGACAACGGTGTGTCGTTGCTGCGATTACGACGGGCGTTGCGTTGGTCCCGGAACTCCGAATCAATTTCTACCCATCCAATTGAACTTACAACAGTCTAATCACAATATAGTAAGCGTGCTGAATTTGTTGTGCGGTACAGCGAAACGCGAACCCGAAGACGCAGCTCGGCGAAGCGAGGTTCCCATTCGAAGACGAAAAAAATTGTCGCGTTAAAACCAGCACGGACGCCTACCGTGGGGATGGTGGAATTTTTATTTACAACACTTTTACAATCTTTCTCGCCACGGCGCAAACAATTATCGTTGGTCTCTATTGCCGGAAACGATGGGATGGAAATGAGGGCGCGACAAACGTGGAATCGCGTTATAAAAACGGAACAACGGTACAGACGTACCGGATTCGTTACTGACGAATTGCGTTCGTGCGAAATTGAAACGAAATCCTGACACTTCCACTCCACGTTCTATCAAATAACCGTATCACGTTTGAATCCAATGGCAAGAACGAGCTCGTGCTCTTAGCCATGAGGTAAAATTCGGTAGGCAGCCATGACAGTGACTTGATTATCATCTGCAAGAAGAAACCAAGAACCTTTCCTCCGTACCATTGATTAAAGACCGTGTTAAGAAACGACGAATCGAGGAAACGTGGACGAATAATAAAGATTAATAAGATTAAACAAGACCCGCGTCGAATTTCTAGATTTGTGATATCATAAAGGTTCACGGTGTCTTCCCCGATAATAATTCAGGACGCGATTTACGTATCGAAGTGACGTCCGCCGTGACCGCGCCGCGATCACGACAAATCGATCACCGTTGAATCGTCGCGCCTCTAAACAAATACAGACCGACCGAAACGCACGGGGACCACCCTGACGAACGCGCGAGGGACTAAAGGACCTAGTAATAGCCGAAGCTGATGTCGTGCAACGGCGGCGCGACACCTTGCGGCAGAGCGTAATCCCTGGCCAGCTGATCGAGGATGCCGCCGCTCTGGCTACGCGGTTGCGGTTGGGAGCGACGTTCCTGAACGGGGGCGGGTGCGAACTGAGCAGGTCCCTGATTGTACAGCTGTGACGGTGGCGCGGGTTCCTCGTTCTGCTGAAGAATGGCGGTCTGCTTTTGATAGGCCGACAGCGGGGCACCGGCTGCTGGGGTGAAGATCGGCGGTTTGGGCACACCCGACTGTCTGGGCGCTACTTGAGGCGAGTAGACCGCTTGCGTATGACTTTGGGGCTGCTCGTAGGCAGGCTGCTGATACTGGATCTGTTGAACCGGCGCTGGTCTAGGTGCTGGCGCGACACCGCGAAGCGACGCAGGCCTGGCAGCTGGCTGTTGGTACTCCTCCTGGTAGTTCTGCGCCTGCAGAGCCTCTCGGTTGGTGGTCTCGTCGACCAGTGTCGGCGGTGCTACGGTGATACCCTCGCCGGCAGGTTGGAAACCGTACTGGTTAGCTCCGTACTCCACCACGCGTACTTTGCCGGTGTCGTCCACGAATCCGTATTTACCCTTGACCTCGCCGGTGGGCAGTTTGGTCTCGATCTTGAATGAACCGTCGCCGCCTTCGAAACCGTACGTGTACGAGCCGTCCTCGTTGTGCCTGTTTATTTGCTTCAGGATGGCCACAGGTGTCGGCTTTGGGGTGGTCGGACCGGCCGATTGCCTGTTCGGCGCGGCATCGGTGGCGTAGCTGCGCGGCGTCGGATGAGCTGGCCTCGGGGACTCGTACGCCGAGTACTCGTCGACGAAGTTGCCACCTGGCTGCTGGTACTGCTGCGCCGATACCGCGAGCACGGCGGCCACCAGTAGTAATACCTGGATGAAGCAGAGAGAGACAGAGAGAGGTGTTACAGACACGGTGTATAATTAATGCCGCCCGATGCGGATACGTAAATGGATTTTTTCGAGTTCCACTTATATTCGCGTGGGACTGAGCGAGATATACCGGGCGGTATCGAATTAACGAGGCGATCGTTTTTAGCCTTTTGCCTCGCAACGGTGGCTATTAATATCTGTCACTTTCGCCGCTGCCCCGGTCCTTGAGCACGATCGTACGCGTATTGCGTAGCCGTGAAATTGATTCGTCTGGAGTCGTTGATCGGCGACGCGATCGTTTCTCGACGACAAAGTTAAGCTCTACCGAACCCTCGAGGAGTTGCATTTTCAATTTCGATTTCGTTCGTTTCAATTCAGCGTCTCGAGCGATCTCTCCCCTCCGCGAACCAGTGCCGAAGTAAGCCAGAAATTTAACGGCCGCGCGGTCAGCCTCGCGTAAACCGTTACGGAGCCGTTAATCCGAGACTTTATGAAACGTAATTGGCCGCAGAACGGTCCGAGCTCGGTGATGCATGACCCTCCGACTTACCAGAACCTTAACCGCCAGACGTGACTTTATTACACCACCGTCGTGCAGATAACCGCACTCGAAGGATACCGGATTCTCTACGGTGACTCGCGATACACGGTAAAAGTAACGACGATCGTTGGAATCGCGAGCCAGGCGGGACGTCGAGCGATAAATTAGCTCCGCCGCCCCCATTTCCAATAAGCCGAGCATATTCGCGCGTGCCAAGCGCACACGAGGATTACCTCTAAACAAGCCCACCCCCGATAAATCATGCACGCGGTCGAGAACGCTCGAGTTTCCGTTTCATTCGTCGGCGGAACGAGCTTCCCGCAGTTCCGCCCGAATGGTCCCGGACGAGAAACTCTTGCTATCGGCCCGCATTCTGCTCGACGTAACTCTCGAACGCGTTCCCGCCTCGCGTAACTCATTATGTAACTCTCTTTCTTCGGGCGGGCAGGTGGGCGAAAAAGTCGGCTGGCACGCGCGCACTTTCGTCGTTTCTTAGATCGCCGTGAAAATGAACCGTATCGGCGGGCGAACGATACCCGCGACTCGCTGATTATCTAATCAGCCGTTCTCGATCTGTCGCGCGATCGCGATCGCGACGAAATCGTAATATTTCTGCGGCCGATCGACGCGTCCGAAGGCGGATTTCACCGTGCGAGATCTCTTCGCCGCTCGATACAACCGTTTAACCCGAACTGTCCGCCGCGAAGTCGTTCAATAACGCGTCCCTTCCGGGGCTATCGTCTACATCGACCAACGCTCCCTTCGTTCCTCGCCGAACTACTCTGGCCCCGTTTAAAGGGCCAAGGGTTGCGACGAGATCCAGTCGCGGTGCGCCAGCAATGCACAAATCACAAAACACAGTTCCGTCACGATGAGAAACGATCACATCACACGCGGGACCGTTCCAGCTTGAGATCACCGCGATCGAATCGTTGCAGGCTTGTATCGTGGACGTCGATGATCACGGGGACGTCGACGATCCGCGACGATCGCCGGGGACGTCGCGATTCAGGGAGGGCCGGTGGTTAAATTTTGGTGCGCGATGGGTTCGTTAATATTTTTGGCGAGGATCCTTGACGACGAAGCACCGCGAATACGTACCGTCGCGACGGTGTGCATTGTGTTCCAGGTGGTTGATGTGTTAGTGTGTGTGAATGTAAGTAGACAGCGAGGCTAGAGTACCAGCGGTTGCTCGAACTGAGGCCCTCATATACCTTACTGGGGTCCCCCGTTCCTACCCCCCTCTTGTCCTCAGCAACTCCTGTTAGCTCTGGGGGACTTTCACTATCTATTCGACTCCTGTATATACGACCGCCTTGCCTCGTTACAGCACCTTATATCCCCTAAATATTCCCCACCAGAGTGGCCCGGTTTCTCGGGAATCTGGAAAATCGATCGCAACCGTTCGACCCGGCCAACGACTTTGACGCCGCGAACGTTTTATCTGCCAAACGAGATTCGCGCTCCCCTTGCGCCCCGAACACGATTTTTCCGTCGATTCTTTTCCATTTCGTTATTACAGTTTCGATTCACGGACGGAGATCTCGAGGTTGGCCAAGATCCTCGATCGCTGTAGATCGTTGCGTTTGATATGGAAAACAAGAACGCACGAAGGTGACGTTTCCGTTGCGAAATAATGTGTTTGTAATACACTTTCGCCGCGCTATCGATCGGACGAAATTTCTGGATACCCGCGAGTTACGCAACTGATTAAGGCTGTGAAATAATTGGTCGCGTCGGTGCTCGCGGGTGACAGGCAAAGGCAAGGATTATGTAGGTGGGCGTTCGGTTTTTCGACGAAGGGAATGGTTGCAATTTGTCCCCGTGTCCTCTTACGTTACCGTTGCAGTAACTAGTATACGGCACACGTTGCCCGGCAGGTTGTTCTGGTTTCTCGTCACTCTTGAAAATCATTCTTAAGTTCTCCGTTCGGCTACCGAGCCAGCGCTGATGAATTTTTATTGTCTGTCTAAAACCTTTCACTGTGTGCCCGATCCTTCCACGTACGGTCACCGTATTGGTCTCATTACGGCCTGGATTAATTTATTCGTTTTGAAATTCGATCATCTTATCGGCGCGCAATGGAAAATCTTGCACAGTTTTTGCACAAGATTATTTTCCTAAAGTGATACGAAAATTATGAATGCGGGACTTTGCTTTGCGTGTTTATTTTCTGTGTGGTTGAAGTTTGTTTTCTTTCGAACAGCCGTGCAATCGTATTTCGTGCTAAAATATTCGGCAATTGTTGCATGGCGAAGGGCGACGATGATGTTCCGTTTTATTATGAAATGGTAGTTTTGTGCGTGTAACGCGGATAAATATTGAATTCGAAGAATTATATTTTATTTGAACATTGAATATTATGGGATAAATGTTTTCTACTACTTTTTACGTACTTTTCCAAACATTAAGTTTTATATCAGGGCGTGGTAGAGTTGCGATACAGAGAAGTTAATGATTACCTGACTGTTCCTAAAGTATTGCATTTACATCCTCCCAGAACATTTCTATATCCTTGCAACTACAAATTTGCAGAAAATTAAAATACTCCTTGCGTTAACGATACTTTCGCCGCGATAACAAATTGCCAACGTTAACATTTATATTACAAGAGTATTAGCGAGGTGGTTATTTGAAAATCTAATTAAATAACTTTCTAATATACTTTATTGTCTATCACTGTTCACGCAGAATTAGATTAATTTAATGAATGATGTATTCGTGAATCACCGATACAAGCGAAATGCGTACTACGACTGCAATTATTTAGATTCAATTTCTATTCGGCGGTAGCCACTCGGGAATAGCTGAAACAATTCTAGGAAAATGAAGTTTCACGTACGAAGTAGTGCAGCAACGAGTTACTAAGGTGAAATTATTATATAAATGCAGCGATATAGACATCGGGGCCACGCTACACAAATTATCTTCTCGATTTATTCCTGGCCGGTGAAAAATATTCTAGCACGCACCCATTTGAAATTTTCACTTCAGAAATTTTACTCTTATGTGATATAGAACCACTGACTTGACAAGTTCTGCAATTCCGGTTGCTCGTGCAGTGCAATATTAATTTATACAGAAGCAGGTTGGAATGAAAGAACGTAAGGAAGAAATGGAATGAACGAATTTCTGTGCTTCCAGTGACGGAGTACGTGGAAACTTTGCGTCCTCGCCTTTTGCATCTCGTTTTACATTACGGAAAATTTCAAACAATTCAGATATTTGACAATATTAGAAGTGTCTGGTAAGTGGCACTTTGAAAGGGAACGTAACAAGTGAGATAGAATTACATTTGAACAGCTTAGAATACTACTAATGCATTGCTTCTGCAAATTGTATAATTGCTATAAGAATATATTTTGCTTCAGAGGTTTCCAATCAGTTTTATTTTGTTTGGCTGGCGACAAAAAGAAACGAATATATTGACACATTGACATATTAAGATAAGAGTGTAGTTGAACATTTCTTTGCAACTGAAAATAGAGAACACTGGAAAATTTGCATACCCGTTTGTTTAAAAAAAAGGCGGCGGCATCAAAAGTAAGTGGTAAGAAACAAGTATCTATGATGTATGTAAGTGCGTTTCTTTTTGATACGTATTAATCTATAATTTGTTTCAGGTAGTCATTATTTGGCCTTCAGTCCTGCGTGGGTGAAAAATTGCAAAGTTCAAATGTCAGTCTGCCACTACCGTTACGAATACTGTTGCCTAGTCTACAGTCACCGTACAGTTAACTGATAAAGATCCATTTCGTAGACAAACCTTGCACTTAATGGATATCAGTGGAAGCAACGTTGTAGGGTTAAATACAAGGATGTTCGAATAAGAAGTAATAATTTGCAAACAAAATTGTTTGCATAATTATCGGAGAATTTTTTGTTTCGACTATTTGGGAAATGACGAAAAGTATAATGTCAGAGGAGATAACAATCCGGAGTGTTCTACTTTAAAAATCCATCCTGAAATATTTTAGAAACTCGGTTATTAGAATAGCATTCATTTATGTACTGCACTGTAATTATTTTGATTAACGGTCTAGATTCTTATAATATTGTTTTTCAATCAAATCAATTTTCAAGATAACACCTTGAAGTAACGTAACTTTAACTAGGAATGGATAAGAAACATTATCTAACCAGACATACCTTTATGGAGTAGAATGAGACAGAACGAACCAGACAGCGCAAACTTAATCTCTAATTACAGCACTATCTGAAACACTACATTCGATAATGTAAAAATAATTACACCATTTAAGTAACGTTTATGCAATTAATTCGCGCCGCTTCTTCTGTTTCTTCTCCGATAATCATAAACAAGTGTTCATAAACCACAATTTTCAACGCCTGACATAAAAGTTCATTGAATTATTCGCGTAATAATTTTCCTGTTTCCAATATCGCACATATGTTACACTACACTTATCCTTTGAATTAAGTATACAAAAATAATTCAATGCATAATATATTCTTCGATAGGACGACATAGATAAATAAAAAAGACTGACAAAACATAAACAACTATAACAATGCCAGCCTAATAATTTTGTATGCTACTATACTATTTTATAATTAATCAGCAATCTCGCAAAAGTAAACAGATATTATTGTTCTCACTCGTTTCATCAAAACTGCTTACTTCTTAAAAAATGTATCATCGAATAAGAAGATCCACTGTTCGTTGGTGTAGCATCCAACTCTTAACCCCCTCCCCCTCCCCCGTTTATTTCTCGTGTTCAGGTGAAAATCTACGTAGTACGTGTACGGTGGGAAAGGAAAAAGAGAGCATGGATTCCATTGCTATGTCACCTTGAAACTGACCGAATGCAAGGCTGAACCGCGATTCGGTAAAACGGGGCTCGGCCTTTGAAAACGCGCAGAGCACTCGACGTTTTCACTTGACTTTTGCGAAACCCGTAACTGACCGGCTTGGTTTCTCGTGTAAAATTAGCTGTCGATCGACGTTTTGCAACTTTCTATTGGCACGTTGCTCGTTAGATCGATACATTTCCTATAAACGACGGCCGGCTTCCGTAATTTCCCTCGAAGATGCGAACTGTCGTTTTGTCGTTTTAATAATGAAATTTCCGAGGTAGTACGCCGCTCGCGGAATTAATTCTATTTGTTGTTACCGTTAGAAAGTCGAACGCAGATAATCTTTGCAATAAATGCGCAGCGGCTGTTAAATGCAAAGAACACGGAATAATAAAAGATAGATTCGCGAAGTTAACACTCGTTGCGGGAGATTAATATCTTACCTTTATGTACGTTTGCAAATTCGAACGCCAGCGTGTACATTGAGAACAATTAAAACCGTTTCGGATTGTGCAATGTCTGTTTGATGCAGGCAATAATTTGCATGGAAATTTCTCTGCACGGGAACTGTCGAATTTCACTTTCTTCATTCCTGTACGCAGTTTTGGTGGCCACCACTTTACATAACGTTCAAAGTTATGTTTTTCGCTTGCCCACTGACGCAACCTTTTGCTCCGTATGAAATGTCTGACACGGGTATTAATTCGACATCCATTGAGGTTTCGCGAAGAAGAAACATGACTGCAGCACGATGCAGCCAAACTGTTTTGGAATTGTTGTTTCCGATCGGTCGCAATCAAATTGATTGGAACAATAATTCGGGCCAAAACTTATTTGAAAATGATTAACATTTCATAATTGTAACGAAAGAATGTACTCATTGGCAGTCCTCATTTGGACAAAGCAGTTCGAATTAAAGTTCTGCTGTTTAGAAACCAACGTACGCAGATATTAGAAGAATGTTTCACGGACAATAGCAATCATCGACATCAATTACAGGTGCTTGCAGAGAGAGAGAGAGAGAGAGAGAGAGAGAGAGAGAGAGAGAGAGAGAGAGAGAGAGAGAGCAGCGTTAGAGGGTGAAGTGGTCGAACGACGCCTCACCTAAATCACGAACGTCAAACGTAGGAGCGGGTAGGAAATGTATCCTTAAATTGTTCCGTAATCAGCAATGTTTCCCAACAAAGATCGTCCTCAATCGCGATTCCCACATGAATTTCATGCGCCACCCATTCACGTCTCCCATATTAATTATAGCAACGCGTAATTCCGTTAAGCGGCTGTCAGAGTGGCAGAACTGATTGGTGCGTTTCCGCGAGATGACAATCCTCGTCTCCTCTGCGCGCTGGTATAATAGAATTGAGTCTTCAAGGCTCGTCGAAACATTCCGTTCGGTGGAATTTAAACGGCGTCTTCCATCGGGCGTGCACCTCGCGATCGAGCATCGCGATGATTAACCACCGACGACGCAGATCGCCGTTTTGCGCGACTTCAATTTTACCGATTCTCCTTGTGCACGCCGTTTGCCCCAAACGTATGGCGAAAGGGAGATCGGTCGGTGAATTTCGTGTGTCCGTCGAGACGCAGAGAAATGCAACTATTGAGACCGGGAAGATTGTATCAGCTGATTTGTACGCGCGCGTTCGTTGATTTCCGTGGAACAGGTTGCCGGTGGACGGATCGCGACTTTTTATTGCGAAGAAGTTTCTTGATATGGATAGGCTTTTATTTGCGCGCACGTATCGTGCAGGTGATTTGACACGTTCGGACGTTTAAGCTTGATCGGGTTTATTTTTCAGGGTATCCAAAAGTGTGTAGTGATCGAAGTTACTTGAAATATTGATCTAGTAGATAATGACATAATTGTGTAACAGATCGTATCGGGTAATACATCGCGTTGCGGTTTATATTGTTTCCAGTTCTTGTGGAAGGCTAGAAATAATTGAGTGACGGTGAATTTGTCGAGGTAATGACGAGGGGAGAGTGTTTGGTATCTTTCAATACGGTCTGCGTTATTGGTTCTAATTGATTCATAATTGTGCAATTGAATGCACAATTGAGGATGAAAAAATGTTTGCGAAAATTAATTCTGATTTCGAGTTCATCGAACGCTTAATTATTGTACTTATTAATACTTGAATCACTTATTAGCGTAGATAATAACGAAGTACACGATGCAAAAGTGAATTTGATGTTAAATAAATAAGAAAATATTAAGAAACTTATTGACATGTTCATATGTAATAATAAATTAATCGTAGACGAAGTGAAAAATCAACACGAGAATAATTATATATTGCACCGAATGCAATCCGGATATTCTTTGCGAAGTATTAAAAAGTAGAACTAACGCTGGCGAGAGAAACCATATTTCAAAATTGAAACTCCGTTGCGCAAATCGTAAGACTATTTCGGTTTCTTAACGTTCAATTGCGAGCGCTATTCAGAGCGGAAACATTGCGGGTGGCGCAGAGACTTCCGGTAGAATCCAAGAGAAAGACCAGATCGTTTTAACCTGCAACATAGATCGAAATGACTTGCTGGATGGTATGCAAGGTCAAACAGAACTGCAAGCTCTCGCCTTTCGCGTGTCACTCTCCGCGAAACTCTGCAGAACCGTGTTACACGTTAAAAAGATAATTGCTCGACGCTCAATTCGATTTCATCCTGCGGCTTCGCTATTATCAAATTGCATCACTCACGCGATAGATTTTCCCTGGCGCCCGACGTTTTCTATAAATAAATAATTGAACGCACAGTGCTGTGGTGGCGCAGACACTGCGGCGAGTTAATCGCACTGAAATTATCCATTCAGGAACTCACAATGTCGGATATTTATTTAGGATCGATGATAATGAGCTCCGCGTCGAACGTTACCGCTATAGTTAATTAAATCAGTGACACGTTTTATTAGTTTCAATGTTTTTCTAAGTACGCACGCAAGGTGGCAATGTCCGAGTGATTCAGTCTTTGCTATCGCCTCGTAATGAAAATGTTTTTCGTAATTATCTTTACGGTCGTTGCGGCGACAATTTTTTAGAAACAAAGTCACGTTATTTAGAATCTGTACGCTTCTGTTGTTATATCTCGAAAAGCTTTACTAGTTTACATTGGAAATGTTAAGGGCGCAGTTATTGCGCTTTATTGATTCAACGATTCGTGCTCGTAGCGATTCGTGCCTATATCCTAGTTTACTTAATGAAAAAATCACGTTGCACAATGTCATTATACTTTTTAATTAAATCACGTAAAGTCAAGCACGCGCGAATACCTGTCGAGCTGGCGTTGTTTAACATTTCAAAGGAATACTGCGAGTAATTTCTTACTGGATCCTGGCTGATCTTGTTTTCACCGGCATTCTTTTCAGCAGACAGCCGTCTCTAATTGACCACACTCCACTTTCTATTTCTATGTAACAATCCAAGACGTTGTTACATCTACGCGCAACTAACAACGTGGTCACGTCACTTTGACCAGAATTGGATGTATTATTGCAAAGACGTGATTAAACGGTGTTGCACGGGAAATTGCGAAATTCTATTCTCGTGCACGCTTCATTTTGTTTTTTTTTTCTGCACGTTAATGATAATGGGGATAGAATTTTTTTGTTAAACCATCTGGTTATCCTATGCGAGTGTTACGAAATGTAATAATGCAAGGATAATTTATTAATCCACTGCCAACGTTTTATATTTCGTTAAGGAATTAGTCACGATCGTAAAGCTTTATCTTTAAATTATGGATCTCGCGGAGTGCAATATTTCTGCAGAAATTTGCTCGATGGAAAATACATTCTTACGAGAAAGTCGATGCCTGTTAACAAAAGATCCAGGATTGCATTATAGAAATGTACAACGTATCGAGGTCGACAAATTTTTATTCAGAGTCATATAAATACAGTAGCATCACTGTTTATTAATTATTTAATTTTCAATACGATCTGCTGTAAGAAACGAGCATTTCCATTGAACAAGCAAAAATTATTTCCGGTGTCTCACCGTTTCAACGCGGTGGTACTTGCAATAATTTCTTTGCATAATTTTAATGCACTGTTATTCCCCTGGAACGGGAACTAAGAATAGAATAATTTCTTCTCCGCAAAAAAGCTTGAACGCGATTTATACCTCGCCTTTCTCCACTACCTCTAGTACCTGCATGTAATCCATTTCTTTCGACACGAGGCATTCGTCGAAAAAATGTATTCTTAATTTTATTCATCGTTTCATACCTTTGATCGGAATGATAACGCATAATATGTTCCCGAAGAGGCCGTCAATAATTTGTTGCACACAAAGATACGAAGCTGGGTCCACGACAGGACATCTCAAGGCTTTCGGAGGCTTTTGCACTCTTATGAAACGTGATGGTGGCAGGGCTATTGTCGTGCGAGTACACGCACGAACCGGATAGATTATTTCTCTAGCATGAGAAACGTCCATGAACGTACCGTCCTGTCTTCGTGGCCAAACAATTGCCTCTTATTATTCATGGAAGGCCGCCGTATGAGAATTCTTAATCACGCGAATGATCCGGTGGCGATCATCTCATGACAATGTGGATGGTACACTTGTTTTCATTTTTCAGCCTCTCACGCTCCAAGTTTCACGGACATCTTGATGCGCGATACCTGTGTGAAAATATTCGCGTGATTAATGAGAGCCGCAGCGAATAATTGCGAAAATATGACTCGAATTAATTGACCGAAGGAAATTATGTGTACAGTCGAGTTGCCATCCTTTGTATCGATCAGTGTGTTATTTAAATAACCGAATACCTTTAGAGAGGAAAGAACTTTTTTCCCGTCGTATATTGTTAATTGGGATACTGCTTCTGGAAAACTATCAGCTAATATTATCGAATTACGTTCCCCGTTGCAACGCATCATTTGTTGTCGTGTTTTATAATCAAATAAAACTCTTATTTAATATAATTCTGATGAAATAGTATTGATACTTTCTGTACGAGGATACTGTAAACTGTAAACATTCTTATTAATATTTTCAGTTTGTTATCTTTAGTACGTAAGACCCAAGGAGGGTTTCAACGTAATAAGACATTATAATATGTGCAATAAAAGCGAGTGTCAGCATTTTGTTCTGCATCTATGATTCACTACCTATAGATATCATTTCAATTAATCATTAATTCGGACAGTCGGGATAGTTGAAAATTTGTATCGCCCTTCCGAATTATAATTCTTCAAATATTTATATTCGCAATCGAAATTGAACGTCTCGTGTGCCCTTAATACTCGTCATCAATCGTACATATGTCACGCTGTCGTGATACCTAATCTCGCTCAGTTCCTTGACAAACAGAGCCGCCGCTGTTTTCCAAAAGGTGTTTCAACTGAGCGAGGGCAATGAAAAGACGAAAGCGGCATGCGAAAAGCAAATGTGCATTACGGGAGCAAAGGAAAGCAAGTTCTAGCGATATCTCTGGCTCGAGAGACTGTCGCACCACGCCTTGCATCAGAATGTCTCGAGAGTGAACGCGGAATCGCGAAATTGCGTACGAGCATATCGATGAAACACGCACTGGCCGTATCGAATAAAGCGCTGTTATCTTTCATCGAATGATCGCGAAACTTTTGTTTCCATTGAACACCTTCCGCTTTTTATCCGCTTCTTTATTGCATTCCCTTTTAGAAATGGTCTGTGTCGTGTTCGATACTTCGCATTGGACCTATTTATAGATACCGTTGCGTCGAGGTTAGCAGTTTACGTGCAACGCATGTCTCTTTTTCAGAGCGAAATTTCCGAGAAATTTATTGCGTAAAATATAGATACCCCACCTGGGTAGTGGAAGAAGCTGTTATAATATTACATAGTACGATATAAATGTCTGATACGAAGTAATATTCGTTATTCAATTGCTTTTTTTTTAATTTGACAAAATATATACATCCTTATTGCGTCAATACATGAAAATCTTGATTATTATGTTTGTAATTAAATACCTACATGTGTGTTTGGATAAATGTATATAAACTGTTAAATAACCAAGCTTAAAAATTTGATTCGTCCGCGAAAATAAAACACATTCGCTGTCCGCAGCTATCGTCATTTTCATAATTGAAAAATAACTTGCATACTGTTTAGTTGCAAAGTACAATCAGTCGTAGATTACACTCAGCTTCAGCATATTGCGCTAAATACTCCAATGTAAGGATAAAAAACTTCGGAACACCCACACGAGTTTTAACTAACTTATCGTATTGCTGGATGACATCTAAATGCAATTCTGCGTTCGATAGTGAGATAAGCCAGACGCTGCAGCACAAGTCCACCGATAACACTTCCAATTAAAGGAACCGTAACACGAAACAAGATTAACACGCTTTCCATTTCACCTTACGTAACGCCTGCTCTCGACGTTGGTCAGAAGAAAGGAAAAAGACATAAATTTTAGGAAAAACCGCCGTTCACGAATTTATACAGTGCTCACATACAGAAGATGCACCACTGACACATTCGAGTTAACGTAAAATTCCTTCAGTGGAAAAATTGCAATCGAAGAGCGAATATTTTTGCAACGAACGGATCAGGAAGAGAAAGGAATTTTATGGTTTAAACAATCCACGAAAAATTTAATATAAACTATAGCAATGAAAACTTTGTTATCATTTCCATATTTTGACAAATATGGAAACTTTTGTTAGTAGCATATTATTATAGTTGGCAACTGATATTGCTTTTTCAATATTAATACGAATAATTGTTAATAAGCTGCTTGTCAATAAATTGTCATGACAATTGCTGTACCCTTTTAAAATGTAAGTAGTCGAACTATCTCACGAGTATCTCAAGAACAATGTCCAATGAACCGTCATCAGAGATGCTCGATACGATAAACAAACCAATGATATTTAACGTGCAAACTGCATTGCACAAAAAGCAAGGGGTGCCACGCTGGGTGTGCATTCAAATTCGAAATAAAGAACAGACGTGGTACAAGTCAAGAGTGCGGTACAAGTTCGGTAAAGGGCATCAGGATACGCTTCCATGAGATTGATCGAGAAGTAGATCGGCTAGATCCAGGAGCTTGAGCCGAGGGCAGGTACAGTATCATCCATCAGTATCGAGAGAATCACAATTTATCAAGTCCTGCTTTTATTTTCGAGAATTTTACTTTGTATTATATATTATATAATAATGAAATATAAATTGTAAATTACAATTCTGTATACATTGATCGTAGTTTCAAAGAAATTTTATAATTCTCAAAAGACACGTATCATTATATTTTTTATTTATTAAAGTAGTTTAATATTACAATTAAGTATCACAAGACTTTTGCTCCTGTTGCGCTTGGAAGAATATAAAATAAGGCCACTAATATTAGGAAAAATAATAGAGAATTTTTTTAAGTTAATATAACCGAACGTAAATTGTATAAACTGCACTGCCTAAATAAATAATAATCGAAGCCTTTTGGGAGTATAAAAGTGTATTGCAATATCTTTTATAAAAATTGGTGTTCTTTTACATAGTACCCTATTTCAATGCTACCCCTTCACAGACCAAGGAAATATACAAAGAATAAAGACAATCACTGTCCAATGAAAAATATAGGAAAAATAAACTTGAACTCAGTTTATTACAAACGTAAGATTTATAACATAACACTTTCATTCAATTCCTACACAAATTCTGTTACTCTACTGAACCAATACAGAATTTCGAAGCCTTCAATCATCCACACACCTATAACCGTCACAGTGTTTTGTATTTTCCTAATAAATAAAATATCACTCCACCAAAGAGCAATGAATAATTTCGAAGCCCTCGGTCGACTGCTCGCTAATAACCGGCACAGTATTTGGTATTTCCCCCATGAATAAGATTCTTGCAAAAATGATATCGCTCCACCGAAGGTAATAAATAATTTCGAAGCTATAGATCGTCTGCATACTTATGACCGATACTGTATATTGTGAAAGGTGGGCATGGGCGGTGGTCCGTGGTCCGTGGCAGTCTCCACGTATCAGGTATGCGTAAAGTGGCGGTCTGCACGGGACACTTCAAGATCGGGAATAAAAGGTTGCAGCAGGATGCTGACTAAATGGTTCCGGTTATACCCACACGACCGCGTCACCAATAATCTCTATCATCGGGTTTGACGCCAGTCCTCCCAGTAGGATCTCATTTTCTGCGTGAACAAAGAGAATCGGCGCGTTCGAAGGTTGGCTCGCGTTACCTGGAAGGTTGCGTTGAGTGGGCGTTCACAGATTGATTGTTTTCGGTATCTCGAATTGATATCGTCGTGTAGAAAGGCGCGATTCGCGTTGGTGATTGCAATTCGTGAGCATGGACATTCCGATTTCTGTCGTCGTCCCTTTCGTTCAAGGAACCGTCCCGATAACGTTTTAGGACTGTTACTCGTGAATTCGATGTTACGTGCAAGGTTACGTGAAAGGTTCGAACACGTACGTTATTGATCATAAGGTTGTGACTGTCCATTTAACCAACAGGAAGCGATTCGTTTCGCAATGGCTCTGGTACTTTTGTGCGAGGCTATTTTCTGGAGTGGAACATTAATGAGACGTGATTAACGTTTTCTTTTTTTAAATACCTTCCCGTTACTCGGTTGATTAAATTCGTTTCTTTATTTCACGGCCGACGTTGTTATTAATTATAGCTGGAAATTGATGGCCGATTTAAACGTTTCATGATGACAGTTTTTGATTACTTTCGAATCACGATATAGAACAAGTGGAATATGCTTAATATGTAATATATAATTATTTCAATGTAAAGAGTGTAAGTGAATGTACCATAGGGTACGAGGGAGCTTATAATTGAAGCGAACAATGAAGAATGCAAGATGTACCTATGCATGCATAATAAGTTATTTCCTACTGACTAACTGAATAAGTGAATCTAATTAGAACAATGATATCTGGAATCTAGTTAAATGCTATAATGCTGCTATAAACACATATATGTTTATAGCAAATTAGTATTTAATTAGATTCCAGTATTAGTTACAATCATTTGCATATTGCATTTCGATCACGCTATATGTTACTTGCATCAGTACATGCAATGGTTTAAATTCTTCACTCTGTAGTGTATGCATGATGATTGATCCTACGCAGTATCTTCCTTGCAGGTAATATATCATACTTTCATATAAACGTCCGAGGAACAGCTTTCCGCATTCGTTAGTTATCGCTACTTAACCATTCCTATTAGTCATGATTGTAAATCAAAGTTTGTCGTACACACGAACTACAAATCTACGCGTTCATTCCTCACTATCAAACTGCTTCTTCATATGCTACATATACTATCGCTTCTAAAACTGTTAAATCATTCTTGCCACACCTTCGTCAATTTCAATGTCATCGAATACGAGAGGAAGATGAAATGTCTCAAATTGGCAAAAAATCCATCTCCGCCTCTTCGTCCGTATTAACCCACACGGCAGAATATAATTACTGCAATTTCGTTAATTGCACAGGCCGAATAATCACGCATCGCCATAGAATCAGAAGCGATTACCAATCTATCCACACGAATATTTCGACGAAGCGGTGGCGAACCAAATTTCTACTTTCACATACGCCTATTAAATTAGTGAGAGACGTATACACGCACACGTTACACCAGAACTCCATACGGGCTGGTCTTTTTCTCTCCGTGGAAAAAAATCTCATTTTACCGCGGGCGAAGTTTTCCGAAAGTGGTTCGATCGGTGCACCAGGGGGCAAACGTTGATAGGCGCGCGGAATCAGGTGTTCGGGTGAAACTTCGAAGGCATTTGGCGAGAAAGGAACAGTGGAAGGAAAAGAAAGTTAGACAGCCTCGAATTTCACGTTCGAACGGTGCTCCTTAGAATTTCATAACTCCGGCATAACGGCCGTGGCTCGCGATTATAGATCAACGTCGATTACGGAAGGCCCGTTGCGACAGCCACGAACGACAAAGCCCGCGATACAAAAGTGGCAGTGAACGATCGTTGACCGTCAGTGACGAATCTTGACTTCGCAGGCGGTCGAATGGCACTTATGCAAATTTTTGTCGCGGAAAATGCTCGAAAATCTTCCTGACACGCTACGTAATACCGGATGTGATGTTAGGTTATCCGGAAATAAACTGCTGTTTTGAACCATGACACTCGTAGTGGTGTAAGTGTAAGTCATTGTCAGCCAGGAAGACTCTTGATTTAATTGAAAAGCTATAGTAAGTTGCAATAGCCAAGTTATAATATTTTGCATTATTGCAATCTATTGCATATTATTAATGCAATGAATATTGCTTACAATATATTGCATATTATTAATGACCTAAATATTGCTTACAATATATTGCATATTATTAATGCAATGAATATTGCTTACAATATATTGCATATTATTAATGCAATGAATATTGCTTACAATATATTGTATATTATTAATGACCTAAATATTGCTTATAATATATTGTATATTATTAATGACCTAAATATTGCTTACAATATATTGCATATTATTAATGCAATGAATATTGCTTACAATAAATTGCATATCATTAATGCAATGAATATTGCTTACAATAAATTGCATATCATTAATGAAATAAATATTGCTCACGATACATTGCATATTTTAAACGAATATGAGAGTTTACCTGAAAGGCTGGACAATATAGCATTGATTGATTAAAAAGGTTTAAAGCTACAAGGAATATTGTAGTTCGTCAAAAAGTACGTTTCCTATCGCATTGTATTGTCTGTGAAGTAATTTTCGGCTGTAAGTTTCCTTAGTGCAATTTTTTCCTTATTTCCGTATTTCCTTAAATCACGGCTACAGTAACATTTTGAATGCTAAAATTTGTTTCAATATCTACGCCACTGATATGGATATACAAAACATAATGACTAGATTTTTTTATTGAGAACTTAATACACCCATTTCTATGTATTTTCACCAAAACTAAATAGCGATCGGTCAGTCACATTGGAAGGATTTCAAAGCCGCATTTCAATGTTGAGCATCGATTGCTAAAAACGTTGCAATCGTTCCGTTCCAGCTAATTAGTCCTGTAATTAAATTCCACGCTCCGCTCTTAACACAGTTTAGAATACATGAAATCGTTTTACGATCGTCGGTTCGCAAACGATATTCGCGAAACCGGTTGTAAAAACATCTAACTTTGATTGGAAAAAAAATTAACGATAGCATTTAAGACAAGTTAAAAACACCAAAGGTTTCGATGGTTGCGCATTCCTCGCGTAGTAATAATATTCCTAAATATCATAGATTATCCTGTGTTTGCTTGGCCACAAGCTTTCCACGTTCACAACAAAGTCTCTTCGTCCATTGGCCAATGATTTTTCTAATTGTACGTTGCGATATTATGTAATTGGATATTATGGTGCACAATTTACTATACCGTTCGTTCCCGGTGATAGAATTTGAACGACTCGGTTTGCGCATTAACCATCCGCGATACAACGAAAGCAGCTGTCCTCCTCGATTCCTGAACAACAGAGGTAAATAAGAATTTACTTTGGAACGCTATGGGAGAGGTTCACCTACAGGTGCTCCGGATAATTACACGATGTGTCGATCCGCGTGGATGAAATTCCTGGGCGTGGCGACAACCTTCCTTGGCAGTACAAAGGACTTCCTTGGCGTGTGCAACGGTATACAGGTATCACTGTGCTGTGCAGGACTCTGTTACGGACGTGCAAGGACGATCGTTTTGGTAGCAACACCGCGCTTAACGAAACGGGTTCGGTTTTTGTTACCTGAGAAAGGAACTAGATACGTGGAGAGTTTGTCCGACGACGGGGTAAAAAATTTCGTCAATTTTGCATTAGGTTTTGGACGAAAGAAACCAATTAGTTTTGCGCAGGAAAGTTCTTCTGGAAAGGCGGCCTGCCGTTCGAATTGCAGATTATTCAAAAGGTGTATCGCACCGTTTGCATACTTCCCTTTATTCGTCAGGTGGGTGAAATGGTTAGCGCTGTGCGTACGGATACGGTAACGATTTAAACCGTACTGTGTAATTATAGTAGGAGGCAAATTTGTGTGCGTGGGCAAATATTAATTAGGTGGTTGGCAATATGTTGATTCTTCGGAGAAATTGTGATGCAATTGTTCTTCAGCAATTTGCGATAATTTACGATGTAAATTAAGGGGAAGAGTAATATTTGTAATAATTTTCACAGCGAGACACAGGTTGGAATTATATAAAAAGATGTACGCTTTTATTGCCTGTAAAACTCAGTTTTTCTATGTTAAAATATCGTTAAATAGGAATGCAGCTTTTTTAAATTGTTATTCCCATTACTAAATTTTTTAACGAATGATTTAACTAAAGGAATAACATTGCACCAATAAAACTAGAACATTACTTCATTAATCGCATCCTTGATAACAAGAAATGCTAAAATAATAACTTCAAAATTGAATTAAACATAAATGAATAAAAGTAAAGCAATTATTAAGCCTTCTGTAAAACTACATTCACAACTCGTCTGAAATAATTACACTGCGCACGTCACACGCAACTCCATCCATGCAAAATAAAAATATAAAAATCCCATTTCATAAAACAGTCCCGGAAAAATTACACGAAACGAAACTTCCTTCTTTCACGAGTAATTTATTACACGATACATTCGCTAAACGCAAAAACAATGAAAAAGATATAAAAAATTAACTTAATGCTTCTAATACATTATACAAACGCGCGTAACGTAATATCTATATAACAACATCGTTCTTCATCTATTCACGATGGACCATTACAAATGTTTTAGAAATTCCGCCCCATCGTAAATATCGCGACATTTCCATCCCTTCATTACACCTTTCGCCACTTCGACAGTTCACTGCGCAACCCGTAACAACCCTACGCACGCAACGATCACCCCGATCGATCGATCGAACGCATCCACGATCCTCGTGGAATTATCGACGAAAGGATAACCAGTAGAACGGAATGCAAATGTCGCCCGATTGATTGCTCATCGTGCAGGAATCTCGCGGGCATAATCGTCGCTCGGAAAGGTGGATCGCCTACGTTGGACGGGTCGTTTCCTCGCATCGATCGATCGATAGTACCTGAAGGCCGTTCGCGAGCCACGCAAACGCGGCGATTTTTTGCCAGCCGAGTCAAGTTCAACCGCGGCTGCATTCGTAATTTAACATGAACAGGATTCCATTTCTCGTGGCCGGTGAATTGTTCGCCCCGTTGGTCGCGCGTGGAACGGACGTTTCCACGTTGGTGCTGCTCGACGTTTCGTTTCACGATTTTCCATCCGTACGTGCAACGCGTCCTTCGACGTGGAATACAAATCGCGACCTGACGTTTCGACGAGATTTCCCCTGCCGTCCCGTGGTAACACGCGCCGAGAGGATTGTTTCGGGGTCGTTACAGATTTCGAGTGTACACTTTAGACGTGCTAGGTAGAGACGATTCAATTGCGACGAGAGGTGTAAATAAATGAGCTATGGAAGTAAGAACTAAGAGGTAGGAAGAGGGTAAATGAAAGGAGGCCGATGAGTAAACAGGTATAGAAGGCGAGAAGGAGGTAGAGATTTTCGGAGGAACTTAATAATAGAGTCTGGACGAGCATGCCGCGTTAGAGTATTAACCGAGTGTTTTCGAAGATACGAGAAAGTGAGAAGTTAATTTAATGGAACGCAAGCGAGGAAGAATTCTATGTTTGTAATAGTTTGTTACCGAATGCCAGTGTAGGCACGGGCACGTAAATGTTCGAGTTGTATAATTTGATTTGCAGCTTGTAGTGTAAGTACTACAGAAACACCGAGGCACGACGAGCCTTCCAAAGGTTAAATTGAAAAAAGGGTACCTGTACAATCCACTGAAATCCTAGTAAACTGCTACAATGCTGTTGTTGTAATATGGTTCCCTATGTGAAGTTAATATAGACGCAGTAGCAATCTTCATTTACTCATCGTTTCGAGAACGAGATATTGAATTTTGTCACTTGATAAATAATCTGAAATTCACCTTTGCGAGAATAAATTTCTAACCAATGCAAACGAAATGACAATCCGTAAATTGTATACAAAGTTTTGCACCGCCTGCAATAATTCCTTGCACGAAATTGTATCATATAACCATCAGTAAAACATTGAATATCAAACAACGAACGGAAGTACGATCAACTGCTCAAACGGCGCAGCAAACAAATTGTCCCCGAATGAATAAACGAAATCGCGACATCGATGAACCTTGTCGAGTCCATCAAATGCTAACGCTTCAGTCGTAAACTAAGAAAACGTAAGACAGTTCCAAGCGGTGCGGAAAGTGCAGAAACGGAGCCCGGGAGAAGTTCGAACTTCCTACTGGAATGATCTCCGGATTAAATGGATACGGACAGACTGGCTCTAACTGTGATTTTTAAATGACGCGGCGAACAATGTAGCGCATATTTACACGTTGCCCACGCGATCGAGGAGATCCTATCGCTTGTAATTAACCGTGTAAGAGGCCAATCCGGAATTGGGATCTACGTTCGGCGTTTGACGACCTTGTACACCGCTTTGGATCGGCGCGGCTTGATAAACCGATCGCTGTTGCTCCTGATACTGCGGTTGATATTGCGCTGGATACTGCGGTTGATATTCCGGTTGATATTGCGGCTTCTGCTGGTACTGCGTCTGCGTGGGATACCTGAAAACCCGAGAAACGGATGCTGCCGGTTAATTCCACTGTTTAACCCCGCGAGTTGTGTCGAGAGTAGCCGGCCGTTGTGAAAGTCGCGTTTGCTGCGCTTTCGAGTGAGATTCGCGTGACATTTGCGTGGCTCAACGGGGGGATATACGCGTTCTTCGGTCAAGAAAGGTCCTCGCGAACGACGTTAAAATTGGCCATGCTGTTTTCAGAAATTGCTGTCAGAGGGACGGGAATAGTAATCGGTGGCAAGGGGACGGTTTGCGTGATAGTGTTATCGAATTAATAGTTTAATTCGGAAGTAGTAGAAATGGAGGATCGGTAATTATTTAGCGCGAATGTTGGAAAAATGTTGATCGATTGTAGCGTCGCGCAGTTGTCGGAGGAATGGCGAACTTTGGATCGAATTGAAATTGTCACTCTGACACGATGTTAAATGTTTAAGTCACGCGTGGTTTAATGATGCCTCCAGTGTGCAATCATTAACCATGTTTCAAACTTCTCCA
The DNA here is from genome assembly GCA_948146005.1 of Nomada fucata. Classification (NCBI taxonomy): domain Eukaryota; kingdom Metazoa; phylum Arthropoda; class Insecta; order Hymenoptera; family Apidae; genus Nomada; species Nomada fucata. Next base: position 9,112,303 of record OX411282.1, read on the forward strand.
AGCAAATAATTTCAACGAAAGTTTCGATAAAATACAGCCCTTAAAATTAATCAAATAATTAGCGAAATTTGCGCTAGTGGAATACGTAAAACGACCCCGAAATCGAAACTCTTCAGGGTTTCTACCCCCTTTGAAATTTTTATCAAATCGCTCGCGAGGCTCGCCGAAATGTTAAGCAAACATTTCAAATTGCACACAAGTTAAATAATACGCCACAGCTTCCACCTTGAAAACAAATATATATCCATAAAAGCCAATGAATTCTTTACCTGGGTGGATTATAAATCGGCGCCGGAATCGGTCGCGGTTGATTGTAGGCGACAGGCTGACGAGGCACAGGCTCGTATCGTTCCCCGTTTGTGAACCGAGGGTCCGTGTAATAAACAGATGGATCCTCTCTGTATTGGCCGTCGTCCTCGGGTTGGTTTGGATTCGCGATGCTATTACCAGTCAAGGTTGGCGGGGGAACGTTTATTCCAGAACCTGCCGGCTCGAATCCGCGTCTGGACGCCCCATATTCCACCTCTCGGACGCTCCCAGTGTCGTCCACGAAACCGTACTTTCCATACACCTCGCCAGTCGGATATTTCGATTCGATCTTGTAAGAACCGTCCGCCGCTTCGTATCCGTAACTGTAGCTACCGTCTCCATTGTGTCTGCTCGCAAATTGAACGTAGATTAATTGTCACCTTATGGTTTTCCATGTTTCAGGGGCTCGTAGATGAATTCGAGTTAGGAGGAGATGTAATTTCGGTTCGACGACGCGATTTTAAATCGCTTTTCACGACCGTATCCCGAGATTGCGAAAGCGTTTCGTTATGATTTTCGCAAAAAGACAAGTATTTCTCTCTTGGATCAGTCATGCTCGAGAGATCGAGAAAAAAGTTATAGAAACGTGCGGGAAGAGAGTATAATGCAATACGTGCAAGAATTTATTGCAGGAGCGACTAAAAGTGAAGATTTGCCCCTGGGTTATGAGCAAACGAACCACCTTTCGAAACTGTTCAAAGGAACGCCCGCTTTGAGGGTTAGAAGCAGTTTTCGCAAGTCGTTTGTTGCCTAACTACGGATTTGTATAGATTGCTGTGCCGTTGCAGAAATGGTTTTTGCGTAAAAGTTTCTTTGCGTAATTTTATCTGAGTATTAAGAAGCCCCAGTTTGTTTAAAACCACCCATTTGTTTAAAACCATACATGGATTAGAATTGTTTCGTTCTTCATTTTACCTGGCATTAATTTCTTCAATATTTTCTAGTTCTTGACTTAAAAAAATAACAAATTTCACGTAACTATTTTATTTTCATTTTGTGCTTCCAAGTTATTGCTTGCATAATTAATTACAGAAATAATGAATTATTTTTTCTAACTGCAATCGAAATTCAAGATCCGGCAGAAAATGTGTAAGCGAAATTTGATGCAATGCTAAATCTAATATTTCACATGCTCTACTTTGTCCGCCCTTGGCACCAAGAAACCCAAACCAATTACCTACCCTAATTTTTCAGAACAGTGAAATCCCAGAACCGAAGCAGGTGAACTCGACTACCGTAAGACACTTTCTACTTTGTCGAAAAATTATTATTCCTCGCAACGAATCATTTATTTCGCGAGCCATTGCGTTATACTAACATATTTTACGTTCATAAATACTAATCAGTTTTGCTCTGTTCTTTTCAAAACTTCAGTGTTCGACGTTTATGCAAAGCAAGCCTTCATGGCTTTACGGTTTATTTCTTACTTCGATCTTGATCTCACACGGTCGGCTAACAGAGCAAGTGAACTTAAATAGACGGTGTTCGATAAAGAAGCGGGGCAAAAAGCGTGGCCGTTGCATTGTCGCATTCTGCTGTCCTAAATCTATGTCGAGATAACGAAACGGTGCTTACTTGTTGATCTGCTTCAAAATCGGCACCGGCGTTGTTACGGGATGCTGATTGTGCTGGGCGAGCGCAAGGCCAGCGCAAAACAAGATAGACAGCACCTGGTGACAGAAGTTTGCATAAAATTGATTGTACCAGCAACGGTGCAGGAGACTTTCCAATAACCTCGCGCAGAATGAAAAGCAGCAGGGATTGTTCGTTTGAAATGCACTTTTACTCCGTTGGTTAACGTGGACCTTTTCTCTGAACGAACGTCACAAACACCCGAGCTTCAATGAATGCAATATTTTCAATCGTTTTTAACCGCATGCGATGCTTGTGCTCTTTACGCTTCATGTTGTAATGGCTCACAGATTTTTACGTAGGAATAATTTATGGCGAAAAGAATGTTGGTGTTTAATAAGAAAGAAAACTGGCGTAGTAGCGAATGCTTAGTTCGATGTGTACTTAATTTCTGTAATAAGTCGAAGGTTTCCTTGAAAGTGGAGAACGAAGGACGATTAGCGATTAAACGTTTAATAGAGAGATGCTTGTAATAATCGTAAAAGTAATAGGATACAGAGTTAAATTTCTTGGAGGAACGTTAGAAAGGAAAAGGTGCAATGCAGAGCTAGATAACTTGCATATTTGATATGCCTTTGCCTTTACTAATCAGCGAAAACATAACCAAACACAGTAAATATGGAATTAGTTAAATAACAGCGATGCAGAAACAGAAAAGGGAAATGAAATATGTATCTCATGGCGGGTTCAATATTTTCGAGAAGTTTACTGAATACGGTAATCATTTTTAAATTAATATAAAATTTGGGAGTTATGTATAGAGTATTTGAAAATTTGGGTCACTTGGCTCTATAATAATTCTATTATAGTCTTTTTACCATTGATTTTAACGTGCTTCTAAGATCAAGTAGCAAATCGGCATTATTAATTAAAATTTATCAATCAACCTGTAATTTGTCACGTTTTAAAAGTACTATTTATCATATTTCTCGTACTTTTCCTACACGAGATATGAACAAAAAACAAAAATGTAAAAGCTGGTTCGATGAAACGTGTCACTATAACAAACTGGCAAAAGTAAGTCTCTTTGAAATTTGAACTCGAATGTAACAACAGGAACCAAGGAAACATACATCTAAAAATCTCAAAGAATAACGAGCGCACTAATTGATCGTCGCAAAAGTTGAATTTACCAGCATTCTGTGTGTCCAAAAGCAAAAGAAAAGAAAAAACAAACCGAAACGAATCCTCGTTACACAAGCTTAACAGTCAATCAATCACCGCGGGACCAAAATTCCGAAACGATCAACCAAGTCGAAACGCGCGGATCAATCGTGCATAAAGATGCAGCACTGGCCCCGTTGTTAAACCGATTTGACGAACCGACAACCTTGCAACCGCAAACATTGTGAACTGTCCGGGGAACGTTGTAACAGGTACCGTAGATAACGCGACACTGTCGAACATAGGTGGTGAAAACGAGGAATACTCACGAGAAGACGCATGTCTCGTCGTTGATGAGGACGGCCGCGATTGTGTTACAGGTTAGCGTTACACCGGCCGCGAGTCAACTTTATATAGGTCCCCTTCGGGAGCGGCAGGGCCCGCCCATGGGCCCGACCACCGCCTCGACCACGTCGCGATCTAAGCACCAGGGTTCACCGTACCGCGGCACGACTTTGAAAATTTCCAACGCGGCCAATTTTCGTTCACCGTCGAGCGTGACACGTCTCCGGTTTTCGATCAATGTTTCGCGTAGCGTAAACCGAACGGTAGGAGGATCGTGATCGCCCGGAAGCAACCCGGAGAACAGCAATTTGGCGGCGAGCCAGAGCTGACGTTTTGGAAATCGTTCGCGTGCTCGGGCGATGGGCGTGATTTGTATGTGAATCGCTGTCAGGGCGGTTTTGATTGAGAACGCGCGATGAAAGTGGTGATCTGGTCACGATCGATAGGCCGAATTGGTTCTCACTGTGTTCATTTTTTTTTTCGTTTCTTTCTGTAAATCGTTGTGCAATGTCGGGCTTGGCTCGTGTTTTGTAAAAGGGCTCGGGAATTTGAGAAAGTTTTAGTTATTTCTCTTTTTTTTTCGTTTGTTTTTTGATGGGGGTTCATTTTGATGGAATGTGAACGTTTCTTAATTCTAATTACGGTGCGTTGTTACGTTTTCCCTTTATCGATGTGAACGAGTTAGCACCGTGTACTTTTGTAAATAGGATGCGCTGAAATCAAATTTATAATGACCAAGGTAGCGAGTTAATTGTTATTTCGATTTGTTTTTCGTTCTTTAGTTGATAAATAAATCAGAATGTTGCTCGAATTTAGGAGCACCGAGGACGGAGTATATAATATTTGTAATTAAAAGGTTCGTAGATATTGCCAGATAACATTCGTCAGCGGTGAAGGATAATAACTGTAATTATATTCAAGGGAAGAGCACTTGGCCAAATATGTTCAGACAACGTTTCCCACAAATATGACTGTGCATGCAAGGTGACTTTCTTTAGCGTAAATATGTTTTACAAGGACATTATGTGTAATATGGTACGCACAAATAAGTTGTTCACCCGCTTTGTACCGGCTTACAATTGCAGATTGCACACGAGACGCTCAAAAATAAGAAATTGGTTTAACGCAGGAAATTATATTTGGAAATATGTGTGACGAGAATATTTATCATTTAAAATAGAATTAAACATGAATTTTTCTCGGTTTCATACGAAAATATATTGCTCCAATGTGGAAGCTTAATATTTGTGTTGGGCAAAATGTTATTTATCAACGAAATAATTCTATTCGGTTGGGTATGCTAACGAACAACTTTTATTTAACAATGAGAAACGATAATAGACAAGGTAGCATCCACTTCACCGCGGGCCGCGTGTCAATACCGTAATTATACAAATAACTAGCTAACCAAGAACATTCCTGATGTTATAAGAGAACTTCTTGACATTTATCCTGGCAGTATTAAGGGCATTATAACGCTCAACTCAGTGAAATATACACTCCTTTGATGATCTTGCAATCCAAGTGCCCGATTCGTGAGAATCAATTTCTGTAGAAATAGCTTTCACGTTCCGAAATATCTATTTAAACGTTATCCCTTTCTTGTGCAACGTCGGCGGTGCTTTCAACTCATTTATACGGGTCGGATTTCCTTTCATGGCAATTGGAAGTAGAACTTAAAAAATGGTAACGCACGCAATTTCGTCCATCCATTGATGACAATAATTATTTGTAGGACAATTGTCTGATATATGATGTCTTGTATGAATGAGCGAAACAAATATTCGATGTTATATAAAGGTTCTTATACTCTTGACTTCGCGTTGTATTACTTGGCGATAACGTCAAAATTAATCGAAGCTCCCTATGCATAAATGAATTGAATGATTCAGATTTTAGGGAAAACTCTGTTGTGTTACGTGCTCTTTGCATCAAATTAAGGAAAAGAGAATACGGTAACATTGAAGAAAATTAAAAATATCGCGATAATGAATTTGCAGAGTTCAACAACGTCCCACTGCGCTCGGCTCTTACATAAATTTATATACTCGATATATCCATGCAACGTATAAAAGGTGCATCAGTTCATCATATCAGTTCATCAAAAACTCACTATTTCAATGCTCAGGTCTAAGAATGTTCTTAAACGTTCCTTTCTTAAGTTATTGTACGCGACATTTCTACAATTAATTCTTCCATCATCTCGCGCAATAAAATTTCATTCATTCCTTTCTTACTTTCCAATATAATTCTCAAACATCGTAACCCGTTCGCCTTCAGTAACAGGAATTTGCCCCAGTTCGCTGCTCAAACCAAAAATTGTTCCGAACCGAACCTTCGTTGGAAACGATTGATCGATGAACAACTTCTTAATAAAACAAAAAATGATTCCATCCAGAGAGAATTGAACGCCTCGATCAATGCGATTGCGATTCGTCGCCACGAATCGCGAGGGCGATCGTGAGCGAAATGCGTACGCCACGGAGGCATCCGTGTGCAGTTGCAGTGAAAGTATGAAAGGACAGTGCACCGGAATTTATATTCGAGGAATGATAAACAGCACGGTCGGAGCGGGCAACGTTTTCGTTACAATGGAGTTGTCAGCCGCGAGAGAGTTCAATGCTCGTCCGTCGTAGGGACGTTAGGCTCGTTTCACTTGCGCAACACTGTTACGCGCGACATAATTCTATATTAATGCCGGCATTCGTGCCGCAGTGACAGAGGCGTTCACTTTCGTCGTTTCTTCTTGCCAGGTGTCCTACGGACATGCTTCACCACAGTGGATTGACATTGGTGGTTCGGAGGATTACTTTCCTTTACCGGAAGAACCACGGTTGGTTAATTGATTATGAGATCGAACCGAATGGAATTAATAGACAGCGGGTGCACGCATGTATTAGTATGCGCAGATATAATAGAAAGTGGACGAAGGAGGAGAAACTGGGTAGAACATTATCTTCTTGTTAGAAGTTTGGGATAATGTATTCGTTATTTTATGTCAATGCACGTACATTTTATATCTTATATATTTCTTCTCTCTCGCGGAGTAGAAGATTTCGAGTAAATGAAATGAATTCGATGCACAGAAGTTAATGTCAAATAGATTAGTGTAATATATTCCAACTTAAACGAGAATGGACGGAATAATAAAAAAAAGTAGCTATCGTAACTGAATTTTGTATGCATATCCCACAATTATTTTGGATATGTTTTACACATCTTGCCATTGTGCCTGCGTGAATATTCAAGCTCTGGTAATAAAGTTTCGAATCGTTGCATTAAGTAAACCGATACTAATGCCTAATTCATTCGGTCTGTCTTTCGTTCCTTTAACATTTCTTTCCCAATAGAAGAATTCGTTTCTTTCTTGCCTCAAGCAATACATTATAAAAACTATTTATTGTTTAATATAACAAGGTCACATGAAAATAAGTGAATATAAAAGGAACCGGCAAAATTAAGTTTTTTGAATCTATTCACTTTTGTTCAATGAATAATAAAATGTAAAGTACGTTTTAATAGATTGGCATTTAATATTTATACTTTCTGGCGATATTAATAAATAAGTGACAGAGTATAATATTTAAATGACTGCAGAACCCAGTCGGTTATTAGAAATGGAGTTCTCTTACTCGCCGTAAGGGAACGACACCTTGCTGCTGAAGAAGTCGTTTCTTGTAGCGCCTGACTATAGATCGCACATTCTACTGAAAAGTAGAGAAGGAAACTGTGATACCTTTCCAACAGTAACTAATACAATATAAGCATAGAAAGTATCAATTATCAATATATGTATATATTATACACCTGAAGATAACATTATAATATCAAAGACAAATCTAGCTCAATTAGAAAATGCTCTATTTTTTATTCATGTTACTATAATAATATCTTCAATTATAAACAGACAAGGCAGAGCTCAATAAATTATATTCTTAAATAGTAATTTAGAATAACGATGACTTCCGGACAAATAATCGACTAAGAAAATTAATTTCTCTATTTATATATTTATTGCTCACTTCCGACAGACTGAGTTCGTTGCAAATTAAAAGTTCCGGAAATCTAAAATTGTTTACAATCTTATGCGCAGCCATTAGTTTTACTCGACGACCTTCTTATACTGTAAACGTAACTATTTTTCAATTCCTGATCCCTTTTGTTACATATTTGAGTTTGCTACAGATCTTGTTTACCAGATTCGCAGATTGTTTTGTTAGATCTGCATATCGTGCAGCACAGCAAACATGATAATGGACTGGCAATTATCGCTTTGACGCGAAACCCGAATTCCTCTTGCCTCTTCTATGGAACGCGAAATTAGTAAATGTCTTCGTTTGGTAGCAATAAAAAGTGAGCAGATCTTGGTATGCAGTTTGGGACGCATTTCAACAATGTGGAGAAAAGACGCGGCTGTTCGAAATATTTTACGATTCTGTTTTGCATTCCGAACGTTTGGTCCTGCAATTAATCGCACGTTACGAGCCCAGACGCAGCAGATATTTTCAGCAGGGAACAATAAATGGATTTAAATGTGCGTGATTTTCTATGCGACTAAATGGCTTTATGATTAATGCGATATCTTAAGTAGAATGTATTCGGATAGGCAATATCCGAAGGGAAGACTTTTATTAGCGAAGTTTTCGTTCATTAAAACTGGCATTATATTTATGAAATGGAAATGGCAGAGCAGATATTTATTTCCGTGTACTTTATTGCAAACAATTTTAATACCATGACTGTAGTAAATTCAATAGTAAATTCAAAATTATATTATTTTGATAATTGCTTCCCTGAAAATTGTGTTTTTGATAATGCGCAACAAAAACTGTTCAACATGAAGAAGAAAAGTGTATAACAAAAAAGTTTAGAACTTCCGTGCATGCTTGCAACACGCAATCAACAAAGTAAGTCTAAGAATAGTCTAAATTATTTTATAGTTATTTTATATATGTATATGTATATATACAACAAAGTTACACAATTTATATAAAGATTAAATACCCCCATTAAGTAACCGAACGTAAATTTGATTTGCCACGAGGCAACAATACTAAACAAACACCATTCATCGTTACCGTATCGAAACAATCCACAATTACGTGTACACCGCACTCTGAACGATACTCAAATTTCGGCGAGTAGAAAGACCCATAATACAAGTCTGATTGCTCGTTACCTGCTTGCCCCGACGATAATGCCATGGCTAAGCCACGACTAAAATTATCACGCTAGTTAGTTCCCTTGAATCAAGGATGAATCATGGGATCGCCGCGCACCGTAACCGGTTCGACTCTGCTCGAATTATTTTCTCCCATATATCATAATCGTGGGCCAATTATTGTTCGGAACGGCGCGGCGTTCACATATCACCATTGGACTTGCACCTGCGATTGAACGCACCACTGACACAGGTCGCGAATAAATGCACCTTCGTTCGCTCGGCATAAATCAGCACGCTTAATGATTTAAACATTCACGGAAACGTGGCATTTAACGGCTGTTGTTCGGTAGCTAAGGAAGATGTCACAGTTGGAGATCGAGATTGTTTCTGAATTGACAGGTTCCATTAAAGTAAAGCAAAAATTGTTACATTACATCACATGGGCGTGTAGTTTGTGTACATAAAATTAATTTTTCTTCGAGCGGAAAAATGAAAAAATCAACATTTTGTCAGTTTCGTCTTTGGTAATTTTTATTTTCGCACTGATGTATATGCGATTTATTATTCTGCTGTTATTACTGTTATCGTTATTATTTTCGCACTCGCTTTTGACGTAATAATGCGATGGGGAGGCGGCATAGTTAGATAGGAAAATACTATAACTAAACGAAGTCGTAGATAGTGAAATGAAAATTAATTTGGACAATGTATGTAGTAATGTTAAATGACGAAATAAATAAATGAAAGTAATGTTAATTATTCATTACTTCGCGTTGGAATTATAATGTTACATGGCAATTTAAAAGTGACCATAAACTACAGTTTTGTACCCGGAGTGTTTTCTGCATTACAATGAATGTATGAAATGGTAAATAGTAACAGATATAAGGAAATGTAATTGCGTGAAGAAAAACGAACTGAGGAATGATTCTCTAGCATCACAATATTAACGAATCTCTCGTGGTTTGAGCATGATCATATTCGCTACAAGGAACTGTAATTTCAATTCCAATGTGTAATTTCATTAGATGTAGAATTAGAATTTAATGTTGTACTGTCTCGATTATATCGTGAGCTTTGCAACATTACTATATTAGTAGAGTAGTACCCCAAGTAACGTCGCATTGGAAGATAGCGTAAGCTTCTTAACGTAAAATTTACCCGCATGCTTTAACTTTTGATTTGTTAAACGAAAGACATCAGAAATATTAAAAGGTCAAGTGGAAAATTAATGGCGAACTGCATTTTCAGAGTACGAATAAAATTCACCATTGTCTGAATCAACTTTACATATAATGAAAACACAGCGAATAAAATCAGAATTCGTGACACTAAAGTAAGGTAGAAAACATCGAGCTGGCTGAGATTCTAATTTTAAATGACTCCCGATCAGAACTTATTCCTTTGGGTATTGAAAGGATTGAAAAATATTTGCCGTCGCCGAATATAAAACAGCGAGATGAAAGGAAATATGACATTTAAGTGCGACGCGAATATTACGACGTGACTGTTATGTTTATTTATTATTATGCGAACAATTGAGATGATATATTATCGTTGTTATTATTATGTAGATTCTCTGTGTAACAAAAGGAAATGATTTTTGCGAAATGCAAATTCGCCATAAAGGGGGACGTCGTAAACAATATTATATTGCAGATAAACTGCAATTTTGGTGCATTCGAAGATAACTTGTGCGTGTTTATAAATTTGTAACAAGCCACTGTTCTCTCTTTTATTTAGCGAAACTTTGGGTACATAAATCTACAATGTGCGAAGTATTCTGATATTATAAAGGCAAACCCAAGCGCACCGATTTTACATTTACCCAAAGAAGTGTCATATTAATACTTTAAGACGGACGAATATTTATTCGTACGACAGGTCCGTCATTCGTGGTCATTACGCACTTGAAATAAAGTTTAATTTAAGTAAGGAAAAGAAGTGATTAAAATGCAAATTATACCGACGTAAAGATGTAAAAATGTATGTTAACAAAAGAGGAGTTTATTCGTTTCTTAAATGAAATATTGTTACTTAATGCAACAAAACGATGATATTTAATTCAATGAATATTTATATCGTCCCAATTATTTTTACTGTTCAATACTTTCAATATTCTCTGCAGAATTCGCTATATGTAATATTATTGTACACGATGTCTTGCAGAACATTCATGTTAAAGGGCACGTTAAATGTAGCATTATTAAAATAGATAATATAAGAGCATATTCATAGCGCTGCGGTGGAAAAATATTGAAAAATTAATTGCTGCATACAGTCAACGGTGTAGAATAAAAATCTCCAGTAATCACGGCCGAAGAATGGTAAATTATTCAGAATGCTACTTTCAAGCATTTCTTTTATCGTATCGAGGTAAGACAAGCGTAATAATTAATTCGAAAGATTCCTGGTAACAGTATTTAAATTACGGTCGAAATAAAATACATAAACAAACGGAGAGAGCATAATCACACGTAATTTTCCTTTGGCCAGCATCGAAGCGCCCCTATAAATTGCTGAATCTAAACGAATGCTGTTGTGCTCAACGATCTAAACGCCAAGTAACTTTAAATACCTTGGCTCCGTGAACGTTAAAAAGTCAGGAGTCGCATATTTTCTAGCGATGCTCGCATGCGAATGGAAATTCTGCGCGGCGTCCAATTAAAACACTTCTAATGAGTGGTAATAGGATCCACAATGGCATCGCCAAGACAGTAATTTTCCGTTGCCTGTCCTGCCTGACTTGAACAAAACTTAACCTACCTGTGAACTACAATGAAGCGTGCAATTTAAGATTATCGTTAGGGAAGACTCTAGACTCTAGACGGTCGTGCATAAAAGTAGACGGAATGGGTCTATAGAAAGTTCAAGCATCAATTAGTCGCTACTTAATTAATGGTAACAGTATTTCTTTGTTACTTATAGGATGAATGGTAAAACACAAGAAAAATGTACTTGTGAAAAAATTACCAGGGTACTCAAGTTTCGATTGCATGTGTCTTCACAATGTACATATTTATTATGCTTAACACTTGCACTTATTGTCAAGGACATTTATTTAATTTGATGGAAGAATTATATCAAAGCATGTTTCTTTGCATTTTAGTTGAGAGCTCTTTTTGGAAATGACAAATAGCAGAGCATCGTATTTTCATAATATTCTTTGTAATGGTATGCGATGGAAAATTGATTTTTTTTTTTAAGGAAAAGCTGTATGGAATGCAAGTTTTATTAACATGAGACTAATTAAAATATAACAATGCTATCTGTTTATACATGGCATCCTGTAAAATACACTTTTCAATTAGATACGTAATAGTTTCATGCGAACTACAACATAATTAATCTTGATTGAAAGAACAATATGTCAATCATACCAGAATTAGAACGAAATATAAAAATCAATTTCTTCTAATCCCAACATAGTTGATACAACTCATTCTCATTAATCAATAACTGGATTGTATAACAATTTATATACCTTTTGCAGTTTGTTTTTTTTTTTTGTATTCCTTCTCAAGTACCATTATTGCAAGGTATACAGTAGCTCTTAAAGGTAACTGAACGTATCTCAACACTGGCCAACATGGAACTTTATCTTTCGAACGTACGCACATAAAATTCAATTCCACCAGTTCGGTAAATTATAGGACGATCCTACCAAAAATCGTGGCCTCGCGAGACAATATCCATAAATCGCGAAAAATAAACGGCCGAAAGGAGGGAAATACTTTCGATAAATAATTTCGCCAAGGCTCCGGGCCGAGAGCTTAATGAATATTTAATGCACGGCGTTCAACGGGCTCGCGATCTTATTACCGATCTGGCCTTTTCTTCCTCGAATACGCAAAATTTATACACACTGTCCCATTATCCCTTTTCTGCGGTTCGGTAAATGCGCGGAACGCATCGAAGGCACCTCAGCAACGTGTATTATGAATACGATTACCCGCAACCCCGTTCAAACGGAGAGTAAAAAATATCCAGAGGGTGAATTGTCGCATCCTGGACCGGTAATCAGCGGTAGCCTGACTCGTAGCGTTACCCGATCTTTGTTATCGTCGATTTCTTTTTCACGTTTAAATCACTTTCCCACGGTCGAATCGCGTGTTCGTCTCTCGCCGTTTAAAAACGACGCCAGGAAAATACAATGTCGAAGTCGACCGATGCAAGCCTCGATCCCTACACGATTCGAGAAATGTACAAATTGTAGGATGAAATGGAAAAAACTGTGCGCAAACGAAGCGTTGCTGAAACGTTAGCGGGGCCGTTCATTGTACGAGAATTTCAATTTGCGTAATTTACGAGGAATCGTAAGTCGATCGTCGGGGTGCATGAATTTAAATAGAGAAATTACTGATTTTTGTAGAATAATGAGAAACCTGTTCTTTCCCCCATTATTTAGTACGTCGAGTGTGTGTAATGAGTAATTCGATGCTACTTCGGCAAAGGAACGCTCTCATTAGTACTTCTATATTTTCTGCTGAGATCCCGCTGGTTCTTTAAGAGCCTCGGGTGTACGTTGTTAATTAGTAGTTATTAAGCCTGATAACTTTAGCAAACGTGTTTTCGTTCATATTTCAAGACTACTAAAATTTGCGGACGCTTGAAAGAACTGTTTGGCAACATTGTGTCTCAATTCTCGGCGTTCTTGTAACGATATTAGTACGCGCGAATAATAATCTCTTAACTAACAGTGGATAAAAGACAATTTCCGTCTCAATGTGTCACCGTTATTTCAACATATCTATTATTATGTATTAATCGTATATTTCAATGAGTCGCAAACGATATAAGACAAATCGTCGTATTCATCCACGGAAATGAATGTATCAGTCATAAATAACACTTTCGCCTCTCAACAAAAATGAAATGATTAGTTCAAGGTTTCGAAAATTGCGGCAGACTACCGTTCGATGATTCAGTCAACGCATTCGTCGGTTATCGGTGACTTTCTCATTCTGCCCGCAACTTTAACGTTATTTAACGCAAGTTGTAATCATATCAGTTGTATTATAAAAGCGCGCACGAACGCGGTAAAATGAAGTTATTTTAAATACATTCGATGGACGGATGTAGCAAACTGGCTGTACATCGTATCTGTATGGATTCAACAGCTTTTAAGGAGTTAAGAGGAGCTTTGGGTTGAACACTTTCAATGTCACAATACGAGGTTCATATCAATGCGACGTTAATTGAACGGATCAAATAATTATTAAATGCATTCCCGTTATTATTGATACTTTGGTCAAACAGTTGCAATTTTCGTTCAATTATTTATACCCATGCCAACAATATTTTATATTCCCCTGCTCCCTTCCTAATCGTTTCGAGAATCTCCATCTTAATTTTTATTAATCTGCCGCTTGATATTAAAATAAGATGCAACCTCATCGACTTATTGGTGTAACCAAAACTGCGGAAACTTTTCCATTAAAGTGACGCAGAGGTCGGGCAGGGAAATGTTTCATTCAGACTCCCCCCGTTCGATTCATCCGTCTAATTCGTTTCGCGCATTTCATTCATTCCTTTCGTCTCATTCTACAATGCTACTATGAATACAATACACTTGAATTCTATCTCCCAACGGTGCGATTGAAATTCTAAGTTCCCTTGCCCCGTGCCACGTTTCGCGTTCCGGGGAAGCAGAAAAAAAGGTGATTAAAGGTGCAATTGTCTACAAAACGAGTACACGTTCAGTCACGCGCGTGGTAAAAAAAAAATATGCAGAGACGCAGAACGCACGGGGCAAATAGTTTGCGAGCGTAAGCGAAAAAGGAGCGCACAAAGAGACGTCAGGAAACGGACATTATGGGGGGCTTAATGGCGACAAGGGAACGAGTTGTCGGATAGGTTTGTCGACTATTTGTACATTTCAAACGCGAGTCTTGGCCGACTCGCGCCGCTGAATATTCATGAGCCCCGTCGGCTTTTCGTAAACCCCTTCGTTGAACTTTCTCGTGTAATCGTGTGCACCTCGCTGGTATGAGCTGAAATTTCATGCAGAACGGTTCGAATCGAACTGCGGCCCGAATTCATTCCGCAGATCGACATTTCAGATTTCGCGTGAGCTTCGACGCGTTCGCGAAGGGGCCCCCGCGTCCTTTTTAAAAACACGTTGCCGCCGGTACAATGAAACTGAACGGAATGGGAATCGATGTAATGGAAGTTATTTTTAACGCTCGTATTATTCTTCTTCTATAATTCTTGCGATTTGAGAAATGCCTGTCTTAAAATGAAATGTCTTATAATGTTGGAAATATATAAGAGTGTTGATTGTATTCGTTGATATACTATTAAAAACCGAACGAATTTTGAAAAATATTGATTATCATATATAAAATATTGATGTTCATTGAATATTCTTCACAGGAGGCTTGACTAGAAACTATCTGAAAAATAAGCAGCCGAGCCAAATTTTCAGATTCGATACAAAATAAGATAGTAACAATTGCTAAGACATTTAAGAACTTTATCGTCATTATTATAGAACAGTTAATATATTTGGTTATTGGGAATTACACTTCTGAATTCTAAATCTTCCTTAATTGTATCAGGTCTCGGACAGCAATCACAAAAATATTTCCAGTCTCCTCTCAAGTACAAATTTAACTTAGCAACGTGAAAATTCCACCTTTGTGACTCACCTCGTCATTTGCCTCATAGTCCCTTGGTTTTTGAATCAATTGTCGAGCAATTCCGTCCCCCCAAAGAGGCCGCTTCGAGAGTTGCAAAGCAATGATAATGTCACGTGAAAACGCCCCCACAATAGAAAACTACGAAAGTCCATACAGCTGTCCATCGAGATTCGTGAAACGAGTCGATACACAGTTCGACTGGTTGTTTACAATATGTGCTGCCTGATATTTATAATCCGGTCGATTCTCTTCGAGAACGGCTACTCGACCATCGTCTACATGCCGATTTCCATGCAACACTACTGATACGATTTAATCTGATGGGCTGTCACAGTAAAAACCTGCGCCGATTCCTCGGCCGATTCGTTGCGTTTTTCTCTCTTTGGCAGATGCGAATACACGAAACGCAAGTATCATTTCGGAACGATTTTATTTGCGACAGGTATTGGCAATCTTGTTCGTATCATCGTACGAATATCGCACGCCGAGCCATGAATAATTTCGATGGGAATGTTATAACGCACAAAAGCCACACGTGTGTATATTCTCTAGATGGTAATGAAGGGATGATTATTATCGAAAAATTGACCAGGCGGAATACATTGTTCGGATGGTATTTTTGGATAATCGAGGAAGTTTCGAGTTGATATCGTAGGACAAATAAGTAAATGAACAAATCCATGGAGCAAGATTATGTCACCTGCTTAAATGCTTAAGTTAAATATTTTATTTGCATGAGGAATTAGTTGGTGCTCTTAATCAGCTCAATTAATATTATAATATTATAATATTATATAATATATAATATTATAAATTATAATATTAATGTGTCTTGACACATATACGTAAAATTAAACTATTTTACATGATTTCCTACAGTTGCAGTCATACAAAATTTCGTAAACGAGTTAAACCGTGGGTGAAAAAATTGAAGAAACAGTGTACCCAGAAATTAGAAGTAATTAATAACGTAGAAATAAAAAATGAATTATGCAAAAAGTATTGTTGGGTCATCACTAATGATAGTAAATAAAATATTCATATCACTGACAGAGATGGCAAGATCTAGGTCAAACTCTTAGTCAAAGATCTTAGTCAAAAGATCTAGGTTGTAAAATGAATCTACGAGCATTCGCAGATACAAGTGAACCCCGGTTTTCTTTTTGACTGTTCCAGTCAGTCGTAAAGAGTTTTTCATAAGAATATATTTATGAAGTGAACACACAAGAATTATTGCGCTTAGTAACCCTTACCGAATTAATATTAATATTAACCCATAAGTATTAATAATGGCTCGAAAGTGATGCATATATTTTATTTTCCGTGTGTATGGCAGCGTTTAAGGCAGCTGTGAAAATTCGTGGTTAAAACGAAAATAATATGCTGTACATCGCCAACTCGGTAGGTCGTACATCGCCTTATTACGTTGTTCACGGGCTTCATTCTGTTTGCAAACCTTCATAAGGTGCAATTTCATTTCTTTTCTGCCGCCGCTAGCCGACAAATTTGAATGAAGTTTCGGTTCGAACGATCAGCAGATAATTGAATTGTGGTGCCCATAAATTTCTAAATACACGTTGTAATTGCCGTAAATGGTAAAGCAATTACATGACGTACACACTTATTTCATTTTCGCTGATACTCTCCCGATGCTTACCAGCACATTTTGACCTTAATCGTCTCAATCTCTTTTTACCTTATGCGTTCTCGGGGCTTTAATTAAACGTCTTTATATTTGATCTGACAAATGTAAACGCACGATGTGTTAATTAAAATATAATCAAATAAATCATTTCTGACAGTAGTTAATATGCATCTGCAATTTGCAAAATGAATTTGTGATTAACGAAGCAATTTCTTTTTCTTATATATCGTTCTACCCTAACGTTCATTTATCAGATTTTTTTTAAATACATTAAGGAATTACGGAGGATACAACTTTTTATGAATTTTACAACTATATTCCATTTAATTGTGTTGCTGTACCTCTAGTTGGAGGTAAAACGGAATAAATTAGTATTCTATTGTATATGTTTACTTCAAGATTCATAAGTAGAAATATTCACTCCACTTTATTCGCGCTAAGGGGCAACTTAATCGCCCAAGCAGACGGATTACTGATTTCTTAACTTTTAAACTTTCAAGGGACATCTTTTTCATTCATATTGCACCTCTGTGGACAAAATGTGAAGAATAGAAATCAGTTTAGGACAATTCCATTTCATTTCATTCAACGAGTTAATTTTAGCTTATACTTAAGGTTTTCTGATAGCTGTTATTAAAATTGTAGGTTTCAAATGTACACCGACTATGTGCATACATTGTACTCCGCGTGAAAAATTGCCATGCATCCCGTTTCTGTTCACATAAAATTGATCGTTAAAGTAGGAATGCATGTCACATGTCCGGGCGAAAGAATTTTATGAATATTTGGTCGGGGTTGCTCCACTTAACGTAGTCGACATTCCAGTTATCATAAATGGCAAACGGTCCTCATTAAGAAATAACGAATTCATATCCGGATGTGTTGCAAATACTGGAGGAATTGCGAGAATTGATTTCACTAATTTTTGATGGACCCTACTTCAATTTAATTAACTGCGACCACTTTAACCGTGTCCTTCTTTTATTTTTTTCCCTCGCTGCTATGTCTACGCAAACATCGACGTTATTTCAATACATCTTAACCACGGAGGCTTGTGGTTTTAATTTTATTAACTGTTGATTGTTGCAGTGCCAATTAAGCATCGGAGCTACGAATGACATTCTATTCCCCCCCCCCCCCTCTCCAAATTATAACAGCGTCAGGAAATATCGAAAAAGCGACAGATAGTCGCTCCAATATTTACGCGAGCAGCCTGTTCCCTCGCATACCTCCGAGATAATCACAATAATTCCGCGCTCGCTGTAGCAGCGTTTTCCATCGCGAAAAGAATGCAGGTCGCATTGTCAAATAAACACGAAGAAGAATGAAATTCCTTGAATTTTTCCGCCGCGACGGCGACTAACGTCGCGCGAAAACTAAAGCCCCTTTCGGACTGCACATTTTGCGTCGACACTTTCCACGGCGCCTCTGAAAGGAACGCTGCGATTTACCAGACCTTTCAAGCTCGTATTCGCCACCAAAATGTTCCTCCTTCAGTTACAGTGTTCTGGAATATTGTACCGTTTTCTTGTTGTACGCGAACGGTTTAATGCGCGATTTTAATAGTATTTTTTGTATTCAGAATCTGTAGAGCATTACTTAGAATGTGGTACTCGTTGATCTTCTGGTATCGTTTGCTTCAGAAACGTACCGTCGAGTGTCCAGGCACAATTGTCGACCCCCTTCTTTCGATTTTTCATCGACGGAATGTCCTGACGAAATCGCTGAATAGCTGGCAAATAAATGACCGCGTCCATTTAAATAAAAAAAAGCTCTGTGTGCAACGACAATCTTCACCACTACATTACATTAACATTAAGCACAAATTAAATTCACCCTATGCATCCAACCCACTATTGATCGAACAACCGTGCGTTCGGTTGTTATTAAGTAAACGCAAAATCAATCGCGCAAAATCTATGGGCGACGAAAGAAATTTCGTTACGGATTGGAAGTCAGTCCAAAGATAACGCGTAGGAATAGGCGCAAATATTCTCCGCGACAAATGTTCGACCACCGATTGTTACGATTGTTAAAGTCTTAATAAATGAAGATTTCCTAACGAAACGCCCGTCTAAACGACGCGAAGCATCAACGCAGATCCGCGTCCCGTCTGAAACATACCCGACACGATCGCGGACACCGACGATCCACTTTTCAGAACCGCGACGCTCCGCGCCGTTCGAATCGTCCTTTACGATCTGGAAGAGCCAGTCGGTGTCTCGCGAGATCTGCATTTTTTGCAAGGTCAACCAGTGCTTACACCCCGACGACAGCATTTGGTCCGGTCGCGGGTCGAATTTCTGATATACCCAGGCGTGGATGATTTTTCAAAGTCTCGCCGCACGGGACGCGTCTCGTCGATCCCTCTGCTCCATTTGCATAACGCACTCCTTCTCGCGATTCGGCGAACACACGGCTCGAAAAGGTGGATAACTCGGCCGACAGAACGCGACCGGCCACCGCCGGTTTGGTCGGCTCTTCTCGAAACGGAAATCTGTTGTTCGGGACACCGACTCGCTTGAATTATTCATAGCGTACGCAACGAACGTGCCGCGCCGGATCGTTGTGAATAATTTATCTATGTAATTGGTGAACGATACCGGCGAGCTGACAGGACGTAGTCGACACGGTGTCTCCCTGTTGCCCTCTTATCAACGGGAACTCATCGAGCCGGTGAAAGAACGGTTGACACTTTTCGGGGATTCCTTTTTACGACAAGGTTGATATTTCAATTTACAAGGTTGCGGGTCGAGAACGGGCGTCCCTGGCCGTGTTTTCTTGTCGCTTGGCGATTGCAAGGATTCGCCATCGAGTGGCGAGCTTTTGACTTCGCGTTTTGACTTTGCACACCATGATTTCTGGGTTCGTTCGGTGTATTTTATTAACTTTCCGGTGACCGAAAGCGTTTCGAGAATATCGTAACGCGTGCGAACCGTCAGTCAGTTAAGGTTCGATAGGGAAGGAAGCGAGAAATGTGGTGAACGTAATTACAACGTCCACGAAATAACCGCACAACTAGTGCGGAATATAAATCGCGAAAACGATTTCGCGCAATCGCTTCTACAATTGCAACGATTTATATAAAAAGTTAAAAATAACGATGACCCATCGTCTCTACTTTGTTCCACGCGTTTACTTATCGCACGTAGTCCAATTAAACGACACTACCTGTGCAACGAAAACCTTTTACTATCTTGCCATTTTTAATTACACGAAACATGTATCATGCTGACGCATCCTTCGCATCATCAATACAGTATAGAATACAGTAAAGAAACAAATGTACAATTGAAAAATGAACAAGGGAACGAATATTCGCAATCGTTGATCGACTTCTGTCGACAAGGAACGATCCAACGATCGAACGCAGCCGTAATTAATCCTACCTGTCGGAATTTCGCGCGAACCGCATTCATCAACCGGTTCGATGTGTCGGTATTTATCGATTGTGCACGGGAACAACGCGTGTCGTCGATCATATTTCTGCGAAGGTGGATTAAGAAGTCTCCCCTGGCACCCCGCAGTTACGAACCGAATCGTCCAGTTCTGTTCCTCGCGAAAGGAAGAGCCATTCGCAATAATATACATTCTGTCTGCGACAAATTCGTGCGATTAATATTTCATTGCGCTCATTAAGATCGTTGTTCCGATCGACCGCTAAGAATTGCACAGCGGAATGATCGATCGGGCCAATGGAGCTTCCTTGTACGATACATTGGTTACATTTCTGTAATATGTCGTGACTTCATTCGTCTCGCGATTTTTTTTTCTTTCGTCGCCGTTTAACCGCCGGGTTCGAGATGTTGCGGGTGCATCGATCGCAGGTGATCGATCCTCGGTCGGCTCGGTTTATCCTGTATTTGAAATTGCTTGACCCGAGCTTCCTTGCTACCGGTTGCGATACGCGTTTGAAAATGTATTGGACACTGTACGGACGTGGGCTAGCTGTGGTTTGTGCCACTTTGGAGAAGTTACGAGCAGACGGTGGATTTTTATGCGGATATTATTGTGGATTATTCTTGTAGAGTGTACATAGAGAACGAGAAGCGGGATAGGTATCTGCTTTGTCGTAAGAAAAGTAAATCCCTCGAATAAAATATGTACGTGTTTTGTTAACGACCAACGGTATTTTTAGAGCGTAGAACATCGTTTGGTTCGAACGCAGCAGAATTATCGGGTACGTCTTTGCATTATTTATTCGGGTCGCACCTTGTTAT
The DNA here is from genome assembly GCA_948146005.1 of Nomada fucata. Taxonomy (NCBI): domain Eukaryota; kingdom Metazoa; phylum Arthropoda; class Insecta; order Hymenoptera; family Apidae; genus Nomada; species Nomada fucata. Next base: position 9,133,363 of record OX411282.1, read on the forward strand.
TTATGCGGAACCCGTGCACAGATTGTTTACCGAAACATTATAAAACGATGTTACAGAATGTTATATATCGTCTGGACAAGGCAGAAAACGATGAAGGTCCCGTGTTTTATTGCTTTGGGTACACAGTAGGGATAATGTATGGCCGATGTGATACAAGATGAACGAAATTTATAAGGTGCAACATTTTAATGAGTTATAATATTACGGATATGCGTAGGGATTTTTCAGGCAACGCCGGTTTGCCTCAGAATATATAGGCACGCGTAAAATTGAAAAAGAACGAGACAAGGAAGCGTGTAGGACACGAAGAAATTCCAGAGGGATTTTATTGGTACTTTAACGACGATGTTGATAAATTGTGCCTTGCGACACAACAAGATCACTAACCTTTCAAGCGTGAGTCAGGGTTCCTGCTTTGGCGTAAAAGCAGATTATGAAAATATTCTGTAGATGGAAGGGAAGTTGGAAAAAATAAAGAAACGTTCCATCAAATATATCAAGCAACATAAAAAATGTATTTTGCATCTCATATACATGAGCAAAAGCTTACTACTAATTTTGTTTCGCATAGAAATCAAATAATATTCAATTAAATTTTTGTTTCCAGCTTAGTTTCACAAATCTACGGTGTATCTTTGAATAATTTGCTCGAATCAAATAATATTTTAATATTTTTATTCCAATAAGTCGAGCATGCAATCTTATTATTTTAATATTTACTTGTGGATTATTGGGAATGATAATTATTGAGACGTGCAATGTATACAAACAATAATTTTACTCCAAAATTCAGTGCCTCTAACACTATTTTATTTATAACAAAGGTGTCTTCCGACACCACCGCATTTGGACGCAAACAACTATGCAAGCTAATAACTACATAATAGTTGAAGAAAATATTTGACATTCCTGTGTATTCTAGTCAATTGAGGGAAAATGATTAAATATAGAAAATAATTTAAAGTCCGTTAAAGTTAAGACAAATCGCACACTATGTGTATAAGCAAAACTTACAGATGCAAATCTATAGTTAATTTACATTTCCCCTTACATACATACATACATACTCGTGCACGTTCATTTCTCGGTCATTCACTATCAGATCTTTCCAGATGATGGTTACTCGACGCGACCCCGTTTGAACGTTCAATCAGTGAATTATGTCCGTGGACGTTTTCTCGTCGTGTCAAGCGCAGCGCCCCAGAACAAAATATCAAATTTCATCGGGACGACAATAATCCGGCCGTATTTCACGCGAAACGATGATCGTGATGTGGTCAGGCCGGCGAGAGATGCAACTGGCATGGCCAGTTTGTTTCATTATAAATATCGCCGCCCAATCTTAATGTCAATCTCTGATACGAGCACGCTACCGTCTTACGTGCGTCGCCGAGCGAAAACGACGAGAACCGTCCGGGGACCGACCGGCATCCCCCCGGCGAGGCAGCAATACTGTTCTGCCGATCGATTAATTATGCAGATCGAACGGACGCGGTAAGAGGCGAAAAGGAAGAAAAGAGAAAATGCCTGGCTATCGTGGAAATGCAAGGTGGCCCCCCCTAAACTGAACGTTAATTGCGGCTCGTGAAAACGGCTTCTACATCATTCGATTCAACGACAGTCGACGGGGTGAATCCCGTTTCCACGGATATCTTTCGAACCTGAGACGACTTGGATTATCGAAGTTAAGACACACGTCGGTTTAGTGCTTAGCGTTGTGAACGAAGTGTGCCCTAATCGTGACGAACGGTTACTGCGTTGATCTCCTTTCTTTTCTTTTATTGCAGCAGTTGACGGGCATCGGACGAATATTTGAAGATAGAGTTACATCGAGGGCGACACAATGTAAGACATGCCACTGGTTGTTTCATTGAATAGCGTTGCAAGGAGGGAAATACTGAATTCACCTTTGCGAAACAGATTAAAGATGGTTGCTATGAAGTTAATGTAACGAAGGTATAATTTAAAATGTAAAAAATATATATTTACGTGTATTTTATTTCACCTACGTATTTATTAGTTGTGTAACAGCGTATCAGCTGTTACGAGGAATTCGTTTTATAAAAACATTTATTTTAATCGTTCGCTAGCTCTATGATAAAAGAAGTATTCGAGAGAAAAAGGATAACCATTTTTATTTTATTTAATAACCAAGATGGATAAGTTAACGGAAGGGGGCTTTGTGCTCAATTCTGATACCGGTTCGAGCAACCTGTCTTTAATGCTATAAAAACTGAGTGACCTCAAGTATGAAATATTGTTGCATCCGCGACATTACGGGCATATTTATCTTACGCAGACTATCGCTTGTATCGGCGTGTAAACGAGTTTTTGACACAATAGCACGTTCAATCAAACTTTTTCGGAGAGCTTGAACGTTACATAGTCACGAATTTATCGAGCTACTGAATTTAAAAATTGAATATAATGGAAACGAAACCTTCTTTTATTGTAATAAGATTGGATAGCTTGATTTGAAGAAATATCCCTTTATAAATTAATTTGCTTTCTAACAGCATCGTTAGTTTTAATGTCTCTAGTGAAAATATTAGTCACTTACATACAGCATCCTAATAAAACATGAATGCATCTAACAAATATGATGCAGCCTATAAAATGTATTGCACAAGAAATTGTACAAAAAAATTTTAAAACGCTGCAAGTATGGTACAAAAATAATCTGACAAAAATTGACTAGCAGTGAGTCTCTCAATACGAAAACTTTTTTCGGTAGTCTCAATGTAGGTTATAAACCCGTATATTTTGAATAATAAAATTTTAATGACTTGCTATCCTATCCATTCTTTCCTATATAAGCAGGAATTTAACTAATCGTTTAAGACGAGTCTATAAAATTTTACCATACCACCGTTCGGTTTATAATCCTTTCATTCACAGGACCATCGGGTGTTATCATACAGATTTTGTCATAGTAATTCATTAAAAAAATGTCAGGTCACCCGTTCTCGCGTTAGTGATCGTTTCACCAATTAATAAATCAGAAATTTGTTCGCACACGGGTAATGTAATTATCTTTTCAAAACTATAACCACGTTTAATCTATGAGAGAAGTATAAATTGTTTGTAATTAATTTTATGCAAACATAACAGAAGAGATAATTATACAGATGTTTGATTGATAGAGTACGAAGACGAAATCATAATTCATAAAATTGAAATATATGTGAACGCACCTGTGCGGCACTGTATTTACTTGATATTTGTATATCAATTCTAAAATACATGAATTGATGTTTACCTTTCAAAAGTACTGAATTTTAGCAGTATCGATAAATTGTTGTAACAGACGGAACAGTAATATTTGCTTGCGAGATGAGTATTATTTTTAGCAACAAACCTTTGCCATTTACGTAACTGTATCTAGCACATCATGCTTTCGCATTTCTCGCGAGAAATAGTAATATATGTATATCGTCGTTTATTCGATCCATACTTACAAAAATAATGTATCCGTAAATAACATTTCCTCTCGCAAACTTACGTTATCCCAACCGTAATGAATACGACCGTGTTAAAAATATTTCCACGTGCGTAATAGTAATTACGAGAACGCAGCAAAAAGAGTTTACTTTTCATTATTTCTTATAACGCGATACTCTCCAACGTGAATCCCTTTCACGTCGCCCTGAAAGCACTTCAAACTGCAATGAGAGCACAATGGCAACATAATATTTGCGAAAAACCACGTAAGCAAACAGCTATACTCGTTGCTATTTTAAGCCCACTGTTTAATAAATTTACAGATACTGACGTTGTCTGCGTAGTTTCCAATGTCGAGACAGGTGTACCTATCTTAATTCATAATCGATAATTGCCAAGTATGTGAATCGTAGTCCGGTTCAATTATCTGTGGACGATGAAGGAGACTTTTAAACGACCGGGCATTTAATATTACCACACGCTGCGAGTAATACAACGCACCAAGTTTTCCAATGGAATCGAAAGGAGCGTAATTGTGCTGAAAGCGGAAATACGTTTTCGCAATTTATATCGAATTTCTTTCAGCTATCTAACGACGCACATTTTCGTCGATTTTTCAAGTATTTTGTCCTTGTGACGTCAATGTTCTAACGACCTCAAGCGGAATTTCTTTACGTCACGCATTACTAGTCTATTGCAATCTCCGTGAACCACGGGTTAATTTTCTGTCCTTCTGTTCGCTGTTAATTTACTGTAACAGGTAGCTCTGATTAACTGCTAATGGCCTCCCACAATGGATTTCTTCGAATTAACCGACTTTTTCATGGACGATAAATCAGAAATGTGAAGAAACTATCTCTGTACAGTTATGTGTGTTCTACGAACGGTTTCGAACGGACGGTTTTAAGTGCAGTGATTCAAAGAAAGTCGATGACGAAGCCATCTCTGACAAATTGTTGCCAGATTAGCATTGCGCAATTAACACCCGCCGCCTTACTTTTAAGCTCAAGTTCTTTCTGCCTTCGGATGTTTCAACTGTAATAATAAAGTTACGCTTCGCAATTTATTTCATTGACGTATTTGAACGTGAATCAATGAATTAAATAAAATGTAATGATACTTATTTTACTCCACCTGCCTCTCGCTACTAAATATAATCTCGTTTTGCAATTACTTCTTAATTTAATGACATGCTTCTCTATTTGTACATTAGTCTCATTTTAAACAAAGAATTATAATACGATCAAGATGAAACTTGAAATCTGTATTTAAAAGATATCACAAAATTAGTACACAGAAATAAAATGGTACAAGTTTGTGGCGTTAAGTATTATAGTGATACAAAAAAAATAACTAATCAGTCATCCAGAATAAGGAAAATCATCTGGGTAACGAAAGACTGATTGGATCATTGACATTTTCTGAATAAAAAATGTCAAGTTCCGTGAACGTTCTCTCAAGGACCGATAGAATTTTAGTTCCGTTCGTTTCAGTGACATCATTTTCCGGTTTAATGGTCACGCGAAGTCGACAATAATTATTGATTCAAATTGGTTTACTGTAATTGTAGTTACACCGGTTCTGCGGCTATGTATTATGATCTGGTTTGACGTAGGCTAACAGAGCACTATTAATTTTAATGCACAGTGATATATAACCATAGAGATACCATTAAATATGATCTTTTATGCTCCCCATTAATAGGTATTTAAGACCGGCAGTTTAAAGAACATACAATTCTATTTTGCAAAGGCAAAGCTTTCTATACAACATTGTAACGAAAAACTAACAAAGCTGACAGAAATATATAAGCAAACGTATCTATGTAAGTATAATATTTTTTCTTATGATGAAAACTTGTTGAAAATCTTCGAAAGATCTGTAACATTTTCTTCACCGTCATTGTGTGATAGTTAATAGAAATACTCATGTTATTATTTAAAGTATGCTCAAAGTGATTTTTATTGACGAAATCTCCGAGCTACTTCACAATGGATAATTAGTACGTACAGCTACCGATTTCCGGTAGCTTTCCCTTCAAGTCAGTCTGGTTGCATATGTATGTGCTACATTGTTCAGAGTAATACCGCATCGCGTTACGTGTGCTCAACAATGTAACGTAAAGCATTTTCAAAGTGAAATATCACCAAATTTGTCTGCGGGACAAGAAAGAGAAGAATGATTGTTTGATAATACTATGCGTACGCCTATTATTAGAGTAAATTAGAAATCTTCTGAGTGTATCGACGGGTAAACTGAAAAAAGTAAATCTATTTTATTTGAGGAAAATTAATAGTCTTGTTATATCATTTGTACTGAATGGTATTTATAAAACTAGAAATGTACTATTATTAAAAGCTGTGTAACGATTCAATCCAAGTACAAAATGAAGTAATAGTTTTTCATTAGTTACTCAAATATAATTGCATAATGAGAATATTAAAATGCGATGAATAAAAATAAAATATTATAATACTAGAATAATATAAAATAAGCAGAATGAAATTAAACAAAAATATTTCGAAGGAACTATAATGGCATTTATGTACATAACATAAGTGTAAACAAATAGCACACAGATATTTCAATTATTTCATCGATTCGAGTAGCCAGAGTGCAAGCGAACTGTTCAAATCTTTCAAACAGCTGTTACTCCGCCGGACTTGCTCGATCGATCAATCAAATTATACATTAATTAGCCTGAGTATAAACATCAACACATTTCGAAATATACAAAGCGTATAAAATGACACTTAATTATATTACACCTGAATATATTTCCTGTATTAGTATGTTAATTTAATTTGTTATTGCAACACCTCCAATCACCTCTAAAAAATATTTTGGATCGACACCTTTACACCTTCCTACATTCTAACAGCGATGTGTATTCAACTAAATTCAACTAATATAAATGATAAAGTGGCTAACAAAACTGTGAACAATTTTGAATTAAAATTTTCACCCGTGAAAACATTACCAATAGCCAAACGATAATCAGAATTCCGGCACCAATATTATTATACCAATACGTTAGTTTTTATCGGTGTAAAATAATTTTGGTGTCTTCTTTCCACAGAAATCTTTAGCATTACCAAAGCGAAATTCCCAAACCAATGTTAGTCACGATTTCACTGGAACTGTGCACGAAATCACGTGAATCAATGAACTTCTTTCATCCGACGTCGACTCTTTCGCTGAGATGTGAAGTGAAATAATTAAACGATTTCTCGTTTCAGTTCGGAAGTTGCGGTAGGCTATGGTTCGATGATTCAGGCGATGAGACTGCAACTAATGTCATAATGAGATAGCCTCTTCCTCGTACCGAAGCTATTAGTGCGTATTATAGACTTTCTCGATGCGACCGTGACTTTAACACGGTTTGATACACGTCGCGACCTTGTCTCCTACATGCTTAGATGACACATAGATGTGGCTGTACTGTACGGAACATATTTTACAGATAGCGATATACAGTTAATTGAGAGTGAATATCAGGTAAGCATGAAATGATAGTAGATAAGCCGACATCGGGATTACGCATTCATTTCGGATGACACGTGTTGCCGATAGCTCGTTAGTTGCGGCAACCATTTTCTTATCAGTGGGGGAAATAGTTTCATAGAGATAGGCAAGTAAAAAGCGAAATAAGTTTGATTCCTTTTGACGACTAATCTGATGCAAAATCAACTTCCCTGTTGTGGATCGATATTTGTTAATACTATACTTATGGTTCACCTTATATATTTTTAATATTTTCATACGTCGAGAAATATATCCTTCGACAGGGCAAAGATGAGCCGTATATTTGATGCGTAGACGAAATTAAGTGTTTTATAGGATATTTGCAAAATGCTTCATATTTTATATTAGCAAACAAATTTGCACTAATTGATTAACAACATTTTATCATTGACATGATAAAATATAATCTGGAATGCAGTATAAATGAGAAATCTTTCGTTGCAACACGGTGTTACTTTGTTCGCTTGCTTTGCACCAGCTCAACCATTCATTCTGCTTCTTGCATTCTTCATACAAGCACAACGTGTTAATTTCTTGTGACATATACATCGTCCAGACCATTAATTCCTATTCGAAGTTCACAGATTTCCATCCTTCGGGCGTGTCGTGATGCTTCTGTAAAAGAAGACAAGAATCAGGGTCCAACATGCAGTTGACTACCACATCTACGTCCGGGTTCAGTGTCTGGTTAATGAGGATACCACACTCGTGCACATTTATCATGCTTTTTCATACGTTTCCCAAGGTTCGAGGAAAATAAAAGCAATAATATTAGTATCGTTATTATTATGATTAAGTGCTTTTTCGGGATAATTGAATTTATTACGCGATTACAGGTCCATCTATTTCTCTAAATCGTTTATTCTGTTTGCAATTAATATTGTGTATTGTTATCATACCAGTAAGAAATTGAAAATTTTAATTAGAACGTAATACCGAAGCAAACCAGAGTTGTCAGAATAATGGGTAAATCATTTCGTATGGAATGTACTGAGTACTTTTATTTTAATGAGAAAAACGTTGGTGTGAGAAATTTAAAACCTTGGTACCTGAGAAATATTCCTTCACCTGATGACGAAGGTCCACGGATCCGTTCGCGTTCGACACAAAGGATGCGTAGCAGGATGAACGGGACTACTTGTTTCCTTTTTTTAAACGGCAGCGAAATCAGCGATAATGCACAGTGGAATGGTGAAGACCCTCAAAATATATTCACGACAGTAACCTTTTCCTTTGGTTGCATTCGGTACGGGCGCACAATACTTCTGCTGTGTCATGTATATCCTTAGGTGTGCAAGGTATGACGTTGAATGTTCGTATCTTCTCATAGCAATTAATTCCAAGTAACTTTGAAGACGTTTCAGGAGAGTTCCTATCGCGCAACTGATTTTTAAATATGTTTCGCACGAAGTCCAGTATACAAATTATCGTGCAATAATTTAAATGTTTTCATTATGAGTTGCTGGACGTTATAAATGTTCAAACTGTACAGAGTGTCGGAGAAATTGTAAGTAAATCCAAAACAGGCTGATTCTTTCAGTGAATGTAAATCGAAATAGCAGAATAAAATATTGAATTGCAATTATGATTCCCAAAACGAAAGATCCACGCATTAATCGAATGATCAATTCCACAAATATTTAAAGTTGCAACTCTCTTTGCTTTTTCATATTACTATTGAATATTAAGCGACTGCGTGTAAATCATATCCGTTTCGATTCAATTCAAGAACGTCATAAGCCAGTTCCTGGCAGAAACCTTTCTCTACGTTTATGATAATATTAACCTACAAGCGTTTTAACTTCGATCACCTGGAAGTGTTCTCCGTTCCCCGTGTTCTTTAAAAAGCAAAAGATTAAAAAAATAATTTTACTAGATGAAGTATTATTAGCCATTTCTTTTGTCCCGTTTGCACCGACACGATTCACGTAATGCACGATGAATTGAACTTCTGTTCGCGTGATTCATCACTCGCAATTGCACACGACGAAACGAATATAACTTGCAGCGGCGTGCATAAGAAATAAGCAATGGGAACAGTGTCTTTGAATAGTGGATTCTCTAATCATCCTGAGCGGACGATACGACGATGGAAATCTTAGATGAAACGATAACGCAGCATCACCTGTGTGCACTGTGTACATTTCGATGCGAACATTGATTCGATCGATTATTATGGCAAACCTTTCGTTCAGCGAGGCTGACAATTTGAAAAGGTGCATCTGATTAAAGGTAGGGAGTGTCGATAAAGTTTTAGGGACACGAACGTTCGATTCCAAAGGTTTGAAATGAGAAGAAAGGCTTGTCGTTATTAATAATTGGAAAAGTATAATGATATGTTAGACAATTAATGAGAAGAGGTATGAATAAATGATTGTCACGTAGCTTCTCTGGTATGTTGCTCTCCTTTTAGAAGGATAACGATTAAAAAGATACGTGGACTATTTTTTCAGGACATTTTAGAAAAGGAAATAATGTCCTTAATCAGTTATGAATAATGAGGAATTTCGTGGCTGTTGTAAATATCATTTCACTAAAGTAACCTTCGTTTGAGCAATATAATGGGCTTTTATAATGGAAAATATAATGGACGAAATGACGTTTAATAAATCTGCCACTCCAACAAATTGAATTACCACTGAACGTACTGTGCAGATTAACTTGATCAAGTGTGCGACATTATTTAACCAGCTAACTTCAATACTAAATATAATAAAAATACTGGTATATGTACTTTTAAACATTACTATAACTCCTGATACTTTTTACATGCTTAGTGCGCCTTTTTTTGTACGAGACCATTATTGGATTCTTTTCATTAGATCCCAAAACGACATCAAAAAGATCTACGTTAATCGATAAGAGCAGTAAATTGAATATTGGGTTTCGTTCTTTGTCGTATTAAAAAAGTAAAAGGTAAAACATCAAGCCTGAAACATCAATAGGAGTTTCACTAAATGGAATCTCAGCGGGCAGTCTTCACTTTCGTCGTTTGTGATTTTATCCGGTTTTCGGATCATTCAGAAAAAACATATAGGATAAGAAAGATCGAATTCCAACAGTAGCAACCAAGAGTCGTTCCAGTTAACGGATAATAAAGGAAGTGGGAGGGGATGGAAAAAATACAGCCGTGCATTTTCTATATTTGTTTAAATCAAATTCGTTGACGTTTATATTGCCTATATCCGTGGATGTTCGAGGATAAAGGAACTAGTTCTTTCACAATCGTGGCTATTAAAATATTCTGACTATAAATTTTGTCCTTTTAGATGAATAATCCTCAACATTTGTTGCAAAACAAGCATTAAATAAAGGAAATGCTGTTTCAAGAACGGCAAGCTCATGGCGGTATATAATGTAGTAAAAATAAAAGTTATTAAGTGCTTGATCGAATATCGCTTTGTTTAAAGTTAGCATTACTTTAGGTGCAAACACATTTGCTATTAAGAACGAATGTGTGCTTCGTTTGATTTTTAAACTTGGGCACCACTTTCTTTTAAATGGCAATATTACAAAGTGTTATCGAAATTTTTTAAATAATAATGATTTTCATTTATACAGAAGCAAGCTTTTTACAATACACATATCAACAGTTTTCAGATACACGAAAAATTAATATTTACAGTTAAGAGATATGCTCTGCTAGAAATAACTCTGCAGATATTTCTCAAATATTTCACATTCTTCTAACTTTGCATCTTAAAAATGCTTTGACAGTTCCAAAAATGACTGCAAATGTGACAAAGTAATAAACAAAACTGTTCGATGAAAGACCTAATGAATCAGTACAACAAAGAACTTCGCTAAAATATGAAATAAAAACACAGAATATAGCCTGAATTAATTATGTGTAAATTATAAGGGAACTTCGGCTAGAGTAAAATATTTCTAAAATTCTTGGCCGCGCTTGTCGAGGACGAGCTCCAAAACAAGATGCGACATCTTTGTTGGCCATTTTCGACGGGGGACACCGACAAAGGGAGGCCATTAGTTCTGTCCTAGTAAACAGGACGTTATCTTACTTTTTAAAACTTGCAAAAAATTCCTGACAAGTCGGACAAATCCAAACGGCTGCGATGCAAATGATACTTTACGAGTTGTCACACTTTCCCTTGACACTGAAATTTACGTCGCCGACAGAGTAGAACTAGAAAGATTGGAATCCTAAAATGGAACTGCCCCCGTTAGTCCAGTTTCGAACGACACGGCGTTGGATAGAAAAAATGTTATCAATCAATATTTATTCAACAGTGAAATGAGGTGCATAAATTAAAGTGTCGCTAAAAGATTGAAACAAGATGAATTTTAATAACGTCGAAACGAATCCAGCAATTTCAATGAAAATTTAAACCGCAGATAATATGTAAATTGGTCACAGAAATATTCATATATTCACAGACAATCGTTGTCAAGTGTGTAATAAATTAATTAAACTAGTTACTATTATTCCCAGGCTGAAATCTATTACCTATCGATTGATCGACCGTTTTCGTCAAGGCGAGGAACAGTGGACAACAAATTTCCCAGGACCTTTTACAAAGCAGTCAGAATTACAGTGTCTACTTATAATAAAAAAAAACAAAAGCGCTGCTCTCCCTGCGCCAACTAATTCCTTATATCCCAAACCTTCGTCTTAAACCTGACGCGTCAACGCCAGCCGGGACTTCAATGCACAATTACCGAACCAACATTTAACATTTAACAAAAGGCGACACTCGGAATTACCCGCCACTCCGCAGCAAACCAATCGCAACGGATACCCACGAATACTTAAACATCATTCACCGCCAATTACAGTCCCGTCATCATTAGTCCCAAATGAAGCCAATTCTCGTTCGTCTCGAAGCATCGCCTCTCCTCGCGACCGTTCCCCTCTCACCCTCGGGAATTAAGTCAACCCGCTCAAGAAATTGCCCGCTCGCCCCGACGGATTAATACCGCCGACGAAACAACGAAACCAACGAAACCAACGAAACCAACGAAGAGAAAAACAAAAAGAACCAAACGACCTCCCTCCCCTCCGCTCTACGTGAACGAAAGGTACCGAAGAAAAGAGTCGGCAAACGCCCACCGCGCTCGCAGCCGTGTCCTTAATCAAAGCCTTATCTCCGATACACAGCAGCCAACCTGTAATATTCGCGACGCGGCGTGTCGGTGCCTTCGTTCGAACGGCGGCCACGATTTACTGCCACCCGATAGCGCGGCGTAATGCATTCATTATATCGGAAACTGCACGGGCCGCGGGTGGACAAAAGTCAGCGGTTACCCGAGATGCTATCCGGCCGTGCAGAGGCAGGGGGTGATTTTTGAGGGACGCGTCGCATCGTGGCCACGGGACCGCGGCACTCGGCGCGGAGATACCTATCCAGGTGTCGGGCATGCCCGTGTGCCGACCCCGTGGCCGGCTGCGAAACAATGCCGCCTTCGAGGAACAATGCAGCGAGATATGCCTAGGTCGCGACTGACCTCCAATATAAAGCCGGCCCGTTTGCGCGGCCGAGAGGAATTCCGAGCGAGCGCGACGGGGGAGACCGGCGCTGGTATCCGAGCAATGCAGATAAGGGGAAAATTTAGCGACGCGATCGCGGGTCCAGCTTCGACGTACCCTCCGCTTTCCTGGAGGGAGGAGAATGCGAGGCGACGCGACGCGGCATCGGCGATCGTTCGAGTGGGAAACGTTAGATTCCACGGGGAATCGGTGTGCACCGGTGACCCTCCTATAACACGGTGGACAGGTTCCTGGAAAATTCCCTGTTACGTGAAAACGTGTTACAGGCGGACAAAGGACCGGCGGTTTAGCGCGGTGATACGACGGTCTTTCTTTAATGAATTAAAAAGTAGAAAAGAAACATTAGTGGGAAGATACGTACGTAGAACCGCGTTGTAAGTAACCGTATTGTTACTTGCAACGCGGTTTCCGAAGACTTCTGATCGTGTTAGAGCGAAACAGGGTCGCTGGGTACCGCGTTATCGGAGGGTTACCTGTAGTTGATTCGGAGTATGGGATGTCTGGTTGGAGCAGATGGGTCGTTCCGACTGATTGGAATTGGAAGGAAATGAGAGGTGATTTGATGTCAATGCTAAACGGGGACAGGGGTAATCCTGTTTTTTATTAATCTTTTGGGATACCTTTTATTTTTTTAACAGGCGGTCGACGTTTTTAATGATCTTTTGTTAAATTGTTGGTAAGGTAGAGTTTAATATTTGCGTGAGATTTATTGAATATGGGAATGAATGTATGGGGAATTATTAGGTCTGCCTGAAAGTTCTGTCCGTTTTTGAATTAAAAGAAAATAATATAGTTTCAATACATTTATTAATAGTTACTCAGTATTATAATTTCCATCGTTACTAACGCAATTTGAAAGAGCACATATTGAGAAATACAATGGCACAAAGTAGTATCCAGTTCGGAACTTTTCGGTAGACCAAATATTTTATTTGCATTGTCGGTTAAAGTTTGGTCCAACTATTACTTTGCAGATAACTGAACTTGATGGTGAAAATTTATGTGGGAATTTATTTTATGGCTAAGGAATTTGTATCGTATAAAATGTACAATTCCAATAGTAATATGTAATGAGATAGCTATAAATAAAATGTTACAATGGCTTATATCGCAGTTGATTATAAAGATTGAGATCATCTGATTCACTGTTCTTAATTTTCTTCAAGTGTCCAAAGGAATTCAAACAGGACACCCACATTCTCAATGCACAAGGTGAAACAAAAATCACGAGAATATGTAGCAAATGTTGCACTACATTTTCCACAACATACTTTCTGCGTCATGCATATTGTGTTATTTAAATGATTGTACAAAAGTTTATCGTTTAGACGTACATCTTTCAATATATTGTAATTCGTCCGAATTTCCCAATCTAAAAACAATAATTGCACTCAGCAGTCCGATGGAATTCCGCCTCGTGTATTCCGTTGACGATCGAATAATGCATGCTCCTGTTCGAAATTCTGTTCGCGTGGAAGCCGACCAAGCCAATAAATCGGCAAACGGCAATATTAATTTTCGAGCTGAGTGCAAACGCAGCATCTGCGTTATCTTCGCTGATTCGCGAGGAAATATCGTTTCGCGAAATTCAGTCGCACATTGTGCTTGGTGACTCCTTTTTTCTCCTCGTTTGAACTTGTATTTATACGGGTTGATAATGCAACATGATTCCTCCTTTAGAACGAATCGACGACTTCAATTCCGCAGATAATCGAACAGAAGATTCTTCGATTCTCCTCTCGCATGCGTTATGCGTTATCTGCCCTTGGTTAAAAATGCGCAGGAGGAGGCCAAACCGTTCCAAACGGTATTATATTGTTTCTTAGAATGAAGCCTCCGATCAACGGATGATATTATGTTTTATAGTTTCGACGTAAATTCGATTAAATTACGCGCGTATGAATATCAGCAGTATTGTAGTTTGTCGGAAAAATGTACGCGTAAAATACTTTTAATGGCAATAATACATTTATGCATACGCACAGTGCAATTGTGATATTATATTTTGCAGAAATAAAATTGCATCACTGCGGGTACCTATATTTAAAATATATAAATAGCTAAGATTTTATTTAATTTGGCTAGAATTATCAATATTTATTCCTATTAATGTATATCTTACAGGCGAAGAAATTGTATTATTAAAAATGGACAATTCAATACGTATTGCGTACATACATTGCATTACAAAAGGCTTTACATGTTTGACTTATCTATCGTTCGAACATGTCTTTTTTAAACGATATTGATTCACCGCTCGACATTTCGCACAAAGTAAAATCAAGATGCAGTAAATCTCTGAACGCCATTAATGTTGCACGCGTCAGCTTAATTTGAGCGAGTTTCGTTATTTACGGGGTAAAATGGCAATTTTTCAGCTTAAGTGCCGGCACAAATTTCCATAACGTGCCATTACAGCTCATTCTGCTTTGAAACGCATTCCCGTGTCCGCCGCGACAGGTTCGCAACTGCTACACATATCTTGAACACGCTAGGTCGATGTTTGCATTTCGATTCAGGGCCGAAATTTGTTATTATAAACATATTCATACTTATCCCTCGTTTCCCCCTTCGAGTGCGATCGTGTATCTAAATTATGGACTCCTCTGCATAATGCAGTACACCGCAATATAATAAACGTGTATCATGTAGCACACACATTACGCTTCTGAATGAAACACCGCACCGAAAACGACGGGGTCGTAAAACACGTCAATTAGCTCGATATACAATCACGCAGGTTTAATTAGTACGCATTCGGGACGTCGCACAGTGTTCGAAATGGCATATTCAGGTGGACAAAATTCGGAAAATTTATTTTCTAATTTCGAAAAAAGAATTGTTTCGATGTAAACTAGAATAATCATACATTAAAACTCTAGAATATTAAAACGTTAAACCCACTGGTTCAATGTTTACACAGCGGTCAAAGTACGACTTCCAGCAAACAATTTTTGGGGAATCGATCGTGTACATTTCTTTGGTCAACAGAAATGGTCTGCAATGTTATTAAGATGCATTTTTGTTCTAAAGTTTTGATGGATTTAGCATTTCAAAGCATTCAGTTTACCGTAAATAACATTAAATTATTAAAAACTTTTTTGTATTGCTGTATATCAAAGTTCTAGTGAAGAAATTCTTAGCAATTCTTAGTAAAAACTGAAATTGTGTTATGATTCATCAGTCCTGGAAAATATGCTCCAAGCGACTAGGCGCACTAAAATTAAGCGTACCAAAACTACGGACTATAAGCTTTCGTTTAAAAAAAAGTTCTACCTGCAAAAATTTGCAAAGTATGCCGAACGACAAACCTAACTTTAGCGCTCACGGACGGCGATAAGCACTTACCCTTAGCTTTTGACGCTCCCAGACATTTGAATAAACTTGGATATAATGGAATAAATTATAATGAAATGAAATGAATTATGTTTTTATTCTGTCCTCTATTTAAGTGCAATACGAATTTTCGTTTTCATGTAATTTTATGTAATTAGTAATATTTTTATGTTATTAACATTTTCAGTAAAAAATAATAACCTCAACGCGAAAATAATTTGATTTTTATTAATAAAATACTCATATAAGCGCAAAGAAACAAAAAAATAATTTTTTCCACTTAAATATGCCATTTCGAACACCGTGCGTCGTTCAATTTCTAACGTAATACACAGCTCACGCTCCGATTCGATCCCTCGCCCGACGAAAAGTACAATCGAATTTGCCCAACTGCGAGCCCATCGCCTCCTCCTCAACGTCGACACCCTCGAACCGACGCGCTGTACAAATTTCAAAATCGAAACGCGATTCACCATTTGAACTCGAGTAAACCCGTCGACGGTATGGCTCACACGAAGCCCCCGCTACGGTTACAAATTGCCCATCAATACCGAACCCGGACCACCTAATTAACCCTTGTATCATTCACGAATCACCACGCAGCGATACAATGGAATTAATCCAACGCATCTCCATCACTGTCCGCTCCGGCAACGCGAAGATACAACGATCCCCCCACTCAATTCCGCTGCTATTACCGTTACACCTGGCCAGATCCACGGAACCACGTACCTCTATCGATAAAACCGTGCCGGGTACCTGTCGGCCGAATTTGTTCCCCGTGAAAACCGTTGGACACGTTAGGTGCGGAAAGCTGGGCATCCGTCGGGCGTAAATTCCGAGCGGGCGTTCGTGAAGCGTGCGCGAGTGCGCGCCCACACACGCTCGCAACCAGCCCATTCCCGGAGACTTCGATGCGTGATCGCGAACGAATTCGAGAGCCGGGGACGCTCGTGACGCGTGGAAAACTGGCAGGATCCTTGCGCTCTTAACTCGACGAAGGTCGTCCCCGCTCGTGCGCAAGGTCGGTTATTCATCCGCGCTCGTTGCACAAGGATTTCGTTAAATTGCTTTGTACTCCCCGGTAGTCGTCGTCGTCGCGGCGCTCTCGCGACGTTCGCGGGAATACCGGAACGTTACCGTACCGCGATTCGCCGAACGCGAGGATCGAGCGAACCGCGGTGAAGATGACGTCGAAGCGGAACGACGTTTGACCGGTCCCCTCTGAACTCTCGCCGGATTCTCCCGTCGCGTCGATTGAGATCGCCGGGTCGCAATTACGCCTGATTTCGCAGGACCCTTTCCCCATTTCTCTTGTCGCAGAAACTTGGCACCGGGCGTAGTTTTACGAGGCGAAACCAGTTTCGACGACGCCTCGCGACGATTTCGTTCCGTCGCGAACTCTGCGCCGTTCCTGTTCGCGTTGTTTTGTTGCGTCGCGCGGCGCGAACCTGCAGAATTTTCGCCAGCGAGCAGCGCCGATCGATTTCGTTCGTTAGGCGAGACCGTCGATGACGAGCGAACGTCGTTCAATATTATATCGTTCGGCGCACGGTTCCGACGGGCCTGAATTTATTTTACGTCGATTTCTTTTTTTTGGGGAGGGGGGGGGGAGGGGTTTAAATGGCGTTCAATTTATGCCCGCAATAAAGACGTCGATCACGATCGAGAGAAGAACTGCACTTTGCACGAAAACGTCTCCGAACGTCCTTCGACCGACGCTTTACGCGTCGAGATTTGAAAATGGTCCTGCCGGTTTTATGGTTTTCCGAAAGCATCCGGTGAGTCATCCCGACGCCTCGAATGAGATAGTTACTTACTTCGGGGATTCGAGGAACTATCCAATAACTTCCAGAGTTACGGCGAATAACTTGTACGAAACGAGCGTTAACAATTTTTTTCCGCCGCGCAGCATTTCAGCGAATAACATGCCTTCGAAATACAATGCACTCGCGTACACCTTGGAAGGAATTAACAAATAATGAAGGCCCGACGGTGGTCAAATCGAAATCCTCCTTCCTCGTGGTAAAATGCACTCTCGATTCCCAAAGATGAGGGAAAACGAGCGCAACGACGCACAATTTCCACGACCTACCGTTGCGTTAAACACCGTTTTGCTCTCGAAATCTCTTTATCGCGACAGAAGAGATTCCGCGAGCGCGATACGCGCGCATCCGAGTCCCCTTAATCAAACGCTCGATCAGCCCGGTGTTTTTCTTCGACGTGCATCGCCGCGGAGGTTCATCCTTCGGATGGACCCATTAAAATTCAAGCAGCCTGTCCCGGCAGGCAGCTCGCTTCGTCGTCCGTGACACGGCCGTTGCAATTAAGCGCCCTCGATCGGCCGCGCTGGAGACGCGCCGTCGGGGAAACGAGCGAAGGGAATCGCTGAAAAACCGTCGTTAACCGTTTCGTGGGCAATTTGCTCGATGATGCTCGCGGGGTTCGCACAGGATTGCACGAAAAGGCGGACATTAAGGGCACGTGGGCGGTATTTTCGCGAGGCGGAGCTCGCAGCCTGCACTTTTGCCGGGCGATCTCGTCCGCGAAAGTTCGCACGGCGGCCTTGATCTCGCGGCAGCGATCGTCGCTCGTGCAATTAACGCGCGTTCGAGGAACGACGGTCGTCGGTTCGGGAAACCGGTGGGAGGAATCGCGCGAATTGGAAACGCGATCGGTCGCGACGTATGTGCGTACGTTGACGTCGCTCGACGAACGATCGCGCGGCGTTAATCGACGCGACTCCCGTGCGCGACCTCGCGACGTCCGCCGCAGGTGAACAGTGCTTGACCTTCGTTTGTTTCGTTGCGCGGAAGCCCGATGTCAGGTGGGCCTGTCCCGCGACGAACGCAAGTTCGGAGGATTCGAGAGGTACGTTCGGAGCGCGAAACGTTCGACATTTGCGGTTCTCCCTTTTCTGCGCCACGGGGAACGTAATTGCGATCGCGCTCGATTAATCGAACTTCGATTTGTCGGACGCGATGGCAATTATTTCGCGCTGCATTTGGGAATTGTTCGACGCGACCGAGGAACGGGATTGCGGCGTTGGTTGATAGGACTGATAGGATTTGCGTTGAGTTTCCAGTTTGCGGTCTCCCGTAGACATTGCAAGGGATGTAAGGCAATTTTTACGATACATTAATGCCCGTGCTGCGAATATAGAATTATAGCGAATATTATAACACAGTGCGCGTTAAGTTTCATTTTCGTTGCATAAAGACTGATTGATCTTTTTTACGACCATACTGCTCGATAATCAATCGCTTCCGAACGGCTTCTAGCTGTGCCGCACTTCGGATTTCGCGATACCCACGGGAAATTCACTGTTACGCGTCGAACTAATAAGTAATCCGAGACATTGGCGCAAAGATTTACTATTTACTGCCGCGATAATAATAATGTATTTCACGGGGGCAATGTTTATTACCAGCTCCCGATCCTTGTTATATGCAAACATGATTAATCGTGCGCTACTTAACTTCGGAATAAAGTGCCGAGTACGAACAAGATTGGAAACAATTCGAAGGATAAGCCTCGGCTGTTCGCCACCGGAATAACGTGATATTGTCAAGGCGCAATGAAATATAACATTATAAATTGTATTGAAATTCCCCCGGATGAATGAGGCGCACCGAATCCGCGTCGTAAACGGGCCGAAGCGTTATTCGGGCCGATCGGGAAAGTTAATTGCGACGCAGCTTTACGCGAGCATATAAAATGGTTAAGAGGCGTTAAGGGTTGAAGGTGACAACGCGAACGTTTTATTGTTCCACGAGTCTGAAAGCGCGAACGATCGGGAACGATGGAATTACGTTCGCCCCGTAATTTCACTTTCACCTATACCGCTTCGATTAGAACGAGACGAATTAGCGCCGTTTAATCGCGTTACGGTTAACGCGTCGGTGTAATATGTTACACGCGTGTTCACAATACTTTCTCTTGCTCCGTTGCGGACGGCGACGAAAACTTAATCGGACGTGAATATCACGGTCACAGCTTTGGCGCAACGAACGAGGTGAACTAGTGCTGCGGGGAGAAAAAGAATCGCGATGCCGATCAGGTCGTTGCTATGCTTGATTTGTTAGCAACGGTGGTAACCGGATGGTATAACAATCGCGGAAGAAAATTTTCGATAACGACGGAGAATTGGGTTCGCTATTAATCGCGCGGCACGTCGTCGACCCTGGTGCAGTTTCCTTAGATGCAGCTGCACTTTGCTCCGGTTCCTATCCCATTCGCGGTTAGCGTTATCGATAAGCAAGAACATTTTTCGCACCGCAGGATAACCGTCAATCGAGTATAATTTTACACCGGCTGGTGTATTCGTAAATATTCGGGCAGGTTGTTGGTTCGATTTAAATGACCGGTATAGCGTGCGAGCGATTGTCTCGAGTGTCGATTCTTATAACACTTTCGTTCGACTCGGTTCGGTGTTATTTCACATCTCGTTTCTTGTGAAAAGTCTTTCGCTTGGTATTTGTACACGCACGGCACGCGCCCAGAACCGGCGCGTTTCGAGCGAACGCTCTTTTAAATTCGATCTATTAACGCTATTAAATTCTGGGGCAATGTGAACTCGCTTTCGAAGATTTGCCTAATACCGTTTCGCGTACCATTTGGAATAAATTGTATGTATCGTGTGTCTGGGTACATTCGAAGCTATGTAGCGTTCGTTGGATAGAAAATTAACACGTTTCAACGGCGAGGTGGGATGTTTAAGTCTCATCAATTTGCATTGAATATTGTTGATTTCCGACGAAACGAAATCAATTTAATAGTCTAATTTTAGACATTTTTATTCCTGCAGCTGTATATCTAAAATTCCATTTTGCACGCGAATAAAAAGTTGAAAGATTGCGTTTCGAATGTTGTTCTAGTCTATCGCGCCCGTTTCAACGGGCCAGGAATAACAGAAGTGTCCGATTAAAATCAACGATCACGAACTTCTAGAACTTAACGTATTACTAATCGATAACGAGTACGTACGGTTATTATAGTATAGCGCAAGACTATGTCAGTTGCTGCCAAAGTATAATTTAATTTAGATATTAACTATTTTCCTATATCGACTTCCTCGTAGTCGATATCTCGCGAACGCTGCGTTCCCTTCTTCACGACAGACCTGTTTCGAACAAAGAAGTCAAGGCACGATTGTAACCCGAAGCGATCCTCGAACGGTACACCCGACCGCCGTGAATGTTTAAAAAAAACCTACAACAATTCCTTGTATCTTCACCATTTTAACAAAACCTTTTGCACCGCACCGATTCTCCAAAATTACGATAGGTTTCGTTACTATTACGTTTACGTTAGACGCACTATCAACACGAGAGTGGTTGAACGAACATTAAACAGAGATACACAAGTGCCATTCAGTCTTATCCAAAGTCCTCGTAAATTGCTGCAACGAAACGCGCCGATTAATAATTTAAAATCACGAAATCCCAAACCAGTCATTCCGGCTGGCTCGATAGTTCCACCGTTAAGAACGGCCTGCCAGCGACCCAACGTCACCAACCCCAATCGACAAATTCGTCTCACGTGCCGTCATAAACCACCCCCGCTTCGTCCAACCCGGTTCACTAGGAATCCGCGAAACCCCCCCGTCAACGTTCCCCGCGATCCCAAATTCCACGTACCCGCCGGGCCGACCGCCGCGTAGCTTCGCATGCCGTCCGTTCTCGACGATGACGCGCACCACCTTATCACACCCCAGGGGTCGACAAGGGGGCGTACGACTCGTCAAGCCGATCCTCCCGGCGGCGTTCCGGTTAGCCGCGGTAAAATCGTAGGGAGCACACGGTGGCGGAGGTTGAGAATCGCGTGTTAGAGAGAGGGTAGAGAGGCGAGTAGAGGCGATCGGCTCTCTCGGATCAGCTGTGAGAGCGGCGTGGCGCCGTGTGCCGCGGCTCTGACCCGCTGTCAGTTGCCCGAGCCCTGTGCTACGGTTAGGACCGTGCAATCGTCACCTTTTAACGAGCACGAGGCAAGCTCGCGGAATCCTCGTAGCGAACGATCGGTCTGTCACAGCCTCGTCGATCTGGTCCACGTTTGCCAGCCGCGTACACCGCCGACGATTCCAACGGCCGATCGAAACGCGACGCGAGCCGGATTCGAAGGAACGTTGCCGTTCAGCGAGCCGCTCTTCCCGTCTCAGGATCGATCATTCTCAAAAAAGGTGATCGGATACACCGTCGATCGCGTCCCGTTCGATCGATGCTCGCGCGTCGAGGCGCGCCGTCGTCTGTAAATCGCGACCGATAGACGACCGGGAGGCTTCCCGACGATCGGGAGCCGGGAGCTTGGAATTGCTGTTCGATCGACGGGGATTATTGTCGTTGTTGTTGTTGTTCCTCGAGTCTCGTTCGCGTTGACGAAACGCCGACACGGGCATCGTGGTGGTTTTTGTGGTGGAAAAGTGGTTCGCGATTAATCGAGGAGAGGCTCGACGGAACCGGAGGGCCGCATGCTTCGCTGACGGAGTTTCAGGATGGTCTGGTAAAGGAGGCGCACCGGCGGTTCGATTGCGAGAAATGGCGTGCGGAATATCGTTCGAAGCGACCGCCACGAGCACGGTACTTTTCCTGCTGGTGAGTTCACGTTTCTTATGGAGGAATCGTCGCCCCCGTAACGCGACCGGTGATCTATTTTCGTCCGCGGATCGCTTTATTAGGTTTGATAAGACGTCGCATCCGTGTAACGTGGCACTTTCACTTTTTACGCGAGATCCGTCGCGACCGCGCAAGCTTCTCGCGATAATGAATTAGTTGGTCGTTCGTGGCCGAGGAAATTTGCGACGGGTTTCCCCGACGCGCCCACCATGGAAACTTTTGTCCCGGGTGATACATTTCGGCGACAGGTCGCCGATTGTCATCGCTTACGATGGGAGATTCCATTGTGGACGCGCTCGGAAGATGGACGATTTTTAATCGATTATTTAAACCGGCCGGTCGACGAGTTTATCTAGTTTATCTGGTCGTTCGGTGTGAATGTTGAAAATATCGCGGACAATGTGCATCGTGCTTTCGGGATGCATCGTGCTGCACAGGTAAACGTTATGTTCGGTGACAGTCACCTGTGACTCACATAATTTCCCGTGCTATCCCGTTCTGCATAATTTTATCCGCCAACTGTCCGCCCGTGGCAGATGAATTAATATTACCAATTTAACGAGAGCTATTTCACCTTTGTTATTGTACACGCTGGACGCAAATCGCGCACCTTGAGAAACGACAGCGTTTACAGAGAAACCGTGACATTTCCTTCTGCGATCTCAACGATACACTCGTGACACGTTTAATAACAGCTTTATGCATTTTTTACTAAATGAATTTAGGTCTCCGCTTGTAATGCAAATGATTTGTCCGGTCGCACAGGAGCGTAATTAATTCAACAATCGAAAAGCTGCGTTTCGAATTGAGACGCTGCTTTGTTCCTCCTGCGCACGGTGATTCTATTGTTGACAAATGAGCATACTTTCTAGCAGCGCGACGCCAATCGTGCGCGCGTTAAATCTATTGACACTGCGCTCGAAGATTCTCGATTTAATCGTTCGCAATACCGTCCTCGCTAGAACGAACTTTGACGACAGTCAGAGCGACAATAAGCCAAATGCGTTCATTGTTAAATTTAGCATTTACAAATCGTTCCAGAGGCTCGCATAAATACTCGTTCTCCGACGAACAACCAGTTCACGCTCCGGGAACATTAACCCGAATAGTAAAACTCTAAACGCGGCTCTAAAATGTGACAAATTGTTGAATATCAAACAACCCGGAGCTGTTACGAAGCAGCAAGCACAGCCGTTGCAACAGACCCATATTTAATCGCAGCCGAATCGCCGACGCCTTTTCGACGCACAAAATAGACGCAGAAATTAACACCGTTCCACGAATCGCGTTTAATTTCTCCTCCCGGTTCCCGTTTCAAAAATCCCCTCGCCTTCGTCCCGTCACCCCCAAGAGGAAGAGTCCGCCGACGCCTCGGCGACGATCAAAAAAGTAATTACAACGAACCCGTGAACATTAACCTTCGCCCGACCCAAGGAACCTGGACGTTAGCGCACCCGCGAGGCACGCTTCCCCGCACGCAAACCGTGACATTTCCCCGGTCGATTTCATCGAACGTTGCCTCACCGCGCTTGTAGTCACCGACGATCCTGCAACGATGTTACGATTTCGCGCCGCGTCGCGTCCTCGCGGCGATTAGAAACCCCACCGCCTCCACCCCGGGTTCTATTCTGGTTTCTCGCAAAAACCGATGCGTGCGAACCGAACGAGCCCGGTGGCATTCGCTCGCACACCGTGGCGATGGATGCAGGCCGGCGTACGCGCACGGCTAGAGTCAAGGATACGGGCGTTATCTATCCGGTGATTGGTATACTTAAGGACGGGATAGGAACGAACGAACGTCGCGAATCGCACGCGCGTCGTCCCCGGCGAGCGTTACTTTCGTTATGCAAGCGTGGAATGTTAAGTCGCCGTGGGGCCCCCCGATCCCCCACCCCCAGGAAGATTATGCCCAGACGCTTCGCCTTGTGCAATAGAACCCGCGCAAGCCTATCCGAATGTGCTGTTTTTTTATTTTTTATTTTTTTTTTTTGTCTTTTGCCTCCGATGAAACTCTGTCATCCCGGTGGAATCGGGGAAAGGTCTGATCCGTGACGAGCGGTGTCTTTTCATGCGGACGAAGGTCGATTTCGATCCGGTGGCAGTAAAACGTATCGAGAAGGAACGAGAGGTGGGAGGGGAGGGGAGGGATTCTTGCCTCCTTTTCGTCGAACTGAACGTTCATTTCGGTGCTTCTGTCGCGGTAAAGGATGGAAAAAAGAAAGAGGGAGGGACGGATACGTGTAATTTGCCGCGGGAATTTCGATGACTGCACGCGTTCGTGTTTCACGAGGAAACGAGTGGTCGAGGGACTGGAAGCAGGATGTCTGTGAAAGTCGTCTAATAATTGGGCATTTTCGGTGTACAGGCAATGCACCGTTTGAGTAATTAATTTGAGCCGCGGTTGCGACATGTTCACTTTCATGTGCGATTTTTAGTCCGCTTTAGTAGCGCACGGTTTCAGAATGTTGCACAATTTGCTCCGAAATTGGGTCCTTCGGATTCGTGCGCGGCTTTAGATAGTTATCGAACGAAATTCGCAGAGTAGCATTTTGGAGCAACAAGATTCGTTCATTTTACCTGATTCATTTACTTGTTTATTTTTATAATTTCTTTTTAACGATGCATTTATTTGACGGGGTTTACTCTTTATATGCTATAAACAGTTGGTGAATTTAATTTTTCCATACCTTGCTTCGGAGTAAAATAGCATGCAGCATTCGTTCTAATGAAACAACATTTAGACGTAATGTTATTTCTCTGGAAAAGGGCAGATAACAAAAATTGAGTTTGTTAAATTTACATAAATTTAAATTCAGTTTAACTTTTATTTAAATATTCCTTTTAATTCAAGGAAAGTTCAGAAATTTCGTGGCACGACTTGAATAGCAATGCTTGTGTGCAACACATTTTGTGAAAGCATTTATAAGTTAATGACGTTTCCTATAACTGTATTAAACAAAGGGAAATTAATGGAAAGCAGTTTTGCAATAATGAAATTGAGTCGAGAGATGGTCAATTAATTCTTAATAGCCAGTCAATTTGAAATAAAACAATGTACATTATGTAACTGTATGTGGCAATGCGTTCTCTCCAGTTTTGCTCACATTTACCGCTAAATATGTTCAAACCTATTGTATATTCTTTCCACGTATTGCTCGAAACGCCAGTTCACAAATTTTGTACGTTGCACTCACTTTCCCTACACGTATTGAAAGAATATAAATCATTGTATTACATCCTCAGGAGGGTAGAATACACTGCAACACACTTTTTCGTATTTCGTATAAAACTTTTATTTATTATTTATTATATATTTTATATATTCTTATGGAACTTGTGCGTGACATTAATAGATTTTAAATCTGTTTTTCATTTGCAGTGTAACCATTCAATATGTTATACAATTAACGATACGATTATAATACCCTTGCATAAATAACATTAGCTCTCCATTCAATATACGTTTACCCGTTTCTTCTATACAACAAACGGCACGATACAATTGCTCAATCCTTAACTACTAAAGTCATCATCCTCTTACTTCGTTTCATTTGTACCCACACATTTCTAATTATTCGCGAACAAGGAAGCAGACATTAAAGTGATCTTTAAGAACAAACTTTACACGTGTAGGTACACTGCACTCTCCATAAACTAATTAATTCAATTAATCTCCACGGCGTAGTACTAACTATTAAATAACTCTCAAAGTATTGCTTAATTCGTATCGGTGAATTGCTACTAATTACGCTAACACCTATAATTTCAAATCGCAATGCAGTCTACGCGAAATTACATTTCACCCGGATGAAAATCTGTTCAACAAAATTCACTGGACCAAAATCTCAAAGTTTATCGACTGGCCCAGAGGATTCCACTCCAATTCAAACCAATTAAATCAAATCGTAATGCAACCTATATCGAGATAACATTTCACCTTAATAAAAATCTATTCAACAAAATTTACTGAACCAAAGTCTCAGTTTATCGACCGTACTAAAAGATTCCACTCCAATTCAACTCAATTAAATCAAATCGTAATGCAACCTATATCAAGATTACATTTCACCTTAATAAAAATCTATTCAACAAAATTCACTGCACCAAAATCACAAAGTTTATCGACTGGCCCAGAGGATTCCACTCCAAATCAATCCAATTAAATCAAATCGTAATGCAACCTATATCGAGATTACATTTCACCTCAATGAAAATCTGTTCAACAAACATCACTGGACCAAACTCTCAAAGTTTATCGACTAGCCCAGAGGATTTCACTCCAATTCAAACCAATTAAATCAAATCGTAATGCAACCTATACCGAGATTACATTTCACCTTAATAAAAATCTGTTCAACAAACATCACTGGACCAAAATCTCAAAGTTTATCGACTGGCCCAGAGGATTCCCCTCCAAATCAACCCAATTAAATCAAATCGTAATGCAACTTATATCAAGATCACATTTCACCTTAATAAAAATCTATTCAACAAAATTCACTGAACCAAAGTCTCAGTTTATCGACCGTACTAAAAGATTCCACTCCAATTCAACCCAATTAAATCAAATCGTAATGCAACCTATATCGAGATTACATTTCACCTCAACGAAAATCTGTTCAACAAACATCGCCGGACCAAAATTTCAATTTATTCCACCGACCCGAAAGATTCGACTCGAATTCAAATCCAACCTTTCCACGATCCGTCTCCGCGAATTCACGCATCCACTTCCAAACGTTCCACAGTTTCTCCGTTTTGCTTGAAATTCCCCGCTCGGAAGCGTTCTTTTCGCGTCCGCGCGTGCGTCTGAAAATTCCCCGCCACGAAGCCGCTCGTCCATTCGAATTCCTGCCACGATGCTCGCCGCGTCCCAGGGGCTGAACGGGAACAATCGAGCGCCTCGATTACCGTATCGCGACCGCCGGAGAAAAATCGAAGGTATTCGAGAGCCGGGATAGCATCTGGAGAGATCACCCGCGGCAAAACATGCGGGCCCCGATGAGAAATGTGTGCACGTGGCGAGAGTCGCGCGGCCATCGGGCATCGCGTCGCTTCGTGCGCGAGGCGCATAATCGCGCGAGCGTAATTAGCGGCCGTGGAGGGACGCCTTGTGCCCGATAATCAGAGGAATTTCGGAGATTAACGATCGATTAAGCGCGATTAATCGGCCGTGCGGTTTGAAAAGTGCGCCGTCCGGACGGCTGATTAATAATGCACGGGCCGCCTGGGATAATTATGAACCGGCGGGCCGCGGCGCTCTGGTTCCTACAAATGATCTGTTATTGAAGGCTCGTTGCGGTTAAGTGGAAGCAGAATTCGTTCGACGGGACAGGTCCGTTTGTTACGTTCCTCGCGAAGCGGATTCAGCGCCGACGAAACCCTGTCCCCGTTTTGTTAACGACCAAAGCGTACCGATTTATTGTGATACAAGCGGACCGAACACATTTTCGCGATTATCCTCGGCGCGATTCAAGCGACGGCTAAGAATCTTTCTCATCGCTACTTTGTTTCCGAAGGGATGCTTGCAATGGTTGTCGAATCTGGCGGCATTCAGTTGGGAATATATGACACGCTTCTGTATCACGATCTTTCGGTGTTAAGTTCGGAATGTATTTGGCTGTCGGATAAGTGTCGAACCTTTCCTGGACGCGTTACAACCTTTTGACAAGTCATATTAAAGTGATCTCGATGGAGGTCCAAACAGGCAAGACAAATTAAAGTAGATCAAAAACATTTTACCAGCCGCTCCTAATCACGGATGATGGATGAACGATGGAAAAACAAATTTTTCTGATTACAAATTAATTGAAGTTGTTTGCCAGTAAAAGATTCGAGACGCATTCAATCTATATTTCACGCATCACCGCATAAATATCAAAATAACTTGAACATTGTCTCCAAAGAACGTATATAGTATCCCAATTCAACGAACTGCGTCAACCACGAAACAAATCATTCCTCGCCATTTATTTCCAAGCGGCCACCGGTACCCGCAATAACAAACCATTTATAATAAATATCCAAGGCAATCGTCGTCGTCGTCGCAAAATCCCCAATAGAATCTCCACCCTTTATTCCACTCATTCACCGTTTCACCCCCGCGCAACGAAATGCGGACGCGCCTTCTCATTCATGAAACGTTCCCGTGGAACGAAGTCGCGGCGAACGAACGATAACACGGGCGGAAACATTAAACGCGACACCCGGACGCGTTCGAACGGTTTCTTTTAAACGAACCACGCTCGCGACGCGCGGTTTAATTGGCGCACCGAGAGGAGGGTTGTTCAACGGTCCGGGATAATTGGATAATGGGCGGCTTAAAGGACGCGCCAGCTGGTTTGCAAGGGACGAAAAGAATCGTAATAAGAAGCGAAGGCTACCGGCCACGTGGAAGTGACGACAAACGATATAGGGCGCGCGAGGTTGTCGCGGTTAATTAAATCGCGAAGCAGCTGGAACAACGTGGACCTGGTGCTCGGCGAAAATTGATACCGGCCGCGGCTCCGATGCACCCCGCTGCGTTAACGAGCGACCACCGTTGTCCGGTTCCCGGCGAGGGACAAAAATGGTGGCGCACAATCGATGCTTGCGATAAATCGTTTAAGCATGTCCGGCGGGGGCGCGGGAGACGGTAGCGGTCGTGAATAAAAATGCGCGTGTCGCGTTTCGTAATGCCTGTACGGTACGATGTTGTTGCGCTTTATTGCGCTTGTTGAACGCCCGAGCCTTGGACAACCGCGAGGCGAGAGGGCACGAGGGATGTTCGAGGGAGCTTTCCGGCTTTCGAGAGATCTCGCGACGATACTTGCTTGAGTCCGTCGGGCCGAGCTTGTGCTGTACATCGTACTGATTAGTTCGGATGTGGAATGGCTTTTATGAACGCAAACCGCGGGGATGGAATTTGGAAGTTTGCGATTGAAATGGTTCTTTTGCCTTTCATTTAATATTCATTTTTGGCCGAGAAGCGTTGAAAATTAATATTACGCTGTACGCGAAAAGTTTAGTCGGCAGGACGTTTGCTTTAATTTGAAAAGAGCTTTGAAAGGGTTCGTGTATTCTTGCATTAGTGTGTAACGTGTTGAAACTTGAATTATTCCAGAATAATAATAATAATAATAATAGCGATTAGAATTATTAGTTTTAAACAAGTCTAATAATTGTAATAACCAAACACGCATATCGCTGCACTGGTACTGGTCACATAAACAATAAACCGATTACAAAATAATAAAGTTACCAATGGGAATGGTTACTGGAGAATAACACATGCGTTCGATGCGCGGCAGATATACAAAGAAAACGCAACGATCACATTAATAAAAATGTGGATTACAAATTTCTTACGCTCCACAAATAATCTTCAGCTCGACCAAAATACGAAATAAAGCCCTTTATTGAACCGTTGATCCAACGTCTACCGTCCGATTTAGCGATTTCCAAATGAAACGCTGAACGGGTAACCCGAGGTGCAGGCGTACGCGTGTAAAATGCGGCAGCGCCGTTCGCCCGAAAAATCCTTTCATAAACAGCTGAATCAGCCAAGAATCTCCGACTCGCGCGACTTCGTCTCACCGCTGAGCGGCCGTTTGCGCAATTCTTTGCACAATATCGGCCGAATAAGAACCGGCAGATATTCCGAACGCAGAATAATGGAGGAGATCGTCGAGCCGCCGATTGAAACGGCGAACGCGGCCGAAATATTGCGCCGTCCGAGACGTCTCTGTATGGGGAGAAAAAGCATTCCGACGGGGGGTAGACGCGAAACCCGTTTAATAGGGGGAAGAATTTACGATTTCGCATAACGGACGACCGTTTTCCACGCGTGTCACGGCTCCGTGGCCTTCGTACAATGGTCACTGTGACCGGAGGTCATGGTCAAAGGGAACGATACTGCCGGCCGGCGAGACGATCGGCACACTCTCGCGAAATTTATGCTCCTCCCCGGCTCGTTTGCTGCGCCGGATTATATTGAATTATTATTAATCACGATTGTTACAGATCGCCCCGGTCCGTTGATTAATGCCCGGATTACAGAGATATATTTTCTTTGTCCCGTGCCCGGAGCGTCCCCGCGCCGGTCGAGATCGCTCGTCGACGTTTCCTTTCCATCTCTCCCCCCCCCCTCCCTGCCCCCTTGGTTTCTTCAATTTATAAATAATTGCCCCACGTTACACGGTTCTCACAATTTGTCGCACTCGGCTTGCGTCACGGTTTCTGGCAACGGATGGTTAGCAGTTTTTGTAGCGTTTTTTCCGTTTTGTTTCCAGGCTAATCTTCTCCCAATAGGAAAGGCGGTGGTTACAAAAGCACGAACGAATTCTACGACAACTTTCACCGTGATGTTTCTGGGTGTTCGTTGTTTTTTTTTTTTTTTGCATTTAATAATTGAAAAAAGGCCCTCGTCGTTTCAACAGGCTCGCGCGTCGACTTATATTGGTCAGTGAGTTCGAATTGAATTATCGAGTTTGTCGATGGCAAGGTATTTTATTGAGGGAGGGGGGGGATTTAAAATGAAACGGAGGCCTATCCGAAACAAAAATTCGACCGACCAATTTTGCACCCACTCTAGTCGCGAACGACGCACGTACGATCCGCTGGTTCACCCGTGTAGAAGGATGTAATTCACGCGCGTTCCTGAGGTCGCAGAAATTTACGCATAAATCACCGCACTCCTTATCAGACTCCCCGCGGTCTCCTGCACGGTATTCCGTGATGCACCTGCATGGAACACGGACGCACGATCGGCACCGGGGGATCGCGTGGACACTTCTGTTCAGAATATTTCTGGGTTTTATTCGTCGCGACGTCGCGTTCGTCCCCGCGGCGTGATAATTAAACGCGATTTCTTTCTTAAACACCGTTGTACGAACTTCGTACGCGCGGTTTCGCTTTGGCCCCCCCTCGGTCGTAATTCTTTCGTCCCCTTCCTCCCTTAATTGTATCCATTAATTAAATTCGGTGGCCGATCTCCTGTTAGCCTGCCCTAAGTGAGCTTCGCTCTTTATCCTCTCCCCATTTATTGTAAAGGAAACTTAATTCTTTAAAGGCAGTTAATTTTCTATAGATACTTTGAAACATTTCTATCTTTGCGATGAAGTGTACCCGTTAGTGCTTCTTTAAGCGCACTCCGGCGTACAGTCGTGTGTTCAATACGCGCGTTCGCGGCGATAATCGAATTCTAAACGTTCCCTGGCAGAATCGGGAAAAGCTTCGCGAAAGCAGCGTAACTCGAGGGTAGAATAAAAAAGGGGTAGACGCGGTGCACAGTAGGCAAGAAGCAGTTGTGCACGAAACGTCAGTTCAATTTTACGCGGAGCGCTGTTCGTTTGACGTTAAAACGTTGCAGCCTTGCGCGTTGTTTCTAGAGGCAGCCGGTGAAAACCGGTCCAACGGTGTTACGAGGGAATTTATCGCCGTTGTCTTGGCCATCAGTCGTCGATGTTCCACGAGACGATCGCAACGGTACAATAGAAAACGGATCACTAGAACGAGCCACCGCCAGGTTCCACTGTTCGGTTCCTGTCGATTGAACGATTGTTGCCTCTTTTACAACGCTTGACCGCGGTGCACCTCGTAGCTGGTAGCGGGAAGGATTGTGAAAAGGCAAGGTTCGTCGATTCTCGAGGCTGGCGATGTGCTGCGTTAAAGAACTCTAAGGCCAGGTGTTAACGTTAATTAATAACGCGAGATGAATTTAATGGTTCAGACTTGATTTTAATGTGGGATACGAATACCTTTATCTTCCGATTCTTTTTGCACCATTATGCCGCGGTACAGTTGACTATTCAATCCCCGTGCTGTTTGGTAACCACCAGGCGTACTTATTGTGTTGGATTCTTTATATTCCGCTGTGAGTCATATTCGCGTTTTTCAATTTTACATTATGGACTATTAATTTTTTCCGTTGCTATTACATATTTTCTTGTCGGAATTTATGATCCGATTTTAACGTGCACTCTGTATTGGAATTAATGACGGTATTTGGTTTCGAGCAATAATTCGTCTGAAGATGAAATGAGTGCAACGAAATAGGTAGAAATAGTTACGAGCGTACTTGAACAGGTAAATTAATACAATAACATTTTGAAAATTAAAAATGCGACAGAGCTGTATTATTTTTTTGGGGTTACAAAAATTGTATATTGGAAGGTATAATAAAATTTTCTGAAGACCTTAAAACTCCGTTTGAAATGCTTATGAATTTCATTTGACGGCTTGCGCGAAATTTCACATTTATATAGTAACAATAAAATTTTAGTATCTTTTTACATAATCAGTTTATATTCGATAATAAACGATCGTCCAGTTTCACCGCTGTTATGAAAAATTTGTGCGATATGACGCAATTCGTATTATTTATATACATTATTATAAAACAGGGTATCGTGTTGAACACGAAAACTACAATAAACATTCGTAGAACGAAACATAGCCTCGTTCTCGTTGTTCCTTAGAACTGGGTCAACGGAATGTTATTACTATTTTGTATGCTTTAAAGTTTATGTCGTAACGCCGTTGATGTGATTTCAATATCGTTTCACTCTTGCTAAAACAATTCAGACTTTCAGCAGAAAAGAAAAAGTGTTGCAAGTATAAACGTAAGGCTTGATGAAAGATCGATAGAAGGATTGCCGGAACTCGGGCGTTACGAAAGTCTCTGTTACGTTGTAACAGTTGCATAGAGCGATGTGGGACACGTCTGGCGATTCAAATGTATCGCATTCGTTGAAAAATTCGGTCCAATTTGCGAAGTGAAATCTCCGATCGATAGTCCCACGAACATTCTTCAAAATTTTCCAGCGTGGATAATTCAGCACACCTTACCATGCTTGCTATACTTAACGGGTTCGGTATTGTTGCATGTAGATCGAATATAAAAAAACTGGAATTCATTATTAAATAAAACACGCGCGCGCGCACTTTTAACTCTATAAACTAGTGCAACCGATTTTTAAGCCAGTTGAAGCTGATGATTTATGATATATCGAAGGCTACAATTTATTTCCACCTCTTTAATCGAACTGATTCTCGATTAGCATGGCCGAGATTCTGAGAAAAGATAATTACGATATAAATTAATTCTTGCTTCAGCAATAAGCCAGTTACTTCGTCCATGAAATATTTCGAATTCTATTATTATCATCTTCTAAAAGCACTGCATTCATAAAATTACGTATCTTGTTTTAACGCCAGCTTCGGAGTCAATCAATTGCTTAAATAACACTGTGACAATAATAATTTACACACATACAATTTAAATCGCTGTTAATCATCCAACCACTGAGGCAATTGAATATCATTAGAAATAACGAAACCCCTTTCCGAGCGACAATGCAATGGCGAACTCTCACAGATTAAAAATACCGCGTCGACAACAAATTCCAAACGTTAATCAACAAAATTCAAAGGAAAAAAGTCCCCGTCGTTCATACGTAAACTGAAATTCCATCCTTCATCCTCGCGCATCGTCGACTTCCGCCTACGAGAATGTTCCCAGCATTCGGTATGCACTTCCATTTCCTGCGCAAAGGTCCTGCCGCGACGGGTACCATACTATCAACCTTTTCGAGCAACTGTGAAACGCCGCGATTCTCGGATAAGAAGGCGGAAGAATGAAGAAGATAGGTCTGTAGGTTCGAGGTACCGTTAAGAGGCATTAGGGGCGCGCGGAATTCACGCGTTGCATTGTGGCGAAGGTGCACGTAAGGTCTCGGTGGTTTGGTAACGGTACACCGTAACGGAGGAAACCATGAACGCTCCTCGTGTACCGCTGTTCGATTCGAATGAAGAAAAAAAAGGAACGAAATTATTGCCAGATTGTGTTCGACCGGAGGTCGCCGTGTTTTCGTGCGATCTGCGCTTATCTCGCGAGAAAACGCGAAGCAGGAAGCGCGTTGTAAGATCCTTCAAGGTGGTCAGCGTTTAGAGTTTAGTGTCTGATTGTTAGATAGGATGCAAACATTGTGCACGTGTCACGGGTTTGAGCATTAGCGTGGTATTAATGAATGTCAATTGCGTTGCTTCTGGGGATTAGATAATGGAACTCTTATGTACTATATTACTCTTTCATAATTGTTCTCGATTGGAATAGCGCGGCGCCCCTTGTGGCGTGTATCTGAGAAGCCATTAGGAGTGGAGCCGGGCATCGAAATTTTCAGCTCGCAAATCGTATTCACATGTTTTTTCGTGCGACGTTATCATATCCTCGCGCCGTCGGATCATTCGTCGGGTGTAGCATTTAGAACGTCAAATAGATTATTGCTCAATGAAATTCTACCGATATGTAGATTCATTCTAATGCGAGATTTAAACTTGGCCGCGGCGCGGAAAGAATGTTTAAAAGGTCAGACGTGGAATGACGCGATGCGTCACTTTACCCTTGTTGTCACACGTGTTGCCACACGAGAATGAATCACAGCCGATGATCGCGTACCCTCATTTCCTGCGCCACCAACGAGGAACATCCGTCGATAGTTCATAACAAGTACGAAGTGCTTTTGTTTATTACTAATTCCGCCTGATGTATTGTCAAGTTCCTGTCATTGCAACGATCAAATGTTCGTCGGGCCAAATTGATTCAATCTACCTTTCTCGACGTAACACGTCGTCAATCGTACACGATGTTTCCTGTTTTGAACGTTTGTCGTGTTGTTCTCGTCGCAAGGGATCGCGGGAAGAATATTCTGCCTCTCTGTTCAACGATTTTTCTCGATGTTGGGGACAAAAATTTCGATTTCTGGAACCTCGCGGGGAATGAAACGACGTTTCGTTCGAATACGTTCTTAATCATCTTAATGCTCGTTAATTATTGGCAACGTTCCTTTTTCTTTGCGACTGATGTAATATATAGCCTATTTATGCAGTTTTTATAAACTCACAGGCGGTCGACATTAATATTTTATTGCGAAACGGTGCAAAATTATGCAAATGCATATGCATTTATATGGAGGACAAATTATTAGTGGCGTCGCCGATAGACGTATGTATACGCATATTGTTAACAAATAAGTAAAATTTAAGCGCACTGCAGTGTAGTCGTCATTTGACAAAAATGAATAGATGCGAGTATTGGAGAAACCATAATCATTTGGGGAAAAAGGAATTACGTATATAACATTGCTTATAATTAATCGAACAATTTATGTCAGAAAACATTTAAACAAACGGCGCACATTGTTGCTGAATCGTAAGCAATATTCGTATTAACAAGGCAACGAGAACACGAGCACAATTATTTAACGCTTCAACAAAGCGACGCAACGAAAGGCAAATTCAGTGCAACAAAAAGTTCAATTCCCATACGCAATACAATCTCTTCTAAAAACTTTCCAATGGTTTCCGACATTTTAATCCGCACTTTTCTCAAGACGTATACATATGTCTCGCAGCCAAAGGGTTAATAGCTCGTCAAGTTAAAAATGCCCCATCAACGTCCCGAGTGGTGTACATTCCGTTCAAGAGGTTCACCCGAGCGACGAAAGAAATCGTTTCGATCCAACGAGCAGCGATCGCAAGGAGAACGTCGTTCACCGTGGACAGGTCAAAGGGATGGGTCCAAAGACGCGAAATCGGCGACCGGCGCACGAAAATTCGAAAGGTAGAAACGATTCTAGAAATAAGCTACAACTGGTCGGACCCGCGGCGACGATCGTGCTCGTGCCGGCCGAATCGCATGGCGCCAGGTATTTTTAAACCCGTACGATAACAACGGCCAGCCGGATTCCAAGCGAATAACTGTCCCCGGTCGAACGATCCACCTTGCGAAATCCAGCTGCCGATCCGTGATCGTCAGGCGGGCGTCGCGTCGCCTACGGCCACCCCCGCGTCTCGTTCTCTCGCCGCGCTTCGATGCTGGTGGTATATAAAGCACGAAAAATGTCTGCCTACATGGGCTGACCTCGCTATAATTCACGGCGGCGATTTTTCCGAGGAATCGTCGCGACCGCGTCACGCTCGCGACCGAACGGCTTCTCGAAATTGCGAGTTAAGACCGTCCACGGATTGGACGTTACGATTCGTTTGCCGTTCTTTGTGTAATTAGATTTCGCTTCTGCGGGGAGTTTCGTGAAGCGGATATGGGTATGGGTATAGTGTTTTACGCGTTGCTTCGTTTATTTATTTCGCGGAGGAAATTTGTTTGGGTGTTGCGAACCCTTTGTTGCAGAAGTGTGTATAAGAAAATGTCCGCGAACGGTAGTAATGATGAAAGCTCTGTTGATATTCGAGCCGCACGATAGGCAAATCGGTTAAGTCCGCCTTTTGAATTCACTCGCCAAAGCAGTCGATTGACTTTATCTGTGAGGTCAATGAAAGCAGTGCATATTTAGTATTTTTTTCTG
The DNA here is from genome assembly GCA_948146005.1 of Nomada fucata. Taxonomy (NCBI): domain Eukaryota; kingdom Metazoa; phylum Arthropoda; class Insecta; order Hymenoptera; family Apidae; genus Nomada; species Nomada fucata. The sequence goes on from OX411282.1 coordinate 9,170,127, forward strand.
GAAAGAACTGCGGGACCTTTTTAAGAAATATTTCCATGTTCAAAAGTATATATTTCAAAGTGATCGTAGCAATGTTTTCAAGGAGAAATATAGATAAACGAAAGAAATATTTTTGTTTGGCGTAGTCGACCGATTTAGTCGATGATCGGCTTTGCGGAAGAGCAAACGAATTTTGCTTCCATTGATTGTTTCATTTTACTGCATGTTATTTTCTATTAGAATATTTCATAGTCTGTCTATTGCGTCCTTTCCATCGAGCTTTAAATGTTTAGTTCGTTGTAGGGTAAATGTAGCGTAGTGTCACTTTTAAATAAAGAATAAGCAGAGAAGGATGCAGAGCAGTATGCAAGTCGTTTAAGACAAGCCACTCGAATAATTGCTACAGTTTTGGAGATAGACAAAAATTTTTATAGCAAAAGCAAGCTGCCTGGCTAGGCAACGGTATAAGGTGTGCTTTTGTTATAATTATTATCTGTATTCTTCGTTACATTCTTGCTTTGTTGCGTCGAATTTCCCCATTATAGTCTTTTAAGATTTTAGACGTGGTCCAATTAGTTAAAAATAGAGTCTCTACCTTTGGCAAGTAACAAAGAAACACTATCTTTTCCCTTTATTGTCTTCATTCCTTTTTCTCAACGAAGGTGGGACAATTTTAGATCCCACTTAAATTTTTACGTCCTTCAACAGAGTCCTCAATTGTATCATTCGAGACCCTAATTTCGTATCAAAGAAATAAACTTTATTTAAGAGCCAAACTTTACACAGTCGATGGAAATTTGGCGCAACTCTAAATCGTAAAAACTTCTCGCACAAATAGAGTGAAACGCGAGTGGTCCCATCATAAATTATCCAAAGACCATTAATACAGTTCAGTTTTTCCTCGGCTCCTTATTGCAGCTCGTTAAAAGCCCAATAATTTAAATTGCCGTTAATATTTTGAGAGACGTCGTAATTCACTTTAACGTCGACGAATAAATGTCTCTGTCGTGTGTCTTCGATATAAAATTAAAGCAGGTTCAATAAAGCCATCAGTGTAGCTACTATAAAATCGGACTGCCAATGAAACGAAGTGTCGCCGAAGCAATGGCCACGCCAACAGATATGAAGCTCGAGCTTACCTTTTCCGGAAGCATCGATGGGAATATTATTGACAAATTTATGAAAGAACACGAAAAATATTGTTAACTGATACATATTCAGTTGCATTGAAACGGGCGAATAGTCTATTCATTTGATAACTCGTAAAATCTCTGCCGCTAATACGAATATAAAAAAAAAACCATCAACAAATCGTATTCGTCACACAAAACAGACCAAATCCCTTGCACTTGCACATCTCCATCTTCAAAAATACGAATGCCCAGTTCACCGAATTCGAAACGCAACCCCGTTCGAAACCCTGTGCTCCAAACAGCATCGCCTCATTAAAGAAACAAACACAAGATTTCGCAAAAAAGTTACCAGCAGGGTCGACCAACAACAACGGAATCCGCGATCTCTAAAAATGGACCCCCGGTCATCCATTTCGAAAATAGATTCGTCGAACGCATCGTCGTTCTCGTCGTTTCCCCTCTCCCCATCGTATTCGCGGTAGATAATAAAACTGACCAGGTGGCGCGATAGAGACGCGCCAACGAAGGGGGCCAGGTCCCCGTAGAATTCTGGGGACTCGGTCAAGAAACGAGACGTGGGTGGCACCGAGGAGGACAGGGGATCCCCGCTGCTATTAATAGAACTGAGGTTATCTCGCCGGCTTCTACATATAATCGAATACCAGCGCAGGGTGGAGTTTCGCGGAGGGTGTCGCGCGGTCAGCTTATTTGTACCGGTTTTACCTGAAATGGCGTGCGTCGATCGCGCTACCTGAGCGTCGGTTCGTTTCTTCTACAGGGTGGTCGTTGCGACGTGGATACACGCCCGGTGGACCCCTACCGAATCCTCACCCCGGGAAATCGACGTTATCCGGGCGAGATATCGATTCGCGCGTCCTTCGAACGGAGGGATCGCCAATTTGGACGAATGGCGAGATATCCGTCCGGCGAAAAAAGAAAAAAGGAAGAAAAAAGATGGTCACCGTCACTGGTCTCGTGGAGGCATCAATTATTCGGCACCCAAGATGATGCGCCCCGAGGAGACACGGCCGGACCGCTTCTTCCACTAGCCAATTTACGACAAGGTCTCGCTGCAAGGCGTTGAAATATTCCGCAAGCCCGCCGAGGGAGGATAAGACAGAGCCACGAGTCCGTGGTGCTACGTTCACACGTGCGAAAGGCGTGGAGGTTCATTTCGGTCGGCGACTCCGACCTCTTCCCCTCGGGACTAAATCGGGGAGTCGACGCGGAGTATCGACCGGGAGATTTCAGACGTCGATGAACGATAGAGACTTTCGCGAGAATTAATGCACGCCGGTGGCACGACGAGGGGAACCTTGCATCGCTTAAGGGGCAGGAAAGTTTGCCTGCAAAAGAGTTGAACGGGGAAAGAGAAAAAAGGCGATCACCCTCGGGTGACGATGGTTAGACTCGAGATTGTCGAGATTTTGTGATTCAAGCGACGCCACTGGGACGATCGATACTGTTTCGACAATTTAATAATGTTGAACAATCGCGGCGTTACTACTCGTTCGATTGCCAGCCTTCGCAAAAGTTACGAAAGTTACGGCGATTATTTCGCTCGAGTTTCGACGACGAGGCACGCGGAAGGTACGAAACCGTGTTCGCGGGTTACGACATCGCCCCGCCGTCAGCAAGGTTGTAATTCCCTCTGAACATCGGCGTTCCGCGGATCCGCGGCTTGTTCGATTTTAAATTATACTCTCTCGGACGCGGCTTAATTTATTGGACGCATGCGATTTGCATCGGCGCGCTGCGTAGCGGGGTGGAAATCGATTTACGCAAATAAATTCTTAATGAAGTAAGAAACCGCGTCGAGCGGAATCGTGGGATTAATTTAAATCGCTTGGACGAGAGATGATCGACAGCGCGGTGATTAATCGGGTTCCCGTGGTTCTGGATTTATGTTGTTTCGCGTGGAACAATATGCAGCATAAATTGAAATGAAGCGTGTCTCTCGAAACGTGTTGTATCGGCAGGGTTTTTCGCTTTAAAGCGTTTCAGAGAATATTAACGCCAATTGGCGTGCCTGCTGCGCAATTCTGTTTTCTTAATTACGTTCTGTGCGTCGTTAAATAAAAGCGTCGCTTATTTCCCCGCGACGGCAGGTAGAATCTTAATGCCACTGTAGCAACACAGGGAATAAAAATCAGACCCTTCTGATTTCTAGCATTCCAAATTGAACCTTTAAACTGCAACGACACGTTAAAAGTTACTGCACATAAAATCTGTCATTTACGTTCGAAGCAACAGCGAAACAAAGTGTCGTGCAAAAAGTACGAAGCGAAAGGTTGTCAATTTAAAAGTCTGCCACGTGAATCGAGCTGTAGATCTGGCGTTCAAAGTGTGTACCTACACGTGTAGGCGCATAGGTGGAACTCGATGGCGCCAAGCTCATTGACATCCACGCCATTATTTATTCGCCGATAGGAGGCTCGCAAAAAGAGAAAAGAAGAAAGAAAAGAAAAAATGAACTGCAGGCTAGCCTGCGAACTCTCGATGGGTTTCGTACAGTCGCGTAGGAGTTCGCCTCGTAAATCCTCTTGCCAGCTGGAAGGCAGATCGAAGATTGTGTCGCATTCACGTTTGTATCGCGTTGCATGCTGCACCCGTTTCGACTTTTAATCCAATTATTTTAATCGAGAGGTATCACCCCCTGTAATTTCTTTCATGCAACCGTGTATCGTTGCCTGTAATCGTTGGGAACTTTTCGCGTTGGGAAAAATGTTACATTGCATGTCATTGCGCGGCGATGTTCCAGCGAGATGCAATGCTCGATGGGTTTCTTCTTTCGCTTTTGTATATTCCGTTGCAGGGATCAGAAGAGTCAATGAAATCGCGCGTTTCAATGGAAGAAATATTTTTGTATTAACAAAGGCGTAATTCGTCGATTGTTGAAGTCATTTAGGATTTTATGCGTCTCACCTTTTGCAAAATTGGAAGCTGTTTTTACGAAATTAGTCGGTTCACTTTAAATTACATTTTCTAATTGTTTTTTTCTGCAATTATTTTATGCGTCGTTTTCCCTTTGGTTCTGATATAAAAACAAAACGGGGTTAAAGAATATAGTATAAATGTAGTCAAATGTGTTACAGTATGTCTGAACGCTTGGGTGTGTAATTTATCTGTTTTGATACAATACACGCGACACGTAGAAAAGTGTAGTTTTATTGGGCTGTAAAGTTCTTGTTCGAACGCTTATCCTTTGGAATGCAGAAAAGAACTGCGAGAAAAAAATTTATTTTCCAATTAGTCGGTCCAGTTTTTGTACCAAAACAATATAAACGTAACGAAAACAGAGTAAACACCTTCGCGAGCTGGACGAAACTTCGAAATTGCTTCGTTCGTTTTATTGCATTTAACATATCGGTAACGAGATCGTAAGAAGAACCATCTTTCTAATAGATGTCGCACGAAACGGCGACAAAAACCACTATACGTATACACGTAACATTAACGCAAATATTCCTGTGAAAAATCGATAACCATATCAATGGCCAACCAATACAAACCGCACAGAATATATTGCAAATCGTATTGAGATGCAAGTTAACAATCGCGCGACGAACACGAACGCAGGCATACATGAATAATAATTCCCGACCAAACAACCACCGACCGAAATCCACAACAAATAAACTTCGTCCTTCGACAACCCGAGCATATCCCCACCTAAATATTTCCCCGACGATCTCGCAGACGTAAATTCGCAATTAACAATTCCCGTCCACCTCCACGGGCAAGACCGCCCCGCTAATCCCGCAGGATCTTTCGCCGTCCGTTCCGCGCGTCCCGTTTTATCTAAACCGGCGCATCGTTCGCCATTAATTCCCCTGGAAGTCGACGTCGACGATTACCAGAACGCACCGCGCGTTGCCAAAGCGTCGCGTCGATTCAAAAGCAATCGATTCTCGCGCTCCGCTGCGCTCCGCTGCGCTCCCCGGCCGAGCACAGGACCACCGGACCACCGATTCGCCCCGAAGCGGCCGTGCGCCGTGGGGTCGCGCGTCTCCGATGGGGAACTCGATAAAAAGATCAACGCTCCGCGGTTTTCTTCGCGCGGCCGTCTGAAAACACCGTGGAATAATACCCGAGTTTGTGGAATTTCAGCAGCGCGGCCGGTCGATCCGCGGCGCTGATCGCCGCTCGCGGCACCGCGGCGGGACGATTTCAGGAATTCGGAGACGACGCCGGTACGCGTTGCTTATCTAAACGATGCTGTTCCTTGCGTCATATATTTTGGTCCGTTGACGCCGAGTCGCGGCGGGGCTGGAGAACCTGGCAAGGACGGGCGACCTGGCCGATTGCTTGGAGCGAACGGCCACGTGTCGTGCCTCGTCCTGGCGCGATGCACAGCGGTAACGAATCTCGAGAACGTGGTCGAAACTGAATAAATTTGTCATTTGAGAAGGTAGAGGGATTTAGGGAAATGAGTTGCACTTATCTACCGGAGCCCAAGTGCGAAGTTGCGAACCGTAAAGTGTATCGCTTTTGTTTAGAAGACTTCAATGTTGATTCTGTAAAATGGATATCGTTGCTGGAAGGAAGTAGAACATTCTTTGTCTCTCAGTATATTGAGAATTGTTATCCGTTAAAATTGTGAGCCGGTACGTTTGGTATTGGAAACAACGCGAATGATTTAATGCATGCAATATAAAGATGTAAAGGAAACGTTATCCCGCAATATCCGGTTAAAATTCTTCTTGGAGTTTTTACACATTACTTTTGACTGATTTTTTGGGAATTATATGAAAAACTGCTTCAGGTAAACGTTACATGAATTTTGGAGGATCATTATTACTTAGAATTATTCGTACGCGAAAGTCATGAATTTCATAGGTATTTTAGTTTGGAATTTATAATTCAATTAAATGAAACATTTTTGCATAGTTTTTAAAAAGATTGGCATTCAAATGTGGCATGCCTCATATTTAATTCGCTGTTTAGACAGTCTGATTGACATGTAACGTTAATTGTTGTACTTTCATTCATTTTCAGGATCGTGCGATAACGAAAGTGAAACCAACAAATTGTACAGTGACTAGAAGTCTACGGTGTAGAGTAATAAAAATGATCTGACAAAAAAATCTTTCACATAAAACTTGATCAGTATTCGGCCTGCTGCAAATTTCAATGAAAAAAAATGTCAAAAAGTATTTTGCTTTTATAAAAACATGAAGGTCGGCCCAATTTCTATACGTTGTTATATATTTTTTACGTCGCAATGCTAAACCTGACATCGAGACGAATTCAACCACCTACCATACCATTATCTTACGTACTGGAATCGCGCTGAAATCATTTTGCCTGCGTATTCGGGATCTGGGACCACTGTGCGCTGGGACAATTTTCCTTTTGTATCCCAACGACGCGTCGCTTCCACGACTCCCGGGCTGTTGTTTGCCGCCTGTTTGCCCCGGCGATTTAAATTTTTGGCGCCCGTTGGTCGGCCCCGTGGAATGTTTGTTGCCGTCACGATGACACCGGAGTGTCAAGTATCTTGTCGCCCCGGGTGGAGTTTCTGTTTTGTTTCTCCGGCCGGAGGCGGATCCGTTTAATCCGACGTGAGAACGGGAGATCGAATCGGTTTCGATTGAAAATTTTTGTAGGGCAGAGTTGTTTGTGCAGAGTCACGGATGACGATCTGGTAGGAATTTTTATGCTGAGTGATCGAATGCTTCGGAGATGAGTGTGGCAGCATTGTTTACGCGCATGTGTATGTGCGTTGACAAGTGGACAGCGTTTTGACACGGTGTTTCATTTAGCATTCGAAAGCATAATTATTGGAAGGTAATGGGAAGGTTGTGCACGATTCGTTTTGAGAGTGTCACGTTGAATTCTCTATTAGCTTCTCGTTTTATTAACGATCAGTGCGACACTCTGAAATTTGGTTACTTTATGTAACTAAGTTATTACCCTAATACTGTAAGGAATAAATTGTTGGAGACTCGTTCAGCGATATCCTTTCATATACGCCCTTGCATTACCGCTTAACGGATTTAAAAATAATTTATTTGTACACTCGTAACGAGAGAAGCGTGTTCGTAAAATAGCGCGCGCCTGCGTGTAAATCGAGGCGCGGTGAAAGTAATTCAACCCCTATAATTGTCTGCAGGAAAGTGTACAAGTACACTCTACAGGAGTCGCAAATTAACATTTTGATTGTCCACACCGTGAAAATTAATAAATCACGCTTGTACAGGCGTCATAGGAAGTCCCGCGAGGTTCGCTAGCGGGGTCAAGCGGGGTCAACCCGCGATTCTGGAATTCCTTCCTTGAAAACGTCATACAAGAATCCCCCCCTCCCGGATAATTCCCATCTCGGAAGTCAGTACAGCAATGAAACTTCGACTTTATGCCGTGCGTCTCGTTTTTCAGTCGTCAGCCGAGATTATGTTCAAGAACAAAGGGTCGATCTCGCAAAAGGCCAGGAAAACCGCATAAAACGGACATGCGAGGGCGACGTCAAAAATGGTTTTTAACTGAAACTTAAATTGATCCCATCGCCAAGGTGAACCTGCGAGTCTTCACTTAAACCGGATGGATAGCCTATAAGCGAGAGTCCGTGACAGCGTAGTCTTACGAGCAATTAAGCGCTCTTTACGAACGCACAATGTGACATATTTCTCGCATAATTCAGCGAGTTTAATGCGGCGACAAGCGTGGGGATAAAACGAACGTGCGTCAGGGTAGCTCGTGCCTTTCCGACTCATTTGCTGGGTACCCTTTGTGGATCCGTGCAAATCTCTCGCCAAGGTGTTCCGCCACGGGGAAGATTACGATACCGGATCTGCGACCGAGTTCCGATGCGAATACGAACGATGCACTTTGTCGAATTTAAGGGGAACGGCTCGCGATGCGATGATTGCGGATACGATGGGGAATCGTGATCGTCTTCGAAGTCCCGCTCGCCGCTCGCATTGTTATTTAAACGAACAGTGAAGTGTGAAGAATGGTTTGATTTTTTGGTAAAGGGACAAACCTGTTTAAAAATTTTTAAATGAATTTTGCTTATTAGTATGGTTCTGAGCGATCAAAATTAATCAGATAATAGAATATCCAGGTGTTTATCATAAAGAATTTACAATACCACTTTAAAAAAATGTCGAAACGTGCAAACTTAATTAAAAATTGAAACAGTTTATCTTGTTAGAATCGTTCCGATTTCTTCTTTTTTCCCCAAAATTCGTAATTAACATTAATTACTGCTGTTTTTATTATTGAAACACGATCAACTACGTTTCCTATAAATACAATCATACGAATATAGTGTACCATTGTCCACAACTATTTGCATTACTTTCGCATTATCGCGCCTAGATCGACAGACAGTATTTAACAATCCTCGCTCATTTTTGTTCTCTTCGTCGAAATTTGTAACGCATAACGCACCTCAATTCGTCTATACATTAATAAAATAAATTTACATTAATTCCAGATAGTTATCGCTCCGTTCGAACGAGAATATAGGTGAACATTTTTACCTTCACAAATATTCGCGTTCCTATCAAATACATTTCTGAACGGTAGTTGCGCGTGTAACCGATAACACGCAGCTTCTGCGAGACGCGTAAAAAGTTCTCGATAACGCGAATGTCCGAGGAGCCGCAATATTTTAGTCCGAATCGTCCCGTATCACCGGGCATTATCGCGACCGAAAAAATCCTCCCGCATAAAGCCGACCAATAAAAGGGTAGCCAAACCCTCGGCGAGTATGAGAAGAACGCTGAAATCGATGGCGTGGCAGCCACCATAACCGAACGGCAGTCCCAATCGTGAAACGCGTCGACGGCCAGCATCGCTTCGAACCATAAAATTCCGTTCGCCGCGGTTCACACCGACTCGCTAATAAATCGGCCTAGGCGGGGCCACTTTCTCGTTCGTTCCACCGTGGAAAAGTATATCGTTAGGGCCAGGCTCGCGGATGGTAGAGCGACCGGAATTATTTGGGCCCGCCACGACCCGGCGGCATTGAACGACCTTCGCGAACCAGGGTCCACGTACCGTACCTGCCACGGCGGCACACACGGTGACTATTTTTACGTTCCACCCGCCACAGGTATGCACTCCCCCCAACCACCCCCTGCGACCGTCGTAACTGGATACACGCTGGAAATTTGCGAAATCTGCCGCGTCGATCGCTTTTCGACGCTTCGGCGGCGAGTCGATTCATTTTCAACGCGGGCACACCTTCGTTCGCGATGCACAGTTTCGTTGGTACTTTTACTCGAAGCCGGTGAAATCGCGGGCGCGTGATTGAACGTAGGGGTATTTCATCGGTGCACGTGCGGGGCGGAGTGTGTTTCGTATCGTAATGGTAAGTACGCGAAATTTAGTGTCACGATTGGTCGCTTCGCGAAGTTTTCTTTTTATTCGTTCCGCCGTTCGTAGGCGGATCGTATTTATCCGGTCGAAGAAAATTGTTCCGTTGGAAGCAATAAGAGTTGTTAAGCGAAGGTTAGAGGTGTTATCGACAGTGGAATCGGTGAAGAATTTGTCGGACTTTTTTGCCCGAGCGAATTCCAACCTGTCAGCGGGTCGCTCGATATAATTGGGACACATGTTTTAATATGCGATGAAGTAAGATATCCCTTTGACTCCGTTTCTTTAGCTATCGGTGACATTTCGTGATTGCGTAACAGATCGGTGAATTCGTTTCGAATTGAAAGTATCCGCTGTTCCGCGTTGCCGGACGCCCGAAATAGATTGGGACAAACTTTTCCGGGGGCCAACCGAAATAATCGTTGCGCGTTACATAAAAATCAGCAATATCGTCATTTCTAAATTTTCTGTACTACCTTGCGCGTTGCTCTGTTTGCGATCGCGCACTCGGGATGCTCAGGCACATTGCGCGTCTGTGCACATGGCACGACAAATTAAACAAGACGCAAGACCATTTTTTTTTAATATACAACTTCAGCGTTTCGACATTGAAATGAATCTGTGGCGTATAAGAAATTGCGAACGGTCAGCAGTAAATTTACGCCAATCGCGGAAGCATTAAAAATTAATGAAATACTCGAGGGATCACAAATATAATCCGCACACATTTGATCGTATTACTTCATACAAGTGGAAGCTTTGGATAAGTCAAGAAATGATGCAGGCATCGCAAGCCAATGGATACGTATGTATAAAAGCGAGGAACGAAAGGAATGTTCAGGGACAATAGGGAGGCATACCTCATTAAAATTTATTAGTACAGTGCGATCTCGAATATGGAAATTTGTATCACACGCAAATCGTAAAAAATTGAATCGGGCTTGATTATCGAATGTTGCCCGTGATGTAAATTTATGAGCATCCATACACGCCCGAATTAATCATGCAAGAATATAATATCATGAGTCTCAACGTTGTTTGTGTCTGAAAGCGTCCGGATGGTATACGAAAGTGTTTGAGGTTTCCTTTATATTTTTGTGAAACTGTGCGCCCGTACGAATATCTGGTTTTAAATGTCAGAAAATATTCCACCCGGTTGCTTGACAGATGTGTCATACGCATGTATAATTACTTCCGCGCGCCGCATACATCACGCGAATCAAGGTATTCAACAAAAACAGTAACACCTCGCTGCAAACGACAGCGGCACGGTATGCGAAGAATTCGAAACGAGTGCACGAATAGATATATGTGGACGTTGGGTGTGAATATTTAATACGACTGTAAGTTGACGGAGATTTATGAATATGTAGAATGGTAAAAATTTAAGGAAACCCGAACGGATTAAGTTGCCAGACGTTACGAACAGAATACGTTTGATGAGCGCGAATAAAGTATGCAGGGATGTGGGACACGAAATATCAAATTAAGTGTCAAACGCGGCATAATTGCTCGGTGCGCGATAAAGCGAAGGAATCGAAAATAAATGTTGCGGCGTTGAGATAAACGAGGGTCGCGAAACTCATACGCTTATTCGGTTCTATGTTGAAATTATTCGGGCATATTTAAACGATATTTAGGCGTACCCGCTGTAAGTTTATATCGATTAATTCGACTTCCTGTATTTATACTATTATACATATACGATTGAATTCATTGGCATTTAAAAAAATTATTTATATCCTCAACTTTCATAGTTTATTGATTACTATTACTTTACCCATTTTCTGAACAAACTATAGACAAATTAACCGTGTATTCAAATAATTCTAACAGAAGAACTAGCAGTCTATCTTCCTCCCTTCTAGTACTATGTGCATACATCTTCAACGACCATTAAACACTTACAGCAATTTAGATTACAATGATCGTACACCTAATTTCTATTATCGTATATCGAAAATTTCAAATGCAACGCCGATCACGCGACAAAACTCTCCTCCTCGGCGGAGTGAAATTCGAATCCGATCGAGCACCAGGCAGAAATCAAACCCTCGGGTTTGCGCAACAAGAAAATTAGGTTCGCCACCGCTGTAAATTACCCGCGACGTACCGGTCGGCAATTACAAAGCGTGCAGAGGGCGGGTAAGATGTGGCTCAGCGATTCGTCGGTTTTCGTGCTCGAAGCAGACGAGACGCGGTGCAGCTTGTTGTCGATAAGTCTGGTCCTGGCGCGGCGAGGATGCAAATCGGAGCAGGCCGGGGCCATTTAGCGGCTCGCGATCGCGATATCTCTCGAATTAACCGCAGTCGCGGCCAACCGACACGTGTAGAGGACGTGTCGTTAATTAACGCCGGATCATGCAAAAGATATTGGACGCGTTGCGAGCAGACCCTCTCTCCGGGAGAGATTAGGTTTATCGAGTACGCTTGCAGTGATTGCGTGGGACACGGTACGCGTCGGGATATTGCAATAGCCTTGGGCTGCTCGACGAATAAAGGAACGATAAATTCGAAGTGACTCGTCCGGGACTTGATAATGGGTTGATCGATTGAATTCCTCTCCCGGTGTAGCTGGAAGTTTTGTTGCGGTGTGGAAATATTATTCACGTACAGTCACGTGGATAACAGGGCAATGTAGTCACGGCGTGAAACTCTCGTCAATTTACAGGTAATTTATTGCGAAACGTGTTGTTATTTTGATAAAATTATTTTTTCGGGTAAGTACTGTCGATGATATTTCCGTCGAAAGTTAAGCAACCGATTTCTTCGACATCCTTGGTGTCATGGTAAATTGAGGTAAATGTACGAACTGGAAGCATCGGTTAATTATTAATTAGTGAGTTCTGATTGCGAGTTTAACAAAATTATCGTTCGCCATAGTTGATATATAAAGTTGCATATATCGGAATATCTTTAGTAATATAAAAATATTATTTGAACAAATGTACGCGTACATCTACCATTCACCAAGGATAAAGGTATTATTTACTTCCCTTAAATAAATACGTACGTAACAGAGCTTTGAAAAATATATAATGCACGATAGAGTTCGATAACGTTATTAACAATCCAGTACTACAAAAAGTAATTCGCACGCTGCAAATAGCAATCCAATTACTCCGACTGCATTCTTAATCGCCTGTTCATAAGAATCTCTTTACCTTACGTCGAACTAACCAAAGGTATCGGTTGGCATCCCCTTAACATGTAGCCGCATTAACATTCGACCCGTCCATCCACCCCTATTAAATTTGCAAATACCTTTAAAGTAGCATCTTGCGCCGCTAAGAAATGACTTTCGTAACGCTGAAATCGAGCAACAAGGCGTTTCCACCCGACGTAAGTTAGCCCCTCGGCTCTCGCGGAACGAGCTTTAATCAGCCCCGATAATTATTCCGACGTTGAATTACAGCCATTGGAACGCGTTCCTCGCACGATATCAATGGTTATAAATGGCGATTATAAATCGAGTTTTCGAATATACGAAAATTTCATGCGGATTATAATGCAGACCGTCGCCGTAACGATAATTAACCGCGTGTAACTTAGTCGTATTTCGCAGCTAACCCTCGGGTGTTCGTCTTGGGCCCGTGGATTTCCACGGATTTCCCTTAAAACCAACGATCGCTTATAATGGTCGCAGCTGCATCTACGTAATCGTACGAAAATTGCTGTCGCGTAAAAATTGTTCCCGTGTCTTTGATAAAATTCCACCGAATAACGACGCGATAAATTTCAGCAGCTTTCCGAAAAAAATTTAATTGGTCGTTAAGGCGTTTTAATTACTCGTAAATATTTCGTATCTACCGGGACGATGTCGGACGTGTAGCGAAGCTTGTTTTAATAAACCACGAATATTCGTAGGAGGCTCGAAATTCCACTTTTTTTATTCCTTGTTCGAAAGGTTCGTGGTCGAGATATTCATTAAATAGTTGTATAGGAGGCTCGTTTTGATATCCAATTAATTAACGCCTCGGGAATAGGACAGATTGAAGATCTTAGATGCCTTATGTTATCCAATAACTTGCTCGAATTTGTAGTCGCTTTTATGAGACAAATATACCACTGTTTTAAGATTATAGTTAATTCAAATTTAGTTGCAAATCACTGTTGTAATTGTTTGTAAAAAATACTTTTATTGCTTCATTATAAAGCTAACCGCTTCTTTAAACTGCTTATAATAAAATTATGTAAGTGAATGTTCGTATTACCGAACATGTATTATTTTAGTCGTCGAAAATATTTCGAAAAATTAATATCATCGTTCGTTAACACCAATTGTGCCAAAATATTATTCCGTAATAAGTAAAATATGTGCAATAATTCAGCAATGAAACTATCCCCTTCGCCATTGAGATGCAATCAAATATTCGAGTTCGGGTTCCAGAGAGCAGTAATAATTTCTCATTCATCTCACTATTGTGGAAATAATATAATCGTTGTTTCCTGATAAAAGGGACAGCTGTTAGAAAACACCCTGCGAGAAGTTTCCCCCAAAAATCGTGAATATCAGCATTGAAATATCAAGAACGGAGAGAAGAATGCCGGTCAGCAACGAGAAAGTAATAAGCATTATTGCCACTTTAAACGACGACTTATTCATTCGCGGGCGTGCTTCAGCCTTGTTTATTCATACGTTTATAGACCCGTGCACGGCGTGGTGCATTGTTCGAGGCGGGCACGGTGCCCGCAGTCTCGCAACGAGATTTTCGAGGGATGATTCAGGCCCGGCATAAATCACGAAATTTCTCGTAATTCGTCGCGAACATTCGCCTCCCATTTTAATACTTTCAACACTTCGCGTGCAGCGAATTACTTTTTTCTGCCTCGCCACGGCGGCCGCGGAGCGCGCGGCGCTCACGGACGGAGGATAAAAATCGCGGCGACCATTAAAGTCACCTCGTATTTTCGTGATTTATGGCGGCAGGATGCGCGAACCTCGGTCGCCGTTGTATATCCTTCGCTGCCCTGGCGGTTTCCACGTATACGCGTGGCTTTACGATTCTCTGCCGTGCCCCGCGAAGGTATTCGTTTTCGGAATGCGCCGGTTCTGTATCACTGGGCGAAACTGGGTCATTATTCACTTAGACCGACGACATCGTAATTGCGGATATTGCTGTTCAAACGCCGAGGGAATTTGCCTATAGTCGAGTTTGGAAATTGCCCGACAGTAAAATGAATTGTCGCGGCCGTCCGCGCGACACGAAATTTTTCACGAATCGCGAGGCCTCAGGTTCCGCTGCATCTCCTTCGCGATGATCACGTATCCGCTGTTTGATAAGGTAGTTCAGTTGCAGCAGGGCTCCCAAGTTCTTCAACAAGATCGTACATCGGTTCCGCTTCATTTTTACGAACCTCGAGCGCCCTTTATCCGAACTAATTAGCACGGATGAAGCGGAGAGCTGGCGAGCCCCTTATTATCGGAAGCACCGTGTTCCACGACGTGTTCGGATAAACGGAAGGGGGTGGGCGGGGCGCAGGAAAGATAAACGCAGAAGACTGACGGCAAATGTAGCAAAAGGATTAATAACAAAAAGAAGTGTTACACGGCCACGGTCGTCGCTGGCCAAAAGTTCGCCATCGTTTCTCGGCCGGCCGCGCGATAATTCATATCGCGAGTTAACGAACTCGCGCGACACGCTCCAGACGGACACGCTCGGGAGCATTGTTTTTTCTCGCGTTTCACAAGCGGCGACGCGAATTCCCGAGATGGTGTCATGGCCAGCGAGAAGACGAAACGGTGTCCATTGTGCGCGGGAGTGGCTGTCATCATTCACTGGCGAATCTGCGGCGGTCATCGTGAAATTCGGCAACGCGGAACGATCCGGTGATCGATCGGCGCGGCCGGTTCCGTATGCACGTCGTGACGCCGCTTCTTCTTCTTGCGTATCGCGTCCGTCGCGTAATTTTAAACGATCCGGATCTGGCACAATTTGTCACGGGCCGGGCAGCACAGGAGCGATTCGCAACGCGGGACTGTGATTTATAATGAGAAGCTGGAACGACATAATGGAAACGGATGATAGGCTAATGAGTTGTAAATCATGCGGACGAGCCGCGTGAAAAGTGGACCCGCGGTGTCCACTATCGTGATATTTAATCGTCGGTGTGTTCGACGAGTGTGAGGTTGCTCTCGGGTCGTAATCAAGCAGAATTACTCGGGACGAGTTTAATTGAATTATTGCGCTCCTGCGGGCGACGCGTCGCGACGAACAGTGGGGAAAAACGGCAATTTAGGCGTGCAAAAGTGTGTATGCTCTATAAAATTTGGCTGCAGCCAACTGCAGATGCAAAAGTTATTGCATTTTTAATGAAATAGTTCGATGTCGATCGTATGCGACTCCCTATCAACGGGACTCGCTCTTTTTGGTGACAATTAACTAGAAGAAAACGATTGACATATTCCATCCTTGTTTACTTTTTGTCGCGTTTGTTATTGTTTAAATAGTTTATGGATATTAAATTATTTAAATATTTTTTGTGGATATTAGTTATTTTTCGCCCATTCTTTACTCGCTAAGGAATTAAGGGAATAAAAAATTAATCACCCCTTCCGAACAAATAAAATATTGAAATAACCCAAGCAATAAAACACTCGGTAACGTTCTCGGCATTGAACTATTCTATCAAGAATGCAATAACTTTTGCAGCTGCAGCTGGCTGCAGCCAAATTTTATAGAGCCTATAGTATACATCGCATTCTTAACGCGTATATAAAAATTAGCGCGAAGGCGAGTGGAGTTCAAAAGTATTTCATAAAAGAACGCGTTGAAAATTAGTTTGTCGAAACTTGACAAAAATATTATAAAATTTTTCTTTTCATTTTTACACATTCCTAATCTTTGTTGATACAGTTCCTGCAAATAGAAATACCATTAAAGTCCTGAGCATTAAAATACAGGTGAAAATAGTATTCCTCATTTTTAAGCTATCTTCAATTTTTAACGTTCGTATCCCTTGCCACGCTTGACAACAATGGATTTAAGAAATGAAAATATCATTTTTAGGTGTAACGGACATCTAGCTTGATATGTAATTTGAAGAGATAAACGGAGTATTGTCTACCCGAGTAGATACTTGGTGTCCTGATAGGGTATTTAGTATTTTGGAAATGTCAATAGGAGTTTTAGTATGTTATAATTGAGAATGACGCCTGATGATATAACGGAAGACAGGAAATGGGCGTTTTAATTCATTTTTGTACAAACATCGTTCTAACATGGTAGCCTAGTATTTATCCTAAAACGAATTGAACATTCGATAGAAAACTATAAATGTTTCGTCCCGAAAATTTAATTACTCTTCTTGCAATGAGTCTACAAATACGATTTTTGCCTAATTTAAGAAAAACAAGTAAGATACTTTCTTCCATGTATTATATTTTTTACACTACAAATCTTTCTTCAATCTTCTGCCCCCGCAAACAAATTTAAAACGCCGCTCAATTTCATATTACGTTATACTTCTCTGTCCAATATTTCCTACATTATTCATACCAGGCGTACTCCGGCTGCTTATATATCTCCTATGTAATTCAATAGCTGGAAATAATTTGTTTTTTAAATCTCTAGTGCTTACGGAAATTTATATCAATCGAGACGAGAGATTATCGGCTGAAATGCGAGGCAGAGGATCGTTCCCACGCATAAATATGCTACTTCTCGAGGAAAATCTCTGCTGGTTTTGCATTTGGTGGAGGGAATAGAAATAGCAGGAGATGTACAATGCATCGTTCGAGCTGTGCAGATAAGGTCTCGACCCGCTGCAACTTCGTGCACTCGAACGTGGCTATTCTATCCCCGGCCCACTTAAACTTACTACCTGTAATCGTCATAACATTCGATCAATGGTGCTCAATCGCGATAGAAAATACGATGACATAATCAGTACGATTGGTTGACAAGTGGTGGGAATCGAAACGCGTGGCACGAGAAATTGTTCCATTTCTGCCATGAGTTTCGTCGAACACACTATGCACAGTAGCACCGCGCGTTTTGTAACGAGACCAAGTTTTTTTATTATTGGCTCAGTACATCTAATAGGTTTTTTAATTCTCGTTAAACGTATTGTTTCGGATTCATGGACTTTTTCTATATTTTTCGCGTCGATTTCGAATGTTTGAACCTCGATATCAAATTATAGCTCTGCCATTTTCATCGCCAATAAGTGATCAATAAACGACTCGTGAATATCTTTGCTGCAATTATCTCTTTCATATTATTGTAATAAATTTAATGTTTCGCCTTGACATTGGTGGAAATAATAATTAAGACAGATATTTTCATGCAAATACTGGAATACTGAAATATACACTTTTCGTCATCGGACTTTACCCTAAAATATAACCAGGCAACATAAGATGTATACAAAAATGTGCAGTTCCATCATTAAACAAAGATAATTGCATTTACGTATCCGTGCACCAACAAAAGTTATAACTCGTCGTTATACGAATTAGAATCGTAGACACCTCCTCGACTTCACCGATTAATCAATCAATCAATATTTCCATTCATTTGCCCCAATTAAATTAATAAGAACATTTACTGCTCGAAAGTAATCGTAACAAAAAGAAGCTGCAATATAATAAACGACGAAAGTCGACGACTGCGAGCTGCGCAATCGCTCTAAAATAAATTTCGCAATCACGTCGATATCTTTGATCTGCTCGCGGGCGAAGATTAGCGTTCATTACACGATCTAACAGAATCTTTGCATCTACCATCACGCGTATTCCACTCAAGCTATTCCCGGTTTCTTCGACCGCGTGTACACAGTCGATTCGATCGGGCACAAGCAGGTACAGCTAGTTGAATCGACCCGAGAAATAATTATTATTCCAAGGTCTGAAGGCTGCATGTGATTCTAACGGTTCCCAATTCGCGGCTACGCCCGTCGTAGACGTGTCGCCGCTAATTAATGAACGAACGAACGATCTTGGAAACACGCGCGATTTTCTACACACAAGTCTCAACGAGCAACGTTGAACGCCGTAAATCAACCGCGTCGAAGCCAGCCTCTATACCTGTCTCGGGTGGTTGAAAAGCTCTCAGCACGCTTCGCGAGAGCTTCGTGTATCCGCGGTTACGTGTAATTCATAAGGGGCTGCCTTTCAATCTCGATTGAGATATAACGAACGATTAACGTGAAACTTTGCACGGATTATCGCGATTACTCCCGCTGGTTAACATGTCCGCGGGCGTTTGAACACGCAAGCGAGTACACGTGTATATATGAACGTACGTACTCGAGCGGCTGAAGACAGGGATGCGATGGCTGGGCGATCGTCCTAATTGTTTTCCGATACTTTTCTTTATGAATATCACGTGTCGAGCTGATTTTCTGTATTCTATAGAAGGGAACGATTGATAGTTAGCAGCTGGAGATGCACAGTGCTCTGGATTCGAAGTAATCAGTGTCGCAAGTGGGAGTAGTTACAGTTGGGAGTTATTAAGTTATTTATTTCAAATCGATTGAAATTTCATGTCTACTTTCTGGCGTATGCTTTTAATATTTTCCTGCATCTCTATATAATCGTCTTTCTCGTGATTTGTCAATAAGCTCGCAGAAAATATGAACAAAAACGTCAATCAAATTTATTTCTAGATTACGTATTACATTATCCTTTTCATTCACTGGCGTTCAATAATTCTATACGCTCAGGACCAAGCATAATAAGTGTATCAATAATACAATAAATAATTATTATTTAAATTACCCCACCCCCTTCTTAGTTCATTCTAAAAAGAAAAAAGAACCAAGAAAATGTCCTACACACAACTATACGCGAAACACAGTCCACGCTCAACGGAGTAATCCATTGCCAGCTATGTCGACTACTTTCAATTCCCAACAAACTGCTTCGCAAACCATTTTAATCTCCACTGTCAACAGACGTACAAACATCGCCAAGCGTTTCCCCTAAACTTCTCTTAAAACTCATTCGACGGGCAGCGGGCAAACAAGCGCGGGCAAAGTACACACAGATAAGGAATCGAAAGACAATCGAAAGTGAACAGAGGTGAACGGGCCAGCGAACAGATGTACATATGTACAACTGCTATATACCTTTTCGTTTAATCGTAGTTTCTCCGGCCTGGACAATTATTCCACCGTCCCGCAAACGGCGGGGACTCAATAACGCCGGTGCACAAAGTGTTGTGCAAGTGTGCGTACTATGTAGGAGTACCTTGGTACGGCCGATATGCCTTTCACATAACTGTGAGTAAATGCCAGGCCGTGGCTCTCCGTACTCCACCTCTCAGATGAGACCTATCCTATCTATCCTGACCGAGCAATGGATGTAATAACTTGTTGCCGCGGCGATCCGTTATGTCGAAAACGCATCATTCATGAAAGCGGTTTTCGTGATCCGACGATTGGGCGGCCGGTAGGGATTAATGATTTACTGCTAAACGATTGAAAACATCGTTGGACAGGGAGTCGTCGATCGATTACTTTCTTTCCGGTCGTTGAATGACAGGTGAGTACGTATCGCCCGGCTGTTCAACGTTTTGAATAATCGTTATTACGTGATTGCATCGTGAATTCTAAGGGGAAGGTGTACGAGGACGTTTAATCGCGAAGGATTTTGGGAAGAATGAGCGAATAGGACTTTAATGGTTAAAGGTGTTCATTTCGAAGAATATAGTAATTAAAGGAAAATAATTAGAATTCTTTTACATTCGATCGAATCCGTAGAATGTGCTTCTCAAATTCGGAGCAAGTTAAACACTCGAAATGAATCGGCTTTGCTATGAGCGTATCTTCAAAGCGAACGACGAAGTATTATTTCGCCTTTGTGTACTTCTCACTTCATTTACCGCAAATGTAACGAGAGAATAATCCGGTGTACACGTGAAGTAATTATTCAACTTCTTCCACGGTAATATCTTGTTCTTGGATCGGCAGTATCACGAAGTGTGGGTTATCGATGTCGATTGAAACTCTGTAACGACTTATCGGCCGTGCGATTGGCGACATATCGTGAAAGAAGACAGATCACAGTTACAGAGCACGGTCCCGCAATCGTGGTCAGCTTGTGAATGGGAACACAGCTTGATTTTAGATTATATAAGGTGAACTTTGCGGGTATATCAGAATCTAATCGCATGCAAGAGCAACCTCGGATCGCTCTGGATGTATTATAAAATATCAAATAATAAACGCAACTGGGTAAAACGGATACCGTGTCGGTGCGTTCGCGTATGAAGGATTCGATATGGAACAGACACGGTTATTCAATTTAGAATGCGAACCTTCTTTCGCTTAATTTGTACATTCAATTAAAAAACGATTAATCATTTTAGTTACAAACGAAAATTCTTTTCATCTGCATGCTAGACTTTTATTGGACGCGAATAATTTAATCGAAGTATTGAAGCAATCTTGTTTCTCCCTTTCAATGATGCTTACTTGTTTCGTATATATAAACCCGAAGTAAGTACTTCAAGACGCTTTAAGAGTTAATTTAACCATAATCTGCAAGTCAGTGACTTTTTGTTTGCAGGATCTTTCTTTTATTCTTAACTACTCCTGCTGCTGATAATTGTTTATCGACACCTTTCTATGCATTCTATATATGCCGATATATTCCACTTATATGTAGTATTGCCAAGACGACACAGATATCTTGAACTGCTAGACTTTTAACGAGTCTATTCAATTACGTACAATTCAAACTCTCAAGGACTATACAAGTGATTGGATGTAACGAAGAAGGTATTAACAAATGCAAAATATGTTTTAACAATGATTGCGTACCGTTTTCCCCAATTAGTTGCCTCGGTGAAGACAAACATTTGAGAGAAGACGAAATAACGAGGAAAAAAAGGGAAGCATTTTGAAATTGAAGATCAGACTCGTCGTAGCCCGCAGGGAAAGGCAAGGGTTACTTAATCGACTGCCAGCGTAACTTAAATGACATTTATATTCAATCATAGCTTCCCATCTAGTCGTGACAGTCAAGACGAAACTCTTTCGGGCCTTGCGAACTATTCAATTATTCCGATCGAAAGAATTCCGACAATTAAATCACACTTTTTCATGCTGTCCGTCTTTTGAAATATTTCGAACCCGCGTATACCGCATGGATGTCATCCGATTTATGAATGATGACAATCGCAACTGTAATATAAATTATCGTCGCTGTATTTTTATTTATTTTGTTCGTTAATTCGTTAAGAAACAATTTTAACGGGTATTAAGAATCCTCCGTTGCAAAAGTACGTCGTGTAAACAAGAGTAGCCTAGTTCTGAAAGTAAAGGAGAAAGGAAAGAAGACAGAAGAGGAAGAATTATCGCGCGTCTGTTACGAAATAAATGAGAAAATTTTCGCTGCGGTTAAAAAAAAAAATGAATGAAAAAGGAGTTACAAATTTATCGAAGAGCGATAGAGGCCATCCGCGCTGTGAATTATGAAATCGTACGTTTAATTGCCGGTTAAAGCACAATTGACACTGGCATTGTGGTCGATTTCCATGAAAATCCACTTCACTGTGAAAGAGGCTATTCTCACCGCGATAGACATTCCAAATGCCAAGATCAAATGTGCGCCGATGACGTTGACCTATTTTCGAGGATAAATCACTGACCACGGTGAACCTCATTTTCCATGGCTTTGCCTCCAGCTTGCAATGCAGCTCGCACATTCATGACTAACTAATGTCACATCTTTCTCGCGTTGCACCGGTATAGTTATTCCGAATAACCGCCGCGATTCTGGCAGAGGGCATTCCTGAAATTTCCAGTGCACGGTCCAATCCGAATGCTTCCGTTCTACGTTTGCCCATTAAACAAGGGATTGGACAATTTTTAATGACGATAGAAGCATTTAGCAATCAAGTAGCTTTTATCGATTCATTGGATTGTATTTTATATATTTTGATTCGTTCATTCGCGTTGAATACGTCGCGGTTTGTAAGTAGTGTGAGAGATTGAGGAAATCGTTCTATTTTTATTTAATTATGATGTTCACTTGATATTACTGTAGTGCGTTGAATGCAAGTGTTTTACGACAGTTACTTTTGCAACGTAACTTATTTACTCAAAGTCTCTGGGATTGGTATAATTTTTAGAAGAATATATTGATCGAGTAGCGCACAATTTGTAACAGCAGGAAACTCCATGTTAATTTTCAGATATTGGAACAAAATCGTCACGATTAAGCATTCAAATTGAATCGAATTAACTTTCTGTCTTTACGAAACGATTCCAATTAAGTTAAGAGGCAATTTTGGCGTCCATGGTGCGAGTGAAACGTAGGACGGGATTTCTTGAAAAATTGCAGGATATCAGTTTCTACGGCTATAGTTCGCCGGCTTGTGTCGTTTTAATCCCTCGAAGCTCGTTCGCAAGCGCAGCCCACGTCACAATCATTCAACGATAAGATCGTGCAACCAAATTTGGCTTCCGAATAGCCCATCCGGTACCGGCAGTGAACGTGATATCATGTTTCGTTTTACAGATTCATCACATGATTAATAAATTTCGCTGACAACGACATTCATAAAATTCTAGATTCACGAATTCTATTGGCCGATTCGTCGAAGTGAAGCGGTGGAATGCGACGACAGTTAGTTGCAATTACTGCGAGCCCATTTTTTCCTCCACGAATCTGTGAAATCTTGCTAACATTAAGTTACAA
Organism: Nomada fucata; assembly: GCA_948146005.1. Lineage (NCBI taxonomy): Eukaryota > Metazoa > Arthropoda > Insecta > Hymenoptera > Apidae > Nomada > Nomada fucata. The sequence goes on from OX411282.1 coordinate 9,193,209, forward strand.
TAAATACAGGAGCCCAGATGTTTGCTATGTATTTACTTCACTATTTCTTATTACATGTTTACAATTACTACGACAACCAACGTTCTCATAAATTAATACAACAGATGTTTAATTTCTTAGCTGTTTATGGAACGTGCATTATTTATTAAGCAGACTTAGTTTTATTATTTACGATATATAAAAGTATTATTGTTACAATTATTCCCTGGATAGTGTTCATACAGTAATTATATTACAATTGTAATTGCCAATCTTACTTGATTCTCGCTCAGGGCATAAAATAGTTTTTTCTTAAAAAACTTTAGTAAATTGATTTGTTTCAGTACAATGAAATATGTGTACAATGCGCTCGAGAAATTGTGGGCAGCTCAAAACAAAATTTTTCAACCCGCAGTTCTTTGTCTATTTTATTTATAAGATACAAATTGCGCGACCTGTGCTACAAGACAGCACGCAGTACAATATTCTCCCCGGCTATCTTATGGTAAAACTCGATCGTGAAGGGTACAAGACGTACGAAACGAAGATTCATGGAGGGTGATTTAAAAAAAAAAACTGTACAAGATGCCGTTCGCGGTAACGAGACTTCTCTGTGGTCGAGGGAGGAATCGCGAACGTACAACGATGACGTCTCGCGTTGGTCGTGCAAACGCCTTCACGTCTCAATTAAACTTTATTTTAAAAAAAGGAAAAAAAACCCACTGGCCGTTCGAATTACTTTGCAGCTCGTGGACGAAGGAAATAAAGAGGCGATCATGTTCCTTCGTTTGCATTACCGCCGCAGACTGTTTGACTCCTTTCACGATGGGGCACAACTCGGTGCTGTACGGATTAATTTCGAAGGCCTTGGCAGATAAATGAGCTTGGCGTTGCTTTCAGATAAATGGCTTTTGTTCAGGATATTCGCCATTTTCGTTAATTAATATTACAATTCATTAATTAACATAATATCCTTCGGCTACTTTAAAACCAAACGCTTGGCATCTGATTAATTTATTGACGCGAGCATCGTCCGCTGTATTAGTCGAAATGTTACTTTCATTCCGAATATTAATTCTGTTCGTTATTTACCGGCAACGAATAAAACGTTTAAGCATTGTGGAGTATAATACTGAATGAATTTCCATCAGAAGAATTGATAGCAGACAATCGATATACCTAACAAATCAATATTCAATTTCAACACCACAAATTTTAACAATAACTCGTACCTTTCACTATTTACCATGTTTTCCCTTAATTTTCTATGCGATTAAGAGTCGGCATACTCCCTTTGTTTCTTATAGTCAGTGACGTAGCTCCGACGTTCATAAAACATTGAACATGAATGGGTAAGATCGAAAAACAAAAAATGTCCACGTAATTTGATAAATATAACAAATACTTCTTGGCACGATTCGCGATCAAAGCTATCGCTGGTTCCTTTGATGGCGTAAAACGTTAAGCGTATCAATGACATACTTTTTTTTTTCTTGCTGCCATATGTAAATCGACGTTCGACTTACACAAACTTGAAATTCTTTCTCAATGTTCCTAACGCTGTTCTAATAAAAAAAAAAGAAAAAGAAAAAGAAGGGTTTACACAGCAAACGCGTTAAGGCTTTCACGATCGCGTATGATTGGAAACTGCGTTTAGATAAGCACGGAATAGGGTTCACGTTTCTTGTCTGTGAGCTCTAGATTCGAGTACTTACATACATACAACTAAACAGTTCGCCGGTTCTGCTTTACTGGCGTAATATGGCAAGGCCGCGGCGAGAAATTTTTCGCCACGACCTGTTCCTACACCGTGGTACACAGAACAATCGATTTCCTAATGATTTGCAACGACACCTTTCCACGGTTTAACTGTTACAATATTCGGTAAGCGTACACCAGAATTCTGTTTAAACTCGCTAAATGCAATTCGAGTGAACAAAAATTTCGATTTCGTCGGCATATGTCGGGAGCCTCGATATAATTATACCTGTCGATAAGTTTCAACTTGTACGATCTTAATAAAAAAAAGGGGGGGTGGGGTAGAATAAGGGCAAATCTTCGTTACTTAAAAATCATTCTACATTATTCATAATATTGCACGACCTGAATTACCAATAATACCACTCTCGCGTAAAATCGAGCAATGTTAACGACTGTAATCCTGACTCATTTATTAATAAAAACCGCACGGCAATTATTCGAAAGCACCACGAGAGCAGAACGATCGGCAAAGATAATTATCAGGAAAGTATCGAGATTAATACCCGCAGGGTTAGACGGATCGTGAATAACAACAAAAATTTGCATACCCTCACGTTAATTTCCGTGTTCCACATTCTTTTCGCTTGTACTCGATTCTTGCTGCATTCCGGCCGGTTACGTTTCATCTAACCTTCACCTGTTACACTTCCCTTCCGTAATTTGTCGTTTTAAACACGCCCCGCTTCGTCGAGGCGATTATTACCATACATTAGTCGACACGGTTCTTTGTATTTAAAATTGTACGGCTGATTGTTATAAATTATGGACGTCAAATTATGCCCGCCACTGTCAGTCATCTGTCCTGCTGAAGTTTCACGCAAATAGAGTTCGCGGATGCTTTTCGAAATGAGAATCGTACGCACACTTGTAATATTTCATACTGCGATAATTTATAGCATCCTGAGCATTTCAGTTTCTTCAACGATCTGAGCCATTCTAATTACATCAATGTACGAGTGTTTAATGTAAAGCAATATGGAACAGTTGAGTGTAACACAATTTTCGAGAATTGGGTCAAGTTTCTCTTTCAAACGAGACGCCATCGTTGGCTGGCCTGATATTAACTGTAGTTTTCCATTTCAACTTCACGCAAACCACAGAACCGTTGGTGATAGAATCAAGTGGTAATTTATATGGCTGGTCCAGCAGGAATGGTGCCTATTACTATTCAAAGGTTACGATTTAAACGATGGTAATAATCACTTTCAATATTTAGATGTCTTTTGTGTTATTATCCTTGGTTAAATTAAACAATAACGCTTCGTATGTAGTATCAGCTACTATAGGAGTTATGAAAGTATCGATGCACGAGAGAAAAATTGTTTCAGAACTGTAGCAAGTTGAACCACGTTATAAATCTCGCTGAACCTGTTAGTGAATTCATTAGCAAGGCTATCTAACGAGTTGATAATTTATGTACCACCATGGACGTTGTCAACATGCTGTATATTAATAGGGACTTGCGCTTAGATTACGTATTCAGTAATGCACGATGGGTTAGGGTAACTGTTACTTTCCTCTCAAACAGTTTCGGTAAGAATATGATAAATGATGACGAATGCTCGAGACGAAAAATTCGAATAACTTTGAAATTATATTTTTTATTTGCAGTAGATGAATTCTAACTCTAATTTTAAACTAGCTTTGCTTTGTAACTTAACGTTTGTTAAAAATAGAATGATTATTCTATGAAAATATTTCTATATTTTGGAATACATTCATTGCGCTTTGTTTCAACGTTAGAGAAATGTATATTTGAAAGCCTGTAAATTATTTGACAAAATCTGTTCTTGGATTAAAAATTTTTAATATTGCGTTCATATATTTACGTAATTTCCAGATTTCAAAGGTATTAATGTTTTCAAAAGTAAGTGGTAATGAATATTTTAAGATATTTTGTGTCAAAGAATCGGAAAAGAAATGTTAAAACTTCTAAAGAATGTTAAAAATTAGTATAATTAAGAACCTACTGATATGAATGAATTTATATTATCATGGAAGAAGTTTTATCCGTAAAATAAATCAGAGTTTTGTATTTATATTTAATATTCTTAACAGTGCACAGCAGTGACTTACTTGACCGTTATCTTTATTCAAATCAATTAAATCAATGCTGCAAAACAAACTGAATTGAGTGAATTGATTCATCTGGCATGAATTTTACAAAATCTTTTTCAATATATTGCTTGCAGTGATACAATTACGAATTCCGTAAATTTTTAACGCATTCTACGTTCACGTTCAATCAATAATAAGATTCAAATAGTGTCTTCGAACAGTAATAAATCGTTCCTATTTACTCGTTTGGAAGGAACGTTTAACAGCGTTCGAATGTAATTAACTTCGACTTGCGGGATGAAAGAGAAAAAAGTGGAATTAAAGAGTTCCATTTTCAGTAACAATTGTACCTCATTCGTGACTCAAGGATGAACAAGAAGTTCTTTTCCGTCTCCGCAGTTTGGTAAGGCAACTTTTTCGAAAGGTCAGCTGCAATCCGTTGTTACAACGCTGCATTCTTGCGGTTAAATTTAATTACACGGCCGCAGCGTGTACCGTGTGCTACGATTCTTCTGATACTCTCTTTCATTCAGTCGCATTTAGTGTGAAATTGAAAATAACACGCCTTTAAAAACCTTGGATGAAAAAGTATTTCTCTAGTAGCTGACTACTAAACTCTCTCCACTTTTTCATAAGGTCATTATTACGAATAGCTTTCGTTAATAGAGATTATAATAGACGGATTGGTCTTTTTCTTACCTTTTTTCGGGGCAAACCGGAAACTTACCAATAAGCTGCAAACTGTTTACTAATCGTCACTTATTCAATACATGACTCGAATTATTATGTGGTGAAGTTGAATTAACATCAATGGGAAACACGAAAGGTCTGTTGCATTGCCATATTCAAAGTTAAAGTATTTATGTCAGATTAAATGAACCAGATAATGATTAAAATACCATGTGAATAATTACGCGCACAGGTGCAAGTTATACGTAATTTTAATCTGGCAAATTTGCCAATAAAAAAAAAAGAAAATTAGCATTCGTACTACCACGAGAGATACACAATGCCTAAATACTCCCCATGCTGCAGCAATTAATTTGATTTATTCCTTTTAAAAAATACAATCGTTCCTCTTCGGGAGGAACTCGTTAAACTCATTTTCCCGATTCGGCCTCGTGCTAATTTAACGATACATGGTAGCACTGCATCGCGCGCTGCAAAAGAACAAATTTTACGCTGCATCCAAAACTTTATTGCATTCGGCCCGTGCACAGATCGTATCGCGTTCACCGTAAAGATTTCCCGTCCGTTAAATCACCGATGTTCATCACTTATTCAAAATGACACGGGTGAAGCGTTAGTATCTCTCGGTTACTCGAGATCGTTTAATTGCGAAAGCTCGAGACGAATCAAATTCCTCGGGGCGAGGTGTCGAACAACGTCGCGGTCGTTACCATAGCTGTCGGGGGGCCCTTCCTCGAAGAATATCAAATAATCGACCGCGCTCGAGGAAGTCATTAGAATGATGTATCTGACACGGGGCGCCTCTCCCGATCGCCCCGTTCTTTCGAATTCTTTCCCTCGACCATCCGTTACTTTCTTATGCCCCGTACACGCTTACGGACATTGTCTGCAAACATGTTTCCGCAAGCATGCCCGCCTTACAGTTCCTCGGGCGAGCTACGAAATTTTCTGTACCGTTCGTCGGCAGCCTGCGGATCGGCACGATCTATCTTGTTCCCTTTTCTCTAATTGGTCAGGTACCAGTCGGATCTAGCACTACAAGGGTTTCTAATGACTCTATAAGTCCATCGACTCGGTCATATATCATTTCGTTGCGGTACTATCTTTTTTAGAGAACTTGTTTGAGGTGTCGTCGGGTTTGTCTAAACGCCTATCGAATTCATGTTTACTTTCGTTCGATCGCTGAAAATGAATTGCACGGAAACACGAGGCGACGCACAATTATCCTCGCGCCGCACGCGTCGCGTAACCGAACACACCTGGGTGCAAAAGGTGTGAACACGCGAGACATGTATGGGACGTTCTAATTCTCGATACGACGAATTTCAGTGCCGTCTAGCGAAATTACGAAGAGAATTCGAATAGCGCAAGTTATCACGGGCTCTAGCGTTAAATTTTATCGAAAGGGAAAATAAAAGAACGGCGTCTCGGGACGCCTGTGTACAAATGATATCTGTCTACCTGTAAATCTGTACAGTGCCTTGCAGAAACGGTGTCCCCGTCGTTCGCGTTTTCGCTTATTCGCCGTTTCGCGACCCCCCGTGATTATTCAATATCGAAGGAAGAATAATATTCTACGACAAATGGACGCGCGAAGGTTTTCCCGTCCGTCCGGCGTCACTACGGTAGATCGTATCTACCGGGTTGGCCAGTTTTGTGTAGAATGCAAATAGACGAGCAGAAGGAGGCAGACTTTCGTCGAAGCAACGATGTTGCGTTTCTCCGTTCGTTCGTCGACACACTTCGCGCGACCTTTTGATGCCGGAGGGAAAGGTCGCCCGACCCCGTGCGTGATTCAGTGACGGTTTTCGTTTTCGTTTTGATGGATGGTTCCGTCGTGTAGCGTAGGTGGTCTGCGTAGACATTGGACACAGCGATTGGAGCAGGATCGTTCTCAGGGGGACGTTTATTTTTATCACGGCACCGCGTGCTGCGAGCTGAAGTGATTGGGAAAATAGCGTTTCGCATCTTTTGTATGACGGTACGGTGTTTAGAATATTAATATGTTTATTGGTTGCGGGGACGTTTGGAAACTGTTTGCGATAGTGTTCATAAATGTCTCGTATTTTTAATGAAATGGGTCATTGTTCACGCGGTTGTGCTGCTCTGAAAATTTGTTTTTAGTTCGTGTTTCGAAACGTTTCTGCCTTTGGTATCTATGCGTATGATTGGCGCTTAATTTTGCGCCTACCTGTGAGGTGGACAAAAACAGTGTATCTGTGGGATTTTTTCTGGAAAAAGCTAGAAGAACTTTTTAAGAAATATTTCTGTATTCAAAAGTATATATTTCAAAGTAATTGCGGTAATATTTGAAATGCGAAATATTAATAAAGAAAAGAAATATCAGCGATTTCTTGGTTTTTCCTAAGCGTTTTGCGGTGACCACGTCAGCTTTGATCTGGTTCATCGGAAATAAAGAACTTGTGAAAATTTTATTAAAATAATTCACTACTATTATTTTGAAATGTACACTTTTGAATATAGAAATATTTCTTAAAAAGTTCTTCCAGCTTCTTCCAGAAAAGATCCAAAAGATACACTGTTCTTTTCCACCTCACAGGTAAGCATAACCGCTTAAAATGAAGTACTTTAGTAATTCTATTCAGAACCACGGGATAGTATAAACGGCCAAATTAACCTCGGAACTCTTACGATATGGTATAAAAGGCTTTATGTACACTCCCTATATTTTCAATTGTGTGCACCAATTTGTTACATTACTCGCCCGATCTTGTTTCTAAAATTCTCCGCCGTTTGCGTAGTAATACAATCATTGAACAATCAGAAATTCTAGAAGCACATTCACTCCGAAATGCTGCGAAGCAAAATGTGACTTGGTTTGAAAAATTGCACAACGCCTTCTTCGCCCTGTATAGACGGTAATACATTAACACTAGATTCCTTTGCTGTATCATACAAATATAAACACAGCAACATTACTTTCTACAACATTCGCCTCCAATGTGATTTCATTTACCAGACGGCACACTTCTAAAGTAGTTCACCTGAACGCACACACTTACCACCGTCGCGGTGGGAACGGTATCAATCAAAAACGGTATTATTCTTCATCGAGCCGCTAAATAAAGTCTTTCTCATTTGAGTATCGGCAAAAAAATAAATAGACCGTAGCTAAATGTTGCTTTCCTGTTTGCCTATATAAAGCACGGTCGCGCACCTTACGTAAATTATATAGAACTGGAGTGTGGGAGGACTGAAACATTTATTACGGTGTCCCCGAGCACGAAATTACGCCACTGTGCATTGTGTAAGCATTGCCAAGCGTACGCATGCTAGTTAAACTTTCGCTTGGCGAGACATTGAAAACTGACCCTTACTTTTTTTTTTTTTTTATCGATACCGACTTAACGTTCCCCCGTGAGCGCAGCTGACTATCGGTCGTTTCGCGGAAACTCGTCGGTCTTTTCGAGTACGAAACGGGGCGAAACTGATCGACGGGAACACGAACGTCGGATAGGAAACGACAAAAATGTTCGGGTACGAATTTCTGCGACCTTGGTGTGAAAAAACTTGATCGAAAAAAAATGAATGATTTGATGTCGTTAAATGTTGTCTTAATAGCCGGGGCAATTAATGGACAGGAGCATACGTGAGTTACGATTTTTCTTGCTACGGTTGAAATTATAATAATAAAAATTAAACGGCCGTACACCGGACTGAATGTGTATTTATGGATGCACATTTTTTTCGTCGTACGTGTAATTATTGTCCCCGTTCGCGTTATTGCTTGCACATTCCCTGCTACCACTGCTGATAATCGTGCCCGTCAATATTTCTATTATCGTTATTGCTTTAGAGACGTGTGTGCAGGTGCGTATTACGGGCCATAAACGTATTATTGAGCTTACTAAAAACTTGTGTGGGTATTATCGGCCATGTAATTGCCCGTGTATATTGCAACTTACAGACCACCTGAAAGATCTCATTTGATGGTGGACTTTGTGTGACTATCGTTTTGCGGATTGAACGTCTATTTGTTTGACTGTGTACTGTCGCGCATGCATGTCGCTCGTTGGAAAATCTGCGAGTGATTTTTAAATACGTCGTTTTCTTGTCATCTTCCCGTTTGACTTTATTTCGTACGCGGAAATTAATGCTGCCTTCATTCTTCTGAATTACGTCCGAAATGTTTACACTAATTTTACTCGTTCATTTTTGCCAATTTACTAAATCTTTGAACTTGAGCCACTGTCAATATATTATTTTAAGTAATACTTACCGCCAATAATTTAATTTTAATTAAATATCATTTAGATTACAAATAATTTAACCGCAAATGCACCGGTATTATCCAACTCGGATAACAAACCTTTTCTACTTACTTAACGTAATCAGGCTTCCAATTTATGTAATACGCAGATTAGCAGCCGACAGTAACAAGGGCAAATAAATTACACGTGTCCCTTCCCCATGAAAATATATACCAAGTAATTAAGCAAGCAATTAAAACGGCGCAACAACCCCATGTCGAGGCTAATCAAAATTTCTACATTTACGAGCCACTTAATTATATAAACAAATCTCTTAATACCTCGAGCGAACTTTTCTTATCACGTTCCCCATTATTATCCACGGTTGCACCGCGTTTTATAACTAGACCAGATCCATTGGGCAACGTTACCGGCTCGCTAAAAATGATTTGAAAAATCGGTAGAATCGTGGATAGAAAGTCGATAAGCGCGCCGGGCGATAAAAATCCGGCAGCTTCGTAATTAAACGAACGCGTCGATAGAACCAGCTAATCCTCGTTTCGCGTTTAATAGGCGACCATTAAATTGGCTCGTTTTCGTCGCGTTTCACAATACGCGCCGTCTGTTTCGTTCGTTTCGAAAATTCCGATAACACGGTCTCCGAACAGCGATCTCAAAACCGACTTCTTCGTTTCGATCGTAAACGCGACGTCCCTTCTTCGTTTCACCGTAACGTCGAGAGGGGTTCCGCTGCGATTTCGATTCGTCGGGACACTGCAATTTCTGAGCCGTCGCGTTTCCATCGGGGCGGAGGGAGAAAAAAATGAAATTTCCAGCTCTTCTTACGTCACGTCGTAGAAGCAACAATTTCGATGTTGCTCAACGCGCTGGATTTGTTGCTGCACAATAATTTGCCAGCACGTTTGCATAAGCGGTACAGAGAACACTGTACCGGGTGTTCATTTGAAGGAGCGTGATTAGTTTCGCCCGATCGTAATTCCATGGATTCTTATAACCGAGCGGGGCGCGTTAATGTCGTGGAACGGCGTGCAACCGCCAATGATATCGAGGAAATTCTCATTGTTGCGCGGGGTGACGTCGTTTCGTTAAACGATCGTCGAATCGATGGAAACGTGGTCGGGAAGGAAATTCTGTCGGGGATCTACGCGGATGTAACGAGGCGCTCGCCCTTTCTCTGATCACTTTCGCAAATCGCTGGAAATTTCAAGGATACGATGCTATTTCTGGAGGCATCATAATGCAGATATTGAGTTACGTTTGTTAACCGTTGGAGAAAGTTGAAGGGTGAGAATGGAGTGGAACAGTGGTATCATCGAGGCGCGATAATTTGCCAGAAGTTCGCTGTACACGGTTCGGCAATTTGCTTGATTCAAAATGAATTATCTGTGAATATTTGTAGGTTTTGTTGGAAACTGATTAACCTTCTCTCGTCGTTATTCTGTTACGATTACGCGAAAATGGACGCTTGTTGCGCGGATTTATATTGACGATGGAATAGAAATATATTGTTGCTCTTGAGAAACATTGTTGCAGTTGCGACAATTACGCTGCGATAGATATGGATTCGATTTGTTTGCTCGGCAAAATTAAGATACTGTCTTTACCGTTATACGAAAATGGATATTGTATGTACTAATCGTAAGAAGCAACTGAATACATGATACAGTAAAAGAAATATCGAATCACCAAGTAAATTACAAAAGAATTCCATCAGTGGAATGTTACTTTGTCATACAGATATTATTACAGACCCCAGAATCTTGGAACATTGCAGTCTTTACTTTACAATCTCGAGCTAAATAATCTTGACGCAAATATATAGACAATATCTAACACTAGAATAACTCTGCAATACCGCAATAGTTTATTTACCATGAATAATGTCAATCAATCTGGAATTTCATTCGAAACCAGTCATTTTCATTGCATACGACCATAAATTTACTAGCAACGGTAACAATTCCACGATTTTCTTGCAACCACAATAACTGGGCACTTCACTGACATCCGTGCTAAGGTCTTCACGATCTCACAAACAGATCCTGTTACTCAAAGAAAGTTCCAATTGAAAAATTCCATATTTAGTCCCCGGAATTGGAAAGCCCTCGGGTTTCCCTAGTCCCACGAAACTTTCCATCCCCGATCAAGGTCGCGCCGCGCGAAGCAACCAATTTTCCCCGATCGGACGCAAGCGTCGCGGCAAGAAACGCCGACGCGCGGTGCACGTCGCCTGGAATTAGTCAGGATGCGCGACCAACCGCGGTGTCCTCACGCCCGTCGAGAAGCCGAAACGTCCGAAAGTAGACGATCACCTTGGTCCCGGTGGTTTATGCATCGTAATCGGTGCGACACCATCGGAGATCGACGACCACGATGAAACGAGATCGTGGCTGCGCGCCGGGGCTGTCAGAACAAAAGCGCTCGTTGACAGACGGTGCGTCAGCAGGAAGACAATTAGTCCCGATGGAAAGGAAAAGAACGAGGAGAGGAACGACGAAGGGAAAAGTACTCGCTTACATTGGGACAAACGGGTTGGACAGGCTACCTATAGGGTAGGAATCGGTTCGTGTGTACACGCATGTGTACGCTCGCGTGCTTGCTCCTCACCACACCCAGTCGCAACCTTGATTGGGCTCTTTCGCAGATTCCTCAGAACCTGATACACTCGTGTCATTCGCTTGGCGCACGGTATATACGCGTCGCGACGTCCGACGATTCCTGGATCACGTGCTTTACATCGGATCGGCACGTCCGCCGTCTGGAACCGGACGCGTCAGCGCCGTCAGAAATAGAAACCGACGAGGGGAGACGTTCGCGCCTTCACCTTCCACCTTGAAAAATATGTTGACGGGTAGGAATGCCGGAAAAATACACGATTGATGCCCCGTTTCGGAGTGTGTGGCTCACTGCGGCGACATTCTACACGGGGATTTTCGATTTCGTTGGAACCGTGAACGTCGGTGACGAGCGGGCTTCAATGGGAATGGTTGCGGTGGGAAACGAGGACATGGTGTTTCGCTTGCATTTTTTTTTGTGCTTGCGGATTTCGAGGGAGCCTGTTTTAAACAAACCGAGTAATACTTTTATCGCAGGATTTTTGTTTGAACGGAGAATCGTCAATTTCCTGGTATGATTTCATTTTGTCCTCCGCTAGTAATTGGATATCTTTCGCGGATAGTGCATTTCATTTATAGTTTAGAGACAATCAATACTTGTACCATTTGTTAGATAGAATAACGAAAAGGTAATTGCGGGAATTCGACACTGTTGATTACCATATGCGTCGCCCGAAAGCTAAACCGAGTAAATCAGTCAAACAGTGGAGAAAAATTAATAAATTTGGACATACATTTGATTAAAATTTCGTTACGAATATTTGCCCAATTGAACGTTGCAAAATATAATAATAAGTACATGAAACTATCTATTTATTACAATTACAGAAATTCTTCTGAAGTGAAATTGATCGTAATTGTCTTGCATTATTATATAATGATTATAGTAAAATTCACATCTCATAACGATGAACAATATAATCAAAGTAATTAATTTATTTTTGTGAAACGCCCAGGTATTCAAATTCAAAAAATTGCGTTCCGTCGCAGAACCGTGTAATCGTGCTCGCCCATGTATATCTATGCCAGACGTTTTATATCCTAAAACTGTTCAAAAACAATCCTATTTTCTAAACCATTGCTACACGTTTGCAATACCCTGCACGATTAAACCTTCGAGGACAATAATTGATAATCTAAATCGTTTCCCCGACCTATGAACTATAACACAACGAAGCATACGATATCGTGAACCTCGTGTTAAGTAGCATTTTTCCAATTTCCGACCAGTCATTGGCAAGTAGGTCAGACATGTACTCGCTAACAAAGAGAGATATTGAAGAGTTACATTGAAACGGGAGCGACAGCAATAACTTGATGTGCGCCCACCTGCGTCTTCTGAAATCCGCAATTCCTTCGCGATGAGTTCGCCTCTAAAACAACTGCCGCACCTGTGAATCGTCATTCATATCTTCCCAAGGCATCCTCGTTGTGTTTTAATTACGTTATTGCGTACGATTACGCCACAAACGAACTCGGCCACGGTGTAGAAGATTAATCGACATTACCGAATCTTTCGTTCGTTTTATTAATATCACCACACCTGTTTCTAATTTTTAATGACGTACCGCGGATGAAACAGTGTGTCCCATTAATGAATGTCGTCTTTCGACCGCACTTTGGAAGCTTCTGAACGGGGGCCCGTCGAATTAGAAATTGCGCAAGAATTGTTCATTAGATTATATAGATTGTCGGGACAATCGTATTAGGGTCATGCCGAACTCTCAACTGCAAAATAAATTTCCACGTGAATGCGTTGCTCAATCGATAATTAATTTGTGTGCCGTCGTTATAGGGAAAGTCATATTTATGTGTAATCGTATAGAAAAACGCTTGGAAATTTACCGCAAAGGTTATGGTCCCTTTATTTCTGTTACGCTTTGCTCCCTTTGTTTCTGCCTTTCGAATTCTGGCATAAAGTTCACAATTAGCATGATTGAAAAGATAGTCGGATGGATGGCTGGAATCTATACTTCTGGAACATACCTGATAATGAATTTCATAGCTTTCAATAGTGTACGATATTTGTCATAATATGAAACCCAATTAGGGAAAATTAGACAAGAACATATGTTTCTTATTTGTCAGTCTACCATTCGAAATATGAAATGTGAAGGAAAGAATAAATTATCTTAGAATTTTGCATAATAGAAAACATAATCTTTTATAATATAACATGAACATTTTCAAGGTACATTGTATTTCTTATTTTACGTTCGTCTTTACGGATATGTGTTATTGAAATTACTTTATTCATTTGTTTTATTTCATTCCAAAATTGCCCGATCACTTATCAAATTCCGTACACGTGTTTTATATTTAGATCCTATTTGACCCTCGTGCTTGGACTGGACAAGTACCGGAATAAAAATTGTACCGATCAAACATCGAAGTTCGTAGATTTATTTGAACATAGAGTTAGGTAATGTGTACCAAGGTTCGCTGACTCTCACTATTTAATCTAATTTCATCGGATACACGTAATGCCAACGTCCTGCTCGGCTGAGCTCATTGGTATCCTTCTAAAAATCGTGATTCTTCGACGGTGACGAGGTCTGTCTTTAAAATGGCCGCACCTGCATATTGTTTATAACGTAAGTATACGTGCGTCTGATCAGGACCAATGTTTGTCCGCTTTCGTACCCACGCGAATTCCATCCTTCGTATTTAATGACTCGATCGCACGTACTTATTCGCGAGAAAAATGATTTTTATTGATAAGGACTCCATATTTCTTCGTACAAATTATAAAAAGACAGAAAGAAATCGTGTTGAAGTGTACCGAATTCATCTTGTAATATCAATTAAACTGACTCGTCTTATAATTAGAAACGTTTCACAAGTCAGCGTTTACCTTCAAACGTTCGTACGATGATTTTAATTAGATCTGATTAGAGTGACGATGACAGCGTTGGAATTAAGCGACCGTAAAAAGATTATTGACGGGGGCCTCTAAATGATATTTTTTTTTTTTTAAGTAAATGGACATCATTTTAATTGGGGACGGTTAAAGGTTGAAGAATATTACTTGACACATATTTATTAATTCTTTTCGGACATTTTTTTCCTTTTGTATTAGCCGTAGAAAAATGTATAATCTTAACGAACGGCAGCTTAGTAATTTGTACATTTATACGAATTGAAATTAATTTAGAATTAAAAGTGAAAGTAACAAATTTTATTCGCCTAACAGATAAGAGGTGTACATACAACCAGGTTGTGATAAGACGCATCCTTCTAAAATATTATTGTGGAGCTTTCTTCTCCGAGTTAGAGCTTCACAGTTGTATGAAAATTTAGTAAGAACGTTCCAAATTAATAATTTATGGCTGCTGCGAATACCTGACGATTTCGTTAAAATTTGTATATCGTCAAATGTGATAATATCGAGTTTGAATACGTACAGGAAAAGCTTTCATTATGTAATACACGATATTTCGCAGACATTTCTAATTGAAATCATCCTATTTTCCTGATACAATAGGGCCTTTATTTCTCAGCTTAATCAACCGACAGGCATCCCGAAGAAATTGATACCCGAAGAAAAATGATTACAAGCAAACTTTTCCCAAATATTCAATAGCTTGTGTCAAAACTGTTGAAACCATTCTAAATTCTGAGGATACCATTGCAAACGTGTCAGTAAATTCGTCACACAGGATAATCGAGACCGAAGATAGTGACAATCAAGATGCTACTGTACTTGCAAAATATTGTGTCATCGCGCAGTGCTAATAGAGCAATCCAATTTCACACAATCTATCCAAAATATTTCCACAATTTGCTACACTTTGCAACCGTCTGACCCAAACGTCGCTTAAAATGTGTCCGAATTTATTATAATATATCATACAGGGACACCCCGGCGAGAATCGTTTCTTGCTGTCGCGCTGTCACTTGAAACGACACTGTAAATTCTGTCCCGAATCGCGTTCGTTAATGAACTGTTACTCGAACGTCGTGAACCCACCTCGAACGCCGTCTATTAATACGGCCCGTTCGTTATACTCGACAAGTACAGCGCACATTGTAACAATATAGAAATGAGCCGCTCCGTAAAGTCGCGCGAAGTGAATGGGCGTCAAAGCTCATGCATAAATATGGAATATTACCGGGCCGATTTGCATTGTAAAACGTCCTCGAGAGCTCATCAATCTACCGGCCGATCGCGGTGCTCCACGGGCACAAAAATCCAGCTTCCGTAAATTGAATACGTAATTGACGAAGCAAATTTGCTACTTCTTTGATGAATAGCGTTCCCCATAAATTGTGTCAATTGAACGGATAATTGGTACGATCGATACGATGTTTGCACGACCGAATAATGCCCACGGTCCTGTTGAAGTTCTCGAACAAATTAATTATACTATACGTTACGAGCGTACGCGTGCAAAGATATTAATACGCACTGCCACCTGACACTTTTTCGTTTCGATGTTAAAATCAATTCCCCTTTGCGCGTCGCGAACCCTCTCCATTTTTCTAATTACGCTTGCAGCCTGCAACACGTCAGAGAGTAATGACGGTGTATTATTAATCTTTCCTGCACGACATTTTTCTTCAACTGCCTCAGAGTAAAATTCGAACCGTTTTCGAAATCTGCCCAGTTGTTTTTCAAGCAACAGAATCGAAGCTCAACGCGGTCAGCTTCGCGCAAAATTTCGTTGCGAAAGTAATAGACGCGCCTCTCCGTTAACCGCAATTTAAATCAGTCGAAAATCTTACGGCGTGCGGCACTCGAGAAGTATCGTCCCTTAACGTGCTTCGCGCGAACAACGAGTGGCATAAACGCGAAATATCTGCAATGGAAATAAGTGGGCGCACCGAGTGACCTCATCCGATGTGTCCACACGAAGGAACGCGTTCTCCTTTCAACAGGAAACCGTTCTAGACCAGTCTTGGCCAGCTCGAACATTGCCGGCCACTTTATAAATCGAGCGAATATCTACTGTGCGTGTGCACACGCGTTGCACGCGCACGATTTATGGGAACTCACACGAGCCCGACCCGTGATTATCAATTCCGGTGCAGTTGGGGATACACCAACGAAGGTATCAATCTCTTCTGAAACGAGCTGCTCAATTTTTTCGCGATTTATCGAACCGTCTCTTATCGCGTGGGTGTCAGAAAATTTGTCCCTCGCAGCAGCGCGTTATATCGATTTGAAATTCTGATATATTTTTTTTGGAAGAAAACCGCGTTCTTCGTATTCGAACGTATGGTTTATGATACTGCTCCATCTTGGGAAACGCGTTAACTTGTTACTGTGTTATGTTTGTGATAACGTTTGAGAAATTATTTGGCGATAATGAATGCGACATAATTTTCCAGAAATTCCGTAGTCTGCCTCTTAATGCGTTTTATTAATTTTGAAACGACTATTAACGGGGTTGAACAGGAATGGAGTATACAAAACAATAAATGGATGAAACTGAATATTTTGCGAATCGATTGAACCTGTTCAACAGGCAAGACGAGACGAGTCGCCATTCGCGTTGTCAATATTTTCGACGTAATTTATTGATTTAAACAGAAATCCCATATTTTCAATTCGCATCTGTATTTGCCATAATAATGCATTCTTGATTATGGATTTGCGTTTCATTAATCTTGAACTTCTTTATTAAAAGATACGCCTGATCGATTATTCCGTTAAAGTAGTGTGAGGGTACGATTATGTTCGAGTTGGGCAATGCATATGAATGTTCGCTCACTTTATTATCCAATCACTTGCTTCGTTAGTACAGAAATTCTTTACACTTCAGGCCTGCTCGTTATACCGTATTATTCAAGTAGTCTAATAGTAAATTGATCAACTTAGCCTTCCGCACCCGAATGTCAGGAAGCAATCGACAAATAGTTTTGCAAGCTTTCATCGAAACAGTAATATAAAAAATCTACGCCGACCTTGGGCCTCTCGTTTGCACCTCCAATTGCCCGAACTCTTCTATCTGGCGACTACCGAAATAGTCCGGACAATCAAGGCCGCCGTTCGTTAATTGAGAGTTAGCGAGGAAAATTCTATTCAACATTTTCATTCGAACATCTCGACGTCGCGCAATCTAATCGAATTCTCGTCGTGCTCGATGTCGTACGTTCCTTCAGTCGTTCAGCGAAACGTTATTCGTCGTTTCTTCAATACTTCAATCACGTTGACGTCCCTTGGATATTTCGCGGATCGTCGTCGCGCTCGACACCGTTTCGAATCGTTTGTTCGGGTCGGCCGCGACATTCGCCGACGACCATCCGCCGGATGGCAAAAATTCGTTTCGAGGCGTTTCACGCGGGGACCAAAAACGAGACGAAGCGAAACGACGACGAGCAAAACTCGCCAGAGGAGGTCTCGGCCTCCTTAAATTTATTAACGTCCCGGTATCCGCGCTTCTTGCGCCGCAAATCGATGTTTTTACGCCTTTTTCCGTTCCGTCGTCCTCCTTTTTCCGTGAATTCTCGCGCCGGGAGTCTTGCAATAACGGCATAAATAAAGCTTTTATGCGCGCGGAAAGCGCACGCTTCGCGCGTCCGAAGCTTTGCCCGCTTGCGACACGGTTCTGGTGAATTTCGGCCGAGCTTTTACTGCGAGACAGGGAGCACGCTTGGTCGCTCTCCGCGACGAGCCTTGGCGTAAGAATCGCGAAGCGGCCAGACGCGTTTTTACATTCGTTTACGACTCTTTGAAAACGCTCGTGAACTTCAAAGGGATCGAGGGATATGCGATACGCGACCGCGTTTTGTTAACGATGTCTGGAAGTTTGACGCCTTTCCAGAGGATTTCTTTCGATATATTGTCCCAATTTGTTTAAAGATATGGAAGAAGTTCACTCGACGTTAGCGTTGTGTACAGTTCGCCGATTGATTAGGGATTGATCACTGCCGATACTTTTCTTAAGCCGCGGTGGAAATGCCGGACGACCATAGTTTCGATATTATCTGAAGTGCCATGTAAATAAATAAGATGTGCTGTAATCACTTCGTTTCGTGTAACAAGTACTTTGTCATTGAACTATTCAATTTTGTTACCCTTAACAGTGCGATCGTAATGCGTGAATAGATTGATACATTAATTGAAACAGCAGAATGCTGATCACTGTAACAAAATTTTACGCAGTTATTATTTGCAGCATACGTATATCTTTCAAGATAGCAATTATAAAGCAAATTAATTTTCGTACGAAATCTTGCAATAGCTTTAAAATATTTGAGACATGCACTTGTCTCTTTGTTTCATATCTGCTGAGTACGACACTCTCGTAGGAAATTGCGCACTCCTCTACGTGAAATATAATCTACTCACAAGCCTTAAAACGATTTAAAATTCGTTTCCCTCCGCCGTTTCGTATCAGATCAGCAAGCAGAGTTCGAAATGCAAATCAGTTTCATAAGGATACAAGGTACAGAAGATGTAGTGCTCTATATTTTTGTGCGAATATGCAATTACAAACGCGGTAATTGCATGTTACGACTGTGTCTTTGCGAACGTACGTACATCCAGTGAAGGATGTCCTTCGAAATTTCATGGTCAATGTCGCGTTGCCGAAGTATCTTAATTTACATCGCTGGAATACATGAATATTGATCGAAACGCTGAATGGTTTCACGTTGCCTTTAATTTCTTTCACACCTGTTGTATGGACAAGCAACCCGATGATAATTTTCATGTTGCCGATCATCAGGCCGCAAATAAATGCCCGCCGGGATTCATTGTTTGCAAATTTTTTTAGACGCAAAATCCTCCCACTAACATATATACCGAATGCAAACGATATACAGGATGTCCCGTTTAAAAACAGGCCACCTAAATGTCTCTTTTACGTTTGATGACGCAACAAAATATTTTGCATGTAACATCACTGACGTCAGGGAAGTAGCATAACTTTTTCTTTTGATGGTTAATGTTTTCCAAGTATTCAATGTCGTCGATGAATTTCTTGCCAATAAATATATCGCTTTTTTCCCTTGCACGTTATCGGTGCCATCAAATTGCATACGACTATTTACAATAATACGATCCCAAAATAACGCTTGACTAAATCAAAATGAACGTGAAACAGACAAATTTTCATCGGGACCGCGAAAGATTTTAAATGATCAGTAGCGCGTTTGGATGATTACCGCGATAAATATCTATTTCTAACTAGTGCAGCTTCGCGGTACGATCGGCCGCGATATTTCTTTCAAGTATCCACAGAACGATATAAAGAGCGTCTCCAAACATTCAATCTCGATAACGCGCAAAATATTTCACGCACGATTTAAATGGCAGCACCGGGCAAATTGTACAAACGCGCTGCAACGGCAACAAAAATGTTCGCATCAAGGCTGCATCCTCGGAATTTCTTCGAGTTCGAGCTGCGCATGTAAATAAGAATGTCCGTAATGCGCATGTAATACAAATATAATGTTTCGTGAAATCCTCGCCCGTTTCTCTTCTCGTTCGAACTGGAAGTCTTAAGGAACGGCCAACGTGCGCTTGATGAACGCGTATTCTCAAAGGACGACGAAGGCCGAGCAATTTCAGGCGCGCTAGGAAATGAGATGTTTCGAGAGATAACAAGGTGACAGCTATGAAACACGGGTTAAAGCTCGTCGGCGTAATAAGCTGCGCCTGTTCGCGTACTTTACACCGGCCGTAACGTAATTTATAAATTGCTCGGATGCACCTGGCGCGGCCTTCGCCTGTCCTGCATGGCCGGGCGCAACGACGGTTTATCGTTCGCGGCGCGAATTGAAAAAAATAATCGGGCCTCGGCGTGTTCCCTGCGTCCTCGGATCAAAAGGTGCTCGTGAACTTGTCCGATCGATTCTGCGCGGCTCGAGTGCATCGGGAAACGATGCGCGTTCAACGCTTTCGATGCTTCTCGAATGGGCGATGGGTATCGGGGGCGCGGAGATAACGCAGTTTTGTTCGAACAAAAACTCTGTTCGTTTAATCTCGCGACTTGCACGCGGTTCGCGGGCATCGGTTCGCCGGGAGCAAGTTATTTGGTTGCCCCGTGACAGCGGGGTCCGGTTGTCGCTTGAACAATCTGATTTAACGAGGCACCGAAGCGCGAAACGGTTGAATGAAATTATTTAACGAGAATGAAAGCTCGTGTCACCCGAGGAATACGAGGTACCTGAAACCTAGGCGGAGAGAAGAATGTTCGAGCCGGAATGAATGAAATATTTCCTGCGCAGTTCGACTGCGCACGAGGGGAAGTGTAAAGGTGCAATGTTGAAAGAATGTATGATTTATTAAAAATATTCGAAATCACTAGGGCTGCATAAGAGCGGGGACTTTGTTAGTCGTTTATTTATCTTCTGGGTAAAATTGATACGATGACACATCTTTATTCAATGGTCATATTAATTGTAAGATAATATTTAAGCAAGCTAGCATATTTATACTTTTGTACCGCGTACTCTTCATTATTGACTTCGTTTTGTATTTACGATAGTCGTGCTCGGGGAATATAGGGATTTGTCTAAAAACTATTGCATTAAAGAAGATGTGACATTTGTTACGATCTTATCATTGCCATACTCTGTTCCATCGAAGCACCTTAAATCGCTCTCCAACATCTAAAAGCCCAACTTTCGAACCGTCACTCTTACGAATTAGTTGAACATCCCATATAATATTATTGCACTCCAAGCGGAATCTGTACATTTCTCTATTACAATATCTTTCCGCATTCCACTGAACAAGCAAACGTTTTTGCAGGTACTGCTGCAGGCGGCACTGGTGTGGGACGAAGTACGCGGTGCTCCAGCGAAGAGGAACGACATACTCGCGGGCACGGAATTCCTGTCGGTCTTCATAAACGGCGCCATGGCCACGCCGCCACAGCGACGGAGGGGCTTCAGACGCGGAGGACACGGGACGTCGGCCGCGGACAGCGCGACCGCGGAGTCCCATCAGCACGAGGCGTCGATATATCGAATATCCCGAAATCCAGGCAACAGACAAGTCGTCCCGAGAGCGCGGAACACCGGCGGCCGGGACGAGGTCGTACGATTTTACCCGATAAGTCAGAAAACCCTGGAGAACAGGCAACAGAATCTGGCGTCGTTGATCGACGAACTGAGCACCACCAGCGACATAGCTTCGAGCCAGCTGGCATCTCAGACCTCGACCAGCACGACGACAGTCACCTCGATGACGTCCCGAGAAAAATCGCCGTCGAGAACGAACGCCGGCAACAGCACGGCCAGCAAAGGGGTCAGCCGGCAGAAAGTTATAGGCGTCAGTGTGACGTCCACCGTCGAGGCTACGCCGTACAAGGTCAGGGTGGAGCATTACGACAGTTCTAACGCGACGGTCGTTACGCGACCGCCGAGCTCGGCCAGCAGCCCCAGCAGCCCCAGCAGAGAGACGACCAAGGAACCGAAGAACACCACCGTCAGGTCTGCCGCGATAAAGACCACGAACTCCAGTACGACCGCGAGAGCGTCAAATGCGAGGCCAACGACTACACCCAGGTCGTCGACGACAGTGACCCCATCGTCGTCCAGCTTCGTCACGGAGGAGCTCAGTAACATAGTTTCCGAATCTAACAGGAGCGAGTTCTCCGTCGACGAGGGCTCGCCGAGCACCAGCTGGAGAGGACAGAGTTCCATCACACCTGGACCGGTGACGAAGCACACACCCAGCTTTACCGAACGCCGAAAGGGTACCAACAACGGCACCAGCGACATCCCCGAGGACATGATCACTCTGCCGACCGAAGAGAACTACGAACTGCCAGAGGACAACGCTGAGCCCAAGGAGTTCAACGAGGAGCCCGCGGAGGTGCAACCGGAGCGCATCCACAGCCAAGGTCGAAAGGCTGGAAGGCACTACGACGCCTCGCACTACAATCGTCCTGGCACGAAGGGGCACGGACAGCCGTCGAAGGGCTACAAGTCACCGCGGCCGTACAGTGAACCGGCGAAACTGTACAGCGAACCCGCGAAAGTGTACAGTGAACCGGAGAAAGTGTACGGGGAGCCTGCGAGGGTGTACAGTGAACCGGCCAAGGTTTACAGCGAGCCGGCGAAAGTGTACAGCGAGCCGGCCAAGGTTTACAGCGAACCGGCGAAGGTCTACGGTGAACCAGAGAAAGTGTACTCAGAGCCGTCGAAGGTCTACTCGGAGCCGGCCAAGATTTATTCGGAACCAGCGAAGGTCTATTCGCAGCCTGCCAAGGTGTACAGCGAGCCTAGCAAGCTTTACGATTCCGAGGGGCAGCCGTTGATGAACGGACGCGACGGAGAAGTGGACGAGCAGAACTACGAAGTCGACGAGTCCGTCAGCGTGAGCAGCAACGGGAACGTTCACGGGCCCCAGGTGATGCTCACCGAACTCTCGAACGCTTCCGAAGTGGAGGACGGGCACAAAGTGGGCTACGTGGTTGAGGGTAGGAACTATAGGAGGTACAGGGTCGAGGAGAGAACTCCGGACGGGTTCATCGTTGGCGAGTATGGCGTAGTGAGCCACGACGATGGGTCGTTGAGGGGTGTCCGTTACACCGCGGATGGCACTATCAATCCTCAGCTCATTTACGACGCGCTGTTGAAGTTCCTCGCTCTGTGAACGGGGCGAGAATCGAACGGCGGGGAGAACTGTAATGGAGGCGAGTCGTCGAGTCGCGCTAGCTTCGCCGGAAGCTGACGAACAAATGACTGATCTTCGAACGAAACTGCTCTGCCCAACTCAACTGCCTCAGAAAGTAATTTTAAGCGGCGGGATCTCGGGGTCTGATGCCGCGAAATGGATCTCGCGGGTGGGTTTCGGACGTTTTCTTTGGTTTTCTGGGGAGTCGGAAGTGGATGGATTAATCGTAGGGAAAGGAATTGCTGTTTTATCGCGGGACGTGTTTGATGAAATTCGATGCTTGGGGAGGTTGAAAGGGACCGAGGTGTTTCTCCCGTTTGGCTTATTGAAATTGTATCGAAGTAATTGGCAAGAGCTCTATGTCTTGCGAATTGAATTTTGTGGGCGTCGTGTAAATGTTTGTACAGATGCAAGTAGCACAAATTTCCGAATTACTGAGTTGCAGTTAACAGTGCATTCTAGGTGAGAATAATTTGTTTCCATAAAAACTTGTAATTAAAAAAAGAGAAATAAGGTAGAAAATCGTACGCGCAATTGGTACAGTTACGTGTAATTGAAATTTGTATTATATAGATGTAGAAAGGACTTCCCGTATAAATGCTGCGAACGAGAGTAATATTTTCGGCAATGAATTTGTATAAAAATGAGAATTCAGTGTGCACAGAATTCTGAGGGTTCGTTTCTGATAAGCAGAGTGCTTGGACCACGTAGAGTGGATAATAATCTTCTGTTTCTCGTCACATCGTGGTTTCTAATGTCTGGGAAAGGTCACAGTGCTGCTTCGCCGGCTTCGCGATCGACTATTTCATCAGATGGGTTAAAATTATAAAGAAGACGAAGTTGAAGATTATTTGTCGACGATTACGGGAAAATTAAAATGCTTGATGCCAAGATGGATTATCTTTAACATGCTCTGACAGTACGTTTCGCTGCCACTTTTCCTTTTTGCTTTCGAACTGTAACGAAAAATCAATGTCTCCGTGAGTACCGGATTTTAATTATTTTTGTCAGAACTGTGCCTGTGGAAATAAAAATGCAACGCATAAATACATATTCGATTTTCCAATGTATACACTATTGCTAATGTCCACCGTAAGGTAACAAAAAATTATCAATAGTCATCTATATTTCGCCTTACTATCTATGTTGGCAATAAAGTGCACAGTGTCAAAGCTGAAACCTAAGTTAAAACTTGAAGCAAAAAGTTCATTCCGACATCTCGGGCTGCACAATATTATTTCATTAGCAAACGGTGAAGCACTTATTAACTAAATCACAGCTCACAGCTGTATGAAACGTGGCAACGGTAATAACCGCCAGGTGGACATGAAATTAGTATGTACCGAGCGGTCTTTGTAACCAGAAAACTTTAATTAGTCCTTTTCAGTGATTACATTCCAGTCATCGCGTCTAATTATTAGCAAATTGAAACCTTAATACGCCATACAATGCACAAGTAACAGAAAAACATCACGCGTTACCGCAACGAATTTGTATCGTATTTATTATCTTCGCGGTCACAATATAGTCATCGATATAAAGATAGTCAACATCCGTCTCAAAATATACGTACGATTATACATTATACCATCCAGAACAATCGAAATCCGACAGCGGCCACAGAAATTATCAGAGAAACTTGGCGCAAAAAAAAAAAAAGAAAAGAAAACCCAACCGCGAAAAAGTGACTATACCCCCGAATCGTTCTGAGGTGTACCCCGTTGGGACAACGTTGAGGAGGACAAGAAACGAATCCAATCGCTCGTCCGAAGCAGCGTGCCGACATCGACGAAACGAAAACGACTGATTCTTTCGCTCTTGCCAACGCAACTGCCTCAACGATTAATTTTTAAGGACGGCCTTCCTGAATCCTGCGGGTGCTCGCTCGTGTTCAGCGTCGGTCAGGGTCTCCATCCTGTCGACGGGAACACAAAAAGGTTGCTGGACGATCCGATCGAACGAACGAAACCCGTCGCGCAACTCGACGAACGAGAGTGACTCCGTTTCATGGCGAAAGTACGAACTTTTGTGCGTCTTATCGTTGACCCCCGACGTTCCCGTCGCACCGGACGCCGTTCCCGATTCACCCGAGGGACGTTTCTTTTCCCTCTGTTCGCCTAATAACGATCCAACGCGTTCCATGCCGCCTCGCGAGCAGGTGATCCTCGATCGCGGCGCCACGAGATGTAGCTGCGCAAATACATTTGTGATTTTGCGATCGCGTTAATCGAAAGCGTGCCTTCCTTTCGGAAGCTCTAGGAGTAGAAGCATGAATGGTGATGAAGAAACGGCACGGTGTCTCCATGGTTCGGTCGACGATACTGCGATACTGATTATTATTACGGTATTGGAAATATTTCTTGGATGGTTTAACTTTTTCCCTTATATATTTCGTATTTGCAACGGCGTTCTTCGATAGATAGTTCGGTCTGTTCAATTTAGTTTTTCTTTATTTTTCTGACATTGCTTAACAATTGCATTGTTACGAAAATTCGCCAATGTAGGTGAATTTGGAAACGATCGATAAGTATTTCCAGTATCGTACGTACGACGACGAATACCCTTAATACGATTGTACACTCGTTCTTCTTATTTAATTAAACTTTTTCCATTTTCGATGTATCGTATCTTCTCGAGACTATGTATAGTAGCGCGATGTTTTATAGTTAAGCGGAATCTCGTTCGTTTGGCGAATTTCGACATTTCCGTGGCGTTCGTGGTTACGAAATGGAGAGTAATTATTCAAACGCGGCGGTGCAGATTTCTAATTTTCATATAAACGTAGCTTGAATAATTTTGGTCAAATTTCAACGTTGCCAAAGTTATTCGAAAGCAGCTGGCGGATTTGCGGGAATTTTCAAACAATTGTTGCGAAACAGCTGTTGTCGAAGGAGCGATGCCGGGCAATCGAATATTCGCGATTACACTTTAAGTTTCCGTGTTTCAATCGTTCCAGCGTCAACTGGTGCAAAATGTGTGCGCTATTTGGAGCATTCGCAAACTGCCGCCACATTCCAGGTGGTAACGTAATAAATTATTCCATAAGAAAGGGGTGACAGTGGACACGAAACGCGTCGCAAGTGACTCCGAATGAAAGAGTCGCCTTACAAAATGCATGTTACAACCGTTTCTATTCTATCCCGACGAGTAAGTCCGGATACAACAAACAGGCCGATCACTCGACGAGCACCGATAAATAAATTACAACGTTGGAAGCAGCGGATGAAATCCAAACGGATCGACTGAACGTGTTCGTCGCGTGCTATCGTCACGGTGACGCTTCTGCGATGAAAAAGCGTATTGAAAGGTTGCAGCAGCCAGGGCCATCGCGTTGAATCGCTTCGAGCCGAGCTAATTTGATTCGATCACCATTCCAGATCGATACGCGAAGACTCCGCTGCTGCGACGGGCTTGCCCGCTGACTTGTCACGGCAGCGTCTCCGTGCCCTTCTTAAGATTTAAGTCTCTGCTGTAGATTTTTAAGGACCGCGTCAACGAAGTGTGTATCCCGTTCGGCGAGAAAGTTGTGTAGAACGTGATGCGTCGAACGTTTATGTTTATTTAGAGTTACATAGCTCATTCTTCCTCATTACCTCAATCTTTGAGATAGTTCCTCCTGCCATTTGTGAAAGAAAATGTATATCACACGCGTACTCACCTTAAATTATACGCAACGGTAACGATCCATGTACTCCCGGATCGCGCTCGTTCGTGTCGCAGCATTTCCGACGGACGACGGAAAATCGAACGCGAACGCGGCGGCACCGTTTGATCACGTCGAAACGACGAAACCCGTTCGCTCGAATATTGCTCATCCTCGTAGAATAAGTGCGCGTTCATCGCCCCTATTTTATACGTAAAGTATTCTGATATGTTACACGTGATACCGTTACTGTTTAAGGAACCTATTCTATTTTATTACGGTGCACACCGTAGTCTAATGTGTACTATTAAATATTATGCATAGCGCTGTGCAACCATTTGTCATTTCCCGAATGCAACTTTGTAATAAATTCCATTGTCATAATGTTGTTGTTGTTGGACTGTTTTCCGTAATCCTTGCAATTAATTGTAATCGAACGAGAAGAGGGGAGACAGATATTCGTTCGGCTTCGATAGATCGCGTTGATACTTTTCATTGTTGTTTCTGAATTTTTCAATGGTCAAGTGCAAATCCAGTGGACAATTGGGAAGATTGATACGAATTCCAGCTATGTCGTCGAAATTCTCTTAATTTCATCGTTTTATGGAAATGCTGAGAACTGTATGGGCAACACTGGCTTCTTGAGTGTACACTCAAGAATGAACAAATCGTGATGTATGGTAGGTAGAGACTTTTCTCACTCGAACGCACTTGACGTTCAGTTAATTTGTTCTACGTCTATTCAAGCTTGCAGCGATTGAAAACATTTTACAAAGAAATTGTAGATCTATATCAAAGATTTTTAAACTAAGAACGTAGCCTATTAACACCTGTTTAATATACAAACCAAATTTCTTAATTCAAGTTTGCCACTATTGCTAATAACGGTGAAAATACAAAAATCCGAATTTTCAAACTTCATATAGTAATGCACATGTTCTGTTTAAAGCTACAGCAAACACTTCAAAATACATATTCAACCCATGCGAGAAACATAATACATACATAATTCATTGCAATACTTAACTGTATTACAATTTACTGGGCGTTCCCTTTCACTTGTAACACCTAACTTCTCGAACCGTATCATTTGTTCGTGGAAAAAAGTGATCAGCCACGTTAAATTCTCCTGTAATCTCCATAATAAATGTCGAAGAAATTTCTCTTCCGTGTCAGGCTACTGGATAGATAATTGTGGCTGTCGTGTGCACTCGTTTGCCACCTTGCTTAAGCGACAATTTACTTGATCATTATCGACACGAAGCCAAGATGATAATAGAGGGATCGAAAGATTCCCGAGATATTCAGCGATCAATTGGCAAAATAAAAGGGTCCGTCCGATCCGCGAGGCATACAGGAACCTAATCGTGCGATAATTCCCACGTACGAAATTTAATCTTTGGTCTCGATCGAATTTTTGGGAGCACAATTTTAGCGCAACGCAGAAAAATTGATTTAAGTATCGTACCTTGGACAGCGTTTGGAAAATATTGGAGTACCGTGACCGGTTATTAAAGGATCGAAAAAATTTGTCAATGACGCATTTCATTTTTTAGTATTTTCTGTTAGTGAGAAATTTGAAACATGTAATTTTCATGCTTTTTTATATCGACCATTTTGGTGTGATAAAAATATATATAAATTATATGACTGAATAGCAGGTGTCTTGTTATATTAGTTGAAATAAATTATTGTTAAGAGATACCGAAATATAATATTTTATTCAATCGAAATAAAATATAAAACAAATCTTCTAAATTATACTTTTGCAATATTTTTGAATACTAGATTCTAGGTGTCCATAAAATGAAACTTTTGAGAAATTTTCTTCATTTTTACAACCCTCTCGTCAACATTATATTTATGCTTCATACATCGATTTTATAATTAAAGAAGGACTTACTGAAATCAAAAATACGTACACAATTTATAATTGGTAAATTGCCCATCGATTCATTCGTGTCCCTATCAAACGCTAAACACACCTATATATGCAGCATTATTCATCAAAAAAGTCCCAAACAATAAAAACGAATTAATCGTTTATATGCGCCAAAGTTTTACAACGTTAACCTGTCATTGCTTATCTCCCTTAGCCTATAAATCACGTTACAACGTATGATAATATTCCTAACACAAGCTCCAGCTGTTAAGATTAGAACATTCTCAAACGAGAATGTACGATACGTTTGGATTTATTTAACCGATATGTAACAGCAAGGAAAACGAAGGTGCAATACTTTTCATATCTGCTGCAGCTGCACGATCATCAGTAAAGGTCGATTATTCATGTCGTACCGTAACAAATTATTTCAAGCGAGCAGACCCCCATTTTACTAACAGTGCAACTCTTTCCCATGCCCTAACCCTGACAGCAATTGCATTTCGCAGTTCGGCATTAAATCACAAGGAAATCCATAGTTATCGGCGTGCATATGGACAGCTGGAATTGATACAAATTTAATAATTATGCAAGGGGTGGCTCGTCCCTCTGTTTTGTAAGCCTGTCATTAAGTATTCGTTCGAAAAACCAGCAATCGAACTTGCTGATCGAATCGATCGTTCGATATAAGTACCTAAATGTAAATGCTGGGGAATTGAAAGATTTCTTTCTATCTTGGGATTCGGGATTAATATGGATCTTCGCTCGCAGGCATGTGGCGACTGTGATTATTATGAGACCATTGATCAAAATTGATATCCATAGGCACTTACGGGGATATGTAATATTCGACGACCAAATGGTGCAGAAGAAATGACGTGGACGTATCTTTGTAATTATTTCATTTTAGTGACAACGAATCAACTTTTGTATTGTTCGTATGTTAACTTACGGAAGAAAAGTTAATTAAATTTTATTCGGTAAACCACCATGACAGTGAGAATAATTGTAATTGTGTCTAGAGTTTCCCATAGAACTTCGAAAATGAAGCTTTGCAGGTGGAATTGGATTAGTTTCAATGAAATCAGTTTTTTATAATAGTTAAATCACCGAAAATGTATAGGTACACTAAGGCAAAGCTATGTTATGTGAAATATTCAAAAGTCCACACCTTTTCGTTATGAAAGAAATCCACTTTCACAAAGGAACACTATAATAAATTGTTGAATATTGAAATTAATTGTACCAGCTTAATATTACAATTGCCCAATTCTCTGTTCAATCTATCCCACAGAATTCAATATTCTGCACATCCAAGAAGTACGCGCTTCCGTAATCACCTTACAAAAATCAATATTATCCTTTCCTAAACCGTGTCCGTACCATATTCGTACTTCCACCGCTTGCTCGCGCGACTCTGCTTGCCGCAGCCCAATCACGTTCACCAAACTTTTCGATGCTCCTGTCTCCATCACGAAATTGTCAACCTCGTTGAAACTTAGCCGCGTCCCGGATGCTGGAAACGTTACGCACATCGCATTCGTCCCTCGTTTCGCAACTTCCTCTTTCTCTTATTTTCCATTTTTATTTTTCTTCGCATTCCAATCTTTTTCCAGATCGATCTGAATTCTTGCACACTCGTTCGATTCGGCCGTGGGCGATAGAAACGGAACTTCTGACTGGATTAAAATATTCATGCGGTTAGATCGATAATTCCCCCTGCCAGTAGAATTCTGGCCGGGCCGCTTCATTATCCTGGCGCCAGACAGGACTCCCTGAGACCAGGCAACTTATGTGTGTGTGTGTGCGTACCTGCGTGCGTGTGTGCGTGCTTTAGCAACGGGGGCAGTGAACGTCCTTGGTGTCTTTCTAGGGTCTTTCCTCCTCAGGGTACGTTCGTTCTGCCGTCTCGATGCTCCTCGACGCCCGCCAGAACCGATGGGAATCGTAGCCCCAACCGTAAGGCGATCTCCATGCCCAGATATGAACGTTTTATGCACGAATCGAAGCTTCTTCTTAATTGGCGCTCAAGAGATTGATTTCAATGTTTATTTAAATTCTTTTGGAGAGAGGTAAAGAGAAAGGGAATGAAAGAGATGATAGCGATGTCCATTTTTTGCCTTCGGAATTGAATCTTTTATTAGTTTAGGATGAAAGGGTTTTTATGGTTCGATTTCTTCGATATCGCCGAGAAATGTTCAGGTAGATTTAGGATAAGACACGCCGTGCGATATCGACTTTGATTTATTAATCTCGCTACACGGGTTGTATTTGACGCGTGTGAAATGTAGCAACGATTCAGAATTGTTGCAATACAAAATTACGAACGTCACAGAAGGACCTTGATTAAGAAAGGTGTGTACAATTTCTAATACGCAAGATGTAAGTAGCGCAGGGTTCTAAAAAGTTGGTTCTCTCATTTTCAATAACGTTGTAGCAATGAAACACGTCTTGAAGACGTTCCATTTTCAAACGTTTTACAATTTTCATTTTTCTCAACACCAACATAGACACGGGACGACATATTAATTATTATGCGCGAGCAGAAGTGTAGCGTATTTGTAGCATTTTGTAGCGTATTTGTCTCGCGCGCATTTTCCTTATCTTTCACAGGTGAACAACACGCTCGTTATACCGCTCTCAGTTTTTATAACGTGGCCAAACGTCTATTAGGAAGTCCCTCGTCCTTTATTTATAACAACTTATACAGGCGCGTCGGGTTGGCGGCGCTAATGGCAGAAAACAAGTCCCGTGTGAATTCTCCAGATCCATAGATTATCTGGCGCTTATTCTCGTTATTTGCATATTCGTTTCTGCTTTGCCTAACATCGCCGTGTCTTTTTGTACTTCTAGCTTGCCTTTCATTCTTGTCCCGCGTCACGGGTCCCTCTGAATAAAATTCAGACAAGAAGAAAAAAACTGTCGCTCAAGTCCAAGGCTGTTATACCTAAATATAACATAATCCCCGATCTCGAACGGAATCAACGTTTAATATTTTTCCAACGCCCTGCGCCTGATCCCCCTGCAACCGGGCAGTCTTCGACGCGACGACGGTAAGGTAGAACGTTAACTTATCGCGACATGGTCCGATTACCGATGCGTCCGGCACGATCGAACGCCTTTGAAAAGCGCCTCCCGTCCGTGGAAAAGCTGCGATCGTCGGGCGAGCAAACACTGCCACGTGACACCGCCACTCGACGTTATCCACATTGGACAAAGAGGAATATAAGCCCGGCTCGATCAACGGAGACAGCCGTATGCGCAAATAACGGGACGATCGCCGGTGAACGGAGAAAGAGCGGCGAGCGCTCATTGTGCAAATAATTGAAATACTAATCCCCTTTCCCGAGGTAGTGACAGTCATCTTAATCGAGCCGTTCGAACGGCATTTAGAAGTGCGTGCTCGAGAGGGTGTGACCCCGGAACGATGCGCGCCGCAAAAGCGGAAAGCAAACGTCGGCGCACACTCGGCCCGCGGCCGTACACGTGACTTCCCATTGCGACCACTCGAGGCTGCGTCCCTTTTTTTTCACCCCCTACCTTTCCACCCCCTGGTACGACGGTGTCACGGTGGAACGAGCATGTGTCAGACGCGCAGTGATATGATAGGTTTTACAGCGATTGAAGGATATGAGAAAGGAACGGGAAGGAGAGTGTATTATAATTACTTGTAAAAACTGTCGCAGGTACATGCATGGGAATATAAATGCGAAATTTTGAGCGGCGCTTTAATTTTCGGGGTGGAGCTTTTAAATTTAGCGTGCCGCTTTAAGTGGCGGCTGTTATTTCGTTTTCATTGTATGAATGATTACCTGACAGCGCGTTGTTAGTACGTGATATGTATATTGTCAGGAGTATTATACTTTCAGTAGATGATTTCATGTAATTACGTTGCCGTGTAACGAACAGGGTCGCGGTTGCAGCTTATGACTGCGGTTGCGGAAGAACATCTTTTTACTGCTATTTGAAAAGTACCAGATGTGCCGTCGAACGTTCACAACGCGCCTAGAGTTGCTGCTACTAAAATGATCCTCTTTTCCAGACTTTTCCGCCATCGTCGTTCGCGTTTTTCCACCATTAGTACAAAATTGAATTGCGCGCTCGCCTGAATCGTAATGTCAATTAATGTTGCGAGCAAACTTGCGTGCTCAGCAATCGTCGTTCGGCATACGATAAACAAATTGACTATCCCCCTCCACCGGTCATCTCAACAAATTCTCCTGCGGTACAACAATCTTGCGAAATATCAATAACGAATTGTCGCACGTTCGATTCGCAATCCATAAAAATCTATTCCAGTAAACCTCGTCCCTCCCTTTCCTACGAAACCGCAAAACAACTCGAGGGCCAAGAACGCCGTCTGTTTACAACCGCGGCACGACTTATAGTTCCTTTTCCACTCGAGCAACCGACGGCATAAACAGCATCCACCGGTCTCGCTCGGTCCCGAAGGGAGCCGAGATCACGTTCGAGAGGGAAGACGCGATCCGCGGGGTCCTTTCGTTCAACAATAGGTAGGTAAATGCGGAACAAGCGGCTCGGAACCTCGAATGACCGCCTACGGTGGATAATGAGGAAGAAATTAGTGGTGCGTGAAGGTACGAAGAGGCCACCTGTGCCGTGTACCCTCCACCGGCAGAGCTCTCGGCCCTTGGTGAAACGGGCACTCGTACATATCCTTCGTCCTCCGCGTCGTCACTCCTCCCACGCCCTTATTTTTCAGAAAGGACTCGCAACGCGAACGGGCACAAAGGTGCTTCTCGAAGGCATTCAGCCGGCATAGATCCCCGATAAAACATTGAATGCTTAGAGTCCATTCATGTCGTGTATCGTCTCTCCTCTGCCCTCGTTCGCCTCTCCTTCTTTCTTTCGTTCGCTTTCTTCCTCCGTGCTGCCGTGGACCTTCGACCCCGTCGTGGAGGCAGAAAACGCGTTGAAAACGACGTTCCATCTCGATCCTGCGGGAACTGTACAGGCACGTAGGATATCGTCAAGCGTGCACCGAGGCTGTCAGTGAATTTCGATGACAAGTTTCTCCTGTGTTTATCGGTTTCCTTTATGCGACGTCTGTGACGTGGACGGGGCCAGTTTATTATATCGTAGATGTTCTGCTTCGATCGAGGGAACGTGGTTTCTTTAATTTTATCTTCGCCGGGATCGAGTATGTTGGTGTACGCGGTGGGATCGAAATTTTTGAGAGAGGCGAGTAATTGAATCGTGTATAAGTCCGTACTTTTTCGAAAGATAATGTACGTAAAAGCTTTCGTAGGAAATATTGCGCGGCACGTTTTAAAATTACTCCTAAGCGGGCTAAACTTGTCAATCTGAAACAAGTGTGTAATTGTAATTTTTAATGACATCTCTGAAACGTCGAAGCATTGAGTCTTATAGTAATTGTCTGATTAAACGAAGAACCGCAGATTGCTCTTTGCAACGCGGAACGTAGCCCCTCGTTCCTTAATTCACACAGATCCGCAAAATAAAATATCTTTATCCGGAATGAAGATGCCTCCACGAACAGACGGTCCTTCTTACAAATTAGTGCACTACATTGGAGGGTCAACAAAATTTCCACGAACTTGTAATCTTGAATGTTCATCCCCTTGCTAAATCAAGTAATTGTATTCAGTACTCCTTAAGCAAGCCGACTAGAAATCGCGTTCCAATTTCACCGAATTGTATCTTCTTGAGGTCAATGCACGGAATAATTCCGTGGAAAACGATTCACTCGAACTCGGACCATCCTCCCGCGATAAAGCCGTAATCTTGTCCTGTCAACTGTCACGAAGCGTTCTCGATGAATTGTACGCTTACGAATGAATTATTGCTACGCCGAGTCTGTCCGGACGCCTCGGTTAATTAAATCCTGCTTCCACGGGACGAGTGTCCCCATATTTTACCAGTGATCGCGTACGTCATGGTCGGCGATAATGGAAAATAATTTGTCATTCCGCCGTGGTACCACGGTATACCAGGCAGCCATATCGCGTTAAGTGATTTGTCCTTGCCATCTGTTGGAAGCTGCCACTATACTTGCGAAGTGAATGTAGATGGCCCGATTCTGGGGGATGGCGGCCATTGGCCCTGTCGGGATCAACGCCGAAATATTAGTGTCAAACAGGACATTATCCGTCCCCGTGCAAACGGATGAATCAATCATTTGCGGCGCGAAAGTGCTTCTCGAGATAGAATCTCGTGGTTCGCGGAAAGTTCATGGAAAAGTTTCTTTCGGTTCAATGGTAATCTGCGGGCAGATTATGTATTCTCTTGCGATTACGCTTCTTCGTAAATGTTAATTGTCAAAGGAGTTTGTTCAATGGGAGAAAAATGCTTCTATTGTAAGTAGATTTAAGAGACTTACGGGAATGAAATGTTACCATTTTACAGTTAGCTTGGTCCTTTAAGAAAGCGGGTTCCGAAAATGTATGAAAAGTTTGGTAATTGGTAACATAAATTGATTCGTTTAAGTTACATTGTCCGTTCGTAGGTGTGCATTTATCTGTGCATGGTTGAGGACCATAAAAACGTTTCAGATACACCAACGTTAATTCCAGACAGCCGATTTTTCTAATTGCATTGAAACACCTAAGTGGGTTACTTTTTCGTGGAGCAAACCAAATATTGAATAAAGTATGTACGGGCATTGGTGCCAACATTTCTGCCTACATGGCCAGTGAATATTCTAAAATTAAACCAATTCTCTTTTACGCGACAAAACAACCAGCCCCATCATTCATACTTGCCACGACCATTTAAAAGAAACTCTCGAAACGTCCACGGATCGAACGAATAGGTAAATTCTTCGTCGCTCCGCAATCTCGATCGTCGACGTCAACCTAAAGGCGCAAAGGCCGGTCCAAGAGAGCACGATCAAGGTTTGACATTTCATATTCACCGGAAATTTTCCCACAAACAGTTGACAGGCGAAGACATGCGGGCCGAACACCGCGAAGGTACGTAGCTTTTTTGTCTTTCGAGTGGCGAAGGGCTTTCCTCTGCTCGAGGAACGAACTCGATGGGCACACAGATGCGTCAGGTATTCACGCACGATGCGGCGCACACGTCGTTTCAACGTGCACCGTGCCATTATTTTGACCCCCTCTGTACGGCCCCTTGGTCGCACTTGCTCGCACCCCGG
Organism: Nomada fucata; assembly: GCA_948146005.1. Classification (NCBI taxonomy): domain Eukaryota; kingdom Metazoa; phylum Arthropoda; class Insecta; order Hymenoptera; family Apidae; genus Nomada; species Nomada fucata. Next base: position 9,228,782 of record OX411282.1, read on the forward strand.
GATCTTGCCGGCTCCTCGAAGACAAATATTTATATCGCGAACTCCCGCTGTGCCATTGTTGAATCTCGTGCAACTCTTGCTACCGTTAAGGCGTCGAGCACCTTCTCGTCGCTTACCCTCCCGAATATTGCACGTGAGATTGCACGGAGAGGGGAAATTGTTCGGCACTACTGGGTGTAGCACCTCTCTGGATTATCGAAATGTGCGCGTGAAACGGGGAATTTGTTAGAGACGTTTGCATCCATCCCGGTTGAGAATGAATTTGTTCCATCGAGACTCTTGGAAGTTGTTTGAAATGGGGGTTGGTCTTTATTTTTTGTTCGATGCGTAAAGGACGTTTTTGGAGCATCGTTTTGCTTAACGATTTATATTGGTAGTTTCGTTTCAGGCGAGAGGATTGTCATTGTGAAATAAATTTTGAATGTCATCGATTGTGAGTGCTCCTCTAACAAACTGATTTTTGTACTATTTTGTAGGGGAAAGCAAATGATTGTAGTAGAATGCATAGAAGCCTATAAATGCAGAATAGAAAATAAAAAAGGGGTTTTTTTATTATTATTAATTAAAAATACCTAAGTATTTTGTAATAATTTATTGATGTATGTTCGATATTACATTCGATCATCATCCTATTCTTGATTGTATTTTCAGGAGTTGCAATATTAATGTTCATTGTTTTAAAGGGGAGGTAACATTTTTTACTTTAGTTCCACTTTTGCATTTATTTTGAAATTACAACTTGCGGTCTAATCGTGGTAAGAAACAAGCATCAACAATATAAAACCTAAACCTTACTTTATACATTACTATATATGTATATTTAATACAATAACATTTGGCAGAAAAATGTATTAAAAATAAGCTCTTGTTTATATCTACTGCATTTAACTTCTATTAAATTTGCAAAACCATGGGAAACAATGATTGGAACACTGGTTGGTATGAACCACCTACTTGACTAACGCTGCCCATCTGACGATTAAAAACGTGTCAGCAATACTTTCATAATAGGTTCCCATGGGATATATTCAAGCCACGTGTATGAGGAGCACAAACATGTTGTTCCGTGCATTATGACTTCCTCTCGCATTTATATTTCTATATACCTTTTCGTACACCTTTTCGTATTGAAATCATTATAATTTGTTCCATGAACTTCAGTGCAAAGGTAAGCGTGAACAAAGAGATAATTAAATAAAAATTTGCACAGCAAACGTAATAATAGATCTACCGCTTAGATCCAATTAAGACATCTGGTTTGCGATCAATTAACTGTAACCAGAAGATAATTATCTTGTCCGAAGAAATCGTTGCGCGTGATGAATGAACTACGCATGCGAGAATTTCCGTAGGCGGGTGTCAAAAGAGGCGTGGTGTCCAACAGGCATCGTGCTAGTCCCTGGAATTGAATGGCCTGTTCAGCAAGCAATAGGCACCTTTTACAATTTCGTAATTTATTATTTTACACACCTTACGACATCGTAAAAATGTTCAATGGCAGACACGTGAAATCTGCGCTCAATATTTCGATCGTTTCGGGGCAAAGGTCGTACGCAAAACCAATCGGCTGCCAATTCGAAAATGACAATTTCGTTTGCGCACAATTCCTTGCAACTTCGTGCACTTTCCGTCCAGCAAATATTTTAATCGTCCTTCAAATATTGTCATTGTTCCCCAACAAATTTCGAATAAAATACTTCGTACGGGGTTGCGTCGAAAGGAATCCAAAGAACACAATTCTAAACATTGAACAAGTATTGTTACGAATATACATTCCACGTGTCTTTGTAAACTTAGTATTGCATTATTCCGAAATTAAAACGAAAAGACAAAGATATACTGCCTATTTACGTATTCTTAAACAATCTCTCAAAACTGTTACAGGTGAGGGTGAAGGTGATTATTTGGTTCCATATTGTGTTCTAAGACACCTCATGCGTAATACTTGTTCTTTGCATTACAAACGTCTCGAAGCATTGAATATTTATAACGCAAAATACATCTTGCCACCCGATTGACCCGCGCAAGATCAAGATCGGTGAAAATCTGTTCCCGCGGAGCATGTATTAACCGAGAGGAATAGGAGAGGTCCATTTCTACGCGGCTGGAGGACGGACGGGCATAAATCGTGGCCGCGATAATGGAATTCTCAACGGGGGTCGCATTGACACGGCTGCGAAGTGTCGTGCCGTAGGGGTAAATAGATCGACGTCGTGACGATGCCAACGGGGGCGTATCAAGAGGGTGGTAACCACCTACTTATACCTACAAACATCTATACAGGGTGTATCGTGAATCGATTTGCACGGTTTGATGCCCGTTCGGCCGTATATTGAAATTATCCCACGACGAAGTGTAATATGCGTATCTGTTCGTAGATGGGTAGGTATGATATATGTTTGGTTTGGAAAACGTATGAAAGATAGTGTAACTTGTTTTTAATTTTAATTATTGGTGATTTTGTTACAGGTATTTGTTCGTCGTGCGTTTGAAAAAGTAATTTAATTACACTTCACCGACGATTTATCCTTCTTCGTTTTATTCTTTGGATTGCAATAACGAATAGTCGTACAATGAAAATTAAATGTTTCACCGAAGTCGAGACACCTTTAATTAATTTAGAGGTACGTTGAATTTAAGTTAAAATGGATACTGGTATATAATGAAAATGATATTTGGTAGAAACTAATATTCTTGAATTTCTAATTTTGTTTCTAATTTTGGAAACATCTTCTCTTTCTCTGAAATGTTACAATTCATTCATTTTTATCTAGTATTTGAACTAGTAATCTTCCTGAAACGTATCCATCAATCGACTGTTAGGTGCATAAAATAATCATTGGTAATTTATACAAAATTATCATATAACTACTTAAGCTAACTATTAGTTAATATTACTAGATAGATACTTGTCTTGCCAAATATTTCAAGATAACAATAAAAAGAGTTTCAACATTACAAGCATCTAGTTACATCCAAGGACCTCTTCGCTATAAATATATTCGCCTTTACTTCCCAATTATATTAAGCAAATGCCTCATTTCACTATGTTCTACGTTCACTCTCGAACTGGATTTTTCGTGTACCGAAACATCAGAACCATTTCGAACTTGAAATGACCGGTCGTTGTTTCCCCAAATTTGTTTCGTCCAACAACCGATTCTCAATACACCCTGTATAAAACACAACACGTTACAATCAAATGATTAGATTAGCCGACGAGGTATGGACCCCGTGTGAACTCTCCCATAGAAGGAACACGTGCTCTATTCTCCCTTCTTCTCCTTGCAGATATTCGTTCACTCCCGATCGTTTTCTCCTATCGGTGGCCGTGCGTTGCTCGCATGAATCACGTCCCACCGTGCGGATCTCACCCTCGACCGACCTCCGTTTATCTCGTAATACGATGTTGACCGGCTCCAACGAGATGTCCCGATGATAGTAATTCTGGATTCGGATTTACCTGTCAAATTACTGATTCCATTAACGCGATTATTGCCGACTACCGCGTACCGTCCTTCGCGACAACGCGTGCTCCTCGAGCAGTATCTGCAGTGTAATAGAAGGGTGGTTTCGGAAAAGGAAACTGAGTTGCAGGGAGGGTTGCGGAACAAAAACTTGTGCAGAACGAGTACAGAGACGCGGGTGTTAAGTTTAACGCTGTGGTTACACTTGGACGGATTTGACAAGCATCGACATTGGATAGATAATGTTTATAGGGTGGTAGACCAAGGGACGGATTTATTTATGTGAATAAATGAATACGTTTTAAGATGAATCGAGCGCTTAGTGATACATAAATGTACCTCGATGGATATTCAAAAATTGTAATTATTGTTCGTTTTACAGTTGCCTGAAATATAGTGCCAATCTTTTTCTCAATACATCACGAATGTTTAACTAACAAACGACCAAGAACGAGCTTTAAAAATTATTTTGGTTAAAAAAGAAATTTTTTGCGATTGTGAATGTTTCTAACAAACTCTATAATAGCGGAGGAATATTGAAAAGATTGACAAAAATGAGTATATGTCTAGCCTCCTTTGCCCTCGTTGCGTATCGACCAATTGTTAAAGGCACGAACACTCTTAAATTGGTCTTATCAGAAATAAATGAATTTATCGTTATCAAACCTATCTTCGAAGACATGGGTCCCGTTGACCGAAGCACGTATGCTTTCAAATAACAGTCGATGCAACGAAGAGGGAGAAACGATTGGTTAAAAACCTCGTAAAATAAACGACGATTTTTTTTCGCAGTCAACTTGTTTAAGCGCAGGTGACAGCACGGTGAATTACCCGCATTAATGCTTAAAAAGGACGTCGCATTAGCATCGCCTACGCCGATCGTCACAGCACAAATCAATGAAGAGCTGAGGTTTATTCCTGCGGTAATTACAAACGACACCTTACTGGACTGGGGTATCTAAAGTGCACCGTGCAATGTAGGTGCAGGGCACAAGCCTTCTCGCAGTCGATAATTCTTCGCGGCGCCAAATTTTATGGTGTTCGTCTGGTAACTAATCCCGTTGACGACCTCTGATACCTAAGCGGAATGATTTTTTATTGCCTTAAGCCAGCAATCTCTCGCTGGCACGAGTAAAACGGCACAGCCAATAATACGTAATCCTGTGCCGGCTCGGTACTCGGCACGAATACGCAAATTAAACTAACGTTTCCCCCACCATGGGGATCAAAGGGAAAGAAAAAAAAAAAGAAAAACTTTCGAACTTCCTTCCCGACGAACCACTGGGTTTTCCTCCACGGAGAATCTTATCGGGGCTAATCTGCTTAGATTACCCTATTACAGGCGTACGTTCATTCGGCTGAAATAAAACGAGCACGGCCTGCCTGTGCACAGGTACGTTAAGTATTTGCATGAGCACGTAAGTGTAATACTTTTACTATTAGACGGTTCTTACACGAGCATCGGCCGAGTCCTTGCCACGGTTCAAATCCAATAAACTGCTTCCCTTGTTCTTAGCCGATACGCAGATATACGAGTAACAATCGCCTGCAAAGGGGTTTCGATAATTTGTCCGCGTGAACGTCCCTATATTATAAAGTTACCCTACCGTTCGATTCTATAATTTTCTACGCGGCAGATTTAAAAACCCCGGAAGCCCTTCGAGGCAAAAATCTCGCCGCCCAGGTTCTACCCTCGAACTCGACCGAAACGAACAGCCGAGGCAAGAAGATTTATGTCTTGCCCCGTAAAATTTCGGTGCGTGTCGCACGTTGAACGGTTTGCCCGCTGCAGAGCGTCATTGTTGTGGTTCACGCGTAGAACGGTCTCAATAAATAATGTCCGGCGGCGTGTGCCGGTATGAACTACGGTTTGCCATAGTTTCGCGAACATTTCGACGAATTTGGGGCCGGAGTGCGCCGCCAATAAATTAAGCCAGTCAAAACAAGACAGGGTAGCGTGGTCGAGGGACGATACGTCTACGACCTGCGAGTTTAGGGGCCGAATGGTGCAAGCGTATCCTCGACTGGGGAAAACCAGCACTTACACTGTCGCGACCTGTTCCGATTTTTAATTGCACCTTCGAGGGGGAAAGAAAAAAAAAAATCGTACCTATAGGAGTGCAGTCGTAAAAATGCAGCAATAACGCTGGAACAGCCCCCCGGTCATTGTTTGCAAAGCGAATGGAAAGGGCTGTAAACGTTGACGGTGGTTGTCGACGGTTCACGGATGATCGTGGAATAGGATGGATTAAATGCGGTGCACAGTTCGCGACAATGATTGCACTCGTCTGGGCAAAGTGGAAAATTTTTTTTGATATCTTCTTTTCGTTCGTTGCTCGATTGGACGAGTGTTGGAGGCGTTCGAACCGACGAAGTGAAATTTGTATTTTTTGTCGACGTACATTAAAATTGTGGTTTGATTTATGTCGATTAAATAGGATTTTTCTTATCAGTGTTGTGGATAGATTTCGTCGTGGAGCGATCCATAGAACGTAGGGTGGAAATCGTCGATCGGAATAATAATGTAACGTTGACAGGTATTAATAAAGTTCGCCGATTGACTTTTGTTAATAATATTATTCGAATATTTTGCAGCGAAAAGAACGTAATGGAAACTTTGTATTTGACTAAACAATATGCGTATAGAAATAATTATATGATTTTATGAATTGTACTATTTTATTATTTCTCACTTACGTATAATAAATATATACTATGTTTACTATATTGAGTATAATAAATACTGACGAAACACATAGATAAATATTTCCCAGTTTCGGTGTTTATGGCGAACGAAAGGTCTTTACAACTCTCCCTCCGCTCTTTAGCGAGCTGTTAACGCGAATGCCACGTTTTAAAACACAAATTCACACGAATTACGAATAACAATAAACGACATAAATAATGTTGCATAGCTTCAGTATTTACGTTTCAAGAAAAAACTGCTTCAAACACTTCTCCCGCCGCAAAGTCATTTTCGTAACATAAATCTTCGGAACCGTAATTGACGTATTACCGGTCATAAATAATCAACACCCTGCACAGGTACTTGCTCGAAGGAGGACAGAAAAAATTACTTTAAAAAAGGTTAAAAATTGCCTGCTTGCCGCGCAACCGTGATTTTAACTCGAGAAATCATGGTCAGCACGATCTACCTGCGTTTGCGGCGATATAGTTAAGTCTCTCGGTGCTTCCGGAAATGCTTTGTTTGGCGCGGGTGGGTATTGAATGACGCGCATTTCAAACCAAAGAAGCACTTCGTCAAAAGGCGAATCGGCCGACGGGGACGCGGATGAAAGGAGGAGGCGAACGGCGAAACGGCGTCGACGAAATTCGAGATCTCGACGAGGCGAAATGAGAGCAGCGCGGTGCTCTCCTAACAAAACGGGACAGGGGTGGAAAAAAAATGATTACAAAGACGGAGAGGGAGAAGGTAAGGGAGAGGGAGAAGAGAATTCTATTGCGCACCGCGGGATCGAGCATCCCCCGTAAAAAGACTCACGCATGCTCCTTAACAGTTTTATTTCGGTAACCTGATATCGATATTTGTTAAATCGTTCGTGTTAAGCTTGGATACACAGAATGGTATGTTGCTTTTTATGGAGTGCACAGTTATGTACATGGCGTTTCTAAGGGTCTTGTAACGAGCAATCGTTTCGCTGTGTCATATTTTTCGAGAACATTTAAATAGAATATTCTGAGATTTTGTGAGCGCAGAGAAAGGAAATGGTGTTTTTACTCGCAACTATCCTGAGTTTCTGTAGGACAAGGGATACAATATGCCTTATTAAACAAAGTTGCGTGGACGGTGTCGAAAAGCTTTGTTTAAAGTTGTGCGACAGTTTTATAAAATCCATAAACTGTAATCTACAAAATTACTTCCTCGCTTGCATTGCGCTTCAAACTATTACAACCGCGTTCATCAAACGTTCCTTATTATTATTATTATTAATTCGCCGCAATCTTTTCCAACACCCTGTATCACATTTTCGCATTCGAATCAATGGAGTCTGCCTGAAAGAAGTGGTTCGAGGCGAGCAATACGAGAGCATAAACCGTCCGTCAGAAAGAAGCAGCTGAAGAATTTATAAAAACAAGAACAGTTGCATTGGAATCAACGTCCCTGCCCATCCCTCGGTATTTAAAGATGCGTTTAAAAAACTCTCACGTCCCATGCGCGTTATTATCCGCCGCCACGAACCCCCGGCATCCCGTGTCGAAAACTGTTCCCGGTTCCCCGAACTCTCGAAATCCCCGTCGAACAGTCCGCGTCCGGGAAGCTCGATCGAACACAAAACGATTTCGTTGGCCCTCTGTTCCCATCGCGATCAGGCGCGACCAGTGCACCGGGGCAAATGGTAGAGGATGGGACCAAGTGAAGCAGTAACGTACGTACGCGCTCGGTGCGACGAGCGACAGAGACGATCCAATCGGTGAAACGGCGAGAGAGAGGCGGCGAGGCAAGAAGGGCCGAAGTAGGTGAGGCAAACGAGTAGGCTGACAAAGAATCGAGCATCAGCACTGTCAGCTCTGACAGCGGGCTCGAGTTACGTCACTGGCTAGGCTGTTGTGCTTTTTCAGGGCGGCCATTGAAAAGTTCGCTCACAGTCAGTGCGGGTAGGCGAGCTACGGTCGAAGGCAAGAACGCCGGGGGATCTTTCTCGTTCCGGAGACAAGAAGACGTCTTTCGCCCTTTCATGGAAGAGGTGGGAGTGGTTGGCCCCGAAACGTGGCCCGCCATGTTGAATGCGTCAGCTCGTGGTGTTCAATGGATATTACTGTTCGAGAATCTTTATGCCGGCCCGCGATAGGCCGTTGGAATGGTGAATGAATATGATGATGTCTGATATTGTGCGACGCGGGTAAGCCAGAGGGACTCCGGCGTGGTATCGTATTTTCGACAGTCGCCTGTTTCGTTCGTCTGGTATTTTAAAGGACGAAGAGTTATGGGTGCATAAAATTAGAGGAGAAGGGATTGAAGCGTTGACCGCCTTGTCGGAAAATATTTTCTGCAAATGTTGGGGATCGATTGACTGATCGCATGAAGAGGATCGGGCGAGGCGATAGTTAGCCTCGATCTTTGCACTCTTTGCACCAGAATTCATTTGCCACTTCACTGACTCTCTCCGATGCGGTTTATCTTTGATATCTGGTAGAGTTCCGAGGCTGCTCCGTGTTTTTCAAAACAGCGGACGTCGGTGCATAATTGAATCGAACAGCATCGAAGGCAGAGCAATCCTAATTTCCAAGCATTCCCTACGTTTTCGAAACCCAGAAAGAATACCTTGCAAGTCGCCACTTCTAAACGCTGTTACTATAATATATACATAGAGTCCTACTCGACGAGCGGTCAGTATCTTGAAGTAGGTGCCCATGGAAAACTAGAATGATGTCCAGTAATAAAAAAAAAATTATCAACTTTTTACCACTCAGGTACAAAAGGAGACAGGAAAGTTTATCCAACAGACCCGATGAGAAAGATTCCCACCGACTGTTCTCCTCTTTCACCGGTAATAGCGAGGAGCAGTTTCATGGTTCTTGGATAGGTGAATGCGTAACCAGAGGCCGGATGTTCCCGCCCAGGATGGATCCACGTCTTGCAAGGTACTCTCAAGGAGTTTCTTCGCCTTCTTTTCAACCCCTCGAGGTGTAGCGTCTCTGATTTCTGATCTGTTAGCCGGTGCAGCTACTTGTCACACGGGTGCACGCCCACTTTTCATCGAGAAAAGACGCGTACGTTCGTTCGGATTCTTCGGGATCCCAACCGACGACTGATTTTCATAACAGTGAACTTCCGGCCGACTAACGAACGTTAACGTTGCCAGGCGAGATGCAACGTGTCTCCTGCGTTTCGATTTGCGTGACTCGTTTGTCGAATTTTTTTTTTTCCTTTTGCTCGAACGCGGTAGAAATCGTGACAATAATGACTCCGGAACGTTCGGTAGATTTCTCACGGTTGAGGATGGAAGTTGCGTTCCGTTGAGTTCGTGGCTGCTTGAAAAGTTGGCCGCTTTTGGGAATTCTTTGTTAGAACTGGGAAGCGAGTCGACGTTCAGAGAATTTCTGCACTCGTCGTTTCGCTCGACAGAGGTTAAAGATGATTGCGACGGTTAGAAATGATTAAGTCACGAAGTGGACTATATTGAAATATTAAACGAAGGAAAACTTTATAAAGGGTAACCGTTTGAAAATATCGAAGAGAAATATTTTTACACGCGTTGGCCGAAACAAATATTAACCACATTTAAGAACGATCTCACTTCTCTTTTGTGCTTATCATTAAATATTAATCAAAGGAAAAGAAATAATAATCGCGTTTACGCGTAAAACGTACAACTATACGCGAGAATTCATTCGTACAATTAAAAGACACCCGAATTTAGATAAATATTAACAGCTGCCGTGCGCGACACGAGAGACGTATGGTTTTCGCTAACATTCGCCCGTTTCCAAATGCAGGTTCACAAGAGCCAATCGACCCTGCGATGCCCGCGAAATAAATCGAACTTCCTACCGCACAATAATGGTACAATAAAGGTACCGATGCGTTTTCGAACATTCTACCGATACGAGGACCCTTTAAAAATCCCCGGCGAGTTACAATTTCACGACGCCCTGTACGCGTACCGTTTCCCATGTCAAATTCCATTTAACCGAAAAGGCGCGATCGTTCTCATGAGGCAATAACTTCGCATATGGCGGATTTTACCGCGTTTCATTTGACAGGATAGCCACTATTCCACCCTCGTTATTCAGGTAAAACGCGGGGGGCATTGATGATGCTCCCGTTCGTGCCGTATCGATCCAACCATATGCTCCGCGTTTCCCATAACGTTGAAAAACGCGTGCACGCCGGCCCTGCTTAGACGGCGATGCAACAGGTCCATTTGCCAGGTCATTGTTCTAATCGCAGATAAACTGATTTCGTGCATCACGCGAGGGAACGACTGGGGTGGTTTCGTTGTGAAATATGATGTGCTAAAGGGCTTGCGTTACACCGGTCGGTACATCGATAGTTTATCCAATCTAGCCGGGGAGTAGAATTTAATGTTCCGTGCGATGTAACGGGGGTACAGATAATCTTGTCCGCTAATGAGGCATATTTGTTAATTAATCTTTGTAACTTTCCGCGACACATTTAATGTGGGCAGGTAATCGGTGGTTTTGCGGATTGTCGATTTGTTGAGACGGAAATTAAAATTAAGAGCTCGTTCAGTTTACCATGGAAGTTGTGGAATAAAGTTTTACTGATTTTTAAAAGAAAGTTTTACGTGTAAAAGAAACTTTGTTTTCTAGTAACGGGGAATCAACTTGCTACTGATTAATGTTTATTCTTGGAGAGAAATAAATCGTTGTACATGTTTATTGGCTGGGGTATATTATAAACGATATAAAAATGTATGGGTTATTGGAAATCATATATTGAAAATATTCGCATTTACGTAATTCGGGACCCGGAAAAATATTTCCACTCTGCACATTAATTTTTCTTTATTTCGCGTTTAGTAATATAACAACGCCACAATAATATTGCGACACGATATTACGAAAGTTTCACAACTGCTTCACTGCATAATTCATTTATTATTCGATAGTAATATGTAACATAATATTTCACATAGAATTCGAGGGTTTTATCAAATTAATGAAAACGAGACATTCCATCACGTAAAACATTCGCAGCACAATCTTTTTTATTTCACGAAAGGATCGTTTTTTATTTCGTTCACCATTGTGTAATTCACACGAAGACCGCGCTATTTTTCACGGTAATGCGAATTTTCCAAAGCTTCGCGGATTCTTGGCGGTCTTTAGATTGTTCGAAAGATTTGAAGGGAGAGGCAGGTGAACCCCATAAAAGGCAGCTTCGCCGAGGAAATCCGGGGAATAGAAACAGAGTCAGTCCAGAAGCACGAGCTTATCCTCCATTAACGCCGTGCTTGCCGTTCCCTGCCATTTCCTTTCGTCTTATTTTCGATTCCTGGGCTGCACGAAATTTTGACGGAGACCACTATGTTCCATAGTGTCCGGCAGGTCGACCGTATGATCGCTATGGGATTACTCCTTGCTCCAATGATCCCAAAACGAGAAGGCGCTTCGACTAGGAAAATGTCAACCTAATTTTGCAAGATCTCTTCCTCGGGCCTGGAGGACGACTTAGAAGGGTCCAGAATCTTTCCGCGCTTAAAGACAGATCGCCTTTGATCCTCGATGCAGAAGACAGGCGATGTTGCTTTTTGTAGCGAGATTAGATGAACCTCTCGATTTTTCAAGCATTCTATTGGTAATTCCGTTAAAATTTGTGTATTGTTCTTGTTGAGTCTGTTCTGATTAGGTTAATGCTTCGTGAGACGAGTTGTATGCACTTTTTTGATGTTAAGAAGAATTCCTTTTATATAAATAACTGCAGCTGCTGATTGAAGTTTGAGAATGTGTAGCACGTGTAGGATCTTCTGCAAGCTGAAGATAAACGAATCTCTTAAAGCATAAAGGTTGTAGCCCTGTAGCTTTACCTCTGCGATTTCCTTAAACAACGCAGAATTGACCAAAACTGGAAAGAAAATAATAAATAATCCAACACGAAACTTCGATTCTCTCGAATTACCACAAATGAAATAAAACTGAACCAAATCTAAAATAAATAAATGATCAAAGCAGTGACAATTAAATTAAACAAAAATCACAGAAATTTCAAAAGGAGACGAAATGAAATTCAAGCAAGAAATAAAAATTACAATAAATTCGACAAATCTAAGATAAACAACTAAACCTAAGGAACAACCCTCGATCCCCCGAATCGCACAAAATTAATTCTTTCTAATGCAACATAAATGATCAAAGCAGTGACAATTAAATTAAACAAAAATCACAGAAATTTCAACGGGAGATGGAATAAAATTCAAGCAAGAAATAAAGATTACAATAAATTCAACAAACCTAAGCTAAACAACTAAACCTAAGGAACAACCCTCGATCCCCCGAATCGCACAAAATTAATTCTTTCTAATGCAACAGTGGCCTTGCATAACACACGATACAATTCCGACCGGCATCGAAATCTCGACGAGGCGAACCGCATCGCTCCCTCCCTCTCTCTCTCTCTCTCTTACAAGGGTGGTTCTCCAAGAGGGTGGAGCTGCGCCATCCATGGAGCGGGTCGAAGCGCCGTGAAAAGGACTCGAGTCCGTCTGTTCCACGGCTTACAGGCTGCTTTCGGCCGAAGGGACGAGCCACACGGAACCTCGTTAAATGCAATACCAGTAAAACAAGGCGCAAACAGTGAATAGCCCTGTCGGCGGATTATCGTTACCGCCACGGCCCGCGGTGCTTCCGTAGATGTCCAGGGAGATAGCGGCGACATAAGACGCTGCCAGGATCTCTCTACCTGGCCCGGCAAGTCTCTGGATTTAGACTGCTAAGCGCGAGGCCACTTCCCGGCCCGTCTTACGTCCCCATTTTTCCCTTCCCGCTTCCTGGTTACCGTTTTCGTACCGACGATCCCCGGCCCTATTCTGGCAACAGCCACGAACTGGACCACCCGCCGATCCATTACTTATATAACTCTTTGTCTGGATCGATGGTCGTACGAATTAACGACAATATTGGTGGCACGATTAGGGTTGGAGCTTGTACTAAACTGGCTTTGTGCCGCTTACGAACTGACCCTATTATCGGCGCCCTATCTCCCGGCATTTATCTGACGAGTGCCTCCGCCGAGCGAACCACGCAGAGAGATAGATCCCTTGCACCGGTACAAAGGTGTTTCCACAAGGGACAAGGGACGTAATTTGTTCGTCTAATGGGACGCGGTTTCTGATGCCTTCCGTGATGTCACGATCGACGTTCCGCGCCGACTTTACTCGGATGCTGGACACCACGGGAACGTTGCCGTAGCGGACGTTGGACCTTGTTCAAGTACCTAATTGGTAAACGGACTATGCGTCGCGATTCGTTTTTTTTCGACGGGAATTTCTTTTCGCGAAAATGTTATATCTGCGATTCCGTATACTGTATTGTATTGCATTCCGTATCCGTAGATTGGAAATAATGCTGCTACGTCGAATAACGATGTAGACTTATTATTATTGTATGAGAAGTTAGGATATTTTTACGGATACTTGGGAAATTTTGGAATGCCGAAAATTTTGGAGTAGTTGAAGCACGATTTTCTTATTGAACTGATTGATCATAAGAAAAATGTACCTGTATCTGATTTATATTTAACTGTAACATTTGATAAGAACCCCGAAATTTAATTGCATCCGCTCAGTTAATTATCGCCAAATGATTTTCGTTTGGAAAAAGAATGATAAGTATTCCATGCACATTGATTGGAAATAGAAGCTATGAATATTTGTAGTAGATAGGTATACTCGAGTCACACGTTTGGAACAGAGGAAAGCTTTGAATTTCAATTACGCTAAATTAAAAATCACACCGTCGATGATGGAATAACAGCACGTCATCTTTGCACCTATTATGAAATGAGATCGATAACATTATGTTCGCTGTGCAAGCTACCACCGTGAATGCCCGCCCCCTTCTGAAAACAGCAGTGGCCCTTTCACACGATTCACCGGGCACAAGTAGGCACTCCAAATTTCTGCACCAGTTTCTGTAAACTCCCCGTATGATTTCGGCCAGAATTATTTTGTTACCAAACTGGTGACCAGCTGTTTAGCTAAATTAGGCTTTTCATACTAATATTCACTTCTATGCAGGCAGAAATGAGATCCTAATTTTGTTAACGTACAAGCATATGTCTCTCGTTAATTTTATTGACCTTTATTTAATATGCCTCAATTGTTTCTAATTCAATTTAACGTTATGCAATAACTTGTACAGTGCATGGCGTTAATACAATAAGATAATGCTGTCATTTACATTAGGCATCTACTCTTCATTTATATATCAATTTACTCTCAACACTAGTACAATTTACAATTTGACAGTAGCTCGACAAAAACTGTTTCTTCAAAGAAACATTTCTTTCCTTTATATTAGCGGCGCATCCAAATTTCCTCACAGATAAAAAGGAAATTGTCCCGGGACGTATTGTTCGAAATACCGAAAGATTCGACAAGATTTCTCTATGTAGGCCCACAAAGAAAAAGGAAACGATACGGGGAAGAATGAAACGTCGGGAACATTGCGTTCCAATTTCACGCTCGTTCCGATGTGCACCGCAACACAGTAAAAAGAAAGAAAAACTTCGACGAACTCGACTGTCATTGTGCAACATTCCTCCCAGTGTTCCGTAGACAATTGTACTTTGATTCCGGTCCTATTACGGATCGTTTAGCTGCATTTGCCTTCTTGACAAAGCGACTCGAATCTCTTATTCGTGCCTCCCTTATTGCGCTCGCCGGCGCAGCATAGAATAGAGTGGCGCACCTTTGTAAAAAATCTCCTCGGGACAGTTACGTGGATAATCTTCTCTCTCGACATATTGCGCCAAAGCCAAATACGCGCCACGGTTCGCCGAGCATTCGCCAAAGGTGGCCCATTCATTCTACAATGCGGAGCAAGTCGAGGGTGTAAAAATGAGCTCGAACACAGGCCGCGCGTACCTTTCGAAATCTTCGTTTCGTTTTGGAATGCTGAAAGGTCTAGGTAATTTAACACGGCAAAATCAAAGGCGTTCTGGACCACAACGATTTCCGCTCGAGGTAGGCAGCATATGTTAAGTGTCCGTTTACCACAGTTTAATTTACCCCGATTGAAGGTTGAAATATATGAACATCGGATAATTTATTTTATGTTGCCGCGTACTCTTTAAGGTAACAACACTTTGCAGAAGGTTAACTTCGTGTTACCATTATGTACGCATAGGTATGCATTTTGCCTTATTACCTACGATCGCCATTATTAGCACGCAATTTAGGAAATAATTGAGGCAATTCCTTTTATAATACAACGTACAATCGATTGCACGTTATAGGCGTCGCAGATGCAATAATTTGTAACATAATCAATTTACGAAGGTAAATTTAACGAAAGCATTCCAATAAAAATTATTCTATGTTTATGTTCCTGCGTCAGAAAATCCAATTTGTAGATTCCAATTTGATAATGAAATTTAGTTGGATTTTAATTGATGGATTTATTAATATTGACGTTGTAGTAGAAGTAGTTGGCATTGTTAGACAAGACTCAAGACAGTGTACAAATATTTCTGTCGCCTCGTTTCAACTGCATACGTAAACGATAAATTATAAGAATTTTTGCATTAAACAACTACTACTCCCTTTAATAATCAAACAGACCCCATAGAAATCAGCGGAGCAAAGAGTAAAACAATTCAGCTTTCCGGAATCCGTCAAATGTTTACCATTGCCCTCCGACTCCTTCGTTAATTAATCGTTAAACGAATAAAAAAATCTCCCTCTCAACTCCAAAATGTTTTATCCCATCAATCTCTAAACAGGGCGCATAGCGAAAAAGACTTCCACCCCGTGGTCGATATCATCGAGACGGTTCTTGAAACCGGTATAGGGCGATGCAACGCGCGATCTAGAGATCCAATCTCCGTCATATTACATCGCTTATGACGGATTCTTCGCGTAATTCGTGCACTCGGTTGGTGAGTGCGCGTATAAAGGCCACCCTTAGCCGTGTTCCCGGGTTAGGGGTGCCCCCGTCACGAAGGGATCCGGCATGAGATAATTCAAGATGGAGTCAGGGAGTCAGGAAGCGGCGCATCTGCCTGCGCGACCATTATTCCACGTTGTACGTTCTGTTTAACCACCTCCGCGTAAGTAGATGCGTACCTCTGTTCACCATTGGCACAGAGTTTGCTTCCCGATCTTTACACCCGAACAATTTCCTTTGATCCGTCACTCTTTGATTTGCTATTGATTCGTCTCTCGGCTCCATAGTTGACGTCTTCGTTGCAGAACTCACGAGCGACGAGATTCGATATTTTTCATATTTTACGTTTACTTTGCTTGAGTGAATATTGTATTGACTTTTATGGAACGCGCAAGTTGAGCCGCCCTTTAACTCGCGAATAATTTGTAAAGGTGCCAATTATTTGATTTGTATTTGCTCGAGGTACAGATTCTTTATTTTCGCTGCAAATTTCTATCCGTTGACATATTTGTTGCATCCGTCTATACATTTTCCAACGTTTCTGTGTTTAACGATATCTATCTTTTTAGTACAAAGTGAACGGAACTTTTATACGTCGATATTAGACAAAACTGCGACAATTAGCGGTAGGAAATAAAATTGCTCTTCGCAACGGCGAATCAATCGTTCCAGCTGCTAAATCGATATTTATTTCGAGCTTCGCTATCATTACCCAGACTAGGGTCGATTCCGACATCGGAATCGAATCGAACTTGCCAGTCCAACTTGTTTATTCGAAACATATAAACTCGTTTCGAAATCGACAAGACACCATTTCCCCGGAACTTGTTCAATATTGAAACTTTGGAGAAGAAACGAACGTCTAACAAAAAGCTTGTACCAATGCGAAATCGGCATCTGTTTACGTAGAGGCGAGCGCAATATGAAGGGGTCGATGCGTTAAATTATAGAACACCACCGCCGAGCAAACCAATAACATCCCCACGAATTCCAATCTCTATCTACGGAGAAACCATAGGGACCGTTCTTAGCACACTGATTATCTCTAATCCCAGCGTCAACGAGGCAAAAAATTAGCCCCGTTCGCGCTAAAGGGGTGACATGCCGACTATCGCGCGGCAAGAGGCTCACAGCCACGGCGGAGGGGTGGAAGTGGCTTCGTTTTCACCTCGCTGTCGCCTCAATAGGACTGGACAAAAGGGTGAGACGGGCGGGGAGCTTTTGACATCCCCGTTCGTTCGTCACCTGTCCCTTCTGCCTCGCCTGACGTTCAACCCCCGGCCAGCCGGGGAGGAACCAAGTCCCTTCGAAAAGACCGCCCTCTTCCTAGGGGTAGGGAGGCTGCCAGCCAATGAACCGTCCCGACGTCTTACCACCGTTTGTTTGAAAACGATCAGCGACCGTGCTTACCATCAAGAAGTCCTGGCCACGATGACTGTCAGTCACGTTTCATCGCGGAGTTAGCCCTCGCATTCGAGTGCATCCGGAGGCAGGAAGTAACGTCGAGTAGTCCTTCGGCTGTCGGATCGCGGAAGTCTTTCGCGTTGGATGACAGCAGTTGTCAGTCGCAGATAAACCGCACACGGAATTGTACGTGTTTCGTCGTCGTCGTCGTCGTCGTTGTTGTTGTTGTTGTTGTTGTTGTTGTTGTTAATTGTTCGACCGCTTTACGTTTATCGGCGTACAGTGGTTGTGTGTTGTGGGGCACGAGGACGATGCAGAGCCAGGAATCGCAGATCGGGCATATGCCAGTGTCGCAACCGAAGATGCCAGCTTCGTCGAGTAAGTTTTTGCAAGTTTTTTCTTTAACGAATCGCTCGTGCGTCGATGACGCGCCCATAGATCGTCTTGTCAGCGATTGTTCTCGGCGCGACAGACGACGCGGGGGGACAGTTCATAAGGAAATGATTACGCAGGAAGGGGAAAGAAATGGTTTACTTGTTTGTTGTAATTTGTAGCCCGGCATGGACAGATTATTGATAAAAGGGGAACAAAGTGTTTGCACAGGTTGCGGCTCAAAGATGCAGATGTTGTTCGTTAAAGTTTTCCTCCTCTCCTGTAGACGCGTACAGATTGATTTTGATTTTCCGGGGATCTCTGAGAATTTATTGTTCAGTGGAATTCCATGTTATTAAGGATTTATTTTAAATTAGTGTGAAATTGTTGTTCCCGCGATATGAGTTTGACTTGTGACACTTGCAGTGTTGACTCGTAGATGCACTTGAATGCACAAGTGATAAATATTTAATATGCTACTTCAGACAGACATTTAAATGAAATAGGGAACTAAAATTTTGTGAGCTGTCATTTTTATAATTTACTTATTTATTTACTTACCTCCGTTTCTATATTAACGTTAACTATTGATAACGCTTTATTCATATCAAATCATATCAAATTGAGAGAAAATCGCGTGATTCCGCTTAGGGCAGTCATCATAACTTTCTTTAATTTAAACAATTTGACCGCATAATTTAATTAAGAATTCAACATTTCGTCCAATTATTCGCCCGCGAAGAATTATAACTTTCGTAAGGAATTTTTATCGTCGAACATATTATACCGCATGACTTTACGTCGCGACATACCTAATTTTGACTGTATTCCCGACTGTTCTAGGATTAGTCGTTCTTTTTTGGAGCAGATTAAACTAATTCCTGCTTATAGCTCTCGCTACAATTAAAACCATGTATCGCTACAATCACACACACTGTAACGGACGGTGCATTAACATGTAAGCGATAATAAAGCAGCGACTTTTATGGCACTCGTTAGCTCTGAAGCCGCAGTCATAAACGCTCGTGTCTACTACCCTCGAAAAAAACCATACACCGTTCCCTAATTTTTACCCCACCAATACGGTCGAAAATTCATGGGTGACGGGGGATTAATTATACGCGTAATTCTAATGACGTCTCTGGGCGAAAACGACTTATCCGAGTGCAGATTAAAATTTTCTATCGCCCTTAATGCTTTAAATATTCTTTTCATAGAAACTTAGGAGTTAAGCGTTTGCAAAGTTACTACATCTACGTTCGGCAATCATTGTCTACTACTAAAAAGATATCCCTTCGGTATTTCCCCAATGTCCGTCTCTTTTTAAACGTGCATGCTTCTTTCAAGTGCCCCGATAAGCTTCGTTCCGTGTTGTCGTGTTTCTCCGAAACGTTCAATAATTGGAAGCGCATGGTGTCTGAACTTGAAAACGCGATTCTCATCTGCGAAGGATTAATTGCACCGGGAAGGGGGTCGCGTTGAAAATTATACAAATTGTACAAACAAATAGCATATGTGGCATTTAAACGGGCCGGGTGACCGTGCATTTAAATGATTCATCCCTACTGGTATTCGTCCATGAGAAACTGACGGCAGATGGTCGAAATATAACGCGGTAAGTACGAATCTCCGTGGCACAGTAACAGGTTGTCGCGGGTGGTTGATTTCGAGCGTCATTTGTTGGTGAAATAATGAGCCCAATCCGTCGTGCTATCGGGCAATTTAAAAATCGTTTTAAAGTCCACTTTAGGAAGGGTTTACGCGGGTCGCTGGGTTTTACAGCGCGTGCAACTTCGTTAGTGGAACGCCGCTTCATGAATATTAGGATCCCAAAGATTCATGGGGGGACATTGCCGATGAGAAGAGAAGTTTCTTCAAACTTCTTGATGATTAAATAAAAGAAATACGATACTTCTTTTTAATCTATGTTAGATATAAATGTCCAACAACAAGGTGGACTTAAAATATTTTAGCGACTCTGTCAATCTGGCTATTGGAGATCTAAATAATTGTAAGCGAATTACAGAAATTTGTATACGTTGAACATTTCTAAGTAACAATGAAAAATAGCCTGTTCTCTGCCACTTCTATCGCAACAAATATATAAATTATTTTTAACAACCGACGGGACAACAGTCCTAATGAGGGCAACTTTCAAAAATTCAATACGCGGAAGCCTCCGGTTATTTTTTATTCATTTCATCGAAACTTGTTAGTGGGGGATTACTGGCAATGAGTGCATTGGAATAACAAAATTCGTTAAGCTCGATGGAAGGGGTGGGTCGGTGGGATCTGGCGGACAGGAGATAGAGAAGAATCGGCCGAATCTTTGGCTGGAGGGTGGCTCGGGCCTCGCAACCCCCTTTACTCGCGACAGGGCAAACAGATGACGAATGATTGCGCGTGTGTTACGTGTGTATATCGACGGGAGGCATTCGGTGGTCGACACATGCTGCGAAATTCCCATGCTCCACTAACGACGCGCGTAGGTAACACCTGATGGACAGTGTGACAATGATATGAACGATGATGTCATCCAGGGGAACAGAAATACTTACCCACCCCCTTTCTCATTGTAATCTGAATATCGTTAACGGTGAAAATAAATAGATTTGCGACGATAGAACCAAATGTATTTAGGTAGTTTAAATAGATATGCTTGCGCAGGACGAATAAATAAATTAGTATGGGATAAATTGGTAAATTTATGTGCCAGAAATAAATAAATTTGACCGGATTGCGTTGGAAATTTTGTGTACTGGTTTAGGTGCGTGACTACATTTTCGTTCATACTTTTGCTTTTATTTGTCGATGTTAATTTATTACGGGAAGAAAATGAGAATTGTTGTTAGCTCGGTGCGATAATTATAACTGCACAGGGTTCCATGGAAAAATTTCGTCTGTGTAATACTGAGAAAAAATTTCGGTAATCCTACAATTTCTGAGATTTTTCGTCGCGCTTAATTCTAAGGAAAGATTATCCCGACCCGCCTTTAAATGCTGTTTACTTCTTGCAAATAAACCATTCTTCTTTGCCCGTTTTTGACGCTATCGTAGGGGGGACACTAACGTGTACGAGGAAACAAAATTATTTAAGAGGATCTGCAAATGTTGTCTATCAATTTCGATCAATTTAAAGCAATCTGTGCAAAGAAAAATTTCATGGAAGGAAAACTTGACGGTGAAAAAAATTCATTGCATTTAAACAATGATAGCACGCAAGAAGAGTTCTCTAGTCACTGGGGGGAACTTCTGAGTTCCAAAGTTGTCCTCAACTTTTCGTCAGACGGCGAGTAGTATACAGTTTACCCCTTTCCACCCTGTCGTTCTTAAACGCGACAAACTTTACCCTCAATTTTATTGTCACGAACCTCTAACATCGAAGTTGCTCGGCCGATAGGCTTTCGGATATAAAAAATTTCTAACAAAGCGATGCTTCGGCTGGAGTGAATCACATCCGGTGTACGAATCAACCCCAAAATTAAACGTCCGACAACAATTGCACTTTCAGAGACGTTAACTTGCACCATCGAAATTGAAACATTTATGTGGAAAAGTGTATAGCTAAGTCGACGCTGCTGCAACCATTATCCGAAAAAACGTGCTCAACTTGAAACTAATTTCAGTATATTAAAACTAAGTTTGACTCGCCCCTTTTCAGAAGTTGTCTCTCATTATTTATTATCCGCCTCTAATGAGATGAAAACGTAAGGCTAGCCATCTCTTGTTCAATAAAATAAAAATCATTCAAACGTTCTAAATTGTCGTTAACGCGTTCCCCGCCCGCGAATTATCGCGATCAGTCGAATCGAAGATTCGTTGGCGAGAATTTACGCGGGACGAGTAATACGAAACGCGAGCTAGACCGAGGGAAAAGAAAGTGCGGGCGAAAGTCTGTCAAATTTGCAATCCCCTTTTCATTCGAGGGTGTGCTCCAGCGGCGAGCACGCGATTTGCGTGTGGGTAATCGTAAGCAAGCGTGTGCTTTTGCGCATTCGGTCACCGTCTGTCTCTTTTCCGACCGAGGGTCGAACTCGATCACTGTAAAAATCCCATAAATGTTTAACGATCCTGCGAAAAGGAAAGCGACGGGCGAAAGATGACCGGCGCTCAGTAAAACATATACCACGATTTCTCGACGATGAAAAATTCAACCGCGAATGACTCGCGAGCGACGCCGATCGAATGCAAATTTCATGCAATGCTCGAACGTCGGCTCGCAAAAGTGCATCGCGTGATTACACGTTGAGAACGTGCGTTCCTTTATGCACGCGACTCTTCCTAGCTAGGTCGTTCCTCGTCGCCTACGATATTTACTTTCAAATTCTTACCGAAACCCTCCTCTATTCCCGTAACAATTATTTACTACGTAACTCATTCTAATTTCTTCTTATCTTGCTGCTAATCCCATTTGAATCCAATTACTGTGCGTATTTTGTTTAGTAGAAGTGCAAAGGAAGGAACAATTTGATCTCACGAAAGATGTTTAAACTTTATTTTAAAATCACGCGGATAGATAAAGATCTTACGTGTACAGCGATCTTTCTGAAGGGGGAATAATTGAATTCTACGATAAACGACTTCGCGGAAAGTTCGGTTTTTCAAAGTTTCGGTGAAGTATCTTCTGGACGTAAAAAGTATACGTGTTCACGAATCAATTTCCCCTTCATCGTGGGAGAAAAGGGCCTTCAATACACTGCAGGGGTGCACCCCTGTCATTGCACTTTGCTTCTTGTAATTCGCAGTGCGCGCATCGTACCTCGTGTAATGCGTATCTACATTTCCATCGATAATGTACGCGAACGCGCAATTGCTCATGGCCTTCGTTTCCTTTATAGCATAGCAAATTCAAATGACATAGTACATTAATGACTACATACAACTATGTGGCGAATTTCGAGTGACGAGATCAACAGGTTGCCGCTCCACATTTCTAACCGAAGCGTCCGCCTATCCCAAAACTGGCTAAATTCGTTCGTGGATGCGCGATTTGTGTCAGACCTGGTAACGCTTCGATTGCGTTGAAATCTGATGATTCTGTCGACCTTTCGAAAGAAATTGTAACGCCACAAATTACAAAAGTCGAACCAATCGTAAGACTTACCAGGAAAATCTGCGTGTAAGTCGGCGAGAGATGAAGCGGCAGTGAAAGACAGAGAAAGAAAAACAATTAAGAATATAAATGAGAGAAGCAAATATTAGACAGACGAAAGAAATTGACGTTCAATTTATCTGTCATCTTCTCCACAACGATTTCGCAAGCATGCGTCATCGGGCACTAAAATAGCAAAACGACCAGAGCAAGAAACCGTGTCGCAAACAGCTGATCGCGTCTGCGACTCCCAATTGAAATCATTCTTGCGCCTGAAACGAACTTTCGAACGTAACACTATCGCGTCAAAGCTGACACGTTGTCCCGACGCAAATCTCGTCCGTCTGCCACGGACATCCTGAGGGAAGACTCTCGTCGCAAGTCCGCCCTGTCGACGCGTCGACTCGAGCACAAACTACCGCCGCGAACTTTTCCATCCGCGACGTCGGCGAAATTGGAGGAAAGAAAACGGCGACCGGAGCGGCTCGAAATCATTTAAACGTCCCCGCATAATAAGATCCACGTTAAGTAAGATAAAGGAGCCGGGGGGTAGAAGGTCGATCGACGGGGATCAGGCGATACGAGCGAAGTGTCGTGTTTCTGGCTGCTCACTTAAGGGCCGGTGAATGCAGCAGCCACATCCGGTCCATTCAGCCCCATTCACGAGTCCCGTTCGCCTCAATGGCGTAGGCGGAGCCCGCGACAACGAGTTGGTACCCCCATTATAAACGCACCACACCCTTGGCTGTCCCATGTTGAGGAGGCAGCGCGGACAGGTATAGAGGCGCGTACGTCCAGAAGGTTGTTCTAACTTGGCGACAAATCGATCCATTCATCGGCGACGTCATTCATCGGGAGCCGTGTTTTCGCTGGTAAACGGGTTCCGATCCAAAATACCGGCATTCAACGGATTTAAACGCGTCCCTCTTCTTGCCCCGTTTGCCAACGTGAGCGGGCAACAATGTAGCGTTTAGCTGAAGATCGATTCGCGGCGCTGGGTCTTTCTTGGCCCGTTTCCCCTTTGTCGAGTTCGTGGTACTGCGCGTAGTCGGCGAAGCACGGGTCACTCGGCCGAGGACTCTCGCCGGGAATTCTATTCGAAATTGATGGTGCTTTCGAGATCTTCGGTTTTAATTGGACGGTTCGGATTTGATTAATTCGGACGGAATTTACTGTTTTCTTTCGTGGCCGAGCAATTGATTCGCGAACGAAATTGTTGATTTGCAGATATTTCTGCGTTCTTGCTTCTGACAGTTTCGTCGTACAGTATCGTCGCACAAGAATCGATTCGTCTGGCGCGATTGAAATCCGATTTTCCTGTAGAACTGAAACATTTAGCTTAATAAAAAGAAAAAACGGGGAACGAATCATTTCACAGTTCAGTGAACTAGTTCAGAATGCTACTGGATGATAAAATGAGCAAAACAATAGTTAATTTCAATGAATTGTACATCCTTGTATGCTCCATCGTATTATTATTTATTAATGAAAACATTTTTCCATTGTTGCAGGTCGCATTCTGTACGATATCCCATGCAAGGTATGCCGAGACCATTCCTCGGGGAAACATTACGGTATCTTCGCTTGCGACGGTTGTGCCGGTTTCTTCAAGAGATCGATACGGAGGAATCGCCAGTACGTCTGCAAGGCGAAGTCCGAAGGTGGATGCATGGTGGACAAGACGCATCGGAACCAATGCCGAGCGTGCCGTTTAGCTAAATGCATTCAAGCGGGCATGAACAAAGATGGTAAATTTCAATCATTTCTAACGAAACTCCTTGACGAATCGAAACGTTGTCTGTCATTCGAATATTTATATCAAGGATCGTTGATTCCGTTGATCCAGATGAAAAGTTGAACTTGGTTAATTCAACGGACGAGAAAAAATTGCAACCATTCTCTGATCAATAGACGCGAAAGAAAGCAATGAACGTCACATTTAATATTATTTGCATTATATTTATACGAAAAACCGAATCGATTCTTTTTACTCAAAAAATAAGAACTTGGAGTATATTTGAACAAATTAGTTCAGGCAAGATAAAACAGCTAACAGATAAGTCTCATTTGTCTGCGGTATTTTAGAGATACAAGTATCCGGGGGCAGTGTAAAGCGCCAGATAAATAAACGTATCCTTTAATATATAGTAAACGGTGCATTAACGCAAATTTTCGTATTTTTACAGCTGTGCAGCACGAACGTGGTCCACGGAATTCGACTCTGCGCAGGCAGATGGCTTTGTATTTTAAAGAGCCCGAAATGATGGCCAACATGATGCCCCCGCCGGCAGCAGCTTTGGACCTAGCTTTACCCAAACCACCGATGGAACCCCGAGTTTCTGTCGCGGTCCCAGCGCCTCATCATCCCCTTCCACACCCTATTTACTGCAACAGTAGCATGGCTATGTCGAAGGTACGCACAACTCTGCGCGACAATGTTTCGCTGCTTATTATCGAATGTTCCTCGTCCCTTTCGTTCCGGGTTTCCCTTGCAAAATCGGAGTACTTCGTATATACAACATCGAGCACTACAATCGAAACGCTGACAAATATTCACGACCAACTTGTCAGACGCGAGAAATTAAATAACAGTCATTAAAATTTAGCGCGTCAATTTTTTTAATAAAACGGATATATCTAAAAGAAAAACGTCGATTGACTAACTAAGAACAGCATAGTTACACTTTAACGAATGTAAATTTTAATCTTCACGGTGCATCCCCGTTCCTCGACGACCGTACTTATTCGAGCCTTCCACAAAAGTTCCCGTAACTCCGAAATCGCGTTCCTCCCTCGGAGTTAACCGAATCGTCCCTCTACCACAAATATACAGGCCGAACCTAAAATACTATTTAACCATCCAGATTCCAGTCAGCGTGGCCGGCCTGCCCTCCGTGTCGCTGATGCCAGCGATAACCGCCGAGTCCATCTGCGAGCAAGCTGCGAGGTTGCTCTTCCTCAACGTTCACTGGGCCAGAGATCTGGCCGCGGGGACGAGTCTAGGCACCGAGGACCAACTGATCCTCCTCGAATCGTCCTGGCGCGAATTGTTTCTGCTCGCGGCGGCGCAAATTCTGCCCACCCTGGACCCGGCCGCCCTCCTTCCGCCCGGGCCGCAGAGTCTCAGCCTGGCCGTCGAGGTGAACCGGTTCAGGGAAACGCTGGCCGGTTTCCACGCGATGAACCTCGATCAGCACGAGTTCGCGTGCATACGGGCGATCGTGTTGTTCAAAGCAGGACTGGACAGCGAACCTCTGCCAAGCAGCAGAAGCAGCAACGGATCGATATCGCCGAACGCTGGTAGCAGGCTGAGGGACGCGGCCGCAGTTTCCAGATTGAGGGACGGGGCACAATTGGCCCTTGGACAGAGGCTGAGCGGCGCGTCTTTCGGCGCACTCAGGTTCGGCAAGTTGCTGTTGCTGCTCCCCACGCTGCGTTCGGTTTCGACGCACGCGATAGAGGAGCTGTTCTTCAGGAGGACCATCGGCGTCATCCCCATCGAGAGGATCATCTGCGACATGTACAAGGCGGCCTGAGCGTGAAAGGGGTTCGTTCGCGACGACGAGAAACGTTGGCGACGGATCGGGCGAGGCTGAATAGAAGGATTGCGAGGGGGGATGTTTGGGTTGAAATTGCGAATCGCGAGAGTATTTGGGCAACTTCGCGAGTGACGCGTGGTGAAACGTGTCGCGGGCGGATAGTAAATTAGGTAGAGTGAGAATTAGAAAGACTGCGGCGAGCAACGGTACACCTTGTCGAGTAGCTCGATCTACTTCTGCCGGGGGCTGACGCTTTCGTGCGATTAAACGATATAAATGTGTGGAAAAGTGATAACGGGGAGTGCACCTCTGTGCGGACAGTGATCAGAAGCATATACGTAAAATAGAGCTGTGATGTAAACATATCACAAAGAATAATCCGCGAAAGACAATTCGAGGGGGAAGGGAGTAACGATTCATCGATTATTTTTCTATTATTGTATTATATTTAAATAGGTGATCGTACGTGGTACGACGACCGCAATATTTCAGCAGCTGCCTGCAACGGCAATAACGTGATTCTTCAATAGTTTCACGTTCCATCTACACGAATCCGACGAACGGACAGATGAATTTCCTTGGGTTTAAGACAGATTCGAAATGCATATTTTCAATTAAGAGTTTAGATACGTAAGGTAGTCGTAAAGTTGTGCGAAAAGAATTTTGTTTTTAGTCGCGCTAGTGGCAATATAAATCTCTCTTAAACGTAAAATTTCGTTTGCTGGTATTCTCAAAATAAAGTTCCGCGTCCTTATTTCGGTTTGAGGCGTTCAGAATGAAATTCCGGGCAATTATGAAATAAATTTCCTGAACAAATGAAAACAAGCAAAATAAATACCATGTACAAATGTAAAATATATTATTAAGCCTGTATGAATAAGTATGAGCAATGATTAGTATAAATTTAAGTAAATTATATTGTCGCGCCTATGGCGTACACTTTATCCTAAATAGAGCTTTAAAAATATGTAAATAAAATGTTAATAATCGTAAGCAACAGTTTTTTAAATACGTAATCCCCGAATTCAACCTTTATTTAGAATTTGACAAATCACAGAAAATTAACGAGGAGAAATAATTTCATTTACTAACATTCAGTAGCGCTTAGTTTCAACTGGCATTCAATCTTTCAACAGTGTTGTTATTGCAATCAGAAATAAGCGAAATTAAAATTTCTAAATATTGAAATCAGCAACAATATTTATCGCTATCCGTTAACACGAAAATTCTAAATTCTAAATAAATAAATTAATTAATAACGCGTCAGAGCTACTTTAAACTCTGAGCTCTGATTTACTAGTCTAAAATTATCTTCTCTCGTTCCCCGAATGTCGCGTCGACAACATTTTGCGTTAAAGACGAAAACAGGACAAGAAATAAGTAGCGAACAAAAGTTAATATTTCGCAGAAAGATCCCGAAATGTCTTCACAGTTCCGACGACGGGAAAAAAGTTTTCCCCGGCAACAGGAACATCTAAATTTTACCTGCACTCTCGCAGCACAATGAAACGCATTTCACGGGAATTTTACGGTGATTTGAGTGGTAATCGCAGCACAAAGGTTGCCCGCGTCGCAGTTCTCCGGGGCTGTCAGTATATTTGGAGGTATTTCCTACAGTGGTAGACCAACGTGTAATCACTAAGGCGGGTAAATAATCGTCTTGGTTGACTGGTGAAAAAGCATTCGGGGCATCGAATGGAAGTCGGCTGGCAAAGACTTCATCGTCCTCTTTGTGAACGAATGTCACGCACCCCTCCCAGAAATACGTTCTGTTATTTTTAACGATGATCCTGGATCAATGATCTTTTCGAGGCTGATTATTTCAACTTACAATCAACTACATACCACGCGGTCTATTTGTCCGTCGATGTTTATTTATTGAGGCGGCGGGCAGCGTTGTAATTGAATTTTACGTTATGCTCCCTCGGAACCATCCAAAAGGCAAACAAGACGATAATGACGGGATAAGTGAACCGAATGGAATTGACAGTTTTTGAAAAAAAATGTGAATTAATCAGTCTCTTCATTTCAAAATCAATGTTTCTATCGATATCTGTTTCAATGCAGTCGTTGACGTATTTAGCTACTGCAGACGGATATTTCCTTTGATTGTAAGAAACGATACAGTACTGTCCGACGGCAATTATCGAATAAGTAACTCGCATCAAGCTTAAAGGCGTTCAATCGTATTCCTCGCGGTGTTATTTTTTTTTCACGAAACAACGTTAAAATTATTCCTGGCCCCAGGGCACGATGCACTTAACAGTGGACAATACTTTAAAATTGTACAGATATTCGCACGAATTCCTTCGTCGCAGAGACGAGTGAAATCGCAATGCGGGATGAAAAATGCGTCGGCACTAGCTCCAGCGGCGCTCGAGTGACTCTTCTAATCCGCATGACTGGACGTAAGTAATGTTGGCACTTAACAGTCGCGTTACATTGTGCACAAAACTGTTTATATCCGCACTCAGCACCTCGATAGCTACCAGCTTAATTCCTTAGATCGCTACATGGTGCGATGATGTATAACGATCGCAAGTTAACGTCCACAGAATGACGTGAAGTCTGAAACGTAATAGAAAGGGAACATAGTTTCATAAAGTAATAGAGTTGGCTTTTCTGCTATACTTTACGCGATAATACAAATTGCTCGCGTTTACCTATTAGAATAGCTTGGTGTTAAATAAAGAGTACTACCATTAATCTCTATTAAAATGAATCCTCTCTTAACGACACTATAAGTCTGATAAGTTTATTTGTCCAAAACACCAAAATGGTGAATCAAAATCCGCCGCAGTTTAAAATTTATAACAGAACAAACGTGTTTAACCCTTGTAAGGAAATCTGGGTTAATCTGAACTAAATTCGAGACAATAATACTATTACTGTACCATTTCCATACTGTAAGTGTACAATTCGAACTATTGCATTCGTGGAAAAAGGATGAATCTCCTTAAAACTGTGGCGTAGGGAAATTTAACAAAACGACAGGAGATTGAACGAAACAGTTGTTTAAATTTCATTTTCGCTTTCTGCGCGCGAATACGCGAGATCGAAAAGCTTATTTATTCGTGTGTTACGAATCACCTGCGTTTAAAAATTCCGTACAACGTTAACCCGCTACACCTGCATTTGTTCAGAACAAATCGAATACAAAATTTATTCCAAATAATATTCGTTGCACGGCATTCGAATTTCCAGCATCCACCGCACCCTCGTTTCTTCTTCGCACAATATTTTGACACCCCTAATCCACGCGATGTATATCGCGAAAGCTCTCGCACATCCTGAACGTCAACTGTGCTTATTCACGGCAGAACTGTACGGTGAAAAGTGTCAAGTGATAAAAAGAACTCGCCTGTCCCTAAACGTCGTGCAAAGTAATCGCACATCGTGGCCTTCGGTAGCCATTCGGGGGACCATTTGCACGACCGCAAAGCATGGATTAAAAGGTGACCGCCGAGATCCCCGAGGGTCGAGGGCCAGAGGATTTCGGATTCAAACATTGTACGCTGACAAATTACTCAGGTAAACAGTCCGCCCAAAAGTATCGGTGAACTACGTCCGGAAGGGAGGCCACGGCCGCACGATCTCGACGATTCGCAGAACTTTCTGGGACGAGCAGATGTAAATAGTGTCTCAGCGGCGTGCTTGCGGCTTTCTTTAAACAAGATGAGGAAACAAAAGCAACCGATATGATAGGCGGAAAAGGGGAGCAACTTTCGAAACGCTCGATCCTTTGAAATTGGAGAAGGGATCGAAGTTGTTCCGACGAGGAACGGTCCGTTCGGTAGCAAGGATCAATGGTATTTAGTGGAAAGTGTTATTAGGGGTGCGTTAACGTTCCTCGCTTTTGCCGAATTTACTTGTGTAAATGTTTGTCAACTGTTGCCCGTGATTAATGCTTTTAAATGTTGCTCGATACGTTGTACGGTTAATTTATCTCTGTACTGCGATGCGACTGTTACCGATAACGTTAACACTTCGTACACGTTTTTGTAACATCGATTTATCTTGCTATCTCGTGAAGAGGGACTTAGAAAAGTTCACGAATGTAGCAAAGGCCGGCTGACCTGACATACACTGCTGTTTAAAAAAATTGAAATACCAGCTTGATCAGAACGAATGCCAGGAAAAGTTAGCGAAACTATGAATGAATTTCACTGAATGCATTAATCTTATTTAATACTGACGCCCCATATTCCATTCCAAAATTTCTCTAGAAACAGCAACAGTTCGAATACCTTTCAGCGACACAATAAAATCGCTACCAGCAAATTACACCGTACTAAGCATTCCTCGTTCGATGTACCCAGAAATAAAAATACAGTTCCAAATATATCCGAACGAATTCTCCTCCAAGTAATCGGCAGGCATCTAAAAATAAATCAGAAAACTTCCTCTCGCCCGGAGAGCCATTATCGAAATAATCGGGGCGGATTAACAAGAAACGGGGGAAAGAAGGTTGCAGCGGGGTACGGGGGGAATGAAATCGCATCGTGCCGCTCGCAATTAACATCTTGATCTAATGAAGCCCTCGAAACACCGTATGTTACAATTTCCTGGTCGCAGTATCCGCGCTGGGCCACCCCTGCGCGGCCACTCTTGCGGAAGAGTGGTACTTCTCTGTTCGAGGAGGCAAGCGCTTTTCAGCTTGTAATACTGTAACGTTTCCGAGCGGGTGAATAATAATTCCCGATCGCGATGGTGAGACCGGCGGGAGCACGAATGGGAAATCGCAACGGGGTCGGGAGCGGCGGCAATAACAACGCAAAACAACGGGAACAATGACGAAACGAGCTGAACGATTGGAACGTCGTCGTCGGGCGTACAACGGGAATTCCTTCGCTTAAAATAAAGGGGACCTCCGCGGCGGCTATTGTATCAATCGTATCGGGCACGATTGCGTAATTGCGCTTGTGTACGCCCGGCGTACTCGTCCGCAGATTCGACAAGTGGTTCCCACCGGTGGTGCACGTCAGCACCTTGCCACAAGACGGCCAATGGGGCGCGCAACACGCGGGTCATTTCCACAAACAATAACGGGAACAATGCAATTCGTGCCTGCATTCCTCCCTCTCCGTTTCGACGCATTGCGTCGATCGACTGTTTCCTGTCTTTTTGCCTTTATGCTCGGCTTTCCTCTCCGCCGCGCCGGATTTCTTGCCTCCTCTCTGCATCCAATTCGCCGTGTCAGACACTTCGTTTCGCTTTCATTCGTTCTCTTCCGTACCCTTCGCGTCGTTCGCGCATTGCGAGAAAATTTGGAGGATATTTAGTTCGTTATTTATACAAATGATTTCACGGACGTTCGTTTGTCGGTTTGTTCTTTTATTTTTTTTAAATTATTACGTCGCAGAAGAACTTCGGCGCTTCGACGAAGGTTACAAGTTCCATTAATACATTGGGCCGCGTAAGAAATGAGCGTGCCTCTCTGCGCGCCAGCAAGATTTTCCTGATGATGGCGCGCCCCGTTTTACCAAACTGTTTTTTTAATAGCAATATACGTAATACATTTGTCATACAAATTACCGTTGAAACTTCTGCTCGACGTCATAAACGAACGCCCAACTCGTCTCGCTGCAAACAGTTACACAGACGCGAACGAAATTTTGACGCCACTGTCCAAACACTGAGAGGCGCAAAAAAAGATTTCCCACATACTTCCAGATAGGATAAGAAAGAGCGGCTTTAAATTTCTAATTATCGTGCGATTATCATTCCAACCGCTGGCCTGTCCAACTTCTAATGCCCGACCCCTCGGAGCGGAGCATGCGAACCGCATGCGTAATTCCCAGATCTCTGCAAGCATAATTACCGCGCGAGAAGGAACAAGTAAAAAAAAAACTGAGCCAGGCTTTTGTGAAAGTTCCAAAGTCCGTATACCTCGAGCGAAACCTTCGTCGCGCGTTGCCACCTTTCCTCTCTCTCCCTCTCTCTCTTCTTCGTCCCCTGTCCGCCGGTCCCTTCTTCGTCTTCTTCGCCCGCTCGCCGCTACTACCCCCTTGCTGTCGCACGGAACGAGGCGACCGGGACGAAACAGTAACAAAAAGCTGTCGAGGCACAATGAGGGCGAGGATGTAATTGCGCTCTCCGCCGGTGGTTTAACAAAGGACACTCGACTATATGTTACAATCTCGATTTCGTCGCCTGATCCTCGAGCGACTCGTCGTCCTCGGGCGTCTCGTCCTGTCGAGGCCTTCGCCGGGCGAAAAATCGTGAAGGGACGGGGGCCGCGACGGTGGTCGAGTGGCCACTCGTGGATCAGCCGCGATTGTGCCCTTTGTTTTGAGGTAACAAAACAGAAAATGCGCTCCATACGCGGCGGGCATTGTAGTCAATTAGCGTACAACTGGAGCACCGCTGCAACGGGACCGATCCGGTGCTTCAGCGATCTAGATTTTGGTAACTTCGTTGCTTGCGTGTTTCGTTACGTCATCGGGAGGAGATCGCGTTTGCCGAGGGGTGCACTCGGTCGGCCGTTCCTTGTTCGGGGTGGAAATTGTGGTGATTTTTGTGCGGCGGGTCGGACGGAAGGTTTTCAGGCTTTCCGAAGCGATTTTGTGAATTCAAATTGAGCATTAGATACATAGGTACGTCGTTGTATCAGTACTGGAAATAAGAGGTCCGTGATTGAGGTGTTATTAATTGGGCCGGGTGAACGAATGTCCGTAGAAATATAATCCCGTCGGTCGTAACTATCTCTTACTGGGATCTTCTGTTAGGCGAAGGAGTCATTTATGACTTGAAAACTCGTTGAACAATTATTTGGTGAAATTGTCGCACACTCTCGTTATTCACTTACCCTTAGCAGCGCAATCTTACTATCTATTCAAATGGTTAGAAAATTAATTTAACGGAAAAAGGTTGCAAAACTGGGAGATCGAAACGGTCATAGAACATGGAAGAATAGTAATTATATTCTTGATTATATTCAAATAATAATAATCAGTGACCGGTACAAAATCTTCCAGATAAAAGAAAGTGACTTTCGATTTTTGAAAAGCTTTACGTGGAGCCTGATACAGTAATAAGTTACGATAAGTTTCTTTCTCGTATCCCTATATTAAAGTGTTATTGAGACAATTACTTCGGCACTAGCAATGTACATTACAATAACATAGCAATGCAAAGTAGAATAAATGTTGCATAAGTAAACACTTGGACATTCCTATAAAACTGCGGGAAACGATTATTCTTCCGAAGTTAAAGTTTCGTTTCGAATCAGTATTTTGAATATAAATTCCGAGCAATATAAATCTACTTCTTAATAAAACAAAAATAGAAACAGCATGCAATTGCAACAAACTTTAACCGCATTTGAAAAGCATTTGAAACCAACGACGCGATTCTATTTCGTCGATT
This sequence comes from Nomada fucata, assembly GCA_948146005.1. Lineage (NCBI taxonomy): Eukaryota > Metazoa > Arthropoda > Insecta > Hymenoptera > Apidae > Nomada > Nomada fucata. Next base: position 9,262,615 of record OX411282.1, read on the forward strand.
CCGCACTCTCCCCGATATATTCGATGCCATTGATATCAGCAACGCTTAAAATTAATTAGGCCGCGCAACACGGAACTACATACACACGTGACATATTGAAACACTTAAACGGAAGGGGAGGACTGGATTGCGACGCCGCTAAATCACACGCGTCGGCACGCCACGAATTTAGCGTTAAGGCGCGCGTCCTTGCGCTGCGGAACACCCCCGGTGTTTTTCATCGTGAACGAATATTTGCACGTGCTCTGGAGCGTCTCGCGTCAGGAATTTAATAAAGCAAATCCGTGGACGGCCTGTGCGTGCATTTTCACCGGTTTCGAGCGAATCACGGCGAGCAACGACGGACCCTCCTCGCTTGCGCGAGTACTTAAGGGATGCCAGCTGTACCCCCCCTTACGTTCGCGACGCCGACAATCTTTCTGGCCAACGCATTTTTCTTAACTCCTCCAAAATATTCGGCCCATTCGTCGGACGGATGCCTTCGTCCCGGCGTTCAATCGGGAATAACAACACCTGTATATTCAAGTTGTTTGGAGAAAAATGTCGGACGGACCCCAACCCTCGTTGGTGTTATAATAAACGTGGACGGAGGGACTGTTTGATATAAATTTTATTTCGTCGTTCAACTTTACGTTATCGATTACCGGCAATTATCAACGTCCGTGTAGAATAGACAGATGTTATTATCAGATTTCAGTTGAAGCATAAGGATTTCTTCGTCAATATTTGAGAAGAAAAGTCTTCGTAACGAATATTAAAAAATATAGTAAGAAAGTTGGTTGAATGAATCCAAACCTTCTTGGCATTAAAATAATTATCGATAATTAATTACAGGCATCCTTTCCTGAATATTACGAAATAAAGAATTTTCGTAAGGAATATCATTTCTTTTGGAGAAAGCTAATTTCGAGAGAACATAAGCCTTGTTACAAACGGACTAGGCTATATATATTTTGCTTTGACATTTAATTCTACGCTATAACGTAAATACGAATGACTAATATCGCTCTATTCCGACCAGAGGAATTACCTTTCGTGAACGTTTAACAATAAAAAAATCCTCCCGATGAATGTGAAAAAATACAGGCGCACTGCAAGAGGAATATTCCATCGCGTGTCCCGTGGAACCTCGCATCGAAAGCGGAACAAAAAAAAATTTGCTACTTACGGACAACGATTTCTGCCCGTTCTAATAGACTGCCCTGCCGTTCGTTCCCCTTTTTCAGTTCCATGCCGTTCTACTTTTTCTTCTGGTCGTAGAGTTTCACGTGGGGCTTTTTCGAGTTCCAGCGGCGCACTCCTGTAAAATGCCGCCCCATTGTTGGCCCCCGTCGACGCGCCCATTATGTCTACTTGGCCGATGGGAACAGATTATGTTGGTCGTTGTCATTGAGGGGCTCATCACCGCCATGACACTGATGCCTCGAGTATTGGGAAGGGGAGGGCGGAAGGACGCACGCTTATTGTCCGAATAAATTATATCGGGCGGTGATCGTGCCCCGTCGACTACCCTTACCGGTTGCTGAGTGAAATGTCACGGATCGAAAAATAGGGTATCCGTTGTCGAGTGATTTGATTGCTTTATTTTCGTGATCGTCGCTGGTCGACGTCACGTGCCACTTTCCTCTCTTCTTTTTCGTGCTAATCCTTTGAGAGACAACGCGCCGTCGGAAGAATTGTCTTCATTCAAAAGGATTAACAGAGACTTTCTATGAGTTCCTGGGTGCGCGATTTTTGGCGCTGATCTCGTCGTAGTTCTGCTGTCTATATCTATAATATATCTATAATATACCATATTATAGATTCGGTGACAGGGAGGATCGGCTAACATCTGTTACGACGGTATAGGTTGTTCGTTTAAGAGACGTTGCGGTTTCCTATTTTGTATTTAAATGTTAATATATAAATGAAACATGTCTTGTGATTTTTTTATAAATCGTGTTTAGTAGACGATTTTGAAGATTCTACAGGATGTTTTAATTGCATGGTTTACTTCGCGATGAAACCGAATGGTTACTGAAACATAAATTGAAAAAGAATTGACAGTATTCTATTTGAATTTTGAAATATCAATTTCAGACTAATAGTATTGTACTACTATTGATATAATTTTTATGTTGTGCACGCACTGTATTTTGCGAAAGAAAAGTTATATTTATAGTTTCCTCTTAAATAACTGTATTACCATTCGAATCGTAAAAATGGTTCACTTCAAGTTCGAATATAACGAATAATCACACAAACAGATCAAAACGAAATCTTATATCAAAAAAAGCTTAAAATTTAGTACCCTGTACTTAACTATCCTTAGCATAATTCGTGACCTATTCTTCGCCTAATCTCTGAGACGCTTCAACATCAGCTGCAACAAATTAAACACCCCCCGTTAAATGAATCCTCGCGGCTTGGACGTTTCAACCACTCCGGACCACATCCCCGTCATTAAAACAATCCCGCCTCGTCGCCCACGTCAAGCATCGGCCGCATCCAGGTGACGAGATCCAGAGATCCATGCCACGGACGATGATCCACGAGGAATCGCCTTAGCGTAATCTCACTTTTGTCCCGTGTGCGTCGAGTACGGTTATTAACGGGCGGCCCGGCATGTTCGCAATAATTAACTCGGTCAGCGTGAAAATCGGGACCTTCTGCCGTCTTAACGAACCCCTTTAATCGGTTAACAGGTTTCGCGTTAACGATGACAACGACGGTGAGCGTGCGCGCGGACGTAGATACGCGGCATCGCTAACTATATACGTCAAAGTGCATTAAAGGTTGCCGCAGGGGGTCGAGCCTTGCCCCACCTGACGTAGCTGTTATTCAAAGCTACTAAGAAGTACCCTTCCGGCATTATCTCGGTATCCTTCGGTCGAGATACTCCGGTCATCGGTGTCGATCATTGTGGATTTTACGGTTTCACCTCGTTGTCGGATTAAACCGGCCGAGACGCGAGGTGGATCGCTTTGCCGAACTGTTAACCGGACCTTTCGCCCTTTCGGGCTGTACCTACAACGAGCGGGGATCATCTTCTGTCTTCTAATCTGTTTCCCGATATTACTGACTTTAATTGTTGAAATTGGCAGAACTTAGGCCTGACTACCTAATGATCGGGCGTGGCAGGTGTATGAGAATCGGCCAGGGGACAAAGGTGTTGAACGCTTTGCGGTCGATATTTTTGGAGGAGCGGATCGAGTGATTTACGAGGTCGATTTTTGCGATCCGGACGAAACGCGGCACGAAATACGTCGATCTTCGTTGAGGAAACGGAACGTTCGCATTTTTATCCGCAGTCACCGAGGGCAAGGGTTGGGCGTTATTTTGTTGTACCTGTAATTACAGCTGTCCTATCAGTATTTTCAAGGAACCTCGGATCACGCGGAAGATAACCATTGAACTATATAATATAGACGCTTCCACGCGGTGTTACCCGAGACCGTAGAAGTGGTAAATTGTGTTCTATTAAATTCCATATGCTCGATACAAATTCAACTCAATTTAGTTGAACTTTAACAGTTACTCTGCGGCATCTAAATACATTCGCGCTTACTTAAAAAGCGATCCTCCCTAAAAGACAAAAACGGCCTCGCTCGTTCCCGAATTCACGATTCCAAACGTCTTTCGTTCCCGCAGATTACACTGCGCACTGCTCGCTTCGTAACAATAAAAATCGCACAAACCGTTCCCCGACTCGGTATCACGGCAAACATTGAGATCCAGTCCGCCTCGATTTTCGTTCCTGCCCATTGTGTCGTGCGATCCCTTTCCTCGGTGCCCGCCGTTATCCCAGCGGTAACACACGAAAACAGCGTGGCCGTGTTCCAATGGCGCGATTAAGACGACAAAAAGCTCGCGTGTAACGTAGACAAACCGGAGAGGCCGATGTACCAGGGCTCGGCTTAAGACCACACGAAGAAGGATCCACGCACGACGGACGATATTCAAGGGAAACCGGGTCCCTTCACAATGGCTGACTTCGTAAGGCAAAAATCAGAAAGCTAGGGCGTCCCGGGAAGCGAAGAAGGGACGACAGTCGAAATATCTCGGTCCCCGAGGGATGTGCAGCTGTCCTGGGACACGCAACGATTGGCTCGCATCGCTCGACGGCCATGCTGGATTTTTCCGGTCTGGCTTCTTTTCACAATGGTTTCGCGGTCCTGGAAAAAGGGTCAGGGGATCGTCGAAATCGGTATCGTTTATCCGATGCCTTCGTTCCATCGTGTGCGCTCTTTCCTTTATCTCGCTACGCGTGGTTCTTCCTTCTTCTTCTTTTTTCTCGTTGTTGCCCGTAACCATAATGGACGATGTGACGCCGCGAAGAATCAAACATGGGTGCGAAGTTTGCGCAGTCCGAACGAGCGACGCTTGGCCGAGAAGTAACGAGCATAAGGTGTCGCAGAAGTTCGCGGGGCGAATTGTTTACGACGTTCGACAGTTCGTGAACATTCACTTGCAGATTTTATAGCTGCAATGCTGAGAATATTATTCGCGCGGTGGAACGCAACTCTGTGTTTTATAGCGGTTGCGGGATAAAGTTTTGAATTATTGTCTGGCTGTTCGAGATATACTGCGATTGGAATGGTGATCGTAATTTAAAGCACGAATATTTGCGTTAGCGAAACCGATTACATCGAAAATTTGAAACGCGATTAATGACGCAACATTGTACAGGAATGGGTGAAAAGGAAGCTTAAAAATGATGGAAGAAACACCGGCCAAGGAATGAAAGAAATAGAAATAGAATGATACAAAACCTTTCGCAATTTTCATTCGATTTAATTAAGAAGCAAAGAAAATTAGTAACAGCTTTGCAACCGCGAGTACCGTTGCACAAGAAACTGTGGGTGCGAAATTTTTATTCAATTATTGCGTGCGCTGTTTTGAAATTCGTTCGCACTTGCAGCCAGTAATCCAGGAAGAAGTGTAACTTCTACCAATAGAACAAATTACAATCCATTCGAACGCGCAGGCATCTTAAAAATGGATTTACCTTAAGCTCGAACCATGCGAAAAGGGTTTTAAACGATGGAACCTTGAACTTGTATTAGGTGTGAGGTGAGAAAAAAATTGGAACTCGGAGAGGGTTGACACGGATTTGCCTGCGATTGCTGGCCGCGTGCCGCCACCCTAAGGATTAAGTGCAATTATTGGAGCACTATGGCGGACCGCAACCCGTTTCACACGCTCCTTCTATATCTTGTTATGAAAGTTATTAACTCTGCTTTCCAACGGAAAAATCGAAGAGTAATCGTAGCTGAGCAAATCCGATGGGATTTGTGTACCTTTGCACGCGCGACAATCGGTTAATGGTTTCTTACCTCAAACTATGTCTGACGATTATGGGATACTCTCGTAGGCTGATTAAAATACGTCCGGAAATGTTCGCTTTCCTTTCTATGATACGTGTTTATGTACACGCTCTGGTACAGATTTATTTAGCTGATTTGAAATATACAATAGTAAACACGGATTTCGCTTATAATTAGATGGGTGCAATTATCTAATTCAATTATAAAAGTTGTTCTATTGAAGAGTTACCTAGAAATATTGTATTTATATGTGTTAGAAATTAGAATCAACTTGGAGGCGTGTAACGCAATAATAGAACAATTGCTTAGATAAATAAGTTTTGCGCTTATACGTTCAATTGTAGGTCGAACATTTATTACCGCACTTTAATACTTTTAAAAAGTATTGATTGAAAACAAAAAAGTAAGATATTAAAATAATAATAATAAATATAATAAGAGCATTTCACAATGATTTTACAAGTTCAATAGTTCGCAATGGTAACGGCAATGGCCGTTCAAATGGCAAACAATGTAAGAACCAAAAAATATAAATATCTTTCAAGAAAATGATAACAATAGTAATAGTAATAATGGAGATTTTGCAACACTTTTGAAACTCATATTATTTACAACTTCAGCTTCTTCATTTATACCGATACCAAAAAAATATCTGTTTTTCAATTTATCTGAGTTCATTTTAATCAAGTGCAACTTTATTTTCATTGAGTCAAGTTGAACTCATTCAGCCTCCGTATCACCATAATTCATCTACTCTTTTATTTGAATCTGCCATGATTTTTATTACTGCTTTCGCAAATATAGTCTTCCCTTACGACGTTAACCTTTGATCTTGATTCACTTTTACAGACGTACAGGTCTTGCTGCAGAAGAATTCATGAACATGCTCGCGCTGGACTATTTTTAGCATCACTGTTGGTCATAATTTCTTATCAGCCGGGCAATTTGTGAACTTGCGCCCACGGCTCCTTTCACATTTCATCAGACCAGGGTTCGCGGTCCGAACAATGAACGGTCGACCTTTGTTTCGCTGTCCGCGCGTGTGTCCTCGCGTTCGAACCTTGTAAAAACGTGATACCGTAATTGCGGTAAATTGTACGGTTGCGAAACACGCTATGCATAAGTCTGTTCCGATCGTAGATAATGTATCAGCTTGATAATTAGCCCGTGCAAAGTGTGCTTGCGGTTCACCCGAGATTTCGCGAACCAAAACGAAAGGTGAGGCGTAGGAATTAATTACTTCCAAATGGAAATGTTCATTTCTCAAGACGTGCAGGCTGGATCGTTCGTGGTCGCGAGTTTCAACAGGGAAAACTGTACAAATGCTACATCTGAACTTTTAAAAGGGATAGCATTTCTTTTTCTTTTTTTGGAAATGGTGCACGTTAATTTGGTGAAAGTGAATTTTGCTGTGTGCCAGGAATTCGTGAGCTGTTTGCAATTAGCACACTCTTGGCGTCTGGTAAATATTGTTCCGTTCTCTGGTCGGGTTACTTGAACTTATTTATTCTTTCACAATTGTATGATACTCGGCCGAGGTGAAAGTGTGAATTGCATAATTCATCACATGTGGCCTGAATAATTTTAACAGTAAGTTGAAAAGCGGTGTTCTTGGACGATTATTAAAATTGTTACGCAATTATATTTATGAATATTATATAAATTTGTCAGACGAATGGATCAATCAATTTTAGTAGACAGATTGCAGAAAAATTAAAGGACAAATCTTTTTTTCAAACTCAGAAACTAACTATGCAAACTAAATTGTATAACACTTTGCAAATTAAACTGTGAAATCTGTTGCGTCTTGACAATCGGTTCAGTCCATTTGCATTGCAAATGTGTAATTTACATACGCAGCTCTCACTTGTTCACAGATTGTATACCTGGCATCCATTAGAAATGCAGAATTGGATTGTCCTGCATGCAACGTGAGTTCATAATTGCAACCAAATAACTAGAAATCGAAATTACATTACAAATACTCTAAATTACCATTTCAACCACTACACACGCCTCTATTGTGCATACAGCCACAACGAAGATACGATGGAAACAGGAGCAGTAGATACTGAACTAGTTCACAGATGCAACGAAGACATTTCAAAAATATTCCAGAAAAAAAATTTCACACTTCCTATGATACATCTACGAAGCCATTTCTACACGTAACATCCGACACATGGCAAAATAAAATAGTTACCGAGGATGCGCAAACTAAATATCCCACTACAGACGCACCACACGTCAGAAACAAAATTTTCGACCCTGCACGGTTCGACAACTCGCCTATTCTGCTTCCATTGCAAATTCAGAAACAGAACATTCACAGTATGTCGAGAATTATCGAGCGTGGCTGGTGCATGCGGTATCAGCCCGTCACCGGGTGTCACATGCGACCCTTTCAGATGCGGCTTGGGTTTTGGCTTGCTATAACTCCGATAATTATGTTACCAATGCGTCGAAGGACAAAGGGCTCTCGAACGACGTGGATGGCTCGCGAGTAAGAGCCAGAAGAGAGATGGTTGTTGCTTGGTAGCCCCAGCTGCCGATAATCCTCCCTTTGTAATTTGCCTTCGGTGACCCCTCGCCCCGTCGTTCGGCCAATGGCGTCGATTCGACGGTGGCCTCTTTTTGAAAAAGGAATTGCCCCACGGCGAAGAGGAAAAACGCGACGCCCGAGCTGCGCAGCGTGTACGTGCGTTCGCGAAGAGTGGATTTGATTTTTGCCTTCGCGTAATTGGCCAGGAGACTGAGTTTAATAATTGTGCAACTTATGGCAGGACTGGCATTCGGAATCGAAATGATTGGCTTGGTTGAAGGGTGGCACTTAATGATACTGGACGGGAGAAGTTCGTTTTGTTTATTGGTGCGCATGAAAAGCTTCGTTTGATTACCTGGAGCACAGATAGTAGGTACAATTTTTTTTTACAGATTCTGCATTACTTTGATTTGGAAGTTCAAGTGATTAAAGAACTCGATCGAAGAATAACGAAGAATTATTTTATAATTTATGTGAATGTAAATGGGTGGAAACGTCGAATGATTTACCCAATTTTATTCGGGAAGTGCAGGGACATGTACACTTTTAATGTTATATATATAAATATTGTTCTGAAACTTTTGGCATCAATTTGCGTAAAACATATGTCGGAATACCGCATTGCCAATTACAGCAAACTGTTTCGTCCGTCCATAAATACAGAGCGTCATTAAAATGACGTAAACTAATTATGCAAATAACTGCACGTGTTGATACGAACTAAAAAGTATACTAACAACTATACTACCTAATTGCAATACCTATACCTAATAGTTTCGCTGATTAATCGTCCTACAAATTGTACATCACTGTCCGTAATCTTGTTTCCAATTCCAGTTTGAAAAGGCCATTCTACTCCGAATACATTTCTCCCTCCGTCCTAGCTTGTATAATTACAGGTACACAAAAATGATTCGTATCGCAAACGTAACGAAGCACGGCCAATCATATCAACTACCTCAAAAAAAAAACCAAAAAAAACAAGCCAATCAAATACGAACAACGCGACACAATATAAGCTAACAATAAAATATTCCTAATCACCGCGGCGAACACGGAACTCCGTCAGAAAGGAAACCAAACGCCACAGAAATCACGTTCGCGCCCGCGAAGAGAAAAAAAACGATTCAGACCGATCTCGAGGCCAAAGAAAAAACAGAACAAGAAATAAATCACCCAGAAGGCGAACTCTACGTTCCTACGCCACTGACAGGCGGTTGATGTCACCGTGGCCGTGCCCTCCGGATAATAGAGTCCGCGACTTTAATGGACTCGTTAATCCTCTTCCCTGTTTGTCGGTGAGTCCATCCCTTGGAGGGGGCGAGGGGGTTGGGGCGGCTAGGAGGGGGACTGAGATGCATTCATGGTACGCACGGAGGTAAAAATCGGGGCGGGGTGGTGTGACTGCGGTACGGGCACAGTTTAGGGCTGTTCTCTGACGGAGATTTCAGCGTGTGGGTTGTCACGCGGCCGGGGGGCGACTGCGAGGGGGTTAACGTCTCTACCCTGCCGCGTCCCGGAACCCAGGAAACCCGCCCCTTGTGCGGATTCATCGGTGCGATGATACCTTGATTTCTCGAGTGACGAATTGAGCGCGGCTAATGCGATGCGGCGCGTTTAACGACGTAATTTGACGCAACTACGTGCCGCGACGAACCCTTTGGACGCGGATGGCCGAAATCGACGGCGGACAGCGGCAGTAGATTGTTGAAATACGTTTTTGGTCGAATCGTGTTCCGGTATGCTCAGATGGAATCAGTTCCGACAGGAATACTTGTTTCTTTGCTGAACACTTTTTATATGCCGCGGAGAAATTTATTCGTAGTATGCTGCGAAGCAATTGCGTTTGTTTAGGTTTGATCTCTGAGTATACGGGGCGTCGCGACGTGTAACTGGTGGTACCTACCCCGGATAGGGGTTGAGTTGAGAAGGGATTTTTTCATTTGAGACTTCGTTTTCGAAAACGGATATCATCGTGAACGGTCCTTGTTCGCGTTAATGAACGTTTTTAATATTTTTATACTGTTTTTGATAAAGGCATTACTGCCTATTAGGCATTAAGATCCGTTTAGTTGAGACTTGGTCGAGTGTACTCAAATTAAAAAATTGTATTCTATATTTTCGACTTATTTTTTATACAGCACCACTGGTTGCATGACACCCTGTATAAAGGTATTGAACATTCTTAAACGTGCAGGATCGGAGTGAATTTTGTAGTATTTGTTAAATAACAGATTTCATTTTATAATCGAATATAATCGGCTGCTAGTAATTTTCTTTCTGCTGCTAATATTTTTCGAATGCGATATAAATATTGTGTTTATTTATATAGATGGGAAAAGAAGGAAACGAAAGAAAGTATGGGTGATGGGAAATTTCGAAAAGGAGGATTCAATTCGCCGGAGTGTTCTCGCGTTTGCGAAGGAAACGCGGAAGCAAAGTTGCAGATAATCGAAACATAGAAATTATCCAATTCGATTGAGTTCAAAGCCATCTCAAAGGCATACGAAAATTAAGCGACGCAGTGAATCTTACGAAATGAAATGAAACCAATTCATCTTTATCTCTGTCTCGTGTTAGGTACCTGTTTGTTACATCTTTATTAATTATAATCATCAATTGAGTACAATTCACCGTTTACATCTCTCCTTACCTTACCTCTAAAGTCTAGGGTACAATTTAGCGCGCGCAACACTTACCAAACGACGACGTTAAACTATCCACCGAGCCAATCACGTTCTCCGTCTCCTCCCCGTAATATTTCATTGCGCAACGTCACCTCGATCTCTAAGTATTAAATCACAGAACAGAATAATAATGGACGACAATTAAGGGAAGCTTGTCAAATGAAACGAAACGAAATTATTGTCGACGTCCCGACTGGAACGATCCCCGCGAAATTTGCCTCTTCAAATTCTCCCCCCTCGAATCGAACTATGCCCTGCGGGGAATCGCGTTGCCCAGGCTGCTTTGGTACTGCAACAATTGTTGAATGTGCGGCGGTAATTTCGACGAGTACTGACGTTGCGGCGCGGCGTTGTAGTTCTGCTGCGGTAGAGGTCGATATTGCGGCTGTTGAGGGAGGACAGGCTTCCTGTACTGGCCGCCGCCGCCACCGGGGATAGCTCTGTAATCCGGTTGCTGGACTCCCGAGGCGAATTGCACCTGGGGACGATACTGCGAGACCTGCGTCTGCGACACTTGCTGAGGTTGTATTGGCTGAGAGGGGCCCAGCTTTGGGACTGGCTGGGCTGGTACAGGCACCAAGGGAGGACGCGAGTTCTGCGCGTACAAGAGCTGCTGTATCTGGGTCGGCGCTTGATTCACCGTGCGGAAATTGTGACCGGCTTGTCTCTTCTCGCGGACGTGGTCTGGAAGGTTTTCGTTTTGTTAATATTCGCGGGGTGAATCTGCTGAGAATTTCGTGGGAGAATGGATGGGGTGGAAGGGGGAATCGAGAGGGTGAGAAATATGGCGAAGTAGAGTTGTTATTAATGCGAGGTAAAGTATGAGGACGGCGATGAAAATCATTTTTTAAAATGCATTCATTTTAATACTGTAGGAGGATATTTATCGCGGGACCGATTTTTTATTTTTTCGTAGGGTTGGAATACGTTGGTGTATATGAGGTTCGATTCATGTATTTGTTTGATTTTTTTTATCAGCATAAATACAGACGTGGTAAATATATTTCGGTTATTACTGCATTAGTGTGAAACTAATGTGAATACTATAAAATCAGCAGACACTTGAAGTGTCCTCAAATTGGAAATAAGGGGTGGAAACTTTTACCAGAAACCCAACCACACAGATTGATTAGTGCAGAAATTAAAGAGTTATTAATTCTATACAGAAACACAGACTACTATAGAGCGTAAGAGCCTATGCATAATTTTAATTCAACAATGGGAAATAGAGTATAAATATACCTATAACTTACCAATGCTTCGATATTGAAATTCCTGCCCCAAAAGATCGCCGAGAACATCACTAGTGGCGTAAACGGACACCACGGTTAACGCTAAAACCTAAAATACGTAACACCTGTTAATATACATGCATCAACGCTAGTCTGATTTACTGCCTATCCTCGTTAAATATTTCCTCCATTTAAAGTGCAAGAGTACCTTTAAGTAAGTCTTATTAATTATCTGTCACATTCAGAACAAAATATCAGTCACCATTACATTTTTGTAAAAGTGTTCATAAGTATCGTAAAATGAATATCTTAATATTCATATAATCGTCACTATCCCATAAATTATTATCACCTCGTGCGAGCAAAAATCAACAATATGGAACAATAAAAGACCACTCTCTAACTTGACCTACTCATCGCAAACTGTTTTCTAAAATTAAAATAAAATCCCGCAAGACATATAAATTATTTCCCGCAAATGCCGCAAGAACGTTCGCCCGTGTGAAACTTGTGCATGACGATAAAAACGAAAAATCGGTTTACGATCGTGAAAGCTAGATAATGAACTTTGCTGATCTCCCACGATGCACACCATTGCGGACGACGTTTATGCTGGGCCGCATCGAATGCGGGTACTACACACGGAAATAGATTCACATTCATATTTGTCGTTTTCATTATCGAACCTGTTTTCCGCAGTAATTTTATTACGGCTCAATAATACCTCCTACAACATTGATAGATATAAAATACATTTCAGTTATTTCTTTTAAGGCTCTTCAGAAAACTTTCCCCATTATTTTTATTTGTGAAATTATTTTCATAAGGATCTAATTACGATCGTAAATATCCGTCAGAAATTAGTACAAATTTTTCGCTGTTTGATTTCAAGTTATTTATAGTCCTGATGGCTGTAAAATTATCGTTCTGAACGATTGAGAAAATGAGAAAAGTGCTAACACGAATAAGGAATGTAAATGATTTCAATGGCTTACTTATTCGTGGCTGTATTGTATATGCACGTGAAGTGATACACGATCGAAGCAAGTTCTCGCAAAGGGAAAGGATGAAAGTATTTGTTACCTGGCCTACACCTCTCGAATGCCATGGTGGTGTGATTTGACACTTGTGATAACGGTGCAAGCTTTACGGCGTATAATGTAGGGCAAAATGTGTTGAATAGTTTTCAACAATTGCAATTTACAAATGCTTAAATATTAATAGTTTCATTATTCAAGAGTTCTAGTAGGTAATTGGCGTTTCTATTTTGCTTTGCAATACATTTTCATAAATTAAATATATAGTAGCTATAAAACAATATATTTGTTTATGAAAAAATACAGAATAAATTGATTATGAAATACTTAGTTCAATACAAGATCAAGAAGCTTGACAAATATTTCACATCATTTTGGCTCCCTTGTTAGGTAAAATAGATTAAAAAATTGATATGTTATGAATGAATAAATAAGAATTAATTGTAATATAAAATAAAGTCAAATAAAGATGCAGTAAAGTGCAGAACAAAATACAAAATCATAATGAAAAATATAAACCTATAACCATACTATAATTATCATAGCTTTCTCCAAACTATTTTAAAGTAAAATAAAAACAAGAGAATAACATCGTATATTGAAACTGTACAGTGTAACAAATTTGTTTTAATATATTAATTAATACCCACGATTTGTGCAGCAAATTTAATTGCTACTCTTTTATGGTCACTTGTACTATCTTATTAGTTGCCAAAAAAAAGATGAGTCATTATATTTCGTCAAACTATAAGATTAACAATTTAAGATTAATTTCATTTGCCAATTTTTCATTCTATTTTCTCGCAAATAGAATCCCAATACGTTACCTACTTAATCATTTACTATTTTAACACGGAACGTCTAAAACATGGTTGCAATTGCATACGATTTAATTCCGCTACCAAGCACAATACAATGAATTACGAAAAATATAATTAAACAAATCATCAAACCGTTCCTAACGGGTAACATGTCATTCAGGAAAAAGTCAAATATCTCTGCAGTCAATTTCAAGAATATCTGCCTGGCTTATTTTCTACGTAAATCTAAACGAAACGACTGCTTCGCACAAAGCACACGGCCAACAATAACGAACTATCATCGTCAACCAAACGTTCCACGGTTATCCTCATTATCTAGAATTCGCGAAACGAATAATTCCGAACTGAAAAATGTGTTTCTGACAAAAATAAGAAGCAATTTTCCTAATCAAAACAGACAAGCAAATTTCTTTCGATAAAAACCAAAAGGACAGCCGTATTCGTTTACAAAGTGGACTTGTACTCACGAGGAACTTCATAGCGAAGGTGTAGGCGATTTCGAGATGGTAGCCGAACGAAACTGGCGGCCGCGTCGCGACGCGCTTCTATATGGGCGAGCGTATCCAGGGTAAATGGTCCGGCCAACCACTAACTTTCACGGTTGGTCGGTTTCGATTGAATTTTTTTCTCCACATCATGTAGGTCCCCCGTTCGTTCGTCACGTAACAAACGCGCCCCGTATGCACGGCATTCAACGTTTCTGTCGTTGTTACCCAGGAAGTGACCCAGCAACCTGCACCAGAATACCTGCGCAAATTCGAAGCAATAGTTCAACTCGCGATTGACTGTTTCTGTTTCAGCTGGTTGTATATCAGCCGGCCAATGACCACTGATTTGGTCGAAAGTGATTTAGAAGTTAACCCGGAGATTGAGTACTGGCTTCAATTTGTTTCATAGGTCGAAGGACCAGTGGTATTTATTCGATAGATAAGAAGTAGAAATACCTGAAATTTATTATTTCCAAAATCGTGTTTGGCAATATCTTTTCGGATCGTTGATTTCCTTCTCTGGATGGGTGATTCTATTTTTTGGGGCATTTCGTGTCACAGTATTACTTTATCATGCAATTGGATTGGTTTTATAATATTGAATGGAAAATACGTGGTTCATACGAAGTGTGATGTAAAGCACGTGTACGGATTTCAATTGGGTAATAATTTATTAATTTACATATTTATTAATTGAGTTACGTTTTGTTCGATGCGTGAGTACTCTCTCTCTCCTCATAATAATTTTAAATTGCGCCCTGCTTTCCGTATTGAGAAATAAATTTTCACATTTCCCAATAATTACGTATAAATTATGATTCATGTACTGCCCGATGAAAAGCCAGACCAGCGTTCTCTCAATAAGTGTTATTTCTGCGTGAAAATACTTTTGAGCAAGAAATTAAACGCATTCTTATCTAAAAAATGTGCTACCGATAATCCGGATTAATGCCGTAAAAATTGACAAGCAAATATTCATATTGCACATACATGTATTAATTGAGACTTTGCATCCTTCATCATTTTTGTAATGCAACAGAAAATTGTACATCTAGTTGGTATATTATAGCTATAATAATACCTGAAATATAGTTATGTGCCTGTCAAATGTACGCCATTAGAAACTATCGTATTAATAATATCTTTCCCTACCATATTTTCGTTATCACTTATTACATTAAACTGAACAATTACGTTCGTGATTATTTTATTTCTATGATGCAACAACGATTTGCCTTACCCTCGTGAAAATGTGGGCACGCGAGAAAGTTGCTGGTGTTAAATAATGTATAAATGAATGTACACATTCGGATATTATTATTAGCATTTTACCTGTAAGGATAATCGTGCGGTTCCAGTTTTCGTAATTTCATGTTGCCATATGTGTACGTGATACGCAAATCATTGCGTAGATCACCGTATAATAGAAACACTCTATTCCATTAAATAATTTTGATCCACAATTTTATATTCGGTGTATCTAATACTGCAGAAAGTAATAAGATAAATTGGGCGCAATGCATAACGCACGTTTAATATAATTAAAATTTGACGACACTTTTATTTTATTTTGCTATTTACTTAGTTCGTTTATTCGATTAAACACGCTTTCATTACATTGTCCCCTGTCAAATTAATTTTCCACACGCGTGATGCGTTTTACTAACAATAATTGCATTTCTTTCGCATCCGCAGTCGTATTAATATATTCAAATGAACGGGATTTTGTTTATAAATAAATCACGAATTACAATCCACCGTCCAAATGAC
This sequence comes from Nomada fucata, assembly GCA_948146005.1. NCBI lineage: Eukaryota > Metazoa > Arthropoda > Insecta > Hymenoptera > Apidae > Nomada > Nomada fucata. The sequence continues at coordinate 9,278,498 of OX411282.1, forward strand.
AAATTCATGTCCCTTAAACGAACTTTCTCTGTAAAAACTTCGTTACGCTATGGGTAAAACCAGTACCACTTTTCCTCAGTGCGCATTATATCAGAGGTTAATTTCGAGTTACGTGAAAACCGTTCAATCGGCTTTTCCCTTTGAACGCAACCCGAAGGCGGTGCACCTTGCTATTCGCTTGGTCAGAGATAATTAGGTGGACTCTAGGAAGCAAGGACGCTATAAAACTTGTTCGTTTAACAAGGAAAATATCGTCGTAGAGTTCGATGATCTTCTAGATTAATCTAGATCAACGATTTGTCGACAGATCAACGACTGTCTCCCCTTAGATAGGAATTCCTTCGTAGGAACTGGTTCTATTATCGCTCGTGACGCCTAATCGAATTCTTCGCCTTATTCGTATTATTATTAAACCTTTTGAAAGGCTATTTGTAATATCCCGTTGCGAGAAGAAAGCACAGGTACAGGACATAAAACTATTTTTCATGGAATGAACAGACATATGAATGAAAAATCAAAATTTAGATGTAGAAATAGAAATTTAATTGCAGAAATAAAGATCACATGTCCACGATATTTTGAATATCATATCAGAATTATGTATTGTACGAATAAAGTATGAAAGAAGATAGTGAAATTGAATAAAAGTTTTAATTGACACCATTGAAAGCAATACTGTGTCACGTTTATTATTCTTCCTATTTGGAATAATATATGCATTATATTTATTGTAATATCGTAATTATATTCCTTTTCTCCATCATTAAAATGCAATGAAAATTATTCACATAAACTAAATGCACTACAACTTTTTACAGATATCTACATATTTAAATAGGTTCAATTACGAGTCGTCAATCGTACTTCATAAAATAGTACCATGCGTACAAAATCGATAAGATATTATGAAATTATGCAGAAAAAGAATACCTATGCATTATTATTAACAAAATATATAAAAATAATAATATTAGTCTACTAAATAAACTTCTACAATTTTCTAATATTTCCCTCTCATTAACAGAGAAAGAGCATTTCCTATTCTGTTTCATTTATTAAATTCCCTGGCACAGGTGTCGCGCAGGAATAATACAAAGAATTCTATGTAGACACTTTCCAGCACAGTTTATCTACATATTTAAAACTGTTCCCGTGCATACACTAGGAAATGTCTAGCTGCCGCACAAAATCTAGTTCACTCGGTGGAAAATTGATATCGACGTAAATATAAATTGCAAGCCCATGCCTTCACCCAGGTAAAACATGTATTTCTAGTCACGTAACGGTACAGCCGCCAGTTGCAGGAAGCATATGCGCCTGTCACTTCCGTATTCCTTAGTCGACCGCATTAATATCTCGTACGTAGCGCGCAGTTTTCACGGAGACATTTTCTATTCAATAAAAAAATATGCGCGATTTAATCGATTCACGAACAGCCTGCTCGCGAGAACGATTGACCTTAATGCACCGTGCATAGCTCCACGCTCGCTGTTCCACTTCTCGTTGCACGCTTCGAAGATCTAGTAGAATGTTTCGAATACATTGTAATTTCATTCATTCGCCGAACGCCGTGGAACATCCGACCGCGATGAAGACGCCACTTAGTGGTCATGCGGTTGCGATCAATTTTCAGGTAAAAACAGTTGAGACGAGCCTCCGAGCCATTAAATCGCGAGAACGATCAACTCGTGCCTAGATCGAGCGAGGAAAAAGTTTTGGGTGAAAGTAGACCATGCGGAGAATCGGATATGTGAAACTTGGAGCAATTTAACCCGTCCAAGTGCAATTTCTATGGTAACACACGCTCGCGAGATGCATCGAGGTAATTAATGTTAAACGTGATCGTCGTTAATTAACGAAAAATCTTACAGTTATACCACGCGTTGTATAGATTTAAACGATTTTGGTAAATGTATGGATAACGTTGCACAATATCGATTGCTACCTTTATGTGCAATTTAAGTTAAAAGTTGCGCGAGAGTAAACTTGACCCAAATGTGTGGTCAGCTTGTTATTCGCAAGGTACTTGTGCATAAATTCGGTCAGGCATATCGTTTGGTGAGGTGTGTAGTTTAGTCAGAAGTGATGGCAGTACAAAATTTCGTTTGTGTGGAAAATATTTTATTGCAAAAGGTGAAAATATAAAAATGATAAAAACACAGAAGCTTATTTATATAAAGTGTTCGTAGCTTCTATAAACTCGATTGTTATTATTATGTTCGATTATCTCGGGTAATCGTCGCAGATATGCAATGTGATGAATCCTACAAGAGTATCGACGAAACAGCACAGTACTTCGCACACGTAGAAATCGACGGAACGTCAAACAGCTTTAGTTACAAGAGATTATTTTGCAATGTGCGCGTGTACACGACACATTTCGTTATAACTGATCGGGTCTTGTTTCGAAATCCGAAATCTTTTAAGAAGAAAAGTTGCGCCGTAATTTGGTACAACGGATACATAGTTAAAACAAATGTGATCTAAAATATAATATAAAACTGTTTAGTGAAATAACTTTCTGCTGCTTTCTCGGCGCGATAATTCTAACCGAAGAAGCATAAAAAGATTGCGATCGAATATAATTGACAATGAATACGAATGCGTGCGAAATTAGGGGCAATATAATAGTATATGTACTTAGACCGATTTATTTGAGTAATATAAAAACGTTTAAATAATAAAACTATGCTTCTTATATCACCAATCATAACTATATATGTAACTAAATAAAAAAAAAAACAAATGATTATATGGTAAAATAAATATTAATTTGAGTATTACTTGAATGCGGCCAAGAAAGTTCATCTCATCGACGTATATGTATGTATTCTTCGCTGCTATTGATAAACGATCTCAATTAACTAAAACATTTGAAAAAGAATGATGGAAACCGCGATGAAAATCATATTCCCTATAATGTAGTCCTTTCAGCGGAACGCGAATAGTTTTTCAAATAGAATATTAACGTCACCTTAAACATTATAACTGCTTCTCGACGAGCAATAGCCGTGCATTTTTAAATAACATTAATCAGACACCCCAGTTCGTTCGTAACACGCGTAAAATGTAAAAGCCGTAAAGTATTATAAATCCATTAAGCAGTATTAAAAAACAATCACAGCGAAAGCGTCGATTTCTCCGCAACTTAATATCACGCAAAAACGAGCCGCGCGTTAAACAAAATATTGTCGCGATCTAGAAGCCACTTTTCGTCGTCGAAACAATATTAAAAATTATCAACAGCTCCCCGAGAAAAATTACATCCCCGCAAAAATTAAATTTAACAGAGCAGTCAAATTGAATAAAACTGAATTAAACAAAAAAGTATGCATACAACATGCATTTATCTTTCTACCACTCACCCAAGGCATACTCTCTCCTGCTACCGAAAAACTTGCAGAAGAACCCGCGACAATAGATTCCTTAACGAGCGGCACGTAAAAACATCGATCCATGTGATCGAAACGATCGATCGTCAATAAAACAAAAAAAATGTGAAATATCATATCGAAAGAAAAGGGTACCAACAGTTGCTCGAAACCAACATCTTCAGTATTGATTCTCAGTGACGGGACGCACACCCGCCCCGGATTGTTGGTATCCAAGCTGTGCCTGAGAGTACTGCGGATACTGGGACTGCGAGCTGTACACCTGATTGTTGTAACCGCTCGATTCACCTTGGTACGCATCACCTCCTTGCCCACCTTGTCCTTGCCCTTGATACTGAGCCTGGGACGAGGGGGCAGATGGTTGAACGGGCTGAGGGACGTACGGCTTGTCCGGGCGATAATTGATTTGATTGGCGATGATGCTGTAAGGAATTTGAGACTGGTAATTCAACAGATTTTGAAGGTGGCGGGGAACATTTGTGGAATATTGCGGCGATGGTTCGGCCGGCAGTGGTTGAGGCCGTGGTCGATATTGCGGTTGATGCGGCGCCTGTCTCCTTTCTCTGTAGTGCGCTGGCCTGGAGTCCGGTCTAGAAACCGGCGCCGGTCTCGGGGCTGATGCTGGTATCGCTGTGTGGACACTGGGGGACTTTGGTTGCTGTCTGATTAAGTCTTGGTAGTGGCTGCGGAATTCCTGTAATTGCGCCTGTGCAACCGATTCCGGATTGAATCTGTAAGACAGGATTTTTCGAGAGAGATTACGGAAACTGTGATTATCGTATTGGGTACAGCAGGAGATTCAAAGCAATGCCGTCGGAAGTTTCGAGTCGATGCTGAGTTGGTGAAGAATTGCACCGTGGAAGTCAGTTTTGCGATTCGCAATTAATTTTCGTACGATTTTGTCGGGGAGGGCGGCTGTTCTACTACTGAACCAAAGCTTTTAAATTATTTAAAAGACAGCAGATTGGTGCAGAGACGATTTACCGACTCGTACTTCTAAAGGAATTTATAATGAACGGTTTATATTGATTTGCGTCATTTGTAGAAATAATTTTGGGAGACAGCAAGGGCCAGAAGAACTTTGCAAATAATTTCAGGTCGATATCGTTCTTTTAAAATAAAGTTTTAAATACCTGTACTGTTCGGGAATGATGTTGACGTAAGGAGCTTGCGCCTGGAATTTCAACAGCTGCTGAAGTTGAGGAGGCAAATTGGGGGAGTAACTAATCTGTGGATCGGCCGGAGGTTGAGCAATTCTGCGGTGTTGCTGTTGCGGTGCTCCAGGTCTGTGCTGTGGCGCCTGTCGCCTTTGTCTAGGTTGGCCACGTGGTTTTCCACGATAAGCAGGACGTCGTGGTTCAGGTGCTAGTTGCTCCTGAGCTTCAGGTTGATATTCCGGTTGATACTCCGGTTGATATTCAGGTTGCTGGCGATTCGCGCCCTGTGTTGCTAATAAAGCTTCGAACCTACGGAAGACGTGCACAATTTTATAAACAAATTTTACTCGTTTCTTGACGAGTTCGGTCATTTTGCTTCCATGAGATGCTTTCAATATTTAAACTGAAATTTCTACGCGAATTTTACTCGCCGTTCACTATAGCCATACTTAATCTTAGATAAGATAATCTTATAGAAGTTAATTTCGATATTTTAATTAAGGTGTGATCCAATTTTGAGATTCTTCCATTTTGTCGTTACAGATGTACGATTTTCGCAACAGATTTATGAAATATAGTGTCTATCCTCCCTATTATTTGTTACAGTACTCCGTGCTCCAAAATAATGTTTAGCGAGACTAGGTAACAAACTAATATTGATATATCTAATTGAAATAAAATCAATGTCACAAATACTGCAAATTACTTTTACACGAGCTCAACATTCCCATTAATCCGTTTTATTTCTAATGGAACACACGACAGCGAGATGCTTCTTAAAAAGAACCATTGAGAATCCTGGTATTGGAAATACCTGAATGGCTCAGGGATGATGTTTACGTATGGAATTTGCGCCTGGAACTGGAGAAGCTGTTTGATATGCGAGGGTGCAGCATTCAAATTTTTCGATTGCTGCATCGCAAACGGTTCGCGTTGCGGTGCTGGTTGCGGTTGACGTAAGTGAGCTCTTTGCCGCTGCGGACTTGCTCTTGGTGGACTTGCAATTACAGGCTCGGAGTATTGCGACTCCTGCTGGTTCCTTGGCCGTGACTGACGATCGTACGATCTCCAGTTCACTCTTAAACCTTTTAAACAGAGTTTTCCATAATAATTATTACCGATATAATGCATCGCAGTAGAACGACGAAAAACAATGTTAGCGCTGTGTGGAAGACCCTGTGTCTTTTTTTAGTTTTTCTAAAAGAATTTAGTTATAGTTTTTGTAAGCTTTATGATACAAACAGTGGTCCATAATTGGACCTTATGTTTGGAAAACTGTGAGAAAGAAATAGAAGTATTTAATTCTTTCTTTTATGTTACTAGAATGCGTGACATTTCTTGGATAGCCTTCTACGATTTCTATCGCTCGTTCCAAAGCTTAATAAGCTTTTTAATTCGCTGTTCGAATCAAATCTTTGACATAGAACCATTCGTCGTGCAAAGGGAATTAACTGCTCACCACTGGGATCATTGTACTGGAGGGCTTTCGTGGAACCCCGATTAGAATCGTAGGAAGCTTGATTAGAATCGTATGGTCCTTGAATTATGCCCGATTGGTGTTCAGCTGTCGCTCCTTGAATGTTATATGAACCTGTGACAGGCCCCTGCAAAGTGTATCTTTCTGCGCCAGCATGACTGGCGCCTTGTATCTGAAAATTGGAATGACCGTCGCTGCCACTTTGAACCTGAGAGTGTCCGTCTGATGCTCCTTGAATACTGAATCCACCCGCGTGTCCCGCTGCGGAAGAAAAAAGAAATATTCAACGCTGCATAGTTAGCGTTAAAACGAAAATTTATCCAATAAAATTTCCTACAGAAAGTATTGCTTGCGTCATATGCGTTAAATCGCTGAAGCAACATGCTTAAACAAATATCACGCCTCGTAGGTATAAATGATTTTGTATTTGAATTATATTTATTCTTAAGCAATAAGACGAATTATCTACAAATGATTACTTCGAATAAAATAATCATTAATATAAATTGTTAACAATCAATGAGAAGTAATTGACTGAAGCTAACTTTTCATCTCTATCCTCATACCAGAAAAGCAGAACAATATTCTTTGATATGAATATTCCGCGAGAAATTTATTATAAATTGAACTAAAATGTTTCGCTGCAATTTGACAAAAATTGTGAACTCAACGCGGAGCAAGAAGAATGAAATAATTATCATACAATATATATTTGGTACACAGCTGTGTTCAATTAGCTTGATATCTTTATGGTACCGATATAAAAGCAACTTTGACACCGGTTTAACAAGCGTACACACATACGAGGCAAATCCGATGGCATATACGAGTCAGACGGAGAACAGGAGCGATAAATTATATCGAAAGTTTTTCCTCGCGTAGTAACAGTATCGGTATCTATTATCTCTCTTTTACCATTTGGATCTGTGTACTCGATTCCTTTCCCTTCCTCTATTCTTAAACCCTGGGCAACTCGATTCCCGTCACTTGGTCCCTGTATCGAGAATTGTGCCAAGCATGCTGGAAGCGCTATTAGCAACAAAACCTGCAAGGAATAATAACATCTGTCAGTGAAATTGCGTTTCTCCGCTTCGGCGCTGTTGTTGTTAATTTGCACCGGATGTTTGACTTCCTAGTACACTGATTTTTCTACGACCCTTATATTTGATGATTCACTATTACGAAAACAGTGGGACAAATATGTAATAAATATAGACCAGCAACAATCGAATGGTGATTAACTTATATGCCGTCGTATTGCACCATTTATGAAAGCACGCGTAGTTCGTTAACATGCATACACGTTCCAAGCAAATGATCCTATCAGGAAATATTAAATCACGCTATTGAGTAACAACTTTTTAATTAATCGCCGTTTAAATAGCTCTCGGGAGTTGAGGATAGATTGTATAACGTTTAAAATGTTTAAATTATTCTAACCAGCAATGAGCACCTTGTGAATTAAAGATAGCGCGTTGACATTAGCATTAGCACTAAATATTGTTCTCAATGTTTCATAGGAATAATTAAATAAACCTTGTCCTTTCGACTTAAATAAATGAACTATAAATTCATTGATAAATAAATCAAAGTGCAGGCATAAACGTTATTAGTATGTTGAATACAGTGTAGTCAATTATTACTATTATTAGCATTACTATTATAATTATACTTGACAGTGAGACCTCACGATTTGGATAATTTCATAATCCAGTGGTAGCAGAAGAGGCAAGAAAACGATTTGATTTAAATTGCATTTTAAGGATCTAATTGCGTAACATGTGGTTCTAATCATAGTATTATCCAATAAGGTGGAACTTGATTCGGTGACAACCACGTTTACGCACTGGTTTGTGTTGTACTCAATTACATATGGAATTGCATTTCGAGAACGGTGTAACATAGTTGCAAGGGAAAGTGGCGACTTCAAGACCAGATTCTTTGTGACCAAGCGAAGTTAATAATAACACGTTCCAGCGGTACAACGGAAATTGATATCTATAAACGGTTCGCAGAATAATTTTATTGGTTATTACACCTCTACTGGAATTGGACACTGGAATTTTAATTAATAATTAAAATGAAAGAGGCAATCATTTTTACTTTAGCACACGGTTCTCTGTCTCTAGTTTTAGAGAAATTTAGAACTTTTACGTGAAACGATTATGCAATTCCTGCATAAATTAATATTAAAATATGCGATTAATATTTTATTGTAAGATTGCGTACTTTATAGTTAAATTCGCTTAATGAAATTTAAATAAGAAAACAAATGACGCTGCAAGTGTTTGCATGTACTAACTACGACCTACACGAATGTCACTAATTCGTTAATGTTAATTAAGTTGATTAAACGAGCCCAATAGAGATAAATCTCTTTTTCTTATCGAAATGATTTGACTGATTTCACAATTTCCTCTAAGGGCACTCTGTACAATGACAATGCTCGTGTATTATGCCATTCCATTATGTTAAAGAGGAGATCAACATTTGAGACCAGCTCAAATTAAAAACAGATTAGAATTATCTGAATTCCTGCTTCTTCAGATATAAAAGAAGTTTCATATTTACCACATCTTGTATGGGTACAGACATATGATAATTTAACACTAGAACTACCAGTAGGGTTTCGTACTGTGTACATATTTAGAAAGTAAACGTTAGACAGATTGTGAACACGGAAATAGTTGAATGGACATTAAATGCAGACATATGTAATTGTCGTATTGAAAATCAACATAAACTTCCGCAAGAATACCTGTATATCAATAATCTTAAAGGAAGAAATCTGAAACCAATCATTCAGACTGGCTTGCTAGATCTAGAATTAAGAGTTAATTACCCCTTTTGATTACCCCTGTAATGATTGCGCGTGTCTGCTTCGCAATACTGTACCTGTAATTTCCAATAACGTAGTACCTGTAACTTCTGTCACTCCCATTTTAATTTTCACCCTAAGGGAGAATATCGCGGATTCGACCATTGCACGCGCGTCTTTCCCGAAATAAAATACCAATTTCCAAAGGGGGAAAGTTGCGCGTGTCTTCGACCGGCGAACGCAGTTTCCGTAATCGGGAAAAGGCGACGACTTGATACTACACCTTTCGTCCGAGCATTCTAGCCGCGCTGCAAGAAAAAGCAACGAGACCTATCTGGAAACCGGGACCCGAGGCAGCACGGTGCGCTCGATGGTTGCAAGAATTACACGCTCGCCGGTAGAAAGTGAAATATAAATTAGCCGGCAAGGCACGCCTGCATCGATTACTCGTGAAAAAAAAAGGGCCCGTGTTACGGGTTCGACTTGCTCGGATGTGACCCCCTATCGAGTTCATATTGAAAAGTCCCTAGCGACACGGCGCATTACTGTATCGAAAGTAGATCTCACAGAAATGTTGACTTTCCACGTGTCTGGCGTCGAAAATCTGCTGCCATTCTCGGTTTTTCTTTTTGTTCGACCGCGTTTGAAATTTGCGAATTCAGTTTACACTTTCAACGCCTTATGTTTGAAATTCGTTAATTTCTGAATTGGCAATAATATGTTGATAAATTAATTTCGTAATTATTCGTATCTGATATATATCTTCCTTTTTTTTAACGAATGCGAGGTACAACGTGGTAACTTGATTTTTAAATTATAGAACGGTTAAAACATTGCACATATTGTGCAACTGTCCGCTTAGTTTTTGCAGAGGCAATGGTATTCGGTATTTAAAATAAAAAAATGTGCGATACGGATATTGAAAATAGTCTTTTAATGTTCAATTGGAAGTAGAAGAAAGTCTTTGAACTTTCACTAACAAGATTAAAGTGTACGTGTTCCAGATTCGTTTCAATTGCCTGGTGTCTATAGAAAAAGACAATTAAGACCGCAACTATTATTGTTGCTTATGAAACGTTCATTTTGTATGCGTTTGGCATCCGTGGAAAAGAAACGAGGAATATTGTAAATCTGTGCAAAACACAATGTCGTTAACATTTACGTCTCTTTATCGTAATCAAAGCCCTTCGTTAATCAAACAACGTGTTGTTTGATTGTTGCAACGGCCGTGCACAATTTATTATGTAAAATTAGAAATCTTGCTGGTCCCATTCTTCAAATGCAGCACAGCGTAAAGGATCGTTCATTAAAATTGTTAACAATTAACTGACTTAACTCTGCTCGAAACAAGAACGTAACAAAGAAGCAACACGTATTCTCCATTGTATTTATATTATAATAAACAAATTTAACTTGAAGCTCTTAATAGACTCTTAAATGCATACATCAAGGTAATACTGATCCGTGGGAAATTGTCGACGGTTTTAAATTCTATCTACTTTCACCTTTACTTTTATCCACTTCCAGTTACTAAAAACATACAGCAATAGTATTCCCTATATAAGTGTACGTATTCTAGAAATGATCGGGAAAAACTTGCGTTCGAAAAAATTCTCGTTATCCAGTTTTCCATGCATGAATGCACGGAGTAATAATCGCGAAAATTATCATACCATTTTATTGTCTTATCCTTATCCAATTATCCACTTCTACTAAGCCTGACGTATATAATGATACGACCACGTTTAGCTTATTATACTCGCAAACAGCGAAAGCGTGGCATTTCAAAGCAAACCACAATTTTTTGAACCGTGGATAAATAAATCAGTATGACCGTTCCAAGCAGTTAAAATTACTTGCAATATATCACCTATTACAAATTAGAAATAGCTTACAACATCGACGATAATTTTTTATATCAATACAATATTGATTAATGGAAAATTAATACCACGCTGCCTATACCTTAGAATCACTATTATTTTCAAATATTTCATTATTTTCTATATTTAATACATCCCCTTTAATCATCTTGCAATTGTTCTAACATTTATTAACTTCCTATTAACCGATACCTAAGACAAATATTCCTCGGCAAAATATAATCACAATTAGTACCAAGTTCTTATTCGTTTGTTTAAGGTAATACACTTGACAATAAACTCATGGCCAATTTTACGCCGCATTCACGAAAATATCGTTCTCAATACAATTCGGCGCATTAGAAGAACTCACCGACCATTTATTAATTATTAACCGATATAGCCACCACCTTGGTCAATCGATGGAAACGCGCCAGCGAATGAGCATTCCAATTCACAAAGCCATACGTCGCGTATCCCGTACGCTTCAATTTTCCCCAGATCTGTCACGTAACATCTCCAAAACTGAGCCGCGCCGGTTCAATTAATTCTGCCACTTCGTTCTGCGTTCGCGTCGATTTCTCGTATAGGGATAAACGAAATTGTGGCAGGCCGACGAAGGCGCGAAGAGAATCAGGAAAGATTGACTTACCAGCAAATTCATGGCGAGAAAGCAGTCTGGTCGATGCGTTCAAGGGTGGAGTGTATCTGAGGCGGCCGCGCGGTCACCGGAACAACTTTATAGTCGGCTACGTAAAAGGCACCTTTCGGCGACGGGGATGTGACTTCTTGTGCCACCTCCACCAGCCCTCCGTTTTATCGGCTCGCGGCGCACCGTTCCGCGGAACTGGCTTTTCAGTTCGCCAGAACGTCTCTTTTTTTTTTGTTTCTTTTCGTGGCTTGAGTCGCCTGGTCTCACTGCCAACGGAGATGGTTCCGATCGTAGGTGAACAGAAGACAGTGATACAGGAATTGTGATACAGGAAATGTTTTTTAGGCGGAGGGAAGTGTTCTGGTGTATATTTTTTCCAAAGTCGATGATTTGCCTTTAACAAGTGTGCACCTGTACTTGCGTGGTGGTTTTTTCGTTGTCTTTCTTCGGAAGGATGAAAGCGGCACAAGTAAGCGTAATTGGAGAATTTCAGTTTTGTATTTTGCAACGAACAGATCACGGGTAGATAATGCTTCGCGGCGCTACTTTCACAAAATTGAATAATTGACGCGTGGTATATTTGTTCCTCGAGGATGAAGTATTTTATTGATTTGAGAAGATTGTGTGTAACAGGCTTGCAAGCTTATACATTGCTGGCAAGTGTGTTGAATTCGAAAAGTGAATTTTAAAGGGAGGTTTATTCGACGGTGTAAGTGATCGCATTGTTTTGTATTGAAGGTGAATATGTAAATAGTGTAACTTTAAATGCATTTTCCTTCACTTTTCCTTCGTGGTAGAATGCATAGGTTCAAAAGAGAATTCGTAGAAACTGAAATGTATATGTATATAAAATAATAGCGAAATCATTATTCAATCTTTTCTTTGATCTAGTGTAGCAACAACACAGATGTTTATTAGCAATAAACTATTCATTTTGCTGATTCTAATTTCGTTTCTAAAGAGACGAATAGGAAAAAACATTTCGCTTCAGAAAATCGCTTTAATCTATTCCATTTCTATCTTACATAAATTTCAAAAATCAATAGAAGTATTACGAAATTTATGTCGACGTAAGTGCGACGCTGCGGTCTTCTCGTTGCTCGTAAAAGAGAACCGGATTGCATCGTTGGAAGGACAATGCTGAAGCCATCCACATGGAATGCAATTGAAAGACACGTTTCCCAGGGAGTAGCCATCGAAAGGTTACTGTGCAACAACAGCGTGCATCAATTAATGCACCTGTGTACATTGAACTTAGGTAATCATTGCAAACACATAAGATGAATACAAACCGTTTGTGCATACTTGTTGTACGTATCTCATCTGATGTGGATATATGTGTATATATCTGTGCACTCTTGCACTGTTCAATCATAGCTGAGGCAAGAGTATGTTTAACAACTTTCAATCGCTATACATTTTATATACTTTTTCGCATTACTCTATTGGTTCTTGTTTAATTGAATAAAGTAAAGAAAATGTGATTAGGAATTTTTTAAAAGCAAGTTTCTTAAAAACAGCGTACGAACATTCAATTAAATGTTAAATTAATCGAACCGCGTAGCATAGCTTTCTCAATAATTAATAAATATAGAGTACTGTAAACATTTTAATAAATATGGCAAATTAACAAAGTTTCTTATTCAGTTATGGACCACCGTAAAATGTGAGATTAAGTGTAAGACTTGAATGTAACCTTCTTTGCATTAAAATTGTTATTATTTCCTTTTCGATTAAACATTTGCAATTACTGTTGACCCGAAATCCCTGCTTTGAATGTAAACGGAATCAATGGAAATGATTTTGGTTTCGTTGCCGTATTTTCAATTAACATAATTAAATTAATTAGGTAAGAGAAGCTATGGTAATTTGCAAAAAGATGGGAATAGATAATTATGTTGCTGTGAGCTATTAGTAATTTTAATTACAATAGGAAAACTTTCTTTAATTACCATAAATACACGTTAAGAATATTTTTATCATAAAAAGAATTGCACTATACGGCTGACGTGTACTATATTAACAAGTTCGCAAGAAAGTGGATGCACGTGAGAAGCTGAAGCAATGAAAACTTACGTAATAAGATGGTAACTATTTATCTCTGTATTGGAGAATAAATTAACTGTAAGCTTCTGTAACAACGTAGCCCGAGATTATCTCAAGCGATCGTTTATTTTTTCGCTCGAGGCATCGTAATTGTTATGGATGAAAGTAATTGAGATCTGTACTACTAATAGGCATTCGTTTCATATCTTACCAATTTACCAACTTTTGTGAATGCAGAATTGTAGTCAAACAATGTGCAATATAATTTAATATAATAAAGTCCCATTGAAAATAGAATAACAAATCTGGTTTCGTGATCGAGAAAGTTATACACTTACAAATTACCAGTTCAAAATGATCGTTTGGATCATTTCGAACAGTGCATTGAATGCGTAATAAAATACATAAAATATTTTTTACTCTCCTTTCAATCTTGTCGGAAACATATTGTACGGTTCAAATAAAATCTAAAAATTGAAACATAATACAGTCACGTACCCACGTATCGAGTGGTTTCGTCGATTTCCGGTTCTCGCTGTGTCTGGACTGAAATCAAATCTCCCATGGTACGTAGTTCTCTAGGATTTCCTGAAATTTCAACACAGATCTGTCTGAATACTTTCAGATAAACGCATTATTAATGCGAATTACTTGATACAGTCTACCAGGGAAATGACTCGTAATAACTATCGCATTTAGAATTTGTAATATGCTTAAGGTAATATCAAGATTTACTGAAAAATATAGTAAAACAGATTTTACTAAAAATGTGAGAAATGAATTGAATTATGGAAAACGTATAATCGCTGTTCATTAAAAATAGTTGTTGCACTAGTAATTAACAGTAATTAACAGTAGATAAATGAATATCGCGTGTTAGTATCAGCTAGAGAAAAATATTCCTATAACATAATTAAAATATATACTATAACCAGAGATAATTTCATATAATATACTCTTGGTTAGTACAGCTTAACAAATAACTACTTTCAGTACTTAGTAAGTAAAGGGAAACTGCTATTACCTCTACTCTTGATTCCACAACAGAAGCTAATCTTTCGTCACGATAAATACCACGAATTACAAAGAAAATGGAAAATATCAAAATGGCACAATTGTTGCCGAAACATTGTCCCTGACGAGGAAAGTAAACAAATCATCCATTCTTCTTACTTATTATTCATTATTCAAGCGTAGTCGCGATTCCAGTTACTTCGATCGTAGCTCTGCTCATGTTTGTGAACTAACGAAACCTACCAGTGAATTACACATTTGTGCAAGGGTAAAAACGAAAGTTGCAGCACGGTTCGAGAGCGAACGTGTGCATAATCGCGATTGCCGAGAGTAACGTGAATCGAAGCAAGGTGCGTGAAGGCCACCGCGGCGATTTCCATGCTCTTCCTTGTCCGGTGAAATGCTGTCCCTTTCGTTGTGAAATCTGGCGAGATAAATTCCCTTGATACGTACCAGAGAACATTCGTAGAGTCTAATGAACTGTCGTTTCAGTTTGTGTCGTACGAGCAACTTGCAATTAAGAAGTCTTGCGCCGTTTGAGATACAGCGACACTACGACGGCCGGAAGTTTCGCAACGAATGGGAAAATGGTGATTGACAAGTTTGTTTCGGTGGTTCATTTGGGAAATTAGGAAACATTGAAATTATTTCAAGCACGTGCGTGGAAAAATGTTTAATTGCAAATTAGTAAAACGAGCACTTTACTTATATTTTGTATTTTGCATTCGCGGACTGGTATTCCTATCATTGGCTACACGCAATAGGATGAATGATAATCAATTATTCTTGCGTTGAATTGGGAAATATAATTAACTCTATTGAAAATTCGTTACTTCGCGATGATATTAATCCTTTTTACTCCTGCTTGAAGGAATACTAGCAGAAATATGTTGAAGTAGTTGGTAATTGAATTGAATCGTGAAAGTTTCAATTATTTCGGAGATATTCGAAACTAAATCCTTAATTATACTTCTGCTACGATCTTCCTCTGATAAAATCAATTATAGATACTTCTCTGACAGCAACAAAAAAAGAAGGAATGTCAGTGAAATCGAAATTACCTTACACTCAATTGCATGGCTCAGCTTCATCAATAAGACTTTTTCCCAAAAAATCTTCGCCACAAAAATTCTAATTTTATTTCCAACGATCACCGGACCAGACGTTAGAATTGTATCTAATTTCACCAAATTCCAACACTGGAAAATATATCTATTAACTAAAGTGCACGCGGTACGTGCGGGCATTTTCTCCTCTTTTATTCACAAACAGACATAAACGAAGAAAAACTATCCACGTACCGTTACTTCCATACCAGATACAATCTAATAGCTCCAAGAGTATCAACATGATACATTGTCCGATTGCCGAAGCAAACAAATAATCAGACTTGCTTTCCACCTGTCGATGACCGTTTGATAGGATACGTTCGTACATATGTACTGTATGTATGTACATTCAATATAGCTTTCTATTATCGCATATCGAACACGCGTCTTTATTAGAAAGGTGGTAACCATCCAACTTTCTATGCAGATTTAATAAGAAAAGATTTATTAGTCGGGTAATAGTGGAGCAAACAGATAATGCATGCGAAATGTTCTTCCTCGAGCAACGATCTTAATAAATTCTCGTCGGAAGTAGTGGTCGATGGATCGATAACCATTTCGTAACCGCGCTCGAGATACTTTTACGCCGGAAGTTCCGTTCACGCGGCGTCCATTCGCTCGCCCGTACACGCGAGAAAGACGTTCCCATGGAAATTGTGAATGATTTGCATGACGCGGGGGGAATTTTAAATGATGACGATTGCATAATCTATTTTGTACAGCGGAATATTTAGTGGGATGGTGAAGTAATATTTTTCGTATATATTAGTTGCATTCTTTTGTTTTAAAGGTCTCTGTCAGTCCTCTTTATTTTATTAACAATTGAAAGGAATCGGGTGTAAAAATAAATTTGCGTTTATTGTGACGTTTATTTTATAAATATGGTAACGTATAATTGCTAAGTTAGTGCAGTATATTTAGTGATGTGGGTCGAGTAGAAATTAAACAATTTTCGGGGGAATTTAAATTTTATGCGAAATGCACAAACGTCTGGTACTAAATTTTGGTAATAGCTATTTTCGTTAAAAATTTAAGTACTATGCTGGCTGTAAAAACTGTTCCTCCTTGCAAGGTATGCAAGTGGAAAAATGTATAAACGTTTAAATATTGTTAATTACTCTATGTGCTATATGGGTAGAAAAAATGTATGTCATTATTAACCCGGAAAGAGTAAACCTTTCTTTATTATTCAACGCGCCGAGACGAGGCACAAAACTGTTTAATTCTCCTATATCTTTTTAGGGAAAATCGAGAGCTTGAGGAAACTATACCACTTTAATATTACTATTTTTAATGCTAATCCCTTGAACATAATCTTTAATGCAATTTAGTTTAAGTGAAATAACGATGGAACGATACAAATGTACAGAAAATTTAAAAAATATTATTTTTCTGAAATCCAACGTTTTAATTCTGTTCCACAAATGCTAAACAATAAGAGACACCACTGCATTACACATATTTCTATCAAGTTAAAGATGTCCCTTATTTAAAAAGCAAATAGAAATCGCGAAGTTTAAATGATTTGAATGTTCAAATTACATGCAGAAAAAGACAAATTTATTAACTAATTCTTCGCAGCAAGCAAAGAACAAACTTCACATTTTATCGGCATACTCTTAATCACCTCAAACTTGAAATCAACCGAAAATAAAAGCAATCAATCTGTAAACAATCAATTGAAAAATTTTCAAAGTCGAAAAATAATCCCCAAGTCTTCAGTTTCCTCAAATCTCTCAATCGTTCCCAACTTGCCCTCAACCTCGACGCGTCAATCAACGAAACAAAGAATAAATCTTTTCACAATTATTCCCCAATCAATGCCTCTGCTCCTCCTGGACAGGTTTGGTCGCCTCGAAATCCGGCTGGTATTCGTCATTATTCACGTAATAAATTTCGCTACGATAATGGTACGGTCCCTTGGTGTCACTTGACAATGGCTTTGGGACGAACAACGTCTTGGGCATATAACTGATACTATTTGCAATTACGTCGTACGGAATCTGTGCCTGGTAATCCAGTAGTTCTTGAATCTGAGAAGGCATATTTTTATTCAGAAGCAATTTCTGAGGTGTCAGCGATGGTTGCCTCTCGATAGGTACAGGTACATGCTCCACCTGTGACCCTTGTTGCTGCTGCTGATGTTGCTGCTGTTGCTGATATTGTTGTTGTTGCTGATGTTGCTGGTATTGTTGCTGTTGCTGATGTTGTTGCTGTTGCTGATATTGTTGCTGCTGCTGATGTTGTTGCTGTTGCTGCTGTTGCAATAACTGTTTTTCGTATTCCTCCTTGTAAATAATTCTTCCCTGCAATCCTCCCTCACTGTACTCTCTTCTGGTTTTCTGTTGCTCCATTTGCTCAGACTCTTCAGGGGTGTGTCCGTACAGAGACAATTCACTGGTCGGTGCTTGCTGATCGTACTGCTGCGTGTCTGCGTTGTGCGTCGAGTAGATGAAGGCAGATGGATCGGTGTAGGGACGTTGCTGTTTCGAGCTGTCTGGAACCACTTGCTTCACGTGAGACGGAGCATCGGAGTATGCATTGTAATGGACTTGATTAGGATCTGTTTGAGACTCTACTGGGGCTTGCGGCTGAGGATACACCTTGTACTGCAATTGATTTTGATCAGATTGTTCCCCCGCAGGCTGAGGTTTGACGAATGTTTGAAGATTGTTAGGGTCTGGCTGAGCCTGTGGCTGGTATTGCTGTTGCGAATAGGATCTGTGTTGCGAGTGATCTGGCTCGATTTGCACGAGATGAGACTGTAGTTGTGCATGGTTCGGTGCTGATTGCTGAGTTCGAGCGGACTCTTCTTGTTGAAGTCGCTGGTAGTTTTGCAAGTGCGATCGCCATTGGTTCTGCGGTGCGAAGAACTTCCAGTCGACCTTTAAGCCTGGAACAGAATTTTTATAAGGTAGTGTCATAGAATTATATTTGTAAATTGTGCAAGAACAAGTTGAGTGTCGTATCTGTGGTATTGGGCGATTGAAAAGTAATTAAATAGCAGTAAATGGAAATTACAATGTATGTACATAAAACAATATACATTGAAATTGAGTGCATAGAATATTAAATAATAATTACTTCAAACACGATGAATTGCACCATTGATTAAATTCGTTCAGTCTTGAAGATTTATCAATGAGTATTTGCATTCTGATTATTTGCCAAAGGGTCGATCGTTATACTTTTTCGTTATTGTATATTAAAATAACTTGAAACAAACTTAAATTCCTTTCATATTAAACGTTCACTTAATATCCAATTTTTGTATTTGTAATCGAACGAATTTTACCACAGAACTAAAATAACAATAAACTAAGATACTATAAACTTCGCATGAAAAAGGATCATTATACCGATTCCACCGAACTAATTAAATATATACAATCAGCAGTATTTTATCGTAATTATAACAACTAACGTAGATCACATATTTCTCAACTGAAAGGCTCACCAACTGCATCGCCTTATACATGCACCTCAAATAAACGCGTAACGCAATTATTGTTCCGAAAACGAAGACAATCGAACCAGCAGATCAATCGCGATACCATCAATCAACCAGAACAAGCACAATTATCCGATTTCACGAAACACCGATCAATTTATCAGACCAGAATCAGATGTACTCACCATTGGGATCGTTGTACTTAATTTGAGCCTGCGGCGCCCGAGTCGAACGCTGCGCGTTTTTCTGTTGCGCCAGCGTCGTCGAAACGATGGCGATAAGAAGAAACTGCGAACAGATTGAATCGGGAATAAATTATTCGCCATGAGAAGCCTTCCCACCTCACCCATTTCTCTCTCTCTCTCTCTCTCTCTCTCTCTCTCTCTCTCTTTCTAAGAACAAATACAACGATGCTGTAACGGTAACGGGATCCGATAGAAAGTGAACTCTTCCTGGATAGTCGTCTTCCTTCGTGACTTGGAAATCGATGCCGGCGACATCGTACGCGGAAGAGAATTCGTACGATCGTTTTGTTCAATAAAACATTTGACTACCGGACCACATTTCCGCCTGCGTGTGCCTCGTCGATTCTGTACGAACCAACTCTATGTTGCAAATAACGATTCATGGATCGCCTATTGCAGCGGCACCGTCCAACGTTTCACTTCCTTCTAGGGAAGCGGAATTATCATAAAATTAAGCCTGGCCATGTTCGCCGGCGTTACGAGCCGCGCAGAACAGTTCTTTAATAAACTTTCTTCGTTACGGATAATTGAGGACAATTATGTCTTAGCTAATTAGACTTTCGATCCGCAATTCCTATTCGGATGTTGGAAACTGTCTGCCGATTAAGGCTGAGTTACGAACCAACTTGTAATCTCGGTGGGACTGATGTGTGGGGCGGTAAAGTTGTTCCTACTCTTCAATTATGAAGCATTGCGATTTTATAGTATTTTCTTTTGTCGCGGTTTGGAATATTTTTGTGTGTTTGTGTAGAAAATTGGATACGATATTTCGTTTCCTTGAACGGTATAAAAAAGTGATACGAAGTATACATTAATTTATTGTTTCATTAATGGTTCGGTTGAAATTAAGTTACTAATAGCGCTAATCAAAGTTTCCTTCGACTGCTTCCTAACACTGCTTATTAAATTGGAACTTCCGCTTGTGGAAGAAATTATTTTCGTCTTCCACGTACGACTTTCTAGTGCAATTACAAAATTAAATGATTATGATGCATTGCACGTATAATATTTATATTTTTCTCAACCATGCGAATGTTTTAAGTTAATACCTACGTTTTTCTGCACGTGATTTCAGTTCCTCTAATAATAACACGAGAGTTCGCTACACTTATGGTGTAGAGGTGATGCTTGAGTGAATCAAGCCTTGAACTCTGCAATGCCAAAGTTACTACATAATGGATTCGCGATTTCTGTTCACAGTTCTGTCTACACGCACGGAAAGGATTATTACTAGCACGTGAATAAAAACACATTGACAAAATATAAAGCGAGGACAATTTTTTCCCTAATGTGTTGCATAATTTGGAGATTATTATTCGTCCCTGCTTTTAACCTACCCCACGTAGTTTTCTCTAGCAGCTGTCGAATGAGGAAATAAAAATATTTGAAAAATTCGCCGAAAGGGGATTCTCGAAAAATATAATTTAGAAAACAATACAATTTCTATCGATCATTATTAATACGAAACTTTAACAATGGAGACAAACATGAAAATAAATTGTTCATATTTTTATATCGTATACAGCAATTACACAAAATAATAGCAACACTTCTACATTTCCTATTCCAACCAAATTATCGTGCAAAATCAATCTGAGAAGATGAAAAAAAAACCAAATATGAAACCGAAGAAACTACTCGACCACCGTTCACTGTTCCTGAACGTCGACTTTGAAGTTTCGTCGAACGAAAATTGTTCACCGAAATGTCCATCACTGCAATACCCGCTTGCACCACAACTGCACTGCAACTCCGGTCGTCACACTCACTAAGAGGACCAACAAAATCGAGACGTTAAAAAAGAATCGACACTCGAAATTCCCCCGTCTGCTCGCCCCTTCCTGGAAGGCCATTGAAAAAATTTGCCGAAGAACGACCAGCATAAACGACGATTTCGAATAGAATCGATGGATCAAGTGCACTCACTCGAAGTCTCATTGTCGGCGCAAAGTAAGTCGATGAACGTGGATGCTCGTTTCGCGGTTCCACCAGCGGAAATCAGTCGATGGTGCGGCCGTGGCTCTTCTATATACTCCGAGTCGGTCTGGTGTAATTGGTCGGCGATGCAGACGGCCGGTGGCTACCTACTTTTAAAGTAATTCTGCCCCGGGTAACGAGCGAACCACCACGGGCCCTCGGGATATTATCGCGGCCGATTGCAAGAATGTGAAGCTGCTGTCGCAACACGGCAACAAAGTCAATCTAGGAAGCTGCGGACACCGAGGTGTCCGAGGTGGCCAGAGTATCCGTCTCCGCGGAGGAACAATCGGGGAGAAT
The DNA here is from genome assembly GCA_948146005.1 of Nomada fucata. NCBI lineage: Eukaryota > Metazoa > Arthropoda > Insecta > Hymenoptera > Apidae > Nomada > Nomada fucata. The sequence goes on from OX411282.1 coordinate 9,299,998, forward strand.
TGATTGTCGGTTTCAAGTATTGTCCAGCGAGCTATTGTTCGTGCGATCGCTGTGAAATGTTAGGTGTCGACAGCGGGGACTCGATTAACCGGGTGGTAGGATCATTGTCGGTCGGTGTATTCTCGGTTCTTGAATTTGGTAATAATGTTATCGTCGTGTTTGAAGATTAGGTATAAAGTAGGTGCTGCAGTGTCGAGTTTTGGTTTGCAACTTTTGGGAATGATTTGATTTTTATTATCCTGCTTCGGGGCTCAGATTATTCAGCTCTGTTTTGATTCAGCTGGCGCATTAAGGTTCTATTGTGCCTGCTTTGCTGCGTGCCATTGTTTCGTTATTTTACCTGGCTGTATGTTGTTTGTGGCTCATGTCGGGTGACGGAATTTGAATGGCAGAATGTTTCTTAACTCTTTTGGTATTTTTATAGTAAGAAAGCAATGTTTCATCTTATTATTTTATACATTGTTTATTATCGGGGGAGGGTGCTTCATTTTTTGAACTATTTTTTAGTCGCGATCCTGTTGTTGAATCATGTTCTTATTGCATATTACGAAACAAAATTAACGGTGTTCAATTAGTTTGGACATACGTAATATATTTTTCATTGCTTCTCAATTCACTGCTTTTTAGGTTTTTCAATGAAACAAATGGAGCACGTGTATCGCATATATTTCTCATGAATTTAAGGCGTAGCATTAAATAGTAGGATACAGTGCAAGTGAAAGCAAAGCTGAATTGAAACATATTTTAACGATATACGTAAAATATACTTATTATGGAAAACATCTCTTTTACGAGTGGGAAAATACTTGCAATTATATAAAATATCTTCGTTCTGTTTCACGTTATGTGCAGATTCTATTTCCTGAATTTCGCTTTCGACGGATCGAACTGTATCTCGCGATTCTACCTGATGTGCCTTCTGAATTCATTTTTAAGGTGGAAAAAGGAGGAAAGGAACTTTTCTTGCCCGACACGTTTTCACCATATTATAAATATTGCGTTCAATTTTGGGGAAGATTACGTACCTATTTAGATAAATGAATAACTTATAATTTTTTTATTAGTAAGTGTATACAAATAATACTATGCACGAAAACATAGAAACATTAGCAATATTAATAAAATCTAGCAGGTACAAACTATTTAATTACTTTTACTGATACAAATTTCATTCATAATACTACAATATTTATTTACCTAATAAGTAAATCAAGTTATTTAACGGTCCAAGTTAACGATAAATGCATGGAAGAAGAAAACTGTCTCAAGCCTCACTTTAATTGGGACAAAATCGGATCAACTAGTTATTCAATCAGTCCTTTGCAAGTTAAAGAAAGCTTGAAATCAATGAAACCGGTTCTTTTCATCAAATAATCCACTTGTTCTCTATTAAAGTATAGCAGAAGAGAAAATGCAACATGACATAATGAAGAGATATCTGTACTTCGCTCTAATTAAACGGTTTTAGAAATTAAACTAGAAATACTTTCACACTCGCAGGAAAAACCCTTTGTATTCCTTTCTGTCCAAATTAAAAGAATATGCAACTTTGTTAAAATTGGAATATCCTTAAGTGAATTGCTCCTCTTAAACAATCCTTGGTGCGTAATTCTTAAACGTTTACTAAATAATAGCACTGTCCATTTTCGTAATTATAAAAATGCAAATTCGCAAAGTAGTTCGGTGAAACTTACGGTCGTAAATATAAGCGGTAAGAAGTACTAAATCACGCAAGTCCTTTAAGATTTTATACAATAATAGGTGCTCTGGAAAGAATGGAAAACACAATTTCTAGAAATTTCCGAGCATCGTTATCTGCAAATCGGGCTGTAGTCTCTTCAGAAGACAAAAGCCATTCTCCTATGCGTGTCGCAAAGAGCTGCTTTGCATGCAGATTGTAGACAATTAAAGTTATAACGTGCAAACGATTTCCCACGATTAACTTAAATTACCAGTATCGGCGATGAGTAATAGTAGCTGCACAAAAGTTTGGGAGCATAAAATGGAACTTTCGAAATGTTTAATATTGTGAATAATGACAATGTACCATGATCTCACGTATTGATGAAAGTTTCTCGAATCGTGGCTACCTGTTCTATTGAACTTTCAACTTTGCGAAAATACATTAAGTCTGGCTGTAAATTATGAGGTTCATTTTTAGATACAGTCTCGCCTCACAAGAATTTGCCTCAGCTGCTTATTTACTAATGTAAATTAGTTGAAATATATGCGGTTAGTTTAACGAAAAGCAAGAACGTTGTAGGTTGCTTCTGGAAGTCCCAGATACTTTTTACACGTTTATTTGACATTCCAACAAACTATCCATCAAGTTTTGCATACGAAAAATCTTCTGAAAATTAATTGATTGCCTCTAACATATTTTTATAAATCAACAATGATTTCTTTCATTTTTATATTATAAAATTCGTTCTTTCTTAGTCGAATAAATTTCCCAATTCTAGTATTCTTTCGACTATGCACTTTCATTCGAACAATTATTATGCTAATGATAATATTGTAATATATTTGAATTATTGTAACTGTTTACATATTCGTCCTGTAAATAGTTTACGTTATAACGAGCACTCCACAGTGGTCGAACTACATCAAAAGCAAAATTCATAACCGAAGTATTCAAAATTTTATATATTATATATATATTTGTTTTAAGTGCAAATATATTAAATTCCAACTCTTCCGAATGTGAGTTCCAAAACGTCTGGTCGTTGTGAAAGCACAGTTCCCGGAATTTATTGCAGTAGCGCAAAATTTATTAAGTAGACCCGTGTGAACAAATGTCCGCAACGCGAGCGAAATTAGAGAATATTATGTGGACATTACAGAAGGGAAACGGTAATTCGTTCTAAACGAACTCTAAGAACCTCATAAACCGGGCTTCTAAGGGGAAACCACGGTTTTTTTTTTGTATCGAACCTGAAAAATCACTGTAATTTCAGAAATTACCTGACCCTCGTTACATTCATTGCGACACATATTTCACGAGCGATGCAGAAACACAAAATCAGAAAGTTTTCGCGTTCCTTTAGACGAAACCACGGTCGAAACACAATCCGTACTATCTCTTTATTTCCATTTCCGATAAGTTCGTGATGGATACGTTAACGGTTCTTTCCATTCGATTAAGAGCTTGCAGTAAGATTGTTTTACCCTCGTTGTACAAATCTTCTCGTACAATTAAACGATGATGTTGCAACGGTTAACCATACGAGATATTTGCCCGAATGTAATTTTGCAACGTTCACGCGGATATTAAAGAACTCCTTTCTAATTTCGACAATTCTAACAAAGATTTGTTCACTTTCGTCGATATTATTTTATATACGCGTTTACTATACCTTTAGCAGGCTGCGTGGCTGTAACAAATGAGCAAGGGGTATGATTCACATCGATTAATTATATCTGTCTGGGATTATGGAATCAGTGCAGATTGCGTGAATTTAACAACTTCAGGCATACAGTTTGCGTAAAATGAGACCGCAATAAAATATATGTAAAAGCCTTTAATGTTAAAGACGATAATCATTGAATTACATAAATGCGTCCCGTCGTAAAATAGAACTTCCCAATGCATTACATCCGTGACAATTAAAATACAAAAAAGGTGATTCTTTCAAAAAGAACTCTGTCACTTTGTGAGAAACAGTCCCTCTTCCGCGGCATTTAAATAAGGCGATGGAGAATTACGTAGGTCGAACAAAAGCGTCTCTATACAAGGCTTTCGGCAAACAAGCTACGACAAGAACAAAACAAATTACATGCCTGGCGTATTGTCACGTCTGTCTCGATTACTCAATTTCACGAACCAGCAAGAAAAGTGAAAAACCGGGAAAACAAAGGCTTTCATCGCCAAGTATCGCTCCGAGATACGTAATCCCCCGGGAAATACTTTTCACCAATTACAAAACTTCCTTATTCCCTCAAACGTTAAGTATCTACTCAGCCGCCCGTCCATTCGAGATTCCATCGAAATCATAGAAATTAACGAGGCCCGTTCGCCTCGTTTCGATATATTTCACGTTGTCAGAATCGCGTCGAGCCATACCGCTTAAAATGACGAACCGTTTCCACGCATTGATTTATCTCCAAAAGTATCCAGCCGTTCGAAGCCTTTCATCGGCACCGTAAAAACCCGCACCGACTGAAATCGAACGCGAGCCGAACGATCTTGCCGGAAGATTGGCCGATCCCGCGTAGTTAATTAGCCGGGCAGGCCGTGTAACGCGATGCACCGAAAGAAAAACGCGGCCGCAAAACCCTAGGAACGATGAAAGTTCCTCCGCGATATTCGAAAGGCGCGACGAGAAAAAAGGATACGTTGCGCGGAAACGGGGCGGAGAAAGTTCATCGCAAAGGAAGAACTATGCGCGTTTCCAACGGAACCGTTCAAAAATAGAAGGTTTTCACGACGAACCGCGGTTGTACGTTAAAGAGCCGGCGTTTTTCCACGTGTCGACGCCCGACGGAACTGGTCATTCCCCGCGATTCAATTCGAGGCGGCGATTAAACGATCGCTGTTAGCGGTGCGCGCAGGTAAAAAGGGGGGAACCGCGTGCCTCGAGTGTTCGAATCGATCGAATCGAACGAGATCCAGCGGCAACGGCGTCGTCCGTATGAGATCACGATGTAAAAGCGATCGGCTGACTCACGGTGCACGGAATCGTGAATATAGACGAAAAGAGAGCAATGACGCGGCAACGAAGCGAACGTGAATTACCCTGACTGGAGGGACGAAAATGATTGCATCTACGCGGCGACGAGATTACCAATTCGTGATTATCAATAGCCACGATGTCGCCGGTGCTGTTTGGTCGAACGGGAAATCAGTGAAATGAAATGCATGGAACCGGTGGAATTCGATTCTGGAAAGAATAGTTCGTTCCTGTAGCTTTTCTATTTCTGTTTTTTTTTTTTGTTTAATGCGAGGTAAGTGCACTTGAAGGTTGTGCGTATGTAAGGAAATGGGAAGTGCTCGTTTGGGAGTTTCGTTTAATTTCACGCTCTTCCTCGGCAATGGTTCTTCATGAGCCGTAAACAGAACACTTTTTATGAAAATGAGTTACGACGTTTAGAAGGTATTTATTTAAAGCAATCCATTTTGAATTAAATCTGGCAGCTTCGTAACAAGGATTCTAAATATAGTGCAGCTTTGGATTAAATTTTAATTCCTTCGTATACACATTCCTGTTCGATACCTGTTTACTTGTAAAGGATTGTTAGGTAAAATTTTGCAGTCCCTGGGATATCGAGACTTGCGCAGGCAAATTATTTAAGCACAAGCAATTATTGTTTTGATAACCGAATGACAATCTTTTATTAAAAAATTTCTGTCAGTTAATTAAGCACGCTCAACTTATCACTTTCAGTTTAATAAACGAAGCTATTAAATGGCAATCAGTTTAATAAATGATCGATGTGTTCCTTCCACTATTTGTATAATTTAATGGAAAAATTAGTCAAAATTTTTATATTGTATCATGTGCAACCTACATAAAACTACGTAGAATTTTTTAAATGATGCCATTTACAATTTGTGTGAAAGTTAACTAAACTCTAAGATTCCCTCGCTGCAATTTTCAAGTCGGCAGTGTTGAACATTCATTTTGAAACAATTAGTCATTAAACTGCGCTGAAACCTTTCCGTCAGTATATCCGTATTGGTTAATACGCAAGAATAGCGAACATAAAGTTACAAATTTATAGGAAAACGTTATAAAAAATACGAGTTTTATTGTTCCACGAAAAACGCACGCAAGGCATGTGCTTAACGAACAAAAAGTAGTAGTGGAATAATCAAGAATTGGGTCACATTGATGGTGAAATTTTCTCTAGCTAATTGTAACACGGAACTACAACAAGTTTTCTGTATCATATTTTTCCAAACGAACGTTTCTGTAATCAAACTGAAATGCAATTGCATCGGGCTAAATTTACTGATACTTAATCTTACACTCTGAGTTAACCAGGAACTATATCAATGTTGTTTTATGAAAGGCGGACTAATATGGTGAATAGATGGTGACGTTAGCAGGAAGGAATTCTCATTTTCTTGGGCAATAAATATGTCGTGCTTTGTGAAATAATAAAATCGATATAATGCAAAGGTGGAATAATAAAATCGAATATCAATTAAACAATGAAGTTAAACTCCGATTATTTATAACGTAAGGAAATGAGATTTTAGTCTAGACGTGAATACAGTTATTGTACATTTTTAAAAAGTACATCATTTACCTTTGTACTTCAGATAAATATCATGAGAGATCTTTTTTAAGAACGAGGATTATCATTGATAAATATTGACATTTACATACGTACTGAAATCTTCAAGAATATTGCAGAATTTTTTAATATCTTTCCAACCTTTTTATCTTCCCATATCAGCGTTGCTAACTTTTCATCTACAAAAAGGTACGCAACGAGGAATTAACATAAAGATAAGGACTCAGATATTAATGGCGAGATTTGTTTTAAAAAATGTAATTTTTTGGGTAAAACTTAAATCTGGATGTATTTGCATTCAGTAGACATTTGTTAAAACATTCTGTCCTTCCATGAAAAATAATTGCACTACAATAGGTACTTCAAATACGGCATTAAAGTACACATAATAAACAATTACAACTTGCACAAATTGTTATCTTTAATTACATACCTTTAATTTTCGAAACGGGAACGCGTGTCGCCATCTCCCGTTTGGTGCACGCTGAGTACCGCCAAAACTCACTTTTTGAATTACGTACCTTTTCAACATCATTCTTCTCCGTTTCTGTATAAGATATTTTCTGAGTCGACGGGCTCTCAAATTAATGGTCAAGAAGTTGAACTACAATTTGAGCTCCCGTTCGTTAATTTTGCACAGCCGGAAGTCGCGTGTCGCCTCCTCATTATTTTCATTAATGCCGAATAAATAAATAAATGTCCACCCCAATATATCATAGCGTTTACTACTATCCATGATTTCAATATACCCACAGAAGATCTTGGAACCTATTTTCGCAAATACGAGGGTACCGCTTAATTAATTTTTCAACAAAACCCAATATGTCATGAACTAGTTTATTTATATTAAGCACGCAACTTTGTTGTCTGATAAAACTTATCAGACATATATAGTTGAATGTTTTTACATTCAACTCATTATAAATATATGTTATGCACGGCGCAATACATGTGTTTGAAAGAATAATACAAAGCGACGAATTCATGAACCGTTTCTATACGAGTCGTTCACTGTTCTCAGGATAATCTGCAAGCTGGTAAGTAAGGATTCTGGACAAGTCGACGCAGTACTACCTGCACTACCTGCAATCGTGAACAATGTTCTTTGAGTTGCTTGTAGACGAATCTCAATCTCGTGGCGCGCCATTTCATTCTGAAACGTTTGTCTTGGATGTTTCGTTTCTGGAGGAACTTTTAATATTTAACAGTCCCTATCACATTTTACTTTTCCATTCGTCGTAGAGGAAGAAAAAACTGTTTTGCAGCCAGCAATAGAATAAAATGAATACCGTCGTTTGTCTAAATGGCAATTTTTTTCGCAGCACCGTCAAACACATGTACAGACCTAAAGGTAAAATCACAGTCATTTATGACACCAGTTTAAGTCCAAATCACTCACAGAAAATTCAATACACAATTTGTCCTAGATAAATGTGAAAAAAGAAAAGCAAAGAAATATTCCATGGCAAACTCACTCCAATCTATTACATCTACTTACAAAGCGGAAGGCAACCCGAAGATTCAGAAACTAATTAAACTTTAAAAAAGATTCTGACGCCGTTTCGCAAACGCAACGAAGCAATGCAAGTTTTTTCCATACTTTTTTCAAACATCTCTCAACGTTCTTAAGATAATTCACGAAAAAGAACATTCTGAATTTCTTTCAAGGGCCGATTTCACCCCTCAAAACCGAATCGTGGCGCGATCTAAAAACCGGGTTAAATGGGTTGTATTACGCTTCAATGCAATGTTTCATACGCTTCTGAATCGTCGGGTTGCCTAACCTTCCTCGTTAGTCTTTCCAGACGCCATCAAATGAAAACATTTCACTTCATTCCCCTTGCCAAAGAATAAAGTATTCCCTGACTGAAACGCTAAATATAAATGTCTATATAACAAATGTAACTGTACCGGTGAAAATGCTATTCAGAGAAATGTCAGTGGAAGTTGGTGGTAGGAAAGCCGAGTGGCGGTCGAAAGGCGTGGTGGAAGATCGAAGTGCAATCTGCGTTACTCTGCGGCCGGGGCGCGCGGGCGGCCATCAAGGCCTCTTCAGGTCAACGTGATCCAATCTGCCGTATAAAACGCCCCTCTCGACGATCCTTCAAGCACTGTTGTACTTCTCGTCGTCCCGTTGTCGTTATTCCTCCATTATGCATACCATATCCGTGAGTACTTACACTCAATTTCACTCCGAAACTCTTCGTGACCCATTGTCAACACTCGATCATCGATTACTTCCTGGTTGCATCTGCGACGCGTTTGCAATACGCTCGTAATACGTTGCCGCTTTTTAATTATCGTGATTTTGTGTATATTCAAGGCAGAGAGGAGAAATGTATTTAGTTTTTTTTGAGAAACGTATTTAGTTTTTTTTTTCTAGTTTAGAAATTTTCTGTCATTGTATGAAATGTGTGATAGGAGTGATATTTATTTGATTTCTTGATATTTATTAAAAATGTTTAAATGTTAACTTTAAAGTAACAGAGAATCGTGAGAGAATATTGGGGAGTTTCGATTGTACTTGAGATGATACTTCAACTGTTAATTTTAACTTCAATATTATAGTAATTAGATAGTTTCTCATATTATTGCTAAAGTCAAAAGCTTGAATTTTGCCAGGTTTTACTGGCCTGCACGATGACATTGGTATCGTGTCAATTGTCCAAACGTCAGTACCAGTCGCCGCATCAAGCAGCAATTTTGAGCGACGCGAGATACTTGGCTGGGGATGGGACATTCGGAGCTGCTTATTCGCAGGAGGATGGTGTTGAGTTCAAAGAGGAAAGCGACATTTACGGAAATCGTCGTGGGTCTTACTCCTACGTAGATCCAACAGGACAAAGGCGCACGGTGTCGTATACTGCAGGGAAAGATGGCTTTCAGGTATGTCAAAACATTGTATGAAATCATCTGCTTCCATCGATAGATGCAGCAAATGGAATATCGATTGTATTTCTAAATGGATTTATTTAAAAAAATTTTGATTCGTTCCCTTCAATGGAAACGATAAATGGAATTTCAATTATTTGGTCATATGAGAATACATTAGAGGTAAAGAAACTAATATTATTATATTTTAATGTCAGTGATTAAATAACGTTTTCAAGATTAGAAGAATTGCTTTCATTCGAGGAATATTTCAATCTTTATTTGTTATATTAACGATGACATTACGTTTGTCATATTTCATAAAAATATTGTGCATATATTGTGAAGCCAATTTTGTAATTGCATTTTTGCAGAAAGTTCGTTACTCAGACACTGGTCTAATCGCAAATTAATTTAATGGGTGCCCCCGCACAGTTTTCTGTAGTACCTTTAATTAAATTATATTGTCAAATTATAACACATTACAAAACTAAATTCTTAAGGAACACCCTGTTTTGATAAGGAGATAATACTAATAACCCGATCAAATGCTTAGAACATTTTTCACAAAAGTAATAGCTAATGAATTTTTTCCGAAATTAGAAATGAACAATTAAACGTGAAATATTTTTCAGAAACTTCAACTCAATTTTAATTCTATCTACTTTAATACCAGTCAAAGGAAATATTTCTCGGTCGAAGATCAATAACAATAGTAACATCTAAATTGTATCTAAATTTCCCCAAACAGGCGACTGGAGACGGCATTCCCGTTCCACCCCCGCAAGTTCCTCCACAACCAGAATACGTGCCGCTGCCACAATACAACCCACCAGATTATCAACCACCGCGATACAATCCACCCCCGCAACAATATCAACGTCCAAGTCAACCGGTGTACGAAGCGCAACCGGAACAACCCCAACCTGCTTATCAACCCCAACCTGCTTATCAGCCCCAGCCAGCTTATCAACCCCAGCCAGCACCTGCGTATCAGCCGCAACCGCAATATCAACCAAGACCTCACTCGCCACCTGAAATTCAATCCATCCCTACGTACACCCCTAGGCCACAGTATCAACCCCCGGCTAGACCGTTGCCACAATACAACGCGATAACGACACCGCCCCCTCGAAGGTTTTATCCACCAGGAAAGCTGAGCTTCAACAGGACTCCAGATGGCTACTCCTACACGTTTAGTAAGAGTTAAGATAAACTTGATTAAGGGGATGTACAATCGAGGTGTGTTTTAGAAGAAATTTAACTGAATAGAAAATTGTTATGAAGATAAAATGTAAGTTATGCATATTGGAAGAGTCTCATTGTTTATGGAATTTGGGAAAGATTTGTTTGGCTTCGTTCTTGTTTAATGTTTTCGTGATTTTGTTTCGTTAATTTTATTGATTAATATTTAAGATAACGAGGTTACTGATTTTCGGAAATGGAGTGCATAATTGTGGGCAAAATAATTGTGTAAACTTGTAGAAATTTCTTGCTTTGAAATAGAGAGACGAGTGTTTATATTTCGATTAATTCCAACGTCTGTTGAAATTATTACTTTTTATTTAATTTATCAATAGATTGTTATTCATTCATGTATATTAATATGCAATTATCGGTTTTTACTATATGTATATTCTTTAGCCACGGTAAGCTCCAATTTATTGGAATAAATTTTACTCGTCTATTTAATCACTATTTTTTATTATCTAGTTTAGCATCAAGTGACTGAGCTAAACAAACAATATCTGTATCAAAATTTAACCAGATGATAGAATTTATTATAAATATCATACTTTTGTATTTAACGCGTAACAATTTCTAAAACCATTGAAGGTTGAATCAGATCGAATATTTCGTTGAACGTTCTAAAATGTATAAAGGGCCCGGTATTATTGAATAGTGTAGAGATTAGAGGACATTGAATTAAATACGCGAGCATGCATTCATAATTAAGAGATTGTTGGTAAGTAAAGCCTTGCCCGTGATCTTACTACAAGGCTCGCCATGTAAAACAAGTTGAACTTCCTATAAAAGACTGCATAAATTTTACATAAATTCCTCGAACACATGCAACGAGTTAATTAATGCATTTAGCTGCTTGTTAATTAAGGAGAATTTCTACGTATATTTACAATTTTGCTTACTGTGAATGTAGATTCACGCAAATATCCACACTACACTGCATTAGGTTCATGTGAAAGTTCTATCGATATACATACAGTATGAATCGAACATATTTCCCGTCATATCGTCGTGCTCAAAATTATTTCATGCAAAATGAATATAAAATTAATAAATGACATATTTCCTTGAAGTCCTTAATTATGTATACGGATCATTTATCATATATAATTTGACAATTGGACGCAATATTTTCTGAATACAGACATTCGGTTTCTACATTCCTTAAGTGCAATTTTCATTGGCGAAGCACTTTATTATAATTATTTCTCCCTTATTCTTCTCACAATCGCAAGATATATTGATTTGCCAGACTTACGTTTCAATTTTTCGACGTATCGAGACACTGCTCGAATTCTAACTATATTAGGAAGCAAACGCAATTAAATTTCAGTCGAGTGCACAAGTGGTGCATAAGATTGAGTGTTACGAATTGGGGAAAGTACGCTTAAAATATCTAAAATATAAATCTGCAATATATAAATTAAATGGAAGAGAAAGGGAGGAAAGCGTTGAAGAAAAAACGGAGTCGATAGAAATTTTCAACAGCTCCACGTTCACCTGAAACTATCTACAGGTGTCGATGATTATGTTATTCGGTATTTTACCAACACCAATGAACAGAATTTTCTTGACCACTTACGTTCGCCGACGCCCTACGTTTTGCATAGCAATTTCTTCGCAAATGCGACCACTATCCCGTGCACTTCGGGGTCACGATACTTTCATTTAGCAACCTTTGGCGTTACCCATGCTATTGCAACAAACCACGAAGAATCCCACGATCTGTGAAAGAGAACACGTGATCGTCTACAACCATGCTTTATTGCAAGTATATCATCAATATGCAAAACATCTAGTTCTCGAAGAAGCTTCCATCTGTGAATGAAGTTTCAATTGCATTGTTTTATACATGATTTATTGTTTATCCTTGTAATTAGAGAGCCGTTCGAGCATCAAATAATTTGCACATTCAAATATGAAAATACAATTTGTGAAAGTTTGTCTAGCAGGTATATAATAATTGCGTTTCTTTGGCTCACAGTTTATTTTTGTATACACAACTGTTTGTTGTTATTAAAAGTAATTAAATTTCTAAAATTTAAAACCATGTTTGAGAACTAGCGTTAAATAACGGCGAAGACCCGGACAGGATTATTTGTAACTCTAATATGAAATGCACAAATCGAAACACAATTTGTTTTTTTTCCTATTTGTTTAAATTATGTTAAAGTATGTAGCGTGAGATCTGAGTACACCAATTAATTGAATTTCTATAAAAACCGAGTAATCTAAGAAATGTGAAAAGTTGATTTAACAAGTGCCGAGTAAATGCAAATTTGTACTTACATACCTGCACGCAACACCAATTAGCAGTTACATTCCATTTCTTCTTATAAATGATTTTTATCAAATTCATTGGATCCAAAAACTAGTTGCTCACAAAAAATATAACACCCAGTTTTGTGCATTCTGTAAATTCCATCGAAATCGATTGATACAGAAACCTTGCAAAACGTGTTTTTTTTCATTTTCCTCGAGGGCACGGACAAAATAGTTATAAACAGCACCATCACTATTTTGCCCGTGATTCCGACTATTTGCAATTTCGTCAAAATTATTTCTGCACATCGGCCGATAAACTAATCCTTCCAACTTCTCGTCTAAAATTCAAGTCGCTCGGTCAAACTCTAAAACAGTCATTCTGTTTCAAATGGTACGACTCTGTAACCGTACAAAATCGCGAATTAAATATATGTTCCGGCACCTACCTACTATCGCTTGCTCCGCACATCCTAACACCTTACTCTGTCCGCATATTTCTACGCAAATTTGTTCCACGATTATTCGAACGATCCCCAGCATCGAAACCTCAGACGGAGGATAAGAAACGGAAAATCGCCGTCAGACACAAACGACGCGTCCCGTTCTCAGTCTCGCCCATCGGGAAACGGAAAGAAATCAATGGACAAAGGGACGATTATCTCATTATCCTGGCCCGCGAATAATAATAGCACCGCCGTTGCAACGGGGCGGAAAAATGCAGTTCGGTTGGGCGTTCATTTACCAGTGTCCGTAATACGGGCGCGGCGAGGCAAACTGGCCGCATCGAAGCAGGAACTCGATAACCTTAGCGGTGGGCTGAAAGAAACGCATACCGTAACGTTTCGTGTCACGTTGGTGTCGTTTAAGAAAGTCGATGGTGGATTTAATTTATGGCCAAACGGGTGCAGCCCGTACTGGATGCAACGCGTTCGTACCGGCTACATATTTGTCGAGCCGATCGAACGCTCTATATCCGCGTTACGTTCGGTCGCCGTATCGTTTTCCGTTCGACTGACAGAAGTCGTCCGACGTAGCTGTGATGGATATGCGGTGTTTGAATTATTCAAACGTTTCTTGAAATTTATCGCCGCGTATGGCGTAATTATTCCGTCGCCTCATGAATGTAATGGCTTTTTTTCAGAGCATACACGATTTGGGAAGAAGGTGTCGTATTTTTCGTTTGTCTTAAGCGAGGAATTGATATTGTTGCTACGGGGTTGCTTTTCGTGTTTGTGACATCGCAAAGAATGTTTAATCTACGGCATTTGCAAAGTAGTTAGTATTACGGTGTCGTGATTGAAGGCAGTGGTTTTGATTTCTGATACTTTTGAATCTTGGACGAGTCGAATTTTAGGTACATATTTTTGAAGACGGTCCACGGACTGTGCATGTGTGTGTATTTGTACAAGTTTTCTAACATATTTTGAGATACTTAGGGTTTTCATAAACGACATAATGTTACAACTTAGGATGCAATGAAATAAAATTCTATTAAATTCTATTGGATATTTAATTAATGACATTTTCTTCGTTTGTATGTTATTCCTACCGTGATTGTAAATGAATCGAAACTTTTAAAAATAAGACATTTTATACTGCGTCTTTTTTTGGTAAAATAGATCAATCGTCCCAAAAAATTGCAATCGCAACGTTTATTTTCTGATATAAAAATTTGCAATAGTTTTAGAGTGCCTGAAAGTAGGCAAATTGCTACACAGTTGTGTACGAATGAAAAGCAAAGGAGCTTGTTCTGAAATACCAACCGTGCAAAATGGCAGCAGCTTTCTTGCGCCCTCTATGATTTGAAATGGTGATTGTCGAATTTATTTTCACTTCAAACTTCTATTGCAGACAAAAAGGAATTAAATCGCAATATAAGTGCTGGAATTTGTAATACTAATTTAAGAAATCACAAAAGGCTGGTGTGAAGATTATAAAATTACGATCCGCTGAAAAACGGCACTAAAATTTGCAATTTTAAGTAATTTAAAGTGTGCAACCACATAAGAGGGCTAGAATTTGTGCCAATAATTTAAATAATCGTCGGCGGCCAACACAAGTGCTAATAAAAATGCGAACAGCCATAATAAACGCTGGAAGTCGTAACAATAATTTAGAAAATCGTCAGCAGCTAACAATGGCGCTAAAAAAAATGCAAAAAGTCATAAAAGACGCTGCAATTTGTAAGAATAATTTATAGTCGGAAGAAAATACAAACTGATCCACCGCGAGATGATTATACTTGAAAATAGATAGTATTCTGTATAAAAAATATAAATTAATTATTTATTGAACGACCCATCAGCCAGTATCCAGTATCAGACCAGTACCAAAATGTTTAGAAACTAATGCAAAGTTAATTAAATGGGCGATTATTTCATTTAGCTTAATTATAACTAAAGTCAATATAATATAGGCGTGCGAGTAAAATTTTCGAATTTTCGTATATTACTAACTACATTTAACAACGTTTGTAATTGTTATAGATTTGGTAACTTATTATTCACAGATAAAACATATAAAACGTTTCGTGGCTATGAAATCCGTATTCTCAGTCTTGTTCATTTTATTACTTTTGTGTAACGCCGTTTACGGTTCTATACGACATGCGATGGAACAAAAAGTAAAGAGAATTTCAATTTCAATTTCAATTATTAACATCGATGATAAAACTGTCGATGGTCTTTTCTTTACACTTGCAATTGCACACTCCACCCCTATACACTAGTTCCAATAATATAAACGTATGTTAAAACTACGCGTGTGATGAAAATTTGCATTGGATCGTTGATCAAATAAAAATAATCGCACACTTATTACATTCAAAAAAGAAAATCGTAAACACCATTCACTTTGCCAAACTAGCAGAAAGTTACTTATCCTATAAAACAGCTGCTGCATTATAGACGACTGCTAAACTATTACAAAATCCACTAATTCGGAAGGCAATGTTTTACTTTTTCAGTCGTGTTTTATTTATAAAGGTATATTGGTTATACATTTCGTTTCATGATTATGGCAGTAATATACTGACTCTGATTAGCTGCGCATGACATCAACAGTATAAAAGTAGTCTAGAAACAGCTGCTAATAGAGGCAGTGGCATCATTCACCCCTCACAACAAAAAAGAAGAAATAAAAAAAAGAGAGTAAAAACGAGGGAAAAACAACTTTCAACTTACATCTATTAACCTAGCTTATCGTAATTTCAAAAAAAAAAAGAAGAATTTTTACGCCAGTGTGCCTCCTTGAACACGGTTAAATTTCAAATGATCAGAGCGAAATCGGAGAAGTCCCAGAGAAAAGGCACTATACGTCTATTAAATATGGCATACCACTCTCGACCGTACAAAGTACCACGGTTATAAATCATTACGCTTTACACCTTGCAAACACCTGAGTTCGCACCAATATTCTTTCGCAGCAAGACGAACTTTCCCAAGTAAAAATAAAAGAGGAAAACAAAAATGTTGATCACCTGTCAGTCATCCAATGAAGTCGCTTACCGAAGTGTGCGACGATCTACATTTTCATCGACGGCGTGCAAACGGCGAGCGTAATTTTCCGAATTTTCACACAATAATTTCTGGTATTATTTATTCGCGAAATTCTGATCGAATGTTATTCCTTTACAATCATGCGATTTCAGCGCATCCTCGACCTATTAATTGCTCGTGATCAGTCGTGATAAAGAGACATCGAAACAGAAACTGACAAAATTTCACGCGGAATCATTGAACTGTTCATAAAGTTTTGACGATGAAAATTAGCCCGTTTACATTGTCTACGATACACCACGAAGCGAGTAACTTTCACGTTTTCGACGCTCCGACGCGACCCTACTCTAAATGTACGTACAAACTACATAAAAAAAAAGTGTTCTCATTAACTGTGTTAAAAGAAAGGCCGGCTTTTTTTGTCTTTTGTTGTTTTCTTCGTTTCTCTTTACGACGTCACTAATTAAATCGCTATATATATAGTATTCTCCTTATGCATAGTTGTCGCGCGAATGTTCTTCACCGTAAGAGAACTCGTAATACTTCTCTGCCCCTCTGTATTCCATCGATCTCACGCTTACGTTTATCCATTTCACTTTTTCTTTTTGTCCTTCGTTCGTTCGATCTCTTCGTAACAATCGCAACTATTGTCGATTCGATTAATTCTACATTGCACTAGTTAGAATTATACAAAATATATACCTAACTGTAGGCTTAGCTTTTTTTTTCTCTTTTCTTTTGTCTTTTTCAAGTATACCATTTTAGGCACCGTTCTTAACCCGGAAGTAATTTGGATCGAAATGAAGCCGGAGGTGGGTCGTACGTGAGGCAGGAGGCACGGCAGTTTTTCGCAACACGAGCGCGCTGTCTAATGTTCTATTCTACAGACGAGAGAGGAAGTAAGCGCTGTGAAAAGCGAAACCTATGAAGTTTTACTGGAAGAGACAGTTTGTTCACAATGCAGACTCTCCCAACGGAACACTCGACAAAACCAATATCATACGAGGGTATTGTAGCTTGGTATTTCTTCGTATTAAAAATCGAAATAGATAGGTCGACGGGACCAAATTATTGTCGTTCCGTGTGCACAACTAAAGTTCGACGGAGCAACGAGATTCCATTGCATCGTAACTGAAGGGAATATCAGTATTTACGACGACGAGACTTGCTATTCCCTGGCTAAGTACGTATCGATACTTCAGGTACCAAGGATGATCGTGACAACAAACCAAATTTGAAACGACCGATAAGAATAGTAAAGTAGAGATCTAGTTGACATAAAATTATCGACGGGTATATAAACATTTGGAGATGCTTGCGTTGGTAATATTGTCAACACTTACGCTACACCACAGTAAAAACTACAAGTTTGGTATTATAAATCGATAATGCGGTTAATGATACATCGCCTTTGGAAGATCATCGAGTTTCGCTTAAAAAAGAAGGAAATAAAGGGATGTAAAGAGAATCACATAATTGGAATATAAACTTAACGTTAATACGCTACACGTGCAGCCACTAATGATCACCCAATAAATGATTTAACAAACATAAAAACAAAGTATCCGTACACCTTCATACGAACATCTTAAATCAATGATTATTTCTGCGAGGGCGTGTTACGCGCAACGTAACGCCCCGCCTTTAAGTGATCCGAAATCTATCATTTTAAAACTAACTGTTAAAAAGAAAAAGAAGAAATATAATTTCGAGATCATAGAACATATGAAATAGATAATGAAACGCATCAAATAGATCGTAAAACGTATAAAAACAGATCACACAACGTACCAAAAAAAAAGTAAAAAAAAATAAAGAGAAAAGAAACATTATAGCATTGAGAACAAACCTGTACGTCGAATAGCGGATACTGCTAATGGCTGAAGATGGCGGGAAGCTAGCTATGTAGGAACGTATACTATTAAGTAATCACACTTAAATATTGACGAAATAATGGAATCTCTTACCATGCAAATCTGTATCGCGTCAATATTTAAATATCTGACGAATAACGTATGTCTCAATTCGTTATATATATAATATTCAGGATACACAGTAGCAGTTCCATCATTATCCGAGTCTGTATAAATCTTTGATTTCGATGATATGTCCCGTATGTACGTGGAAAACTACTGTTCTCTGTTTTGTCTGTCCAAAGGTAGTAATCTGTTTTTCAGTGTTTATTTACACGCGGCCAGCAGGTCGTATAGGTGAATCTGTGTACCGTCCCGAAGATTGTTCGGCAATCAATCAAAGCTGCAATACATCTTCTTTGTAACGTGAAACGGGGACAATCGTGCGCCCCTGTCGATTATTCGTACGCGAACCAACTACTGTGCATCACTCGCTAATAAATCAGTATATATTCATTACAATCACAATACGCATGGCATTCTATGCAAAAGTTCTGGTCAAAAATGGAGTAGAGAACTTGTACTATGGTAAGACACGAATCGATGACGCGTAATGACAGGAAGCATAATTCTAGCTGCACAATCCCGAAGGATCGACAAGTCCACGCGCGATCAATTCGGCCGTAGCAGCGTCGCCACCTTGTTTACCACTCGAATGCTGAGACGCGGCTTGCTGCGCGTGAGGTTCGAAATGAGAGCGTACGTGGAACATGAATTCAGCCTTGTCGGTGAAATCTGTACGGCACATCAGACAAAAATGCCTCTCGGACGCGTACGGTTGCGGCGGGGCCGCGGATCCCGGAAAATACGGCGCCGCGTGCTGTGGCGGAGCGGAGGCCTCCAAATGAGAACTGTAACAGAAGAATGTTCGTCATGTAACGTAGCAATACAATAGCAACGGCAAAGACATTTGTTTTTAATCACCGACGTAGTGGACACTACTTTCTACACCCTTCTTTGTCATTCATCTCTTTGTTTCTGTCTCGATCAGAGCGTTCGAAAGGTTATCTTACGAAAGGTGAAAAAGCATTTCGAAATTTCCAACAGCATCCTTGACACTTTCTAACGTTTAATTATATCTGCGCTGTGTACTGACTTTTTTTCTGATTTATACGGCACAGACTGCCGTGAATGTATTTCCCTGGCCTTCATTTCTTCCCCAATGCTTTAGATGCTCGATGTAAGTTGCAGTAAGAGTTACTGTCTCAAAGGCATACCCGAAAATCTGTGCAAACTCGTCGCCGTAACCAAACGGGGATGCTCTATTTATCACCCAAGAAATCACATTCTTTCGACTTGCACCATTGTGTCTACCGGACCCTGCATTTATTAAAACAATTCCCGAATACTACCAAAATTTCTTTATATGCGTCAGCGGTATTCGCGTGTCCCATGGCTTTCCATTCATTTCGAATTCATTCACAGCACCGAATTTGGCGCCGCAAATGTAAATGCAAACAGAGCATTACCGAGCGTGCTGCATCCACTCTTCCCTCGTAGCCAAAGCTCGGCCGCATAATTCGCACGCCCAACTAACCGGCTCCTCCTTCAGTTTGTGTATAGTGTCCTGACGGGATTGCTGCTGCTGCTGCTGCTGTTGCTGCTGCGACTGCTGTTGCTGCTGCGCCTGTTGCTGTTGCTGCTGTTGCTGTTGCTGTTGCTGCTCCGAGTTCGGGGCCGTGGGCGTTGAAAGCGGCGCGACACCGGGTCGGTGTCTCAGCTTGTTCATGTGAATGACCAGCTTATCTCTGCGCGCGAACGCTTTACCTGGAAGCAGAACGCGTCGTAACGTTAATTGAACTCGAACGTGTAAGTCAACCGCTGTCTATGTGGAGCAACAGTTTACGGCACACTTACCGCAGACCTCGCAGGAGTACGGCTTCTCCCCGGTATGGATTCTCATATGAATGACGAGCTTGTCTTTACGGGCAAGGCCCTTGCCACAAACGGTGCAGGCGAACGCTTTTGTCGCCGGTTCGCCCGTGTTCGTTGCCTTCGATGCGAATCCGGGACGAGACGTCACGTTGTTCGTCGTTCTCAACGGCTGGTTCACCGTTGGCGCTCTGCTCCCAAATTGCTGATCCATTGCGCCAGGGAACGGCGGCATCACGCCGCCAGGGCGCATTGCTGCCGTGTAATCCGGCGACCTGTTTTTTAACGATTTACATCGGACGGCGTCATTTGTCTGTTCAATTAGATTTGAAAGGAACGCGAGATGTTATTGAATTCGAGAACAAGACTTACCACGTTCCAATGGATCGTAGTACCCGTACACCATCGTCGTAGCCCAGGCCGTCGTCAGGTAATGTAAAGGTGGGATTAGGGGTCTGGGGCGTCGCAGGTGGACCCGGTCCAGCGAGCCTCGCTTGTGCAGCTTGTTGTGCCATGTGTTGCTGTACTGCAGCGTGGGCCACTGCATGGGCCTCCGCGTAAGCAGATCGCTGCTGCTGTTGCTGGCTACCATTAGACATCTTGTCCTTGTCAGTGGCCTGTTAATTGTTTTTTTCTTTTATCTTACATTGTTTTTTTTTCTTCCTTTCGGCAACGCGAGTCACGCCGCGAATCGTCGATCCAGCTAGGTTAACGTTACTGAAATAATTGCTCGACAGAAAAGGAGAAGACAGAACCGAAAGTTTGCGACACGATTATTAGGAAATTCGGACCTCACATTGCTCCACGATGTTCCTATCGCGATTTATCAATACAGCTGTATATGCGTATATTAGAGATATCTTGGGCGTACGAAAATATCCAAATAACTGGATTAACGAACTCGTATCGTGATAAAAGATTGGTAAAAGGGAAAAAAATCACTCAAACGTACCGAAAACGTGATTGTGCTGAATAAATTGAAATTTATCAGAAATGAACGAGAATAGAAATAACGAATAAATATCGTGCGATTCTGGATAATGTTTTAACGTTTCACATAATAACAATCGCGCTGGCCGAATGCGTTCGCAAAACTCAATACGCTATTGTGTTACTGTGTACGCCGTGGTAATTGAAAATTGGAGAACGTTTGGAGGAACAAACGGTATTTCGCGAGGCTTCTATCCGCTCGTGCACAAAAGCGTAGCAGCTTCGAAGCCAATATGGGAAAACGATTAATCACAGGGAACAGAACCGAGTGGAGCCAGCACGAAGGCGCACTCGGTGCCAAATGGTAAATATCTATTAACGATAATCGATATTCACCAGAAACGGAATTTCAAATAATTGCTCAGCCGAATGAAATTTACTCCAATTCCGTACGACTTCGCGTAAGTGACGGATACAATGGAGAGAAGCAACGAAACGATCCACAATTACCCCCCACCCAAAAAACACAATAGTTCGTGAAGCAATTTCTGAAATACAAGATTCCACGGCCATTCTACGAGCACCATTTACAAGAGCAGAACGAAAATATGAATTCGTCGCAGCTATAATATAAAAATAATCCGTCCAAGCGGCAATCGGTAGGATGTTAATAAAGAAATTCCAAAATAAACCATCGAGATATCTGCGTTTCGTCCACGTGTCGTTGACGAGCCAAGGAATCGCCATGAACCAAGAGGATCGTATCGTCGAGAGGCATCACAGAAGCTTGTATCCCCCGGAGAAGACATCGAATACATAAAAGACAGGGACTTTCGAAGGAGCCGAAAAGACCTCTCCACGCAGCCTGCTTCGTCAAGGTCCTCCGGGAAAGAACGATGGCCGAAACGAGAGAGGCAGGCAACAGGAGTGAGGGAAGCACGGCCAGAGGGAACGTAGGAAGCGAACGAAAGAGAAAAAGAAGTTGGCTTACAGAGAGGCACAGGCAGGAAGGTTCCCACAAAAGACGGGCAAACGCTATCGGCCGATCTTCGGGGCTCACGTACCTACACACTTTGTCCAGCTGGAGGACGCGAAGGAAAACCTTGCGGTCCCAATGGGCCCTCTAATCCAGATATTCACAAGGGACGGTGTATCTCACTGGCGACGTCACAGAGGGAACAACTCAACCGCACGTCACATCAGTCTACAGCCCGTGGTCATGTCCACCGATCTATTCCCGATTTTTCGAACTAGGCGAGGAATATTTCGCACCGTCGCGAGACACGTCCAGGCCGGCGGACGACTAACCGGGACCCGAAGCACCCTCGGTTAGATCGCGGCGACGAATTGGAGCGACGATAACGACGACGACGGCGAGTAAATCGCGACGGTCACGCGGCGTTCCTCCTTTTCGCGACGCCACGAAAGAATCTCGCGTTTTACGGGGCAACCGGAGTGTGTCCCGCGGAGCTAGCCGCCGATTCCCGGCGCGGGAGGATGCAAGGACAAAGAGACGAAAAAAACGTCTGGTCGAAGCAGAGGGGGTAGCCCTCTAGCGAAAGAGAGGGAGATATAGTCGGGGAAGGAGAGCAGGGAGGGTGAAACGAGGGAAAGAGAACACCGACCGGCACAGACCCGGCGTGGAAAGAACGAGCTATAGTCGGAAGGAACGAGGGAAACGGAGACGGCCAAAGAAAAGGCAGCAGAAAGACGGGGGGGAGAGAGAGAGAGCGAGAGGGGGCAGACAGAGGGGAGATACGAGAAAGGGAGAGACAAGATAGCCGGTGACACACGGATGCAGCGCGGCGTAACGATATCGAGTGGAGGTCTCCGCGGAATGCACCGTGGCGACGTGCCGTAGAGAGGACCACACAAGGTGCACCGATCAGACGAGGACGACAAAGAAGAGGAGGCGAGGAAACGAAATGACTGCACTCGGTTGTAAATTCAAATATACACGGATCTGGTCGTACCCTAAAGGTTCCTCGATAAACCGGCAGGGCTACGGTCAGCCCGACGAGCAGGCGAAATTGGCGCGACCAGAAACGGGAAGAGGTGCCGAGCGATACTGAGCCGGTAGAAGGGAAAGAAGAATAGGCTCGGGAGAAGCGATAGGTGGACGAGACGGCGCGGTGCAACGATATCGAGTGGAGATCCCCGCGGAATGCATCCTGGCCGACGCGACGGCTGGTCCGCGAGTGGGAGTGAAACAGAAAGGGTAGAGGATATCGGGGAGGGGCAGAAAGGGAGACGAAGACAAAGGGAAGGGAAGAAGAAAAAAAAAAATAGCAGAGACGCCCTAGAGAAGCAAGTATGCGCGAGAAGAGACCTTCGTGTATACCTTGGTGTCGTGTACACAGACTACCGAGTCACTCGCCTGCCGGATACACACAATGACGGAAGAGAGCAACCTAGCAGCAGTCGTCGTCGTCGTCGTCGGCGGCGGCGGCGGCGGCGGCGGCGGCGGCGCTCTGCAGTGCGTCGGCCCGCTGACCTTGACACTGACATTGACTGAGCGAGCGAGCAAAAGAAGGAGAGAGACAGAGAGAGAGAGACGGGGATAGGCAGCAGACGCGAATGGACGTGTACATATATATGTTTATATATATATATATATATTGCTCGACGGCACACGCGATTAGGCGAAACTAAACGCGAGAGGAAACGCGACGCGTCTCGCGACCAGCCGTCAAGCGGTACTACCGGGGCTCGTTTCCTCTGCTCTCTTTGCTGATCCGTAGCTGGCTAGTCGGTTGACCGCATCAACGATCAACCAGGTAACGAGGCTTCGTCGACCGTTTACGACGGGGTATTCCAGACCTCGAAACAGGTTTTCAGAGATGCAGGCCTGTTCCTCGTTGCACCTGTGCCCGGGACAAGGAGGCCGAACGGGCCAACCAGCAGGGGTGGGGATCGAACGTTCTTGGATTGGGGAGCGACGAGCAGTGCACAGTGAAGCAGGGAAGGGAAGCTGGCGGGAGAGGGAGAGAGGGAGAGAGCGACAGAGCGAGAGAGAGAGGGAGAGTTAAAGAAGTACATAGTTGGCAGGAAGAAGGAGAAGAAGAAAAGACGATGGTAAAAGGCAAGAAGAGAAGGGAGACATCGAACTCGCGATCGAAGGGGAGAGAAAGAGGGAACTAGGCGAGACGTCGAAGAAAAGGAGAACTGACTTTCGCTTTCTGTGCGCGACGCAGCCTAGCCGCGAAGCGTCGATCAATAGCACCGCGACGGTTGCACACACACACATACACACGTGCGTACCACCCCCGTGTAAACCCTCTGTCCTCGCTGCTCCCTGTGATCCGTCTCTTTTTTACCCTATCTGTTCATCCGTGTCCGTTTATCCGTATATTATCCCCCTCTAACGGGCTATCCTTCACGGGGAGTCGCGTGTACGAGGGTGGAATTATTTGGATCGCGCTTCGTTGTCCCACGCGGAGAGACAGAGACCGAAGAGAGAATCAAGGACCTCGAGCTACCGATCAGCGACGGCGACCCTCTCGCCTCTCCTCTTCCTACCTACGGCCGGTTGCTCGATCTCGCGGGGCGCCCTCCGTCGTTCCCTCCTCGTCGCCCGCTTGCACGCGTGTTCCGCCCGCTTATCGAGCAACGCGAGCGAGATTGGCGCGAAAGAAGGTGGAACGAAGGGGGTCGCGTAGAGGTGGTAAAACGCGAGCGCGTGTCGCGTAAAGGGCTTTTTACGCCGCTCGAAATGTGGAACTCGTGTCGGCCACCCATTCGACGCATAAAGTCACTTTAACGCGTCATGTCGGAAATTGCAGCACGAGTTTACGAGCTTGTTAAAGGGTCTCTGGTACTTCCTAGAATACGCGCGACACCGACTCCGGGAGACAGCCCGGTTCCACCGCCTGGCTATTCGTGTCCGACATGCGAGACGATAAATTTTCCACCGCGCGGAAAAATTCGACGTCCCCTCTCCCTTGAGCTCTTGTCTTTCTCGCATGGCCCCCCGTCCCCTTGCAGTCCGCAAGCGTGATACCGGCACGCTTTATGCGAGACCTTTAATCCACCTTTATTAAGCGTGCTGTGCCTCTTCTATTTGTATGGCACTTGCTCCCAGTCGTAAACCACGTGCCCGCGAGAGCCTTAAACGCGTCTGATGTCTCGTGAAATCAATTAGGAGCAAATAAACCCCGATGCCCCGTAAACAAGTATTCCTACGGGTGCCCCGTTTGTTCCTATATTTAGCGGCGGCGTTATAAATATAGTTTTACTAGCTGGGCTTCTTGTTTTGCAGTGCAGAGTCGCTCCATTCACGTGGAAAGGTGGAAACACGTATTGCTCGCGATTTTCTTTTCAATGAACGGGAAAAGGGAGGGGCGAGTTTGTTGGCTGTGATTGTAGGTAGCGTTATGAGACTTGTATGTTAGAATGGCAATGTTCGGGGAGCATGCTCGATGAGAAACGTAATCTGGAATTTGTTAATTTAGCGAGTTCTGGTTGGCAAATATGTACTAAAGAATGCAATATATCAGAGCATCGTGTGAGTCGCCGACTTAATTAGCCAAACAGTAATATCTATAAACAGTCTGAAAATAATTGTATAAGTTATATTCTTTAATGAAAGTTAACGCGAAAGGCACGGGAATATTTTTTTTCCGAGATTTTTTCTCCAGAGACTAGCGTAAATTATTATAAAATATATGGTTATGATAACAAAACAAAAAATATAAAAAGTGAAAGTTTGTATTGGAACGTGTATTGCAATGTGCGTCCACGTGTACGGCTGCGAATGAAACAAAATTTGTGTACCCGAAAAATTAGACGATATCTGGGTGAAAAGAAATTAACAATTGACTAGATATCGTTTTCCCCTTTTACAAGTTAAGGCATCTATCGTTGCCCATTTTATTTAATTTTTGAGAGGTAATTTGTTTAACCCTTTACGTAAATTAAATAATGAGAGGAGTCGAGTGAGAAATATAAAACAGACTTACCTGATTCACTGATGCTGCAAGATGTTTCAAACTGTCCGCGTAATTTTTTAACACATTATCCGTCGTCATGCAGCTCAATCGAAATTCGTAAAACATATCCAATTTGTACACGCACCTCTGACAAATATTGTTTGGCAATGCATCCTCTTTCGTTATCTACGATGACAAACGTTTTGGAGTATTGTTGTAGGAATTGAAACGATCGTGGAACAAAAGTATTTTGGCAAATAAGAATTAGCCGTAAAAATGAAGGAAGAACTGTATTTCACCCGTTCTTAATTATCATTGCATTTACGACATTCGTAAGAGTACAACGAGACACACCCCGTAATGAAAATTTTATTAAGTCCGATACTTAATTGATAAATCTTTTCAAACATTGCACATTAAATATACCATTCTTAAATTGTACTTTAATATTTGTCAGTTGATAATATTGTCTATAAAATGACATGCATTGCTATCAAAGTAATGCGGAAACAATGTTTCATAACAATCGCACTAAGAAATATAGTTTATATTAAATCGACGTACTTATATACTTCAGATGACTTAATACTCGTGTACCTTTACGTGTGAAAATCAAATAATAATAATAATAATGAGAAAATGCTTATAAGATAATGTTTCACTGATGTATTCAAAATGGTCAATGAAAATTCCTTCCACTGAGTAAGAAAACATCTTCACCGTGTAGTTTAATTAACAGTCGAGTAAAACGCAAAGTTGAATTTTTAATTAATATTCTAATTACAGTTATTTCCGTGGTAATTAAAAACGTACTCCGAATGGCTGTTATTGTTACTTATCTTTCTGCTATAAATAACGAACTGATCTATATATTTCTAAGGACATATGTCGATTTATTGAACAAATGAACTGCAGCCACATTTAGGGGAAGAAAATTGTAAATACTATAGAATTTGAAAAGAGCAACGTGGAGAATGACTTACCACAGCAGGAATGCAGGAACGTATTTTAAATAGCAATTGCCTTTGCTCGCCCTCCTTGTCGAAGATTTGAAGCTGATGATTGCTCTTTAACGAACAAAGTCTGCACAATTCGGCGAAATTGAAGTCTTCGTTCATTGCCATCCTCTCGACGATTAAACACAAGCGCTGAACGATTGTTAGGTTATGCTGTTCGCAGAGTTTTCGTATCCACGAATTTCTCTAAATGTAACAGAGATAACTCTAACCGCGGCGGAAAACTATGGTAGGTTTACGTATTGACAAATGAAAATTGTTCAAATTACAGTAAACGTTAAGGAAACACAAGTTTTTAACAAAATTAAAGTAACACCGCCATTTCTCCCATTCTATTTTACTGTTGTCCAGCATGCAGGATGCCTCCACATTGTTCGACGCTAGACCATCTGGTGGGTGGAGAATGTACTAATAAGGGGTTGGGAACGACGGTAAAACAGTTGTGAGCATAAATGGGGGTGGCAAGGTACTTTATATAATGTGTTTGAAGGTAACTTGTTAATCGCGTAAGTTGATTAAACTTGTTGCTATTGCGTTATTTTATAAATGATAAGTACAAATACTTTGATGAGAGCAATAAAACATTATGTGATAACATGTTGCAAAATAGTTTTGAACACGATTAAAATTGTTCAACACAGAATTACGTTAATTATATTTTGAAATTGTTTGCGCAAATGAAAGTCTCTGTGAAACTTTATCATATAATTGTTTAAGCGAAAGTAGAGTTTAGTTTAATATGCATCATATGCTGTAAAGTATATGTCATTGCTAGTATTATTAGCTAATACTGAGAAACGAAAGTTTATTATTAAAAAAGAAATATTAAACCGATTACAATCGTTCGCGTTTTCGTGTATTATACCTGGCATGTCAAATAGTACAATTTATTATTAATTGCTAATTGTCATTAATACAATATTATATGTTTAGAAATTGTACGACTTTAAACAAATTCCTAATGTAAACTCTGTAGAATTAGTTGATAAATGCATTAATTTGTATTAAATTTTCTATCTTTATTGGTGGACAACAATTTAATGCATATCTAATACAATTTTATAACGTACATAATACGTTTAACATTATATATATTCCGTGCGTTTATTTTAAACATTTTACGTTTACTTGTCGTACTATGTTTTTAATTTGTTAATTCATTGAAAATCTACTACATTTTGTTATATACAGAAAATTATAAAAAACATTACTTGAGAAATGATTAGCACATGCATATTGATCGCAAGCAAAAAATATAAAGCGATATCAGATTTCAGATTTGAAAGAACGATATGTACTTACAAATAATTAATATTGCCCCCATACTCGTAACATAATTTCCCGAGACATAACAGTACGAATAAATTATTCATTAATGGCGTAATGATTTAACAACCGTTCCTAGTTTCAGATTGATAAGAGCACGTAATAGCACATATTTCTCCATTACGCTTTGCAAAACGAATCACTTTACTCCAGCAACAAATTTTATTCTCGTTATATATTTGAAAACAACTAATACGAAAGCTAAATCTTACTGCTACTAGTTCTTGTCCAATCTATCAATTATATAAGTGAACGTTTTAAAATAAAAACAATTTTGCACAATGTGTACATATCGCGCATGTGGAACTATTTTCATTCTACTCGGCTTATACATTCTTAGAACTGAAATTATTTTGAACGAAATCGTAAAAAGAATACGAACGGTAAGCTACAATCCCAACTTTTTATCTTATGCTTTTCGGCGTATTGTTGTTTGCAACATCTATCATGATAGTATCGAAGCACACAAAGATAAATTTAAAAAAGACAATAACAGTGAAAAATTGTACAGTTAGCTCTGTTACTATTGGAAGAGATCGTATCAAAATTAGTTTAATTGAAGTAATTTCAATACCGGCCACTCGAAGCAACATTCGATCACTCATAAATAAAAAAGAATTAACAAGACCAGTCGATTTCACATCTTTGTGAATGGCAAAATTTCGAAAAAATATTCCTATCGCTATACAGATATTGCTATTAATTAATGGAATTAGTACCTTTGGAAACCGTAATAGAATCTTTATTTAATTCGTGTTCGCAATTATGTGGACCTTTTTAAATGCTCAAAATCGATCCGTAGCCCGTTCTTAATATTTCAGCACTATGAAATTATACATGAATCAATTTTAGAAATTGCCCCTCATTGAAGGAACAGAAACGTACAAAGGGTGGTCGTCGCCTATACATTTAACTTTCTCGTGTTATGTGTTCAATGTTACGAATCCTGATGAAGTGATGCGAGGAGAGAAGCCAAATTTAACAGAATGTGGTCCCTATACTTACAAGTAATACGCTAAGAAACTTGTTGTTTTGTTCCTATTACTAGTAATATTATTACATTGTTGCAAATAAATTACTTTCATTGTGATCGAATATTACATCTTTTATTCCGCCATACTTAGGTAGCTAATAATTGAACGTGCTCGCTTCTTTAATTAAAATTAAAAATTACATAGGCATGCAGGTACATTGAAAGCTCCGAACGTTTAACAAAAATTTTAATAACCTTCGATAATTTTTTCTTGGCGTAGCGAATTGTATGAAAAACAAATCATAGACGTCGACGAAGAAACTGATGAAATTACGTTTACAGCGAGAGTAACGTATAATTTTAATAAAGACTTAAGTGTGAAAACAGTGAAGCATGACAAAATTACAATGTTAAATCCGGCATATATTGGTACTATAAGTATGGTAAGTAAAATTCAGGAAAGCGTTCAAATAAATAATTTATGAGTTAGTTATACGTTTTAATAATTGAATTCATTTAATAATCAGTTTCAACGTTAGAAAGTATCTAATTTCAGATTATTATGGATACTCTAAGGTACAGTGGCTGCTAAAAATTTCGCTGACATTAAAGGATTTTGAAAGTTCAATCTCATGGTGCAATTATAACTTGCGTGTTAAATTATAAAGTACCACCTGTTACGTTTATTTCAAAAAGTATGTTATTAATTTCTTTTTAAGAAATATATTAAAATTACTGTTTGGCCAGAGATTTTTGGCAGCCGCTGTGTATACGTATGTTCCTCTGTGAAATATTGTATATAATATTCCAATATTTGTCGCTTTGGGAAGAAACACTCTTGTGTACGATATTTATTTAATAATAATGCGAATAACTTACTTTTCCAATCGAATGCTTAGCGATTTAATAATAATAGTGAACAATACAAATTTGAAACGTTGATACCCAAAACTTGTAAACTCGCTTAATAATGAAGTTTTTGAGTTAGCATTGTTTCAATCATTTATTGTTCAGTCGATTTCACTATTCATGTTTCCAGGATATTTAAATCTCGATCAATTTAGTATTAATATCGATATCGGTTCAATGACGAAACAAATAATTTTAATCAGCTATGTCTTTGCAGTTATCTTCTTTACCTCCAGACTTTATGAAGAAGTACGGTGACAACATACCGAAATTGTTTCTGAACAAAAGTAGCATTTTCCTGCAAAATCGGCCAACAGACATACTTTTCAACGGAGTTAAGGTTGCCTGCAATCTGCGGAAATACCCTGAATTAAATTTAGTATGCAAAACACTGAAAGCTAATCGACCACCGGTCCTAAAAGAAACCGAGAGGGAAGATGTTTATCTTCTGAGTATGTTCCAGAGGGTAAGATTTATGTTCAAGCAAAAACGAAATGTTTAAAATGTTCGGGGATAAAAAAGAAATACGAATATAATATGCAATGATATAGGTAATCAGTTGAAAATAATGGATGCAGGTCACTGTACATCTAATGAATAGAAATTTGTCTGCTTCACAGGACAACGCTACGATTCGTGGACCATTTACTGTTAACAGAGGTTTGAAAGATATAACTAAGTTGGGTGATATAACAGCTTTTAAAGGTAGAAGAGTGCAAACGATATGGAACTCGGATAGTTGCAATACAGTTAAAGGAACGGACACCGTCACTTGGCCGCCATTAGTAGAACCTCTACCTTTCCTTTCCACGTTTATACCAGAGTTATGCAGGTGCATTAATTACTATTTTAATATCTCTAATTCTATCTGTGCAATGACAGTTGCCTCGTCAATATTAAAATACTATGAATATGTCCCGCATCTTAATGACCATTGATGAAAAACAAGTTCAAATACATTCTTAACAATTAGAGAGCATCTGAATATTTTTATTCACTAAGATAATAAATAGGCGTGCTAAAATAACTTGTTTCTTCGTCCCGATTAATTATCAAAAGATCGCACGATCATCAATACATTTTTAATGCTTCGTTCTTATGCTACCGTTCGAAATTCTGCCCGCATTTCTTCAGTTCATTTCATTCCCCTGTAACAATTATTTCCACGAGTCGTTTCAATCTCTGGCATTGAAATGTTTAGGTCCATAAACATAGATTACGAGGACGATATTTCAGTGCTTGGACTAACCGGATCACGATTTCTAATGAAGGAAAGAACGTGGTTTCTAAATGAAACTGAATGTTACTGCCTTTTAGTGAACAAGGAACCGCAATGCCTGCCGAAAGGTTTACTGGATGTGTCGGAATGTCAGGTAACGTTGTAACAAGATAAAAAAGAATGCATCCCGATTGTACATTTTCTACGTCGTAGAAAGTACCTATAATTTTATCGGAGCCGCACTTTTTACACGCTGACCCGCAACTTTTAACATACGCAAGCGGCTTGAATCCCGACGAAAAAGTTCATGGAACATACATAGTTATCGAACCATTAACTGGAACACCGCTTTCCGGCCAAAAAAAGGTACAGGTGAATGTGAAATTGACTAAACAGCCGGTGGAATTGCTTCAAAACGTCAGCGAGGGATACTTTCCTCTTTTGTGGTGCGCTGATGTAAGGCTTTTTGGAGAAATGATCACGTCACGTTCCGTTAATTCGTAGTTTCACTTTCGTCCGACAAATTTTATTCACATTGATCAACTCTTTCGTTACGGCGACGTTAGAAATGAAATTGCACTTGGCGTGCAAAACGGTATAGTTAATATTAATTTGGAGAATTGAAGAGCAATAGGCGTTGGCGAACGGAAATTTGTTCGATTAATTGAGGCACAATTTATATAAATAACTGTAATAATGGTAGGTGTTTACATACACAATAATTGCTGAATGTCTGAAACCGTGACCCGCATAGCGAAAGGGTTAATCGATATTCATTCATCATAATTTCATCGTCATAGAATTTTAAATAGAAAATTGAGAAAAATTGGAGTGTGTTCGTTTCGGTCGAGAAGTTTTAATTTGACGCCACTAAAAATGATTTCCTTCAATATATTTTATTCTTCATTCTTTCTTGTTGTCATATCAATATAAGCATTCGAACGATATGCCGCTATTTAATCGTTGCAATAAATTCTCATTAATTTATGAACACAATGTCCAATTAATATTGTTTACAAAAATCACGTATTAAAATCATTTTCTATTTTTCCTCTCAACGACGGCGACGGGAGTCGAATGATCGATTAATTGTTGACAGGGAAACGCGGCAGCGTTATCTGTGATCCCCTTAACATATCAAACAAATCGTTTGCTGAAACTTGTTTGCTTTATGCAGAAGCTTCCTCTTATTATTGGAATATACATGATCTTCGTATCTCTGCTACACCGGGACTTTACGAAACGTAAAATAAAACCAACAGCTTCATTTGCAGAGACGATATTAATATCATCGAACTCACAACCAAATAATATCACGCGGAGGCCTCCGTCACGAATTGTACAGGCATTCCAGTAGTCTGAACATGCGCGTGACGTTCAATTTCTAACGAGTACACGTACAAAACAAAAACGATGGGAGAAGAATGAAACTAAAAATGATAGGCGTTAGATTGTCTTATTAACGGCAGTACCGTTTCTATGCTGTCCACTCAAAAACATGAGAGCTATTAAATGATTGACAAAATTGGATCAATCAATAATGTGACAGTAATTTAATACGTTTTCAAGTGTCTTTAGGTACACCACATTCGTAGCACCAAAACACCGTATTTACATTGCATTGAGGGCCTTATGAAAAATATTCGTTTTTTCGAGTGGACACATTGTCACTGCGTCATAAAAAAAGAAGCACATATAGTCATTATAAAATCTACAATAACTTAACGATCGTAAGTGAATCGGCAGCTTAAAACTTAATACTTGCTTGAAAAGTGTACGAACTTCAATGCTTTATGCGATACCATTACAATTTACAATTGACTATGTCATATATATTGTATACTGTACGCGATATAACTTAATGTGGTAATAATCGTGTTCATCACGATTATTCATCAGGCCCGATCGACAATTAGAAGTTAGCATATTTATAACAATTTATACAAACAGGCAAATAAACTTCCCCTCCTCTTGTACAACAAAAAGATAAATAGCTTTGTTACATTTTTTCCTCGGAAGTCTACTCATATATAAAAAAAGAAAAGGAGCGATTACTGCTACACTAAAGTTCTCCGCGCTAGCCCACCTTAGCGTTACACTCTTAAAAAGACTATGAATTACCACCTCACCTGTGCAATGCCATGGAAAATATATATTCTCCGCTTCATGTATTTACAATGAATAAAGCTCGTCACTTTTTCGAAACAGCGTTCCTTCGATTTCGCTCACTCTCAACTAATTCTACGATGGCCGGGGTTATTTATAATATGTTTGCGAACTTACAAAAGTACTTAAGTAGAACGTAGAAATAAATACAAAAATGTACACGAATGCTCTTAGAAATAAATACTCTACATCACAACGTAGGTTGCGTCCAGGATAACAGCGCTGGTTTCGCGGATATCGCACGGGGCCCGATACGAATTCCAATCACGACGATTAAACAATTGTTTCACGCTAAACCTTGGTCATTTCATACGCGCGTATAAAAAGAACATGGTCCGTTATGTTAATTGTACAATTCAATAATATCTTTTACTGAGATCCAAGCGCCGAACACGAGGGCCAAGAGAGAGAATAGTATAAGTATACCATTCTTCCAAATTCTCCAATTGAAATTACCCAGGTGGCCGTCCCAGCACGACACGGTCTCCACCACGGCCGGAATCGTGATGCCGAGAATCGAGAAGAATATCGCGCCAACCAGGGAAATAAATGGCTCCAATTCCGGGACTAGCAAAGCCACGAAAACTGCACAAAGAACAAGCAAATATTTATTTAAAAGAAATATAGCCATTGTACTCGCGAATGCGCATAAATTGCAATTACGTTTGTGGAAAAGTCGTGTTAATTGCGATTTATGGTAACCATATATTGAGAACGAGAAATTGGCGGTAATTTTCCGCTTAAAATTTAAAGCGAAATGTTGGTGGAAAATGTGTACGAAAGCAAGCAAGGAAAGAAAATTATTTGAAATTATTCATACAGTTATTAATATGTTTTTGGGTAACACGTGGTCGATAGAAGTTACTATTTATATATTGAACCATAGTTGTTCGCGTTAGAGAGTCGAATCACGAACAACTTTAATCTAAACGGTGTAAATGTCAACCTGGAAGTAGCTGAATGGGTTAAATGAACGTGAGTCATTGAACGGTGGTCAGTAAGGACTGTTCGCGTCTATCGTAAGAGTGAGTCATCAGGTTACAGGAACAACGGACATTTCCTTGGTCAAGCCTGTCTTTATCTTTCTACTGTAACGTGTGCATGTTACTGTATTTGTTCCTTTACAGAGGCCAGATCTTGTTGCGAATTTTATCAAAATGAAACAATCGTTATTGATTTTCCACCGACGAAAGCATTTTTTGTATGAGAACAAAAACTAGTGCGCTCGAAATAATATTGCGATAAGAATTATGGGTAGTTGTTATTAATGATTTAGAATTTCATATTATGTATGTGAGGAAAGAAAACGGCAAGAGATTATAAATTATATTTTTTACTTTTAAGTTACTTAATTGTTACCGGTAATCAATGAAAAGATATTTATATAAAATAAGGGCCAAAGTCTTGGTTGAAAGGAAATTTTAATAGGTTTGGTTACGTACTTTTAACTGTGCCATGTATACGTGTTGATAATTTTATCAGATATACTAATTATGTGTGTTTGTTTCGCAATTATCACGGCATTCGCTACTTAAACCTGCAGTGTGCGTTTTTTAGTTGACCCGTGGCATTTAATGTACTATTAGTTGGACTTAAAATATATCGGAAAAGTCAATGCAAGTGTCTTACCTGTCACGAGAACCATGACTATCCTCAGTGCTGTTTGACATATACCCTGGTACTTGTGGCTACATTTTTCTTTCAGGGAGGTCCACATAATGTCCAAGGGAACGAAATACTGTAGGCCGTACGTGAACAAAACGGCTAGAGCGAGGCACAGTTTCACCACCTGTCCTAGGCTGTAAAATAACATATTTTCTCCGTATAAATTACTTTTACGCTTGGGCGTTATGCGAAAAAGGAATTTGCACGCGAGGAAAACGAAAACCTTCGGTAATCAAAAATTGTATCATTCGATGACAGAATAATTGAAAATTAAATATATTTTTTACCTGAAGAATTGAAGAAATTTAATTTAGTAGCAATTAAATTTAGAAAGAAAAAATCAATTTCAATACGTCTGTCTTGAATTGCTAAAATCGATGTAATTAATTGATTTGTAAAAATTCTTACACGTCTTGTATGGGCACGTTCAATGTAATGCTGCCTTTAACAGCTTCTCCGTACTTCATGTAGCCAAACACGCCTAATACAGTGTATAAAATGACTACTATGGTCATTGTTATATTAAGAACACTCGGGCATCCAAGGAAATGATGTGGTTTCTCCATACTATTCTCCACGGGCATTACCTACAAAAATTACCCTTTCTTTTAATTACATCGTTGCATACGATATTATCTTGCGCAAAATTAATGCAAAAGACTATTCCAGTGCAGACAATCAAATAGTAATTGCTTCAAATAATTCTACTCAATTAAATATTTTTTTCTGAGAGCACACACAGTATCAAATATTACCACGAAATGATAAACCGATCTCTACTTCGTACGAAATTCAATTGCTTGCCTTTATTGAAACATTAGCTGAATTTAAAAAAATGTATTTGAGAAACCTTGTCATAAATTTGACTAATTATCTCATCTTTAAAATACGTTATTTATCCATCAATATCTATAAATTCCTTTAAAATACATCATAGAATGCCAGTGTTCATCAATCAAAGTTCATCGAGTATCACGAAAAATGAATCGCAAGCGAAGTAATGTCTGATGACAAATCTGTCGACCAGATAATTGCAGGCTCTGTTATTGTCCGCGTGATGTACGTAATCGCTATGAACTTACAACGCCAATCCCTTCAATAGCGAACAGCACGGTAGCGAAAAACGTGGGTATGTGTTCCAGCGTCCCCACCATCTTGACATCCGGTGAGACTTGAATTCCATTGAAAATGTAATAAAGGGTTATCGCGAATCCGACCAGCATCGAAATGTTCGCGGCCATCGAGAACGGTACCATGTACTTCAAATTTCGCAGCTGCCCCAGCAGTAACACCGCCGGGATCAGTGTGAGTATGTACAAACGAATCGGTATGTCCGATGCGGTGTGGTAATCGACCACCTGAAATTAACAGAGGAGAGATTTCGTAAGGAGAGCAAGATATAATTTATATAAGGAACGTATAATAGTGCCGTAACGTAACAGATTGCGCAAATATTTTGATTACGATATAAGAAAGTGATTGCAACTGCGCCAAGATTTTGGAATCTTCGCGCCTCGTAATATTTTTTGCGTGAAAAGCAATTGCGCATAGATCACCAGCAAGGAAAGAATAACCGTGCAGGATTTTCAAGCCTGGCTGCACGTGCACCGTGTTCCGATTGAAAAGTCACGAGACACAAATTCAGCTGCCGATTAAGTAGATCAAATTGCAAATTAATTCGCCGAAGATTTTACTCGACGATTGCCGCCAGACCAGTTGGGAATCCATAGAAACGAAGTTGCAATTGCTCGCGAAGCAAACTGGAGGCCGGTTTCAGAACGAGTCTTGCGGCTACGCGTTGGCACAGATTTTCAATTGTGATCAAGGAAAACAGGAGAAAGATGCACGAGCGACGATGAAGACAAACGGATCATAGGTTAAACTGGTTTTGCAAACCGCACAATTAGACATACGTCATTTCCAGTATCTGTCCGCTTGAGAATATTGAACCTAATGCGATGCTAATTAAATGTCCCCGGTGTGTTTCTTTTTTTTCTATTGCAGGAATAAAATTCTCCACGGATATTGCTGCATTATGTTAATGCATGCACGTACTTTGAGTGATCATTCAATTGATATTAATCACGTGATAAATATCGATAAACTAGCGAACAATATCGTCAGCTGATTAGGCACACAATTGTCGTGGACAAAAATTTCAATATTACAGAACGGT
Source organism: Nomada fucata (assembly GCA_948146005.1). Lineage (NCBI taxonomy): Eukaryota > Metazoa > Arthropoda > Insecta > Hymenoptera > Apidae > Nomada > Nomada fucata. Next base: position 9,337,209 of record OX411282.1, read on the forward strand.
AATGGATAACTGTAAAAATATATCGCATACGCTTGAGTCTCCGTTGCGAATTATAATCAACGGAAATTATTTAAAAATTGAGCCAGATGAAGCTATTAATCAACGGTTACACGATTGTTCTTCGAATATCGCATTGCTCATACACTGAGCAAATCTATTCAACTTCACAAACAGTTAATGTAACATCTTGCTAATCAAGCTGATAATGCACAATTAATAAACTGACGTAAACGTTTTAAGTGGTCACTGTTAACAGCAAATGTCAATCTGACAGGATATTGGATCTTGTCGAAAACCGACGAGCACTTCCAGTTCAAGTTTCGTGCCATAAATCATCAGACTCTTTAACAATAGAATGACGAGAAAACCTAACGAAAGCATTCATCTTATTACCAATGATCACTCGCAATTCAAGTGGTACAAAAAAGAAAGTGGCCATGCCAGTTACGACACCTTATCAAATTCACGGAAGGGTGCGAAACTGCCAAGGCAGATACACATTTCAATCGTCGATCACAGGATTTAACGCGGCTAATTGAATCAACGTTCTTGACCAAGCATTCCGAGACGCTGTATCCATTCCCTTGCTGAACTCGACTCGATCGTTTTAAACCGTTCCCGTCATTTTAACGGCCGACGTCGATGATTTTCAACGCGATGATTGATAACGCGGCATCGAATTGTTCGCAAGATAATGCGACAAATACATTTCGTGCGCCAAGTAACAAAGTAAAATCTGTTTGGAAGGACGCCGTCCGCGTCGTCGCTCAAGTGTCTCGTGAGACAGCCTACATATGAACAAATGCATCAGCTATGGTAATTGGTTGGGAAACAGTGCGCCACCGCTGTTCTACCGGGTACACCGTATTCGCGGCCTCGCGAAAGACAATCACGCCTCCGCGATGCACGACAAAGGTATCGACGCAGGGCATCCCGTCCAAAGCGATGCCGTGCAACAGCTTCGGCGCCCGGCGATTTTTTCCGCACGCGAAGGGGGAAGTTTCATTGAAGGATCAACGATCTACCTCGAGGAAGTTTCTTTGTTTCGGGAGTGAACGTGCAAAAGGCTTACCTGTTTTATCGAGGTCGCGATGAAGACCACGTAGACACAGTTGCCGCCCACGTAGGTCGCGCACAATGCGGCGTTCACGAATATTCGACTGGCGTTCGCGAAAGGCCTCAATGATTTCGGTCCGCAAAGGAACGCTGCCTCCGTGGTCTCGGCGTACGTCATCTGTGGGGTTTTTGTACGCTTGCACAGCACGTGGGACGATCGTACCAGTATGTGAACGCAATGCGCGCATATTATTCCGATTATTATTGTGCCGATCCCGCCGAGGACGATACCGCCGTTCTTGACCGCGTTCGGCATGGCGAGAATCCCCGTGCCGAGGGATGATTTCACCAGATGAGCCAGGGCGCCTATGTCGCTGTAACAGGAATCGTTTGCGCGTTTTGTACGGTAAAGTTCTATTGGAGTTCATTTCGCGGCTCGTCTGGTGCGGCAAATTTGCACCGCTTGTTTTTCTGTACCACCAGTGAGTTACCTTTGAAGTAGAAATTGTGAAAGCAGGCTCAACAATTTTTAATTGGTCGCGATGTCATAATTCCGTGTTGATTTTCTCTTCTACGTTTTCTTATTTTGTTGATTAGGGGGGACAGGGAAGATATTTGTTTTATAATATACGGACAAGGTAATTGATTTAATGGAATTGGCAAGATTACACGTTACACGTGCTTAGAAAAGATGGATGAATTTTGGTTACATGTTTGAAATTAATGCGGCCACGTAGTGAAAAGATAATGCAAGAGAGAGGTAATGAAGTTTTGTAGAATCTCCAGATTTGAAAGTAATTAAATTTGCAAATAAATATATTGTCAATGTAAAGGCAAAGTTACTTACGAATTTGCATTTTTCTTGTCACGATGTTCGAAGGGATTGTACAGTTCATCCTTCTCGTTGTAGTTCCCAATTACGACAGTGGCTATTTTTGTACTGATGACACAAGAAGGAATCGTCAGTATATTAAATGCCGAAGTCCTGTACGCGTTCGACTATATATGCATATATATATATGTGTATATAGATACTACTGTATTAATCCTTATACGAAGTTCATAATTGTATCAGTATTAAGTATAATCTTGGAAATTGTCAAAAAGATTCATAAAACGAACTTCAAGTTAAAAGAAATACAGATTATTTAACAATTTTAATTTAACTTTTATTTAATCCTATGCAATATTCGGTAACACAATTCTAATTTATTTCTTTCCCTCGTATATGTATGATGGTTCGAATGGGACATTAATAAATAATCAAAGAATATATCTACTTATTTTAAATTTGTGCCAAAATCAGCTAATTTTTCGTATAAGGGTTAAATTAGTTGTAACGACGAAACAATGAATTGCAATATAATTCAATGCGCAAACTCGGATGGAAATATCCAGTTTACAGGATTCCGTTATTAATATAAACTCGCACCATTAAAGAACAGAGATGTTACGATATTTCACGTGCAGCTTACAGTTCACGTTTGTTATCAAATACCTGTGATACATCTAATAGTTCGTTGATATTAAAGTTCAATAGATAGCAGACTTGATTAAAGGTAAATCGGTGGATTTGATCAAATTTTTGACGTTTCAATTTTCGTCAAGTAGTTTATCAGAACCCCTTAATGATGTCTGATAAAACAACGAAAGCGTTGACAAAACGATCGCAAACTGAAGATAACAATTCGATTAGACGAAAATTTGTACGTCACAGGAATATATTACAACACTTACGATACTGTTATTATCAATGAATATTACGATCTCACACGCGTTCGAATAAACTTGCTTTTGCGACATATACATTTCATACAATATTGTATATTTCAATTCACGACAAACATACCTTTAAAATAATGTACTTATTATTTAAAGATAATTAATCGAACATACCTGCTACTGAACTCCTGCATCGGATTGCCTGTGGCTTGTTGTTCCTTCGTTCCTTTCCCCATGGTGAATCTAAAACAATACAGCCATATGCAACTTTTAATCAACATATATGTATATATAAATGCAGTTACACATACGTATAGTTTAGCACGAATAACAACATGTCTCCACCTAATTTATATCTTAAAGATGACTGCATTTTTGTTAACTAGGATACTTTTTATCCTTACGTTACAATTTCTATTAAAATGAACAACTAAATTTCGCCTCAAAAGAGTATTCAATTTTTGTCATTTCTTACGATCTATGTGGAATTTATATCACTTATTTCAAATTAAGCAATAATACGAGCCGAAGGAAGCCAATCAAAAGTATATATAATTCGACATATAAAATCGCCACAAAAGATATCATTAATTACAACATAATATATGATTTCCTATATTTGTTCGACGAAGCAAAAGGTCTAATTAAAAATTATCTACAGGTCGTGCAATCCGTCATAATCGTATTATAAATATAATTAATCCCCGCAAATATTAACATAATGTATCTGTTTCGCGATACACAGAATCGGTTCGATTATTCTGCGATAATTCGGCAAGATCTCATCCAATAACCGAGCCATTTTATCGGAGATAAACCATGGCCACACACGGCGGAATTCGATTTCTTATCGATCATTTACTGTACCTGCGACCACGAGACCATCGAGTACTCAAGAATCGCTTCGCGCGAACATTACATCCTAATCAATATATGAGATCCGCGCTAAACGAGCAATCTTAATGACGAACAAAATCAACGACGAAATCTTTTCGCAAAACGATACAATCTCGATAGTGGCGATGTTTGGAAACAAAACTATTTCTAGCGGGGTACATACTGAACGTTACGAACGCTCAGTCATTGTCACCGTGAAACAATGTAACTATCAGCGATCTTGCTTTTATCTGCAAAAATTTTCCATTCCATCGCGAAACGTCGCTCCCTGGCTTATCGTACAGATTATTGTTGCTCACTTCAGAACCATCTACGCATACCTTTATGATCGACGACCCGCAAGGCTGTTACGGCGTCGATTACAGTGCGACAAGAAAGTTATGTAGAAATAACGAAAGAGCGAGGCGGAATGGAATAAAGTTTAATCGAACGTGGAACGCAGAAGAACACCAATTACATCACTACCGGCAAAAAGAAATTGTTATAGTTTCGTAGACGTTACGATATCTGGTTGTTGCAACAGGCCCGCGGCCATTTAGAAGACAGAAATATGCCATTTGTATCATTAGTTTATTAGCAACGATAATTAAGCAGGCTGACGGCAAGTAAACCGTGAATGGTATTGTTCGATCTAATTGTCTGCAATTACGACGCAACTGCGATTCAACTTGCGGACGGTTTATTGTGTTACGAACAAGAGCACACGTTTCCCAGGTGCGTTCCTAACGCGGAGGCTGCGACTAATTTACAAACAGGTATCGTTAAGCAAAAAATGCAAACGGATCATGAATATATCGCGCGGAAGCCGACGTAAACTGAATTGCTAGATTTCATCCGAGCAAACGGATGAGGCGAATAGCATCTTAGAATTAGTGTCATCCGTTATTACGACAGTTCGTCGCGATTGTCTGCTGAAATTATTTTCGTGCGCCTGTACGAATGCCGCAACGTGAATGTGATCGTCGACTATTGAACAGCACGAAGAAACCGGGGTACAGTTTTAATCATCGATGGACATTGAACGATCTGCAAGATTCAAAGTTTCGCAACCTCCGTGACTAGTATCTTTGCCTGTCTGCATATATTTTTACAATCACGATAATTCTATTTGTAGGATCTGTAGGTAAAATCAAAGGGCCTTGATGGACGATATACGATATTACACGTGGAGTAATCCATTTGCACAACGATTAAAGAATTCAGATGTAATCAATCTTATCGTTGAGAACCAAGTCGCAATTAATTTAACAACAATCTGCACTTGAACGAAAATTACACAGAAAATTATGTAGCATTATGTAGCAGACAGTGAATAATCAATATAAGGCAAAAGATTTATGCAAGTCCTCGCGTGGAAATATAGAAGAGGAAGTAAAACAATTGATAATATTTCACAAATCAAACAAGGGTAAAATACGATTCTCTTTCTTTCAACAGTGACACTGTGCAGATATTTTTATCCCCCCACCCCCACTTCCTGTAATAATGCAGAAGGCATAAAATAAATATTATGGTTTCATTAAAATCTGTTTTTCATTAATCATAATTAATAACAACTTTCGATAAGATTGATTCAATATCAAGCATAGTAAACTTTACACCTCTGAAATTTAGTACACTATATTTCTACCATGTACCAATAAATACAAAGAGCCGAAATTACAGCTGTAATCAGTGAAAATGTGATTCAAGAAATCTTAATCTACAAGAAACAATAGCAATACCAATTGTACGATTTTATTATTAGCAAGAAAACCATTACATTATCCCTTAAGCTAAATGACTAGAAACATTACAACAACTATAGGTACCTACCACTCGCATAATTAAGAAAACTATCAGCTCGATGTACCCGCCATTGCCACTGTCTTTGCCCTTTCCATTTACCTTTCCTCAAGTACCACGGTTCGATTCGTTAAATTTATCCTGTCCGGCTAATGGCAATTCTCGTTGGGCAATCGATCGCCCCGAGAAACAACCGAACGTATAAAACATACATCCAACAACGAAACGTTGCAGCTGAGATATATCCTTGAACGGTTCTATGGTGTACGATTCACGTGGGACTTTCTAATGTAAGAATAGAGAAAAGACTCACGATGTGGCTGATAAATATTCCCGTTTAAGCAAGGGACAGGTAAGAGTCACGAGCGACCACTGACAATGAGCGAGTTGAGCAGAAATTATACTGAGCCCCAGGTGTGTCCGTGTCGACGAATGGTTAATCTAAAGGGATCTGGAATCCTAGAGTGGAAACGCCGATATTTCGGAATAACACTTGCACGAATAGTCGTGGCTGCATTGTGCAAATTCACGCAAGCGTGATTTACGAAAGGTCGCGGAAGAATTGAATCCATTTTACTTTTTAACCGTACCGTGTTGCGTAATGATCGATCCACGCGCCTAGCCTACTCGTTTCACCAAACTACAATTATTAAACGGATTGTCTCATGTTCGTATTGTTGATGCACCGCTGTGTGGTGTTAATTTGGGAATAAGCAGTTTTCGACTAATGTATTTATAGCTTCGTATATTTATAGTATAATGAAAGGGATAACGACGTTGTTAAATGGAGATGGGTACACTGAAAATTACAATTCTCCAGTTAATATTTAATTTTATTGTCCCGCACGAAGTAGCTCATTCCCGTAAATAATATTTGCCGATTGAATATCGCGATATTATTGATTTACTGTAGTTTAAGTTACGCCCAATAGATATTGAATGCTAAGATGTCAAAATAGAATGTGAAACAAGTTGATACAATATTTAACAACGAGAAATCTGGAACTTCATTCCCTTGTTCGTTTTATCAACATCGACTAAGAGGAAATAAATAAAAATATTATTATCAAATCTTCGCGTAACGAGACCAAATTAAATAAGGCAGCTTAAATTACTATTACTTATGTCATTCACTTTGGAACTAGCGATTGTTCATCATTTCAATATAGTATTCCCTTCGTGCCGGTGTTAATGTTACAAATTAATAAGCAGCAGGGTATCAATGGAAAACGCTGGGACAAGCGCGTTCACGTAACTAACATTTCACTCGGCGCAAAAGTTTCTTGCACGGCATTCTAATGGGATACCAATTACGGTACAATGCAGTATGGTTTCATCGAAAAATTCCTTGCATTTTCCTCCGTTCCAGCGTTTACATCGTGACCGCCGATGCTGCAGCGGCTAAACACGGTATTTCATCGTGCAGCAAGTGATCTCGATCTTTCAATTTGCACGGGACGAACGCGAACGACAGAATTTCAAACGAAGCTTCTCGCAGAATGTAATTTCATTTAACGGTTCGCTAAGTCGTAACCGAAGAATACAAAATTTCCCCGTGCAACTATCAGGTACTTCTTATCGAACGTTGTTGCACGCAATCGCTCGAGTCGCAAATTAACCGCGTGCCCACCTGTTAACAATATTTTACGATTAATTTGCATTTCAACATTCGACTGTCGCGTCGCGTCGTTCGCAACAATGCGACGATAGTTGACTTCCGGTAGACGCAGCCGTCGCACGGCTTACTCGATACATATTAATTTGTAGACGATCTTTGGAAGGATTTCGAGTCTTCGCCAGTTTTCCATGCGCTTCAAATGACATCTCTATATTTGGATGTTAGATAAAGAAACGGCGGAACATTCATTGGTCGAGACGACGAACGTTATTAACTAATTATTCGGCGACTATAGATTTAGCAGTTAGAAATGTTTCATATTAAATAGATGTAATTAGGCGGAGTTGAATTAAGTCGATTTATGTTCACAGTTGACGGTTTTAACAGTAATTTCTGTATTGGTATTGCCATTATTTTGCTCCTTCGCCTTATTTATTACAGCAAACAATTATGAAAAGCGCCATTCGGATTTAATGTTATCAAACGAATCCTGCAATGTACAACGCGTGCAAATGTTTAAACATCAAACTTGATGAATTGCTTATCTTGCCGCGTGTATTAAACGCGAATGATAATTCACGGTAGAAATGTAAGCACGGTGTTTATTGTATCTGATATTAAAATGTAAGTAAAACAAAGCGAAAGACCTTTTCCATGGTGGAGTACTTACCTATTGGGCGTTTTATATTTTTGAATAATTACATGATATCACTCATTGTTAACTTGTTTGTCAACTTCTATCACAAATTTCAATTTTCCCTTATCTTATCGTAATTGCGGAATGCATTCTTTTCGTTTTCCTAGAGAATACAAATGGTAGGTGTACAAAAAAATAGAAATAGCTGAACACAGGTTCATCGTCTTTAATTTCATATCTTCTCAAACAATCCGTTACTGGGAAAACATCCCGCTATCATAAACAGACGAGACTTTATTTTGCTGCACGACGATACTTGGCCATATAATTTTGGAGTGATATTAAAACTGTTGTACAGATCGAAATTCGAAATTGTACCCCGTCGACATTACGTATCTGATTCATCCTCCACTGACTACCATTCCTTCCGTCATCTGGATAATCTTTTCGAGAAAAAAGCATTTCTGTATTAAGAAGAAAAAAGAAACCTCTGATATCAAACAATCGGAATGGCCAATATTTTAGGAAAAAAAAATGAAGACTATTATGAGTTGTTGACGAAGATGCGTCGATGCCAACGGCACATATTTTAATTAGCAAACTGATGTCGTTTTAAAATAGAACTGTATTTATTAATATTATTGGAAGTAAATACATATTTAATTTGTTACGACACGATGTAAGAAAAATTATTTTAAAAACTACAATGTTTATAAAAGTTTTAATACATGTCGATTGTTAATGCCTTTAATGTGTAACAATAAATTGACGTCATGCTCCATTTGTTTCTCGACAGCTACAACAAACTCAGCTTAAACAGCGTAATATATGTTTCTAGTAATTTACCAACATGTTCTACAAAGTTAGTGTGCTCTTTGATGACACTACATCATTGTCGATCTCCTAAAGGGCCATTGTGAATACTGTATTTGTCGGATGCCGGAAGTGGACGATTTTCCACGGCGCAGAATCGTTACAAAAACTCTTCGTGAACGAATGATTTGCAATAGTTTAAGAAAATCTTCCCGGCGATGGTTGAATTACAAGGACCTTGTTAGCGCCAAGGTTCTCGCTGCTGCGATAAGCAACCGCAAATACTTGTGAGCAGTTTTCCGCATTGCGTTCGCAGTTGTGGAAAACGATTAAACGGAAAATAAACGTATAGCGATAAAGCCAGCAAGTACGTTGAAAGGAAACACGAAATGAAGAAAGTAAAAAATTCCGATGGACGGAATAAATATGAGTGAGCGATGAACATTGGTGTACTTCAAGCGAGATTTAATTCGAACGGCGAACTTCAGTTGCAAAATAGCTGCAGACGTTCGATTAATCTATCATTTCAAATGGTGATTAGCGACGGGCATTCTTAAAAAAAAAACTCAGATCTTTATCCGTCTCTGCGAATAAATACACGTTTAAAAATATTCAGTCTAACAGTCATTTGTGAGTGGCTGTTTTAAAATTCATATTTCAAGGTTGGTTATTTCAGCGTAGGTCAGAATTTGTCCGATTGCTTAGAACCGCGTCGATACTTCGTATACTGATTATTAAGAATTCAGAATGCCTATAATGTATTAATAATTTTGTTAGAGAAACGTCTTTAAATAATTTAAGTGAGTCTGTAACGTTTTATCCTGGGAATTACCTAGATCTAAATCGCGGATGTTTACTATAAAATTCGACATGCATCCATGGATTTCTAACATTGTTGAAAAATTATGCTTGACCGTTTGTTTATTTGTTTCGCAAGGTATGACATCAATAAATTCCGCCGCAGGGCCACAATCGATAATGCCTTGAAACTGAACCAAATTGGTTGCCGTTTATTCTACCATTCGGTGCTGCACTTTGGAAGGTTTATATAACACGGAAAAAAGTTGCTCCAAAACACGAACATCGGATGCACAGTTAATTGTTCGCCTTCAAACACACGTGTTCAAACAGTTCCTCCTTCGAAACTTCCATTTTACGATCTCGACAAAAATTGCAGAAGGTTTAACCAACTAATTCTTCAATTCTCTCCGCAATTAATCACCTCTTCTACCTGTTGCGTATATCCAACCCGTTCTGGATATATAAAAATCATCAAAGAGATTGTAGATATACTCTCAGCGATTCGCCAAAAATATATACACTCGTATACGTGGACGTTCCTCTACGATCGATGCTACTATCAAATGCAACGAGCGGTCGATCGCGAGTCTTCTCGAAATCGCGCGAGGCAATAAACCAGCCGCGGCGCGCGCCTCGTTCCCGAATTCAGGAACGACGATACCGTCGATGCCGCGATCGCGCTTAACACGCCGTTTCCCGAATGTAACGCGAAACGAATCTCGATCTCGTTGCTCGTCGAAAGTCCATTTCGTTGCGCAACGCCTACCGTCAACCGTCTGCGACTTTATAATTGCCGCTCGGAGTGATCCTCGCGGGTGTGCGTGTTTTCTGAATAAATTTTGCATAAATATATACTCACGCGTGTACACTCCGCCGTTAATTCCAGGCTCGGGCGAAAACACGCCGACGACTTCCACGGAATTCCCCTCGGCAAAGATGATAAACGGAGCGGTTCAAACTCACGGCGACTTGCAACTCACATTCTCGCGCGATCCCCCGGAGATCCTTCCTCCAACGCGGCTCACTTCCCGATCCCCCTTAGTGTTTCAATTATTCCACGCAACTCCGGCGTATCCTATTTATCTTTCTGCCCAAGAGCAACGGTGCCGCGCGATGCAACGTTTTATTGGCCGATCTCGGTGCAGTCTCGACTACTGTCGCGCCTATAATTTATTATCAAGCAGACAACGGTTGATGCATCGCGCGCACAGTCGATTTCGCAGCCAGACGATCGTCCCCTCTGCGCGTGCAAATCCACCGAAAATGCCGTGGATTTCTCTTATCAGCGTCGACGATCGGTGCACAGTAGCCTGGGCACGGCGTGACTCTCGCGAGATCCGTTCCACGTCGACCGTTGAAAGAGGAGCATCGGCCGCACGCGAAACCACAAAGGATCCCCGTTTCGCGGTGCGGAGCGGTTTCGCCGATACACCGAAGGACCAGTGGAAATAACCCGGACGGTTACGGACGCGATCGTGTCAAACGAATACGAGTTTCTCGAGCGTCCACGGTAACGTTCCTGCCCGCCGTGTCCTCGCGTACTTACTTTGTCACGATCGGCGGTCGGTCCTTTCCGTCGCCCCTCACGATTCACCTCGAACACTCGGTTTCTTTAAACGTCTGACTGCCGGTCCGACAACTGCTCCCGAAATTCGTCCAGGAGCCCCTTCGACTATTCGAATCACAATCGACGAAACGTTCCTCGGTTGTCCACACGGAAGTCTCTGCCCTGTCTCCCCCTTTTCTCGCCCCCTCAGAGGATAACGGCTTGCCCACGGTGACTCGTCCCGCGACGTATCCAGGCGATGGGAGCGAAGGTCTCGTTCATTCGAGGGAGCGTAACAACGTGCACGATGGTTAGCGCGTCGCAAGGAAATCACCGAGCGTCGTACGGTGACAGGGCGTCGCGTCGCAAACGTCTGGTCAAGTTTTTTCGGTGTTACGCAGGTATATATACGTGTCGGCGTGTACGGGCTCGCAATCAGGCTCGCGGCGTTCCACTAGAATCGACGTCGCGACGCGTGGGAGGGGAGATAGAGGCCGTACTCCTAATAAGCTCTATCGGACGTGCTCACGGAGAGGACGCGATCGATCGGTCGTTCGTGTCTGTCCTTAGCATCGCGACGATCGCGAGTACACAGGGCCACTGGGGCCCGCGATCGTCGGTGCTCCACGGGACCGATCTTGCACCGTCTGCATTTCGCTGCTCCCTTTCACCTTCGTTCTGTCTCCGTCCGTCTGATCGTGTCGCCTCCTTTCCCGCCCGACGCTCGGCCGCCTTCCCTTCCACGATTTTTGCCCACCTCCAGACCCGGTGATCCCCTGAACTCTTTTCCCTGGCGACGTTCTTTTCCCACCTGCTTCCATACCGCCGACCCCCTTCGCGGGTTTCGTGCGTTGCGTAAGTGGTGCAGGCGGATGAATCACGACATCGCGCCGCGCTGATACAGTTTCGACGCTCCTTGCGGGAACGACGAGACATTTCGACTTCGCAGTGACGACGGTTAGGGTACGAGGGGGGGAATTTGTATGTGGAACGGTCCATGCGAGCGGGTGACGAGGTTGTCGGTTGCTTTGGGGCCCGCGGGGAGGGGTCGTTTATCGCGGAGGAGGAGGAGGTGCCGGGTTGTTTGGCAATAAATTGCGGTGCGGAGGTGTGCTGTCTATTTGTCACCCATCGGGATTCTTTTTGATCGGCGAATTTTTTGGGAAGTGTCGAGCGAATTTCCTGCTATTTTTCGTTGCGAACGGTCGTGGACACTTCCCTTCGAAGTTTCGTACCCTCGTCGCGACGAGGTTGTTGCCTTTTTCGGGGGAGTCGTTCATCGCGAAGGAGGTGGTGTAGTCTCGATGGTATAAATTGCGGGTTGGAAGTGTCGCGTTTATCGCTTATCGGGACACTCTGAATTGCGAGTTTGTCGTTAGTGATTTGGAGGATCACGGAGTGCTGTGCGTGGATTATTTTTTAACAATTTTTTTGTTGCAAATCTTTATCGAATGATTAGTATTTCGGGCAGGATCTGTTGGGTTGCACCCTCAATTTGCTTCCTTTCTGTTGCTTCTGAACTGTCGGATCAACTATTCCTATAATAAATCGATGGCAAATAAAATAAAAAAGAAACAATAGCGCGTCGTCGACTCTTCAATTTGGTGTATGGTATAATATACATAAATTCCAACTTTGAAGTGCACGAGGCTTTAAAAATTACGTTACTGAAGAGCCCAGTTCTTTCTGGACAATCAAATAGTTGAGCCCTGCATGACGAAGATTGGGATATGTTTGTAGAACCAGTGACAGTGGTACAACAGACAGCGCTATTGTTTGCCTCGGCGATAGAAACGAGATTGTATTTTTGTTTGGATGAAATATAATGCGAATCGAGTTGGGATATCAAGGTGCTGTCAAGGAAGGAAGACTTATCTAACAAATGGGCGAAACTAAAGTTTGACAGCAAGGCAAACGTTGTATTTTTCGCAGGTCTTTACATGGGTATAAAATCATATTTTTCTCCGGGACGCTGACCATTAAAAAAAAGGATGCTCGATAAATCTAGTAAAGAAATAAAACTACTCGTATACGCTGTCACGGATTAGATTTCGAATCGTGGCCAGCATGCCCAAGAATATCGTTCAGCCCTACCGCTAATACAGGTAGGGTCAGGTATGCTACATATCAAATGCGTTCGCAGTTTGACGTCAGGCGAGGACCGAGAAAAACGCTTATGAAATCGTTCTACCTGAATCCGTTCAGTTGAATTCTTGTCAAATTCAGGGGCCATCGTTCTAGTAGCGGACCCCTGTGCGTTTGTAGTAGTGCGAATCGATATTCTTCCGGCCCAATCGTTGGCTGCCGCGGTCCGTCATTCGAGAGTCAACAAGGTTTCGATGTACGTTTCAAACACAATCATTTCAAACGATTGCCAAGAAATACTGATTGCTGTTTTCGTAAGAAATAAAACGAAGAAAAAGTGGTGGATTCGCTGCGCACGTGGGTTTCTACGTTCTTTTGTAAAAGCGTACCACGTGAATTCAGATGGAAGGTTGCGTTTGGTTTCTTATTCCGATTCGAAAAAGTAGACCGTGATACTTCGTATAATTGTTTGGGCCAGTAGTTTTTCCACGCGGTGAATAATGAACGCACAGATTGTGTTTTATTTGGCGTCGAGGAGAAAGGATAGAGAGGCTCTGCTCGATACATCCGTTTTGCCACGGTGCTCGATAAAACGATATTTATGGATGGAATTGAATTGATAAATTATCTTTCAACGCGACAACTCGTCGCTGATAGAAATTTTGATACAAAAACATTCCTAGGTGTCTACAGTTCTTCGCCCGAGTATTTGAATTCCGCGCGACTGAATAAACCATGCAGTTCACGCGTCAGAATTCCAGCAACCGTGTGTATCATTGTTTATGGTTTTTCTTGCAGACAATGGCCAATTTGCGGAGGAACTTGTGTTGCCACGATTTAAAGATCTTTCGTTCACGGTGACGCAAGTAACGTTGCGTGTGTGGCAAATGCGGGTATAAAACCACATCTGTGTGCAATAGATGTGCAGTGCAATGCAGTTTCACATATTTAGCGGATATGCAACTTTTATGTCGTTGTTAATATGACATTTACGGTACGATAATATTTCAAGCTAGATTTCATTACGAATTTCCGTCTTTCCTAACCGTTCGTTACGCTTTCCGTGCTTCCAACTTTCTTCTCTCCTATGTATAGGTATCGAACTTACAATGAACAGTTGACCACGAAAGCAAGGAGAGAGGTTTGCAGATAAATTTTAACGCAAAATACATCCGCGTGGTGTTTGAAGATTATATAGATCTGTTGACATGTACAACTGTTTTCCTGTTCATTACTTCATTGGAATTATCAGCATCCTTCCTCTTTCGCGACACCGTACGCTCTATTGATGGCAATCACGCTTTCAACTGATCCAAAGATCTAGCAAAAGATGAAAAATCGGAATATCATTTCCACGAAACCCATGTTACTTTGAACTATCACATATATATTTATTATATTTATTAATCGGAATTAAATCGGACAAAAATTTCTTCTCGTACGAAATCTTTTTTACTTTGCCGTATTATTATTACTTTTTATCTGGCAATCGAAATTTCTCAGTTTTATAAATTCACATCAACAATATCTATCCCTATTAATCTACTATTAATATATTACTAATGTTATTATAGATTGATAAAATTAAATTAAATATTTTATTAACAATAGTCTTTAAGCTATTGCTTCCACGATTTGAAAAAAATAATGATATAGCGCAAGAATGAAACATAGCTGACCATTTACAGAGAGCCAATATTCCAAGGAATATAACTTCAAAGTAATTTCCATTTGCCCATTGATTTACCTAATTCAGATGAACATTGAGTGGAGTCGACGCGCAACTAATTGCAAATCACGGTTCCGGTCGCGCATTATGTTTTACAATTCACGCGAAGAAATATATTAAGCAGCGGGGGCATGTGTGGCAAAAATATTAGGAACTTTTTACGGTAGCAATGGCGCGTGAAATTATGCGAATTGATTCAAAACTGCGGACACACATGGCTTTGTCGCGAGGAAATGTTATTAATGTAATACAATACGTTCTGTTCTGATGCAACCGCGTTCTAAATTTATCTACACGAAGAAAGGAAAAGTACCATTCGTATTTCGAAGTTCGATATCTTCTCTTTTCAATAGCACTGACATTTCGAAATTATTCAGTACCGAGTTTTATAATGAGGTCTAATCCGATGATAAGTTCCTATCGTTGCTTCATGTACTCGTGGTTTATCTGTGAGTACCCGACATTCAGTAGGAACCGAATCTACTTTTCAATCAACCTTTCTCGGAAGATAGTATGTATGTATTTCAATGAAGTTGAAGTTCGAAGTTTTCGTACAGTGGCTTTAAAGTAACTAAAGTATTGTGTAACTACAATATTTCCTCTGCAGAGATCTGAATTATCATTACTATTAGCCCAACAGTGGCATCATATTGCTGTAACAATTTTTGCAGCTGCGATATTATATCGTATATAGTGCAATTAATTGAAATGAAGTAATACAGTAATTAATATTTCGAGTTAATGATAGATATGTTAAACAAGAATTACAATTATCATAAACCCGATGAACTGCAATATAAAACGTTAATTATGATTCTAGTGGAATATATTATTTTTATATTAATTTTCATATAGTGAAAGAAATATTTGTATTGTGCTTCGTTAAATATTGCATAAAGTGCTAATCTAGAAATTACTATGTAAAATTACTGCGTAAAACTTGACCTTTGTTAAAAATGTATCTCTCGTGTAAATCGCAACAATTTACAACTCACCAATGATACTGCGTAGACCACTAAAATGCATATGCTCTTCGCGTACATAAGTCGCGTAGCCCTCTCCCACTTTGTCGCTGTGTCTACTACTGTAGGAATCAACAGCATAATACTAGTCATGCTAAACGATGCAAGTAGTCCAAGTAGAGGTACCATATAGGGCACAGCGATAGCTAATATGACTGTAAATATAGTAAAGGGCAGAAAATTGGTGAAAAGGACAGGTAACATCGACGCAAGAATCAGTGCCGCAAGTGAAAAAGTGTTCAATTTCTATTTTATTGTGCAAAACATTATCCAGTGTGTAGATCCATCGTTGTGAATATCATAGGTTGAAATTCGATACAAATTTGAGTCGCGTATATTTTAATAATGTAATCGAGTAATGTTCCAAATAGATATTTTCTTCTTGCTGTCCGGAAGAAGTGCATATCGTTTGCTTGCGGCACTTTTTTTGCGTACAGTGCGACACGTTCAGCTCCATAACATCTCTATCGTGTTACGCGGTAAATTTGTTGAATGTAAAATATTGTAAACGTTTTCGCGTAATAACTTTTTTATATAACTTCATACTTGAAAGTGAATTCAATTAACGGTGTCTCATTACATGGTTTTTCATATATTATAAATAATCTCTTTAATATCTTTCGAAGAAAAAACAACTTTTCACGGCCTGCAAATGTAGACAACATAATGAAAATAAAGAATGTCAACTCTTGGTATTAAAAGAAGATTCGATACTTTTGTTTTCATTTACGCGGTGCGCTGAACAGAATCGAAATATCAAATAATTTAGCATTAAATCGTGAAAACGAGAAACATGAAATAAATACACAGTTCGTTTCCACTTACTGGTCATAGTTACTCCAAATAAACGAAATGCATTTAAACCCCATGAGGTCGGCGAAACTCTTGATTCGATCATTGGCCATAATATTATAACTGGCACGTAATAAGCTAAACCAAAAGAGAGCAGCACGGACAAAGAAATGGTCACTTTAATCAACTGAGCGAGTCTAGAAGAATAAAATAATAACAACATCAGTGGCAAATAGAATAGATCGATGTGAAATATACAGTTTGAAAAACATTTATGCGGAATGTTATTTGTACAAGTGTGCCACCTAAACAAAGAACGAGGATTCACGAGATATTGGCTATAATCCGCAAAAATACATTCTGAACTCGTGAAATCACCGTGCAATAAGATAACGAGTATAAATATGCATATGTAATATATCTCGTACGTCTAAACTTGAAATGACAAAAATAGAAATCGTTTATCTATTTTCAAACGAGCAAACTTTGGGAAATTTTGAGATGGCATTCCTTTCCGATGTTTGAAATCATTTGTTTAAGACCGCGCGAGTAATACGCATACAAATGTAACGAGTGAACTATTACAATTCGTATTTGATCCCTTTTACAAAAATGAAGAATTTCTCGTCGTAAAACTTTAAAGCAAGGAAAACGTAAGAATTCAAGATTCAATAAATACAATTGATTGGAGATAAAAATTGTATACCAGTTGCGATACTAATTAAAGCTGTGATTTAGTTGCAACATTAATTACAACCACAATTAATTTCAGCAAATAAATTCTGCAATTCTTTTACTCCTCGAGTAATTAAATTTTGCAACAAGTTTGTCCCATTTTGATTTGGCAATTGATTCGGCGCTTTAGAAAATTATTTCAGTATGTGGCATCGCCTCTTAAGTTTCTAATTTCAACTCTGCACGATTCCATTCGGTAAAAGCTTAAATTTGTTGTATTTATATGTACAATGTGCGAAAACCCAGCAATTTTAGATTTTAATAAATACATCGTACCTGCCAACATTATTACAATAAATTGCATTCCAATTTTCAATTGCCACGCACAGTGATTAAGCTTATCACTTTATACACTATCGGTGCTTCAATATCGACCTAAAAATCGACATAATTCTCCCAAGGAAACATTAATCTCCAAGGACGCGTAGTACCAATTTAATTCGGACACATCAAAATTTAATCTGCGCGAATTGTCCACTTGAAGCAAAATTGATCGATGTATTTTTCGAAAGCCGTGCACTCGACACGAGAATCTATATTGTGCAGAATATCTCGGGCCGAAATAATTGTTTCTTCTTCTACAAAAAGAAAAAAAAACCAATCAAACAAACATTTCGTTCGATTCAGACGTAGAAACGTAACGAATGAGAAGGAAGAAAATGAAGCTTGCATCCAGAACCATATTAAAGTATCTGCACGTACGAGATTGCATCGTTTCGTCGGTATCGAGATCGAGCACGTAGCGTTCCTGGTGCGCGTGCTCCAAATAAGAAAAATTCATCGCTGATAAACGTGGACACGGCAGAATAGGCTCTTTTTCCCTTTTTTTTTGTACATTAAATCGATCGAACCGTTCAGTGGAATGTAGCGTATGCACACATTCGTGTATACAAATAACGAGGCGAAGCTAGATATGGAAGTTTGCATGATAAGAAATACTATGTAGCACGTGTAAATAGCGATACTGGGATTCTTAAGCGCGTACAGACATGGACACGTCCTACATACCTGATAACTGGCCAGATCAATGACGAACAAATCGGCCGAATCTGTCGGCGTACACACATACATACATACAATCTGCCGCGAGGTGTTCAGGGTGGCGTCGATACGAGATAACAATTAATACACAATGAACGATTATGAATTATTGCTGTCATTATGATTGCCAATTTCGCGAAAGGCAGCCATTTCTTTCGTTTGTACAATTGTGCTTGACTCTCGTGGTTGATGGTCAAGTAAGCGATAGAGAGGAAAGGACTGTCTGCAATTTAAGAATGATCAATAGGATATGATCGTTTGGAACGGAAACGTTATACGATTGCGTAGGTCGAATTTTTGATACCGATTGCTGAACTGTTTCTTTAATGAATGACACAAAAATTTGGACGATTGTTGTCACGTTCTTTCGCTGCTCCGGGTTGGACAAACTTGTAGTTCGCAATGATAAGGTAATTTTCGAACTTTTCGATCGCTGTAACACTGCGACACTTTCTATCTGACGTATCGGGGACACCGGGCGAGAAAAGTCGAGAAGATGATACAAGCCTAAGGGAGGACGACAGACAACGCATTCGTTGGTGGAAAAATACTGGAAATTAAAGTGCGATAATTCATTCCGAATAATCAATCATCGACGTCCAATAAGTACTTTCTACGCACGATGCATATCAATCGTTAGGAACAACTTAAATATGGCTTAACACTAGATTGCCGGAGATAATGTATCAACTACATCCTGTCAGCGCAATTTTCTTTCGCAAGAAAGAGCATAGGCCTTTAATCAATGAGATCCTGCTCAATCCCTTAATCGTTCGATATCAGTCAGCGGCTACTGTACGCTTAACCTTTCAATTCTGGCACAACAATGAAAATGTTGCATAAGGTATGAATTTTATTGCAGTTCGATAAACAGAACCGCAATATCTTTCGACTCGAATTGATTTATGAGCAAGTCTCAATTGTGTTTTAGCGAAAAGGTGACTGTGAAATGAAAACGTGAGGGCAGATGACAAAGTTCGTATTTTCGGGTACTTTTTGAGTAAAATATTATAAAACATTAAGCTGAAATTATTTGAAAACAACAGTGTTGAAATATTGACTGAAAAGTTATGAAATTTCGTGTAACTACATATGATTTATTAATTAAATTAATTTCTATACGCAAATTGTTATAGTAAAATATAATCAGGTACGCAGGCTGCGCAGGTAACATGAAAATGTGAAATAAACGCAATTCGGTTAAGTTATTCTAACAATATAAGTTGAAATTAAGATAACGTTTAATTACCATAACTAAGAATGAATGACAGCGATCAGACTAAAAACCACTGATAGACATGTCACTGTTGTAAATAAAACGGAGAAGGAATTGCAGTGGCCCGTTCGTGATTAATGACACAATTTACTTTCGCCGCACATAGGATTTCGCAACTTGTGGTAGGTAATGTACACGATCATTATTGACACTTGACAGACGTCAACCAAGGTTTACAAGAACCGAATTAAATACATATTTATGATTTCGTTCCGCGCACGAATTCCACTTTAATCCTATTTACACGTGCTTCATTGAACGAGCGACATGATAATTCAATCTATCGCCAAAAGATAAAATAACGACAGATTCAATGTAACGTGCTACAGCATTAATTTCTCGCAATATAGTATTAACACCTGTCCGATACCACAGCTTTATGAAATAGTAGAGTCAATATATTCTCTTATTCGTTTAAAGCGAAAGCAAACATCGCTCGTAATTACCAAATTTTCTACAAAACATTTCGACATTCCTGAAAGACAACAGAAAGAAACGAAGTAATTGTTCATAAACGTACAGGATGAGTCGACAGGGGCTGCAATCTAAAATATCTCGGTTATTACAGACGTTATGGGCAAACGTTTCGCATAAAGTATGTTGTATTCGAGGAGGCTAATTGGATGAATGAATATTAATTTTCTTACATATTTTACTCACTAAAACATCAAAGCATATTTTCATCGCCGCTATGCTGCGGCCAACAGTCCTCGAAATTAGGCGTTAATATATACAGATCGACGCTTGGCCTCGCAATAAATAAGAAACGCGCAAAAATACAAACGAATCCAGCCAGCCCCCTCGAATGCAATACGCTTTATTTGGATACATTCTTCGATAACGTCAACAAGAACCGAGATATTTTGAGTACCAGTACCTATTGACTCAATTATCCTATACAAGTATACATTACATTTAAGACAGCCGAGTACCTCCCCCAAAAAATGCTCAGACATCGTATCTTGAAACGCGTACATCGATTTATCTTTCACACGGCGTGACAAATTGTAACCAGTTACTGGAAAGGATAATCTAAGCTACGATCTACGTAGCCCGGACTAAGTAAGGGATTAGGAGAATTTATCGCGAATTTTTTTCATCATCGTCGATGACGCAAACAAACCTGGCAGGCACCGATTATCGAATGGTTTTATCGCGTCGCATCGCATGTTAATTACGTGCCACTGTCGAATCGTACGATAGCGCGGGTCGATCGACCGATTTCGTTTGTAACGAACCGCGGCAATAAAATTGTTAAACGTCATTCGTGCGAGGATGCAGAACGTGTTGCAGCGGACATTTGCAAATGGAACGGCCTGCACGCTGCTTCCGTCGTCTGAACACGTTCTTACCTATACCACTTTCTCGACTCGTATGAATTATGCATGCTGTGTTTCATTCACAAACGCATGGTACGTAGTATTTCGCGGAGAAATTCCGGCAAGCGTGCAGCTGGCCGCGGGTCGTGGCAATTTTTCTGTTTGTTTTGAGAAAATAATCGAGATACGTTGCCGCGAGATCGACTGTGTCGCGAAGAACCGTGCAATATGGCTTTCGCTCAAGTGGCGAATTCTGTAAACGAATTTGAATGCCCGATTTATTGGAAACCACGGCGGCGCAGACGACGCTGCGATGTGAATATTAAAATACTCGCCAGGTCCACGACGATTTTATGGTACTGTAATGTCCGGAGTTAGTAGAATTACGTTTGCTAGGCGTATTCGAATATTAACATTCTGTTTGGCGAGTTTGCCGAAATTTAAGAGATACGTGGTCGGCGGTGTATGTTTTCAACTTTGCACGTTGGAGTTCGAGAAAATATTTCGCGTTATCTCTGATTGATAAGTCAGTGCACATTGCGAATTTTATTGCGGCCCCGTATTTGCGCTAATTCTCGTCGGCTTCCACAGAAACCAGAATCTTGTTTCATTGATAATAGATAGATAAAGCATGTTTACAATTTACCTATTGTGTAACAGACACGACTATCGTGATCACCTTAATTGTAATTAACATTGCGACAGTGTAATGATAGTTGGGGGATCGGAATAAATTCAGCTTTTCAAAATCTGATTACGCAATATCGAAATATATCGTTATTCTGCACGTCATTCGTTACATTACATGTATTACGGAATGTAAAGTGTATTGCGTTATTTCAAAACGAATTGTGCTCTTGAAAGATATACGTTGCAAATTTTCATTGCAATCGTTGCTACAATATTATTCGTTTAATCAATTTAGTTCTAGCCTCTGTGTATCCTCACGCGTATCGTAACTTTATGTACAAGTAAACAATGATTTACTAATTATCCTTGGAACAAGATTGCTTCCATCGAATCGCAAGAGACGCGATAAACTATTAATATACAGCAATCAATCTACAGCGTTAATTGGGTTTCATCGGCATGACGTTATCTGGAAATCATTACTTTAAACGATAGTAAGTAACACTCTTAGAAGCGATTTGCTTAATCTGATGATTCTTAATCGTAGGTCCAATGAAATTAATTATTAGATTATTAAATCTGTACACGTATACATGAAAGATTAATTAAAAGAACATAGTGATACACGTAATTGAGACGACTTGTATGTATAGCACTTCCAAGTTGATTGAAAATGGAAACGAAATTGTAAAGGATAAAGTTGAATGGTATAAGAAGATCTATTTTTCTATGATTTCACTTCTTTTCATAAGTGCAACGGTGCATTAAAAAATGCGAATGCTTTTCTTCAATGGAAGAGAATATTTGTTGACGTAGATCAATTATTCCGTACATTTTGCTATCCATCTTCTTATAAATTGCAACACGATCGATTTTAATTGTTTTGGACAGCGTTTTCATGTTAGTCAAGCGGGAGCACGTTTGTTTCATTACTGTTAAAGATTTTACGGTTTTTCGAGGAAGACCTATGGCATTTTGGATGTTTGTGAGTAGTTGTACTTCGTGTTCGTTTGTACTATGATGGTAATTAAAAATTCATAGTTTTTCATAATTTAACTTTTGTAATACGTCGAGGAGAATCTTTAGAATATTTTTTTGTCAATGTAGATTATTTTCGACGTGGCACGTGGAAATTGGAAAGTATGGCATCTCTCCGGAATTTTTCGGTTAAATGGCGCACTTTTAATCACGATCGATATCGCACTGCAGTGTTTAATATTTGAAATACACAACAAGTGTTCTATTCATGAAGAAAATGTTAAATGAAAAGTCGAAATTAACAAGTTTCAATGCACCTCTAAAAATGCTTCCGTCAAATGATGCGTCCTTCCCGAAAATATAAAATCTTCAGTTTTCATTTTCTAAACAAGAGGTGTATTACAAGTTTCATTTATGACAGTGTAATTTGTAACGCAAGGTGCCCTACTTATAATATTTGTCCTCGGAAAAATTTTCCACTGCCGAACTCAGAAAACGTGACAATTTTTCGTAAAGTGTTACAACTATTTTCTATCCCCAACCAAAAACTCGAGATGCAATCAATCCCACTTGCGTAACTCACCTTTTATTATTAATATTATTTATCGATATTATTTCTTAAGTTACACAAACGGATAAAAAGTACTATTACAAGAGAACAAAAAATGTTTGAAACAACAATCCGCAAAAGCTGCATATAATAATAGCAAACAGAATGATATCATTCTTCTTTTTATCGAACATTTCATTCATAATCTAAACTGTAATACACTGTTTCCTTTGGAGATCTATCGTTGCGGTTGAAGATTTTCAATACAAATAGAAATACAATAAATCAACCTTTTGTAACTACGTTATTTATTCAATTACGAATCTAATTCTGTTATTAAACACGGTCATTTGTATTTCTCTCTGTTAAAGTCTGCAAGAAATTCGAAATGAAAGAATTTTAGAATACACTACTCGTGAAAATTAGTAACTGCTGATAACGGCCCTAATTAAATGCGTACAATATCACGACACCGAAGAACGAATACCAGAATACTATAATAAATTACTCAATTTAATTATCTATATCTAGCTAATCATCAGCTACGATCACATTCACCCTTACGAATACTACACCTATTATTATACTTCCATTTGACTCATCGAGCAACAACATTCGGATATTATTTTCCTGGCGTCGAAAAGCTAAATGTCGCTTCAATGCCTCAAGCAAAATCAGGATAAAAAGCGAGATAGAAACTTATTGTACCGCGTTGTCGCCTTGGCATCAAACACTTTTTGTCCATCGATTTTCTCCCCAAACAATCAGTTTGCTACGTTTCCGACCGAATCACGGGCGCGCAAGGACCAGTCGGAAATTCCAATTTGTAACGCCCTCGCAGGGAGGCACTCGTTCAAAATACGAATAAACAATCCCTTCAGCAAGTAACGAAACCTCAGACTAGCCTCGCGTGTATACGCGAAGGAACGGAGTGGCAAACGCAGCGAGAAAGGATTTCTAAACGCTGTAATCCAAACCGCGAGAGACTTGCGCAACGTTCCGCTGATTATTTAAAAGAAAAGAAGCTGGGACGATTCGAAGATTGAAAAGGTCGGCTCACGTTTCCTCGATCGGCAAATTCTTGATTACCGTGTCACAGGTGTCGTTCATGTACTTATTGTAGCCGAGGAATCCGAACAGCGTGCACAAGAAGGTATTCAGCACCATATTTATTACGATCAGCCTCGGCAGTTTTTGGGGGTTTTCCATCGTGTTCTCCAAAGGTAGGACCAAGGTCGCGTTATGCAAAGCGTACAAGACCAGGTTGCAATACATCGGTATGGATAGTACGTGTGTGAACAACGTTAATCGTCCAGGATCTGGAAACCCTTGGAGTAGATAATAAACGGTGATGCTGACGCCGCTTAATAAGAAGGCGAAACCGATTACGGAGAAAGGTGCCAGGTACTTCAGGTCCGGTGTGTAGCCGAGTAAACATAGGATCGGATAGAGGGCTATTACGTAAACACGTGTGTCCAATTCGACGCCAGTGAAGAATTCAATCACCTGGAAATCAATGGAGTTAATCAGTTCGCCAGTTTGGATACAGGTGTGCTCGTGTATTGTGCCTCGCGTGATTATCGTGAAGTGTTGTATCATGTGCGAACGTAATTGCGATGGTATGCTGTATATCTTGCGTCAGATGGATCTAGTAAGGTGATATAAACGTTTTCAGAAAGTATCGGAGATTGTACATTCTTGAGGTGGACGTCATTGCAAGGTACGAATGAAAAGTGCCGGCCAAGGGTGGCCTGGACGAAATGCGTGGCACGTAACTAGCGGATCACGATCATCCTGAAGCCTCCGAGGATAAACAGATTGGTCAATAAGATAAAGAAATTTATGCAAAGGACAGTATTTAATCATTGTTTGTTGGATGAAATTATTTTCTTCGGGTATTTTTCTCAGGCTTCGATAGAAACACGCGAGAAATAATTTAACCCTTGCGTGGTATTTGTTTTTGCGAGATAACCCAATTTTATGTATTCAGGGACAACGAACTTAAAATATAATATATATTTTATTTGAGAATTTTGCCAAATTTCCCATACAACCGTTGTAGAGTAATGAATTCTTTCCCCAGAATGCACGAGTTGGAATGGTGGGCTTGGCTTTGGGTTACGTTGATCCGAATTGCCGTACGAGACTTACTGGTACAAGAAAAATCATAATCGGCCAAGAAAGCAACAATTGCTTATTATTAATTATAATAATTTCGTGAATTTACGATTAAAATGTGTTATGGTACTTTTTTGCAGTACGAATTGCGTCGTGGATCATAGTAACTAGTAAATATGTGACAAAATCAAAGCACTGAATAATTGCTGTAAGCAAAATGTACACTCGTTAAACAACGGAGATTATTACTAATTAAAAGTTGTTATATAAATAAGTGTTAAACAACAACCGTCATGGTTTGAAAAATTGGAGGCATTGAAAGTAAATAATGTTCACTCCTATTTAGTTAGATGTTTGTAACTTTTCGAAAGTACTACAGCAATGATGCACTAGGAAAAATAAAAGACTTGGATAAACCTCTTACAAATCACTGTTATCAATTGCTTCTTGAATTAATACCTTTCCTTCCATCTTGATAACAAAAAAGATCTCGAAGCACAACGTTCGAATACCCAAATGTACAATACGCAAGAGTAAAATGTACGTTCAAAAGCATTAACGAAACTCATTATCCATTCCGAAAGTGATTTCGTAAATACGGCAGATAATGCCGCCGACCCAGGGACGTTTTTTCGACATGCATCGACGAATCGAACGAAATAAGAAATATTCATGGGAGAGAAAACAGGTCTACGTTCTTAGAACCAATTAATTCTGTGCGTAATTCTCCTCGAAATTTTAATCGTCAGCACCGTTTAATATTCCACGGGCAGAGCTGCCCGAATAATACATTGAATGTCAATTTCTTATCAGCACTATTTATCAATGCTCACACAAAAGTAACAACAACGAATAAAATCAAGATTAATCATGTTGTTTCCAAAGTTTCGAACAGGCGAACGCATCCGGGCACTTTGAATTTAACCCTTTTAGTACTCAAGGCCGATATATCGGATCCGCGTGACTCCCGAGGAATGTCTTTACTGATTGTGAGCAGAAATGTATGCATACATGCGTTTCGTCGAGCTTAATGTCAAATATTAATGTAGGAGTGTACGCGAGTAATTCCAGTTAATTTGAATAATTGTCTACGAAACCGCATATTTTATCGGACGTTTCTGTCTGGTTCTTAGAAAACTTGCAGGGTACCTGAGGGTCAATATTCTGCGTCAGGAAAATCGATGAAAATACCAACTACGTGTTACCTAACATGTTTCGCCATATCTTTCCAACAAGGGAGTTCACCGGACGTTTGAAATTTCGATAGCAGATCGCAGCAACGTTTGTTCATTCCGCGTCGAACGAACGAAATCCCAGCCAAGAAAAGAAATGTCACGGTCAACCGTGTATTCTGGCCTTCGTTCGATTCGCCTGCCATTCAACGACCCCAGCCTTCGTGAATGAGAAAACGACGAATAAGGATAGATCATACGACTCGTTCCTTACTTGCTGAAACGACGTGGCCACGTAAAGGGTGTATATCACGCATGCCTGGTAATGGACGAAACAGATCAGCACATTGGTGAAAACGCCGAAATTTTTCCCGTACTTTCGAAACCTTTCTGGCCCACCCTCGACGGAAAGCTCCGCCGTTTTGGCGAAATCGAGCATCGGCACACGGTGGCGTACGCACAATTCTTGGGCGGATCGCACCTGCGTTCGGAGAACTCATTGTTATCGGACGTTTTTATGTAAGCGGCGCGTGGTCGTTTCTTATGCTGTTAACATTCCGCGAGTACTACTTCCCTGGGAAAAAATTCGGGGGAAAATAATGTGACCAGAACTAAAGACACTATTCAAAATATTGTCGTAACCTCGTGTGTTTTCAACACAGGTAGCGCCCGTATAACACGGCTCTCTTGCAACACGGTTCGATAACTGAGCACACGCGTATAACATTCCTATAAAAGTGTTTTAAGGGAAGGATAACAATGTTTCGTGAAAAGGAAAGTGTCCGCGTTGAATGGTGCTCAGCAGTGATGCAGTAGAAAACATGTCATACAATTGGTGTAAAAAGAAATAAATTGGGCTTCGTTAATCTTTAGAATCCAATCATGTCTCGTGCATTACTAGTCCTTTGTTTCGTGCAACACGAATTTGCATAGCACTGCAATTTTTTGGAACATAACTACCGTGTCATACGGTGATATCTGTATATTTGTAACACAGAGTTCAGAGATTGCAGTTAGTTTTGTATTATTGTGTCTGAGTAAAACTTCGTTGTCATTTGTTTGGCAGACGATTTTAGCGAAGCGTGATTTTTAAATGTCCAGATTCGAGAAAGTTTTTATGCTACAATTTGCAATAATTGATATCTTTTGATTGCTGATGTTGTTTCACTGTTCATTTCTATTGGACAGTAGAGAGTATTTATTTCAGACAAGTGGTATTTGTGAGATTTAATTTATCGCTCACTATTTTAGAATAAATATTTTACCTTTATTTGGAAAATGTTTTTATGCTAATCTAATAAATACTTCTTCGCGTATAACATGTAAATACAGCAGTATCATTAAATATGTGCTCATCAAAACCACTGAAAACGTGCCAATAAAGATGTCTGAAAACACCCCGAACTAAATTAAAAGAAACCCAAGTTCTAATATTGCGTACACATGTACCTATACATATTTTGTACACAACTTTCACCTGGAATATTCAATTCCATCAAGAAATCAAAACAATTTTACCAACTTTCAAGTACACCTAGAGGCACTGCAATTTTCTCACCCCGCCTGCAATTACTTTTCTACCTATACAATCATACACTACCGTACACAATCATCCCCCTTAAATTCAACAAATATCCCCGTCAGTTTCGTTTCCAATGCTCCCTTATCCCGTCTTAAAAAAGAAAATGTATACTCACCAACAGTGATATCGTGTGCGTGCACAATAGGCCCATGCAGATGCCGCATATCAGAGACATCAGATAGCCAGTTCGTCTGAACCCGTTAGGCAAGAAAAGTATTCCATTTCCAAGAGCTGATTTCAACAGATGTATCAGCGTAGCGAAATCCCTGGAAGAGGTATCACGATTCGTTCGTAATTAATTGATTCGTTCATCGAGTGCGATTTCCTCGTCTATCCAGTTCCGGTATTACTTATTACGTAAACGTATTTTAAACTCAAGGAAACCATGATCGATTCATGGAAAAACAGCCAGTCGCTGGTATATAGAGTACAGACTTTTCCTAATGCGTGTTTCTATACGGATCGATTCGCTCGCCAGTGGATTCCAAAGAGATGCAACCGCCCGAACACTGTATGTATTGAGAAATCCATGCTTGCCTACGGTGATCTGTCGACGAAGATTTTACGGCATCGCAGACGGCTGTGTGTACAAATTTAAGAAAAATTAAACGATTGTGTACCTTACGTATACAGTAAAAAGTACTGAAACTAAATCATCAGTCGATATCTTAATACTGGATCATTAGCTGCATTGAAAATGAAATTAATTAACATTGCCCTTTGTTAATGAAACAAAAATAAAACTGCAATACTGCGCGATTATTACCGTGAATAATTGCATGTGTGAACTGCGTTTTCCTCGGTATTTCAGTTTTGCGACTCTCGTTTCCGACAGATCGACAGATCAGTTGAAACCCCTTATAGAGGACAATCATGGGGTTCTCGCTGCAGCGTTTAGACGGCTGCATCGCTTTAGAGTTACTGCATAGTTGCGGGAGAATCAGCCTGTATTACAGATGCATGTACATAGTATACGTACACGTTTGCTATTCTATTGTTAGAAGTAAGTGCTGGTTCGGAAAATATTTCTGCCCGTTTAAATTCAATTATATCGCGTGAAATTCTGAATGATGTTCGATTATTATTTATTTCGCGTTGTCAAGAAATGAAACGAGAATATTTTTCACTGCTCGGGTTAATGTCATTCTGCGCATCGATATTAGATCAACCGAATTACGCGTTCAGTTATCTAAAACTCTTCGCCATTCGTCGCATACGTTTCGTTTCATTTTCATCTATTACATGAATGTCGTTATCTGAATATTAATATTGAAAACGGCAAGTAGGCGAACGTGAGTATATCTTCTAACCGCAAAGGATTATTTTACTGTTCCGTTTTCTTCAGTATCCTGACGCACGTTTAATACTGCACTAACCGCCGACCGGTAAACGAATACTATAAAATAAAACTGTTCAAGTAACGAAGTTTTAAATTCTCTCCTGAAATTAAAGAACCAGAAAGTGATCAATTAATTTATAATGTATCAAACGGAAGAAAAGATAAAAGAAGTCCGCTGAATATCGCCAAATTTTTTACCACGCGTAATGTGTAACGTTAACCATATGCTTTTCGTTCTCGATTATAGACGTGCTACGCGAAAACTAGAGAGAACCGTAATGCACAATGAAACGGAAGTATGAAAGAAATATAAATTCCTACGATGTCCTCGGCCCCGGTGGACGATGCAGGAAAGGATTATATTCATCGCCCTGTTGATCAGATTGGCCTGGAATAACCTTTCGTCCTCCGAGCCTATTATCAGCAGAGGACAGAAAAGCATATGAAGAGCATTTCCTGTTTAGCCCAGGCTGGTCTCACCTGTCGTCCATGTTACGCGTTCCTTAGAACTCGGCAAGGTTCTTCGCCTCCTTTACGTTTCAATGAAATATCCGGAAGCTTCGTTCCCGGACTTCCAACGATGACACGCGAAGGCAGCTGAATTTTAATCGACAACCTCGTGCACCGCGGCTGAATAACTGAGTTCTGACCTGCGACGATCTTTACCGGTTCCTTCGCCAGTTAAGTATATCCTTTGCTTATTTAATTATTAGTCAAATCTGTTCAATTCGTGTAATGAAAGGAATGGTGGGGAATTTATTTATTTAAAGTATATATTTTACCGGTGGTGTATCAATAGAAAGTGTACCATACGAGTTGCCAAATCGAATTGATTAATTCTGCCGCTTTTCCTATTTTTACGAATTTTTACGAATTTTCGTATCAATGCGTTATAATTGATGCATGGCCTTTCGCAAGTAAAGAAAGTTTCCATGGTAGTTCTATTGCGATAGATTTACATATTTTAAACAAAAAAATGTTTCTAAGTCTATTAACTTTCTTTACTTTGAGTGTGTTGAAGTAAATCGGTTTGGCTCCTGGACTTGAGCTGAATATAATTTGTCGAAGGTACAAGCAAAACGTTAAAATAATTCCGTCGTTTTCTTATTAATCTAATGCGAGCATGTCAAATAAGAGTGGTATGCAAAGAAATATTCAGAGTTACACATTGAAGGATTTTGAGCACATTTTCGGTCATTAACTTTTATGGAATCGCTAATTATTTTTAATGAGTGTTTTATGGTAACATTGGCGCTGCAGCGAGTGTACTGTTAGCTTTAGCGGAATATTTAACAGAGCAGCGTAATTGCCATGTCCTTCACTAACCAGACGTATGTAGGTAGAGAAACAATTCTTTCTTGCAAGGAGTTCTTGTCCGCCTCTCCGTTCGCCTTCGGTTTCCGTGGAAACTGAATTAGCGGTCAATCTGTATTTTTGCGTTTGGCAGGTTCCATTTTGCACAGTGCAATTTATATAAGGTGAGGTGTTCAATAACGTCCGGTTGAATCTTTCTACCCCTTTCGAAATAAGATTAGGCATGAGTGTATTAAAAGAAGATGTTCTGCTTTTATCGAGGTGCAATATAACAGAGGCATAAATAAAAAAGTTTAACAATTAGTTAATAGGAACAAGATGAAAACGTAGAAACGATGCTAATTGTATCGTACCAAGGTATTTCTGATTCAGTTCTAGTACATCGTATTGTCAGATATTGTCAGAATATTTATTAAAAAAAAGCGTAACGGTTACAACGTGAAAATATGTGATAAATGTAATTAGATAAGGTTAAATATTTTGTTTACCGTTTGCAAATTCTAGGCTTGAAGAAAATTATTATATGTCAATCTTAAATAGAATATCGAATTTTAAGAAAGAAATTATACGTACTTAAATGAGTTAATCGTTAGAATAGCTTACACTTACCAGTTACTGAACAGTGAAAGACGGTGATCACAAAAAAAATACCATAAAACAACTACACATGTCATGACAAAGCTAAAATAATTACAGACTGATGCCCTGAAAGTAGTCGAGATTATTTTGTCGCATGAAATGTCATCAATCAATTATGTATCCGTAAGCAGCATTAGAAAAATGTATTTCGATAATATGCAGTACTAAAGTTAAGAATTCATCAGCAATAAATGTATGGAACACTTAATTTCTATAAAAAAAATGCAGGACTAGGGAATAGCTATATATAATATATAATTGTCCCTCAATTAAAATTAAGAAAAATGTTAGGAAGATAAAATAAAATACTTCCATTTATTTTTTAGAGAAGTAAATCCTCAGAATCGAGTTTTCTCAAACAAGTCAAATTAAATAACTATCCTACCATCCTCCCAAAAACCGCCAGTCTAATAAAATAATAAAATAAATAACCATTTAATTTAATAATAAAACAAATCATATAGAATAAAGAAACGTAAACCGTGAGAGAACCACCATGCGCCAGGTGTACAAATGAGATTTAACGCAGCTACGTAATATCGTATTTATTAATCGGATCACATTATCGCAGATATAGTTACACAGAATCATCTGTACATTTATCCTAATTTCATTTAAATAATTCACGATGCCGTAGTACGTATATACATATACAAATGGTGTCAAGTGTACCGATAATAAAATAATCGTTTAGTCAACGAGCCGGAGCGTGCCGTGGCGGTCCGACTATAAGCCTAATAATCAAGTATAATACAACGATGATAATTGTACCATCATCGAGAGAGAAAAAAAAAAGGAAGCTGCTAAAGGTCGGCGCAGTCCGATCAACACTTTCTTCGCTCTCGTTCTCACAGTCGTCAATTAAGGTATAAAAATAATAGCCTCCAGTCGGCACACGTTAGTCCGCCGGCTGTACATACACGAGCATGGATAATTGGTATCTGAGCATTTATCGTTTTCTTTTTTTTTTCTTCGTTTTTACCTCTCTGTCGCGTTTACACGCCCTTGTCTCGCGGCACAAATGTAGCGGCTAAAAAACAGAAACGTATTCGCATGTCACACGGCGTCGATTTTGGTTTCATTCTCTCTCTCTCTCTCTCTCTCTCTCTCTCTCTCTCTCTCTCTCTTTCGCGCGCACGCTTGCTTTCTTTCACGCTCATTCTTCCTTTCAATCCTTCCATTCGCGTAAAAATAGTTAGGCACTAAAACAGTAATATAATATAATATACATATAAGTAAAGTCCGTCAGTCCTATGTGAGTTCGGCTAAGTTAATCACATATTTTACCTTCTTTTTCTCTAGCTCCTCCCTTCCCTTCTTCTCGCACAATTAACATTCGTCCTAAACAACTAGGATCACAGGTCCGCCGCTGTGATCAGAACGCATGGACGCTCGATGTATTCGCGATCGCCACCCCCTACTTCCCTCACTTTTATAAATAAACGAAATTGGTTAAAGCAAGGAACTGTGTGGTACATAGTGTTTCATCGTCGCGCCGTTCTCGTATCGGTGTTGTACGATCCGGCTAATCGTAGGCTCGTCGACCTATTCGTCTGTCCGGCGATTACACGTTCTTCATTGTAAAAATCATTCTCGCTTTTTAATATCCTAGAGACCTACCATTCGTCGCTCCTCCATTTATTGTGGGACCTTTCTTATTCGAGCACGTGTACAAATGCATTTTAAATATTAAACGTCTTAGTCATTGGAGGACGGAAAAGAAAAGAAAGATCTGTATCGATTAAGCATAATGCAGAGTTTGATGAAACGGAACGATGATATTGTAAACAAAAAAAAATCATTAACAGAACAAGTATTTGATTGTTTCAATAGATGAGAAATTTTTATCAACTCGAATGAAGAAAAATCCGACAATTTATGTTAGAAAGTTTGTGAATGTGTACACATTGTCTGACGATCGAGCATATTGTCGAAGATACTTTTTTGTGTCACCTAGCTTGATATGTGTGTTACTGAAAAAGACTTCAAGACAATTTAGTCGTACACTTGAACGGGCTCCTCCCTGTGCCTTTCCCGCAGTCGCAATATTTCCCTTTTTCTTTTGGAATTCCTAGATAAAGTCTCGGGGGAAAAGGACACAATTCGTCAAAAATCCCTTCACGAATCGGTTTTTATATATGAAATTCTGCGTGATCGCAGCACGTTTCACACGCACACAATAAATAAATTACATTAATCACAACGCAAGTTAAATGAAAGGTACAAATGCTATATGGAATACGAAACTGTAGTTCATCGAATTTGCAGCATGGAATGTTCTAGTGGTTGTAATATCATTTGCATTTGATTGTTATTGATCCGTTCATGTATGATTTCTAATTGTAAGAGTTATAAATAATTGCTGGTAGATAAATTAATATATATTCAGACCACCGGAGCAGTGACACCGATACTTCTTCTAGTTCTGTTTTTTCCTTGGTGTAAAATTATTCTGAAATGTTTAGTTTATAATAAGTTCATTGTTGCAGAGTGAACAAATTATGTAAAAGTTCGTAGAAAAATTTCTGTTATTTTACAGAATAGCAGCAGTTTTTTGTACACCCGTTAGGTAATATTGCTCCGCGAAAGTTGTTCCGAAAAAATTCTGAAACTCAAATGTTTCGATCAATTACTTTGCGATGTTTCAACATATTACTGCATTCCAATGATCCGTAAGAAAAGAACATTCGTCACAGGAAAGGATCAATAGAATCAATTCAATGCATACGTAAATCATATAAATATTAAAAACAATTCCATCACTCCGCTTGTAGCTCTATGTAAACATTGTAAACAATGATTCGACGATGACAAGATAATTTTCGTATCAGCAGATAAATGTACAGTCTTAAGGTATAAAGATACAATTGTAAAATGTATTGAAATATACATTTCAAAAACGTCGTCAACAGTCGATTGGAAATAACGAAAAAGCGTTCTTTACCGAACTGGTATCAAGTAATTCGAAGTTTGTGAAACAAACTCATTCTTGAAATTGTTTGCATAACGATGCATGATAACTTGGTATAATACATGATTACAGAAAGAAAGTATACATTTTATTTAGCAAAAAAAATCGTGTCAAGTAACAGCTTCTAAAACACGAATGGTACTTTTCGCGGAATAGTTGACATTTTGAAATCTTGATATTACAAAGACAATGAAGTTTGTTACTGCAATTAACAATATTTCAGAATTTGCATCAACGTATAAGCAGTACCATCGACATAGAGAAAGTCTAGATAAAATGCGTCATTCTGAAATACAACCATAAATTGTTTCAAAAATAAGAATCACAATACTATGTAAGTTTCAAAAGCCTGTTCATGTATTGTACATAGTTCAAAATCGATGAATAATATGAAAATTTATAACTTCCCTTCCACATTTCCCAAGCTTCGAGGAAATAAATTTCTCAGATTAGTTCCTCGCTTGCTCTTCGATTAATTCCATTTACTGTAGGTGTTTGTATCTATAAAATAGAAGAAAGACTAGGACAACGGTAAATCCCTCGACGATTAATGTCCGTTAAATAGATCCTTTCTGTAGAATGATTGAAAATTAAGATTCGTCGTCAAATATATTCGAGTAGTCGAATTTCTATCAAAGAGCAAAATTTTTCCCCTCGACAATAACAGTTTGTCTCCCATTCTATACTGCAAATGAACACACGTCGGTGTACATATACGAGATTTTGAATTTCAATGTGTAAACACGTACAATGTTTTTTTACCGGTCGAATTAAGCAATAATTAAATTCCCGTTGTTAGTTATTAAATCGACAACATATAATACAATACAATTCCATTGTGTCCAAAGTGCGCAGGGTTCGTTTCATGAAATGCGCACAAATAATCCACATTACGCAAATGCATTTAAAATGCAACACGAAAGTGAAACGATATTAACGCGAGTTGGTGCAATCGTACTCTAAAAATATAGCTCGCATGACCTCGAACATTGATTTCACTGTACAATCATGATGCTTCGGGTTCACAGATCATAATCCGTAATATCATTTCCACAAACTACGAAGAAATTAAATTTCCATTCCATCAAATGGTCTCCGCTAAACACGATTGTATTTCAGGTCCTGAAGAATCCCATCGAACACAACCAAAATAAAATCGTAAAACAAAAAGAACGATATTACAGACTAATCAATGAATCTCGAACATTTGAAGATGGAAACCTACGAATAAATCATTCCTCGTCGCCAAAGCAAATAACACAGACGTCCCCGTGAAATAACAGATTTGATATCCCGGATTAAATTAAACCTCCGGTGCTGTCTCCTTTCCCGATCGAACGAATCCCCCAATCAGCAATAAATATGGAAGGTCCAGTCGGCTCTATCCGCGCGACTCGAAATTGAAAAAAACAATTCGCCGCCGTCCTCCGCAGCCTCGCGCTCGATACACGCGAGATAGAAATCGTATTTCCATCTTCAAATGCAAAGCGTGCCCGCTCGATGCGGCAGGCCCAACGAGCCAACGCGTCCACCAAGGTTCCCTTAAAGGTAAGATGAAAATCAGCCAGCGACAGAACTTTGACGATTCAGCTCTCGTTCGAGATCGGGTGGCACTCGAGGGAATCGCACTCGGCGAGTGCCTCGCCCCGGCGAAGAGAAAACTCGTCCGTCAGCAGACTTTCTGGCAGCATGGCAGCCGAATCTATGCTATCGAAGTAGCGATGAGGCCAGACGGAGCTCTGCCGGAAACGTCTGGTCGGCGAGCCGATAATGAATTCCACTCTTGTAGTGCCGGTCACCGACGAGGTCTCCTGGTTCAGGGAGTCCGGATACAAGGAGGAGTCGCTGTGTCGGAAGCTGCCGTTCGTCGAACACCAAGAACTCGGCGGTTCGGTGCAACTCTGCAAAATATCGATGGCCATTAGTGTCCCGTGAAACGTCGATGCTCTGTCTACGAACGTGAGCTTTGGCTTTCGAGACTTGTACGTGTAGCTTTGTATTTGATTGCGTTTCAATTCCTCCGAGGCAAAGTACACAAGATACCCCCACAATGATCAGTGCTAGTGTACTGTCTCTGGTACTTTACATGATACTATTATTGCGATTGCCGATTGTGTCGGCACCGGACAGGTGGAACATTTTTGTTCGCTCGGTTGAATTTGGTACTCGTTGCAGTTTATTAGGTATATTTGCAGTGACGGTCGAAAAATTGCCTTTTCGGTGGGGATGTATCAAGTTTGACTGGAAGATTTAAGAGGGAAGTTATTGCAATTGTGGATGTTTGCGTTTACCATGGGATAATAAGAATTGTGGAATATATTTAATAATAGAGAAATATTATATACTCATATTCCCCCACGGGCAGGATATAAATATATTTACCAAGCGATTGTTTTAATAAATACCGTGCGACTATCAGTCGGCCACTGTGACTTCAATATGTGGCTGTTATAATATAAATAAGGAAGAAAAGTGGCAATAAAAGTGACTCCCATATTACTGTCAATCCGGTCAACAATAAAACATTCTACGGAACTGAAACCTGTACGAATTGTTCGAATAAAATATTAATTATTAAACGTTGAACTGTTTAAAAAATTTTAAATAACGCGAGCTTAAGAATCCCGCTGAAGTTCGATAATTTACACTTTCAATGTAAACGCTTTAAGTATATCGACCACCACTGCAAATGTAGAGAAGACGAATAGCGTCGTAAGTTGCTATTTAATTGGTAGTATCACGTAGCACTGGACGTGAGCTGGACAATGAACCGCAAGGCCAAGCAGGTAAGCGTGTGATCGATTCATTTTCCTTTACATCAATCATTATAAGTGTGAATCCGAGCCACGTCATGGCTCTCGAGGCTATGTCCGCATACAAGCATCGCTAGCAAATAAGATCAAACTTCAGCAAATGAAAGAGCAAACGATTTCAGTGATTAATGGACATTCGTAACAGAAGAATCTCCATTATCGCGGCGTGAAAATTCACGACAATATCGTGTCGAACGTGCGTGCCAAAAACAAACGGATGGTTTCTACACGAATTTATAACTGCAATAAACGTAACAATATGGCGAGGGAGTGGAGAGACGTGGAGGCGGACATCGGGACAGTCGAGGAGTAAAATTATCCCCGATATATTCGCTTTTGGGTAAAAGTATCGGTCGAATTTTGTGATTGAACGAAATTGAAAAAGAAAGTATAACGCGTATATATTTTTGTACGCTTATTCGGACCAGAAAATTCGACGTAGATATTTGTACCGATCGGCATGCATCTCTTTGTTGCGGTTACAAGTAATACTACTGGGGGAAGTATTAAAGAAAATACCCAGAATGTGACCAGTACTCGACGCGTCTTGATAGTTCGATGTCGATTAACGGACGATGGATTAAATCAAGTCTAACTATAATTTCAAACGTTACAAGGAATCGAAGCGTTGAAACTATGTACGAAGGGCTTGAAATGCATTAACAGTTGCGCATAATAATTTGGAATGGACTTGTTATAAAACGCTCGATTCAACCGTCGAAGCAACAACAGAATCTAATCAGTGTCTAATCAATTTTCTCTTTACAGTCACGCGATATCTCGTACAGAAGCGAAACTAATATCTCCGAAGAGACGAATGCGTTAATAAAGACAGCCGTCGTGATTGCTGTTAAATTATTAATCGTCTCTACCGGGTAGAAAAGGGAGTCCAAAGAAACCACATGTACCGTTGCTACCGTGGGGATCAGATCGACTACTTCGGATGGAAATCAAGGGGGAGGCTCACTACGGGTGCGTGCGCATGCCAAGAACTAAAGTGAAAATAAGAGGACAATCGCTAACGTGTACTACTTGACGAGACGAGAGGGGTGGGGTAAGACCAGGATAATAAAACAGGCTCATAGCTCACCACATCCAGGAAGAAGCATCGAAGCAAATGATAATAAAAGAAGCATAACTTACGAGAAAAACCGGCGGCACGCGAGAAGGGGCCATTTTCTTTATTGGACCGCCGGGGACGGGCTCGAACGCACGCTCGCCTGCGCTCCAGATCAGACATTTCAGTAGTGGATCGTCGGGCAATTCGTCGTTTTTAAGACAAACGTCTGTCGAGGGTCTCTGTATGCGTCAGAGTTTCAATAATGTTTCAGGAATGATCGAGCGGATGAGATCGGGGGACGGTTAGATCGGAAACGATTTCACGTGTCGACAGGTCGTTACGCGCAGTGCGCACGGGTGCTGGATGGGGGATACATTCGGGACCCGTTAGCGAGGGAATGGTTGAGGGACGATTGCGGTTAAGTGTGACGGAGCGATTGGACGTAGGACCTGCGATGACGAAGGTCGGTTACACTGGTACACCAATGACGCAGGGAATGGAGACAGTAGTAAAGACTAGCGAGTCAGCTCTACACCGATTAAATCGAGTAATCCGATCGACTGTAAGTAGCGACGGTAGCGACGCTCTGTCGTTTGTTAACCGGGTATATACGGTGAGCACAAGTCAGCGTGTCGAGACGGGAGAGAATGTCGGGAGGTCCGAGGAGGTAATGGAAGGTGGACACGATACGAAGGTATGGGGGGGGGGGGGCTCGTTTAGAAGCAGCAGATATCCCTAACAGCGACTATCGGCCATCCTGGAGAAGAGGATACTGGTGGACTCTCTACTAGATCGGGCCGTTGGACAACGATGACTTCAGCCAGTTGCTCCAAAAGTATTGCTTTGCGGATCGTACCTTGCCGTTCTCGGTATCAACGGATGTTGACGCGCGGGCCAGGCTGTAGGAACGGCGTGCAGGAGCGGGCGGTCGACGAGGAGGAGTCGTCCCCGGGGATGAGGACGTGCCGAGGTTGTTAGACTCCAACGAGTCTCGGGCGCGGGACAGCGAGGAGGATTTGTTTAAGGAGTCTCGGCTGGAATTGTTACGTGGCAGGGACCTGTTCAGGGACTCCCTGTTCGTCTCCTTGCTGTTTCCGTTCCCGTTATTGTTGCCAGCACCACCACCGCCGCCGTTGCTGTTGTTGTTGTTGCTGTTACTACTCTTGGTCAGACTCTTGCTGCCGAGCGAGTCCCGATTCGAGTCGCGAGCCCTCGACAGAGACTTGCCGCCGTGGCTGTCGCGGCTAGAGTCGCGCGGTGGTCTTATCAACGATTTCAACGACTCTTTGCTGTCGTTCCTTCCGTGGCTAGGTGGTCTTGGCGCGGTTGCTTTCGCTGCGGCACCGGGTAAAGGTATACGACTAGGACGCCGTCGGGGCGATGGCTTCACCTCGACTGCTTGATGATGATCGCGGGCCGATTCTGTACTACTTCCCGGCTCGAGGCCGCTCTGCTCGCATCTCGGATGATCTCCGTCCACCTCCGGGTCTGTCTCCGTCGGCGGCCGTTGCTGGAGTTTTTCTAACACGCGAACGAGAGCTCGCGTACCCTCCAGCTCTATATTTCTCTCCTCCAGCTGAAATTTGCATTGATACGTCAGAATTAAGATAAATGTAGGCGATATGGCCGAACAAGTGAAGTTAACAATCGTTATTCCAAGAGATAAAGGTCTACGGTAGCTATAAGATCGGACGGCGGTCATTTTATGCGCGTGATCTATATTGAAATGACTGGCAGTAGACGGCAAGATCACTGACACGTAGGAATCCTTAACACTCGTGCGGCGAAATAGGTTCGACAATGATTATGCCTGGTGGCAGCTTTCCTAATTTTTAATCTGCCGAAACCTTTTTGAAATTACCTGGTAACGTAGATCGTCGTTCTTCTCGTGTGCCTTGTCTAATCGTTCAGAAAGTGTCTCTGTGCCTTTCTGCACTTCGTCCAACCTCTTCTGCAGGACCTGCAACGCGTCAATGTATAATTAACCTACCTTTAACAATTTCGGGGCGTCTCGAAATCGAAATACGTCGCCGACAGTTCTCGAGGTGCACGGGGGCAATGAGTTGCGCGTGCAATTTTTACCTGATTAAGGGCGGTAGTAGTGATTAAATGCCGTTGCAGCTCAAGAGGAGACTGTTCTCGAAGAATAGCAGCGATCTTCTTCGAGTCTATATCCTTAACGTGCGCTACGCTGGTAGGCGACACAAGGACGGAATCCAACGCACCTAGTCTCGCTCTCCTCTCGTTCACACTCGCCTGGATATCGATGTCTCGCAGCTCTTCGTTGTGAGCGGTCACGTCCTGCAACACGTTCTTCTCGATGGTCCTCGTCCGGAAGCGGCTCTTGTGAGCCTTCGTGGACGTCGCCACCGACGCGAACGCCGACGACTTGCTCTGGATGTTGCTAACATTATTGCTCTTCGGGGAGGGAACTACGGGTAACGCAGGCGTGATTGACTGCAACCTCTGCGCAATCGGCACAAAGATGTCCGAGGATGTATCGTTCAGTCCGGCCCTCAGTCGATTCTCCAGACCAGTCTTCAGCGCGGACAACGCGGCTAGCTCCGATTGCAGCTCCTGGGCTCTCGCCCGGCTGGATATAGTCTCGGCTTCGAGTTCGGCCACCTTGTCCAAAAGCTGCTCCTTCTCCCTCCTAAGCGTTATCACTTGAGAATCTCTATCCTTCTCCTCCTTGTCGTCGCCGGTCAATATCGACGTCGTCCTCTCGTTGTCCAAGCACGTAACTTTCCTCACGGCGTCTAGGATATCCGTGGACGCCAGGTCCTCGGGCGCCACGCCCTCCAATCGGCCCTGCAGACACTCCACCTCTTCTCTAAGCCTGATTCCCTTGCGATGAATTACGTCTAGGAGATTCCACAGCTCGTCCTCGGCCTCGTCCAGGACAGCAGGCCGAGGACTATTCGGCCTGGGCGCTATCGCCGTCGAGGCGCTATCCTTGGAGGACGTTTCCGTGCTGAAACCGGAATCCTGTACCGTGGCACTGCAGTTGTTCTTCGTGCCGCCGCTGTGCGAGTTGCTGCGACTCCTTGGCAACGATGACGACGAGGATTCGCCACCTTCTCGCGGCACTCGTCTCCTCACCTTTCCCGGCTCCCATTCGTTGACCCGCCTCGAAGATGGACTGGACAATGGTAAGGGGATGTGGGAATTCTGGGTGCAGGAGGACGACATCACGGACGCACCCGCGGAAGCCGTCGCCGCCATCTTGTGCCGGAGGTTTGGGAACGTCTCGATGACGAGGTCCCGGAACTCGAGTAGGGCGCCGACCTCATTCTGTAGTTCCTGCAGGGCCACCAAGGACTTCGCCTGCTCGCTTATCAGGTAGTGAAAGGGACCTGGACGTAGGGGCATGCAATCCATGCCACCGCCGCTGCTGCTGTTGCCACCGCTGCCGCTACCACTGACGCTGCCGACGACGCCCTCCGTCGAGCCGCCGCCACTGCCACACTGTGGGAACAATCAGACGGAGGTAAAGGATTAAACGCTGGTATGCATTTCGTGGTAATTTGGTTTTGGGTTCTACGGTGTATTGGTAGTCACGTGTGTTTTTTGGCCAAATGTCTGGGACGGCCAGGTATTTCGGGACGCGTAAAAATTTGTGGGACAATTAACAATTCTCAGGAGTATATTCGCGAGCTTTCGTGGGGTGAAGAATATTGAAACGGGCGAGTGACAGTTACGCAAATGTATTTGAGAAAGTGGGGAAGTGATTCGAACATTGTACAATTACAATTAGTCTGTTGTTCGAAGTCTGTAATAAATATTAAGCGCGTATAATAGTATTGAAGTAATAGGTGTGGCTACGTTGAGAATCTTTAGACATATTTAACAGGTACAGCAATATCGATTAAATCAATTACTCTTCCAATTATTTGTTAACCTTTGTTATTCTTCGGTCCATGTTGGCGCTGGCTGGAGCAAAATTAACTTGAGAAGGAAACTATCGACTAACATCGATGTAATCTAGAGGCCATTACGTTTGCACGCGCATAATATTACAGCGGGTAGTAAAATATTTGATACGAAAGTATTTGGTAGCGAAACTATTTCTTATGCGATCTTACGGGTGGGTTTTACTTGTAGGTTGCTTTACTTAGATTTCGAATTCATTCATCGCAATGCTAGTTTCTGTCCTGTTTAACTTGGAAACCGCATGAAGTTACAAGGCGAACTTTAATCCGGAAAATCCCGTGCTTAACAGCCCGAAGCATGCAAACCACGTTGACAATAAATTAAACCTTCAACTCTCCTAAATTTAAGAGACAGTTCACTATCACAATAAATTCTGTACATATTTCGAATATCAATTATCTTATTAATAAACTCATATTTAAATCGTGTTCCTAATGAACTTGTTAAATGTCTCGACATCCTCTGCAAAGAAATCATTTCGTTCCGACTACTGATAATCAAAAAGAATATTCCTTCTTAATCGCCACGATTAATCAGCGTTCAATTTCTCATTAGAAGTATAATCTACTGTCGAAAATAGATTTAGGTATCGATTTCCGTATCGAGCATCGACTAAATCGGTAAACCGTCGGCATTCTACTGGCAGCGATAAAATTGCAAGAATGCAACACCTGGAATTCACAAGGAAGGTGCCAGTTACATTTAGAAACGGCACGAACGTCGGGGAAAACGTCGTCAACTTTCTTCAGCGAAAATAACATTCGAGCAGCGGTGGAAGTTAATCGCGCACATGCTCACGGAACGCGAGACCCGTGACAGGTGTTGACGCGTGTAAAGACGTGTCTCGTTGTCCCACTGTTTCATCGTGCTGTCATCTCTTACGTGCACTTGCGACACCACGCGCACGCCAGATTGTCACGAGTAATCTGCATAATTTATCGCATTCGAAAGTGCAGTTTCTTTCTACCCTTTCCCAATTCTTTCTTAACTCTTTAAATGGAGAGAGTGGATTTGGCCGTCATTTGCGATGCATCGGGTAGAATCGCTTCCGACGATTTGGTTCAAGGATTTATTTTCGCAGGTGATTGAAATCGTTGCACGCTGCCGACATATTTATTCAAATATGCGGCCAGAACGTCGAATTATTTTACGCTTTCGGGCCCTGCAATCGTTTACACGTACGTCATAATAATATATATTATCAGTGGAATTGAACGGTGACATTTTCTTTTTACCCTTTCTATGGTAACAATTGACTATGCTATAGTTAACTATAAAAATTAGAGGAACAGAAATGTGAATTTAAGTTAATTCCTTTTAAAGGAATCCAAGCCTTATGTTTAAGCAGTTTCACTCCCCATTTCATAAATATTTATCTGCCAAAGGTTGCTTGAATTAATAAATTAGTATTTAAATTATTTTCATTATTGTATATACGGAAAAATCGTGCTATTATACAAAGGTGAATACATATTTAGTCCAAGGTATGCGTCGCGATTGAGAACAGGAAAAAGCATTACGCGCAATGAATTTACAAAACTTTGTCAAGAACATTTTTCAATGATGAGGTGGATCTCGCAAAGAAGTCTAACGATTTGCCAAAGGTATTACAAATTCTAGATTCATACAGGGTCGAAGACATAAAAATTCGTGTTTTAAATTGCACCAAAACCATTCCTGTAAACGCAAACCTTTAAGAAACACCAATCATCATTTTAGTTTACAACATAGAGCAGAATAATATACAACCGCCAGTTTCTCATAGAACACGCGTCTTCGTTAAGAAACGTGCAATCCGAGCTCAGAACGAGACCAAACCACGGTCTAAAACATTTAGAACGCACGCGTTCGACACTAGACCTGCAGACGCGTTTTGGCAGAATTAGGCACACGTTAGACATATCACGAAAATAGAAGTGCACGAATGAAAATTAAATAGGAACGTGTAACTCTCGTTCTGCCTCGCTAAAATGATCACAAATTCCTGCAATAATCGTACATGACGTTGACGCTTTTCGAACAAGACATCAGAAAAGCATTATTCGGACCAGTCTGCTATAGATACATAACTCTGAACCTTAATCTTTATAGTATGTCTTTATAGCTGTATACGAACCGGTCCTGCTTTTGCATAAATACAACTTCCTTCTAATAACCTTCATTTCAATCTTTCAAATATGAAGCTCCTCAATGAAAATATCCAACAAGAACGTTGTCTTGTCTGTTTCCCTTTAAATTGAAAGCCTCCAGGCAAAAATCTTCTGCCAATCTGAAACCAGTCTTATAGATCGCGCAAAGCCAACTACAATGTAAGAGGCGAAGCATCCTTCCACCCGACACGCAATTACTCTTCGAAACGAAGCGCACCCCGCGCACAGCAACATATCTAACGATCTAGAAACGACGGAACACACCCTGCGCAAGGATTTATCAGTTGTCGATGCTGCGGGACAGAAGTCGGAA
This sequence comes from Nomada fucata, assembly GCA_948146005.1. NCBI lineage: Eukaryota > Metazoa > Arthropoda > Insecta > Hymenoptera > Apidae > Nomada > Nomada fucata. The sequence goes on from OX411282.1 coordinate 9,381,645, forward strand.
CAGGGAGCAAGGCGCAGGAACGATTAATCATACGGGCAGGCTGAAAAAGAATAATCGCCGAGCGTGTTTCACGGGCACGGTGCAGCCGTGTGCGCTGTCGACGCGAAACAAGCGATCGGTATGCTTTCCAGGAGTCTGTTCGCCGCTGAAAAACAACGTGTGTCCGAGTACGCGCCATGAGAACAAAGCGACGAGAATCAGGTTATTGGAGCCTAATATCCGTCCGTTTCTCTTACGGCGAGAGCCGAGCCGAGCGTTTTCTGAGCGGGATCGCCGGAGGCGGATGAAAACGCGTCGGCTTCTTGCACGTACGGAGAATTCCTATGGACGCGAACGATGAGCTGGAAGTGGAAATTACGCGTGGCGTGGTCTTGCCTTTGTAGCAGAATGATTGAAACTGATGGCATATCCATCGGGGATTCGATCAGAACGATGACTCACAATCAGATATACGGATGCAGGTAGGCGTTCGAAACGGCGCGCGGGGTAAGATTGACTTCAATCTTCGGTTTCCCTCTATTTCGTGGACACTGAAACGCGGAGAGTTCTGTGCAGATGTTGGGGATGAATTTTTATTTGTCTGCAGCTGGCGAATTTTTGAAATATTCGATGCGCCGTGCTTAAAGCGACGCGAAGTATTTGTGACAACTGTTGTGTTTCAATCGTGCACAGCTTGGCGCAAAGGGAATTATTAGTTTTCCATTTAGTGGATCGTAATTCAAAATTAATTAGGGGGATTCGAGCCAAAATATTAATCAAGCATTGATTAATTGTAATTATTTAGTGTCTGATTTATACTGTTTACTGTAATTTGTTAATTCTGTATATAATGTCTACGTAGTTTGAATACTTTACACTCTTCTGAAATAAATCAACTTACGTTGAAATGATAATTACAGGGAATGCCAGAATTATGCTTTTAATCGTTATTGCGCGATCATTTAAATACTAGTTATTTGTAAATTGACGAAAGTTCATGGTTTGCTAACTGTACGAATACAGAAATCGAAATCCAAGAGACATATTAGAAAGAAGTAGAAGTTTCTTTACAAGCAATACCTAAGTTTAAAAAATTGTATTTTAATCTACTATAAACTATTTGTGTAAATTGTTATACTTAAACAGTAACTATAAAAAGTGCTAATAGCTTCTCTTTTACTGGATCACATAAGACCCCTACCATTCTGATAGCATTCAGAGCAGAATTTCAATCAACAGTTGAATAGTTATAAATTATGTTATAATAAACAAGTAATCGGTTCATACTGCCCATTTGTAATTTGTCAATTCTGCATAGAATCCTTAAACAGTTTGAACATTTTATACTCTCGCACAAAATTCGCGACAGAAATCTAATTGTGTACATTAGCGTTAATATTTCCCATCGCCTTTCAAAATAATTACCGCAGATGAAAAATCGACGTTCGAGATCCAGCGACGTATCGATCAATCTTGATTTTTTTTTTTCAGGAAAAGAGAAAGAGCCATTATTACATTCTAGCAGCACAGAAAGCAGAGGTCTCGTACGAATAGAACAAATCCCTTCCGTGTCATCTGGTCTTTCTAAAAGAATCGTCGGTGAGGAGTGCGTGCCAAGCTTCACCGTCGATGTTTCAGCATCGTAATGCACGGCACGACTAGTCAAGCGGTAAAGCAGGAAAGTAAGAGAAAACGGGGCTTTTGTGTCAAATGTGCCCCTTGTAATAAGTCCTCTGACGATCGAGGCACGACCATCGAAAAAAAAGACACAGGTAAACTGATCGACCTGACAATTTATTGTGCACTGCGCACGTTTCCATTAGATACAGATGGAAAACTTGTTTGTATCAAGTACTAGTTGCACTAGCCTCAGCTCTACTAAAAGCCTGCTTCAATTTTTATATTTTTTCGTGAACGACAGGTATAGTCTGTCAAACTTGGCAAATTTTGTTTTACAACAGGTCGATGAGTTTTAATTGTTAAATTTGCTGTTTGTCTAAGACTATGGACATTTTATCGCAACTATTATTATTTACTTCTAGACATTAATGTTTGTCAAGGTGCGTGCACTTTAAACCGAAATCTTGAAATTAATTTCTATAAAATGAATCAGAAGAATCCTTTCCCTCGTTCAAACTGATAAGAGTATAAGATTTCGCGTTTAAACGATTCTTGCCTAGCTGAATCTCACAGCGGAATGAAACCACCGAACTAATTGTTCGATTGCACGTTGCACCAGGATTGAACGACATAGAGCAGATCGGCAAACTTTCACCGAGGTGAAACGTTATTTTAAGTAAACTCTGAAGGGCTGTGATTAAACTATTATTGCATTACAACTCGACAATTATCGACTATAGGCATGAGAAGTATTCATTATAGGCAGTGTACGACTGTTTCGTGTTTAGTATCGGGAATAGATGAATTACTACTAGAAGATTCGTTCTATTGTACCGTGTAATTACATTGCTTGATATAGGTATGTACGAAGAACACCGGCAATCAAAAGATTGAAATTATTGGACGTTTCGAGTAATACGATTTCACAAGGATCGGTAATTTTCTGTTGATTTATCAAGTCCTCCTAGATTAAGAGGATTTAATGAAACGATTGCTCTCTCTCTCTATAATTTTACTTTCGAATTAATGGATCGCTACCAAGGAATGTAACATTTCCACAGCTCAGGTAAATAGTTTCAAATATTCCGAAGTTTTTCCGTATTTGTAATGTTTGAACTTATATTGAATATCGGTGAAAAAATTATACGACAAAATTGCTTCGTATTTTTTTGTTTATTTCGTTGAATATAAATGCTTGTTCATTTTTGTGGAACATCTCTGGTATCGAAGGAAATATAATATGTTGCACGTGAAACGCGTTAATTAGTGGCTCGGAAATCAACGCACCGCGCGCTAATTAGTATCAGACGGCACTGATGTATTACTTGGGCGAGTGCAACTGTGTTTAATAAGAGCGTCGCAGTAACTTGTAGATTGTATTAGAGATAATGTTACATAGGGTGAGCCAACTAGGGCAGAGTAGGTTAATACTTGTGTTGCTAGCGGAGACTTTTATCCACATTCGTATGAAAGTGTAATGCAGTTTATAGATTATAGACAATACCGTATTTTATGCGGAGAAAGACTGACATGATTTCCAGATACTTGTCGGAATATACAGTTCAAGTAATCTGTGATTTAACAGCGTTAAATTTTTCTTTCAAACAGCTATATCGTGCTAAAACGATGGACTGCGATTTGTGAAGTTCAAATAACTAGATATGATAAACAATATTATGCAATTGGCTGGTAAAATGATCTAATTGTAAGTCACGTGAGATACTACGAGACAAACTTTATCCATTACTTTACCTTGCAAGATTTAGTTTTATTTAATAAAAATTAAATGATGTATCATTTATTACATTTATATGGACTAATCCATTATTTGCCACACACAATCATCAAGTAACTCATAACTAATTGATAGAAAAAATTACAATTTATACGCGGTTTTTAATCTAAAACTTTAAATATTGATACGTTGAAGTGAAAGTGGAGGAGTTAATGTTTATTTACGAAATGAGAGTTGGATATGGAATTACCATAAAAACGATTTAAATTTTAATAAAGAGGCTCAAAGTGGTTCGAAAGTAATAATCAGGAAATGATTGAGCACCACTATTCCATTGTGAATCTCATAAGGTTTTAAAAGCGGCACGACTGCACCGTAGATCGTAGGCAACAGATGTGTAACTTCCGTTTCGGTGACTTCTCCTCTACCTTTCATGTAATATGCTAATTCGTCATTCCCTCAAAACCTTATATTTAATCTTATAATTGCTTTCTGAATGTCAATTTTTCACGTAACAGAGAAAGTATAATATTTTACAATTTGTAATTATCATATATTGAGTTATATTTTTAAAAAATGCAGCAGTTATCTTTTTACCGATTGAGCTCCTCTATAGTAAAGTATTTGGCATTATGATTCATGGATACTAATATTAGTAATTATACAGAAATTTCAAAATTAGAAAGAAATCAAGTTTCCAAACTACTCATCGACGGCTGCACATTTATTATTAGACTCCAAAATTTATAGCCCACAAATATCAGGTTTACTTTCGATGACTGAATATTTACTTTCACTTTACCTGCTCTTATTCTCTTTACCTGTCCTTGCTGTTCAAAGTGTTTTATTACATTTTATTCATCTTTTGTACTCTCCGTCAAAATGTAACTAAACAAAGATTATCTGGGTTCTATTACCGTCCTGAACTTAACAAAAATAGGATATAACAAAACAACTCTTTAAGAAACGATTCAAATCAGACTACACACAATCACCTAACAAAATTCTCGCAAAACTATAAATTCTACCTAAACATCATTTAAAACACCGCACACCTAGTTACCAGAATTTCGCGTTACAAATTTCCTCGCCGTGCTACGCTAAAGATGCAAATTAGTAAATATCTCCAGTTCGACAAATAATACATTAAATGAAACCATATACAATTACCAAAAAAAAAAAAATATAATTAAGAATCACGAACTGCGCTCGCCAAACGGATATTGAGTGTTCCAATCCTTGAACGAATCATTGCTTAAAAACAAAAACCTTTCGAGCTTTTACGCCAGGAACAACACGAAGCGTCCCGCCATTGTATGCCAAGGAAACACGTACTTACAATATTAATTCGAACTTGCCTCGTATCAATAGCTCGACTGCGCTACAAATTCGACGGAGAAGTCGCCCGTACGATGCTCGGGCGATAGATGGCCGAGAGGAACGACGGGGCAAGCAAGAACGCGGAGCGTAACTCAAGGAACTTGAGGAACACCCGACCCTGAATGAGATCAACGATCGAGTTCAGTGTCAGATCGCTGGAAAAGGAAAACGGGGTAGGCCGAGTGGAGAGACGGACATCGTCTAACCCGTCACGCGCGCTTGGAAATGAGAGTATGTAGCTGCTTAGCCTGCCCTGCAAAAGCAAGGATTTCCTGATCTCCTGTGTCTGGCCCGCGCACGGTGATGCACCGGGAACAAAACCGAGACTTTCGCGTGCCTGTGCATACAGCTCGTTAGTTCCCCGCAAATTCGCGGCGTGAGTTCCCGTAAAATCGCGGCCACGCTTCTTTGTCTCATTCCAATTGCGATGGCGACCCGCGCGAACAACCGAGATCGTGGAATAATTCATCATTCCGTACGAAAGATGTGATTCGATCAGTTCACCGTGCCGGTTTCTAATGAGCGGTCAAGGGATTGGGACGCCAGGCATTTCAAGCTGCACAGAAATTCGACGACTTTATCATATTTTTGCGTGGAATTTTAAGTTGAAGATTTCAGAGCCAGAACGCATCGTAAGAATGTTTAGTCGATTAATATCCACATTGTATCAATGAATCGTTAAGAAGCCATTTAATATTTGTGCAACTGAAAAGGTGGCCTCAAAGCTCTCACCTGCGACATATAAGATGAAATACAATTGAATATAAGAATACTGTGATTGAAACTGGTTAAAGGTTTAATAATCGACCAATGAAAATCAATCGATGAAGATTGGATATACTAAACATTTTAAAAGGAATTGTCGAAATTGAAATAAAAATTGAAGTTCCTGCGATATTAATCACTGGAGCATTATCGAGAACTGTAATATCTGGAAAGCTGAGGAAATGATTCGAAACGTATGATCGATAGTTTGTGTATACGTGACAAAATTTAATGGGCCATACGTATACTATAAGCCCAAAAGATTCCACGTATAAGGCACGTACCAAAGGAACGCTGATGTCGGACGCAATCGGCATTGTCGTAAAATGAAATGAAAATGCGCAATATCCTTGTGATGCATTCCAGATGGAACTGATACTCCGAAATTAACATTCCGTCTGTGCAGGTTGTTGCATAATCGGTAAACAATCTGCGAGCTGTATCTCCATTAACTTCCCATAATTGGTCCAATTAAATGGATAATCGTTTTGCTCGTATCCTTGAAATCCTGCACCATAAAATATCGCCCCATCAGCTGCGCAACTTATATTTAAAGAACTGACTGTTCGTTGCCCTAATGGTGTCTCAGTATACATCGTTATACATTCGAATTTGTAATGGTTCTTCTTTATTTAACGTGCTATCTTTCGAACGAAATTGTCAGCTCGTGAAAACTAATTATTCAAATTACCGCTTTGAAGCATTCATGAAAAATTGTAAATGGTTGAAACGCCGCTCGAGGCATAATTAAATCGAGACGTCTAATTTAATTGCGATCAACGAAGATTATAGCAGAAAAATGAAAATTTTTGTGCAAATTGCTCGCAATTATTGTAATTTCCATTTCAATGAATAACGAACAATGAACAGGCACTGATTAAAAATGGACAAAGTTTATAACTATCCAGGAATAATTAACGCAACAGCAGCGTTTAATAATTAACAATAACCGGAGCCGCATGGTCTACAAAAATTGCTTAGCAGAATACAATCTGAATCTAATGAAAATATTCGAGATTTATTTGCCCACGAAACATTTATTATCAAAGGAAAACTGTTTCTGCGCTGCTTCAATATCCGGTACAAGGAACTGCCACTTGCAAACAAATTATTTATACCTGCTACGGAGTATCCTTTGTCGTCTTAAATAACTTTCTCCATCTTAAATAACCATTTCTTCATCATTTCAACTCATTTACAGGATCACCATTCGACGACTTCCATTTGCACCGACTACACCGTAGAAATACGTATCATCAGCATACTTGGCGTACAGATACGGACTATAATAAATAGTCAGTGATTTTGCATTCGATCCGCATCTTAACAAAGAGGAAGAGCATCGCAGAGAAACCTCGGAAGTCATGATTTATACCGTTTACATTTTTACATTGAAATCCCGTTCTTCTATACCGTAACTCTTCTGCAACGCATGAAGGAAACATTAGAAAACTGTTTTGCTCCCCAGAACAGAATCTATCCATCGTTGCAGAAGTCCTCTAATTTTTACCGTAGGCAAAAACGCGTAATAATTGTCCGTATCCGGGATAAAACGCGTAGCATTTCTTCAGCAACAATCTTTTATTCGCCTGCGAGAAAACCGTAACATTGTCGTCGACAACTTTCTAAATATTCAGCATTACCCGAGAAGGTAGCTTAGTGGACCGATTTGGCACCGAAGAAATCAATCGATTTGGATTGTTGAAGGGGCTGAACACTTTTATAGGAAGCAATGTTGGGCCAACAATAATTTTGTAACTTGTGGATAACAGGCAGATTTATTGGATGGAAATATTTATTTCAAGAGTATCATTGGTATTTCTGTGGGATTAATAATAATAGATCAGTCAATCAACTCCTAACTCTGTATACGTTCTACATTTCATTCTGTATTCACGTTTTTCGTTTTTGTTACATCCCGGATCGACTATGTTGAAATTAAATTTTAAGACCGTCATAGTGCCTACTAAAAAAACTTTGACCGAGCGAAAATAAAACAGAATTTATTTCAACGATTTGCATTTAAATCTACAGTTTCCGTCTGCATACAGTTCCTCGAATCTCGACAATCAGATTTTCCTCGATCTTCCCAAAGCTCTTCGTCCGTTTAAAAGAATTAATCAATAAACGAGCGGAATTCAGCTTCGTTTATGACATAAGATATCATACAAAGATTCACACACGAACAATTCACCAGGAAATAATATATTTTCTGGTTTGCCTGTTTCCTGAAACCTGTGAGAAAATTTGTGATCAGGTGGACAGGATCTCGGCATTGCGCAAGATTTGACTTTTCTCCGTGCTGCCAGCTGATTGCGGCATTTAACAGCCTTTACTGTGTGTTGTAATTTCCCTGAAAGCATAATGCGTCCCAGCTGAGGAAACGGAGCCCACCTTTGCCCGTCAGCGATGATTCATAGTCACCTCGACAGACACTGTCGTTCCCTTCTACCATTATTAAAGGTGCCTATAAGCCTGACGTCTTTATCTCGCCGGTAATTTAAAGTAACGTCCCGACGAACGGTACTGCTTCCGAAAGCTGCGCGAATTTTAAAGTCACTGGTAGCTTCATGGACTTCCGTTTTAATTTGCAATATTTTACCTTTATATGAACGTGTAACATTGAAGTCACATACTCGGTGTTTATACTATGCAAAACTTATTCCAATTTTTTTTTAAATTTGCTAAAATATTTTGCAGTTGTATGTTTATCAAACATTTTTATATTCGTAATGAGCGAAAATATTCAGCACGTGTACCAATCTGTGGCAACCAAAGAGCATCACTGATTGCCAATTTGGAGTAACAAGTTCGTTTCTTAAAGCAAACTATTTCAAATCATTTCAATAGCGAAAATCAATCGAGGTGTAGAAAGATAAAGTTTGAAATTTCAATCGATGTTATATAGTTTATGCTTTCAAGAGTTAATAGGTGATTGTTTAAACGATAGTTACTTATAGACTGACAGAAATTGTTTGACTCTTAACTGTACAAATGTGTAACTTGAAATACAAAGGGGAAATTACTATGAAGTAGAAGTCCTTTTTACAAACAACACAGGGGTTTAGCAAATATTTGAATGCAAGTATTGTAATTAGTGAAGTTTTAATATATTTGGGAATAAAATATAAATATTTGGAAATAAAAGTGAAATATGGAGAGAATTTTATTCCCGCATATAATTCGAGTATGTATTAAAATTAGTTTGCTCCGTTTAGAAGGCAGTACATATTACTCGTCCCGTTAGACAATAAGGTAATTACTTAATGTACATACTCGTAGATACAAGCAGTCGAGTCGTTACAACGTAATTGCTTGAATTAAGTATTCCCTCATATTCACTGTGTAAACGATATTCTTTAGCGTTTGGAAAATATTCAGTTACAATTCTCTAATTAGAGTATGTTCTAAACATCAGCCATGGATCTTGGGAATTGTGTATAAATGAAATAAAATAATCGCTTTTTATACTCACGAATACATGCAAATACAAGGAATTGTAACTTTCACGAGTCGGAATGGGGTTTACCTGAAACATACAAAATCATACATTTATTAGACAAAAATTTCACACGTATCACATTCATTTTATAAATAGTACAAAATCCCACGTTTTACAACGGATAATTCTAATAACTAAAAAAAAACTCTACTGTATAGTACCTATGCATACTTCGAAATCTTGTACACGTATGAGCAAATCTGAAAGAGTATCATAACAAGAAATGGACCAATGCGAAATAGAAGAATAATTACAAGTATTAAACAAACAAATGTATTTCTTCAATACCAACATAAACGCTTTGTTAAGTTAGATTGAAACCAATAAGAACGGAGTAATACCTACATAATCAAATACGAAGTTTAATACGAAGCAACAATTTATTAATTTTATAATCTGCATAAATAATTCCACCTTAACACGTGCTTTACATTCTGTATTTACATCAGTGTTGCAGTGTACCGAAACAATATTCGGAACTAAACTGAAAATTCGAGAACTCAGCTCCACCCTCGACACTTCCAACAGATTTAGAAACCAATAAAGAATTCTGCTCAAACGTGTTCCAAGGAGGGTTCCTTCCTGTTCCTTCATTCTACTCGATCTAAATATTCATCGGTTCACAGAGGGGACCAACCATTTTTCAAGCAAGTCCTTTGCCACTCGCGTGGCCCAATTCCATCGCGGTAAAATCGCCACCCCCGATATCCGTGTTTTCTCCCCATCAAATTCACCCACACGTTTTCGCCATTGTTCCCCTTTAAACGAGGTCGAAGACGCCGCGCCTTAAACGACTCTCGTTAGACGCCTGCCCAAGAGAGACGACGATCGCGAACGAATCCTTATGCGAAGTCGGGCCACAATACGACGGCGGCTTTGAAGAAACAAAATGACCTCTTCCCCGACGAGTCGCGCGGCGCGGAAGGCCATTCCCGTTCGAGATATCCGATTGAATCGCGACAATTTACGAGCAAACCGCGAACGTCGCGGTCTTACCCCGCGATCTTTGGATAAACTTGCCATTATCATTTCCACCGGCGGCGATTTGCTCTATCGACGGCCTCAGGTGCAAGGAATCTATTGTTCCACTTAAGGACGGTTTATTTTCAGCACGTGCGCCCTCGGTGAATATTAACAGGCTGCGCCTTTTCTGGCGACCGTCATGGGCTTTAATGATATAATAAAGGGTCGGGACCACGCTTCCTATGTCGAACAATTGTGCATAGAGTATTGTATAGCGGGAACAATGCTGACAACGACGGTTTGTAAATCTTACTTTTAGGCACAGTGAACTCGTTGGCGATTTCACCGGCTGATATATGTGGCATAGTTCAAACGAATGTCCGGTAAGCGAAAGTACACGCGGCTCGATTCAATTTTAGTTTGGGTACGTTGATTGATTAATACGCTTGTTACGTTTGACCACGTTGAAACGGTTCGTCGGCGGAACGGTAAGCGAATAATTTATGCAATGATACTTGTGTTCGTTATAATATAATAGTCGATTATTGAAACGTGGCTAGATTATTTCTTATTTCGCGGCGGGTGTTCTTTTGTAACTTCGTTTGCCTTCAAAGTGGAAAAGGATGCTGTTGAAACACACCGGCGTAATTGATTGCAGAACACAATAAGTAGAATAGAAAGAGGGATATACGTTTCACAGATACAAATCGTGGTAATGAAAGATTCGCGTCTCGCAAATTCACTTCGTTTTTAATTTATGCAATTTTACGATAGCTCTGCGAGTTTGAACATTCCCTTAAATTCTGCCGCTTCAATTTATTCCGAGGCGCAGAACAACCTCCTTTTTTTAATATTCAGTGGCTTTTCGTTTGTTCGCTCGCGCATTCGAACCTATCTGAATTTCATGCTGAGATATTTTAATCCTTCGAATAATTATACAACAGAACATGTTAACAAGGTAGCAAGTATCTCGTAATTATCAAGCAAGACATTCATACGCGATAACAAATTGCATTCTGAATACATCAGGATGGTTGCATTCCCATTAACACCGAAAGCAACAGATTAACGTTCTGTTATAAAGAGACGCATAATACGTAGGGTGAAAGAAATTAGACCACCAAGTAACGATATATTGAATGTAAAAAAAATTAGTGTCCATTATGTACGTGAAAGTATTGGACATTGATGTCCAATGATGATTCTTTCATTCCTTTGATCATTATATATTGTATACCTGTACTTCATTAAAAATTAAAAATACTTGGCACGAATTTTGTAGAATGAGCTGTGTTGATATATCCAGCCATTTTTTCGAGTTAGTTTCCACAAGTAATACATAAATCGATGTTAATAAAATTACACAAGAGGTTGTAACATCAATTTGAATACAGCAGCCATTACTTCTTTCACACGCAAACCACCCAATAACAATAACAGCTGTATGCAACATTGCTTAGCACGATACGGCGAAAATCATTGCATCTACGATAAATTGATGCAGCGGAGGCGATTTGTTAACATTTTCAGGTACCAGTGAATTTCAAAAAACTATACTAAAATCAAAGTATATTTGCACTTATCGTTAGCATTTTCAAGGTGATCTGTTGCTCGTTCGATTTGCGTTAAAAATCTTCTATTAATAAACGTATCCCCGGATTTCGTCTTTCAAATTACTTGTTCACATTGCTATAGGCCAAATGAAAAATTCGCGAACGACATGAGTAGTATCGTATTGGTTTTCTTATGAAGATGAAACTATGTGCGGAAAGAAAGCAAGGTGTAGGATAAACTGAAAATGAGGTACGATACGAAAATGAAAAAGATACGATACACAGCAAGTTAATTATTGCACAGTTTTGGTTAATATGACTTCATAACTTTTAAAAGGATTTTTCCTACAACCAGATATTATATTATTTATTATACATTAATTCAAGTTCCTTCAATTCGATCCCGTTGAAGCAGTTTACTGGTTTACCCTTTCAACCCTCCGAGCAATGAATCCTCCACCATATTTCCATCTTTCACCAATGAATTCTTATGCAAATTCAACAAACGAATAAAACATATAAAATAGCAACACGTTAAAATACAAGAAAGAAATTTATATGAGTTACTTTCACGCAAAACTCAAAACATATACAGCATGAAACCATATTAACATCACATATGACGTACGTAAATGTATTCTCGCGCATACCGAAAGGGTCAAACCATACAAATATCGCCCTACCGTGCAGCAATAAACAGCAACATTTCGACTTCGCGTTGCAGACTAAAAAGCAGCATATAAATTATACCAATGCGCATCGGTGTCCTACAAACATTGTATACAGCCGCATCCCGCATTCTTCTCATTTTCGTTCCATCGAACAGCAGGCATCTTCCCGGCTGCGGGTCGATTTCCGCCCTGCCAAGAGCATCTCAATACTCTCACGGGCGACTCTTTTAAACAGAAGGCGACGATAGTGGCGGCCAGCACGGAACGGCGAACGAATACAACTACGCCAAGGGGAGCTTCTGGGTCGCATGGTGTGATTCACGAGACCCCGATGCTTATCGCGAGACTTTTCTCTTCACCCTCGGGAATAAGGCCCGTGACAAGACGAAGCGATCCTCCCTTAGCCTTCGGTGCACGGTAATCGTCCGCATAATAATGCCCTATCCGGCTCGCGAGCGCGTGTCACTCGTATAAGGAGCGAGCTGGTGCCTACGCGCTCGTTCAGCCGCCTTCTCTGCCCCGATCCTTTGTGCCTATTTCCCGTATGGACTACGGGCAACGTGGAAAGGAAAGGGAAGAGGATCTTGTCCGCCTCCACGTGCTGCGAAGCACATACTCGCTTCGTTTACTGAGATTGTTACATACAGTACGTGTATACGACTGGGCCACGTGAAGCTGCTGACAAAATTTGAAGGCAGGGTGGTTGAAAAATGTATAGTTTCTAACACGCGAACCGCGCGATCGTCGAAATGAACGAGGGGATTAAAGATCGTGGAATTAATAATTACAGTGACTATCTTTTTCACTTTGCTAAGTTTGCTGGGTGGTTGTTGAAAAATATGCATTTTCTGTTACCGTTCGTAAGCGTCTTTTAAGACACGGCAATGCGGAAGATTTATGCTGAAACGTGTTAGAGATACTGGCCGTTTAGATGATCTTTGCGACGAGAGAGGTAACGTAACGTTATAAACGTTAGCAACGAGGAGTTTTGAGGGTATAAATGGATTTTAGGATCTTGGTAACTTTGTATGGGCAGATACAATTAATAAGCTGTCGTATTTTGATGGCAGCGCGAGGTCTGTTGATTTGTATGAAACTGGTGAAAGGAGTTGTAGGACATGGAGCATTGCCGACCTTTTACCTATTCGCAGTTCAAGTGACTGTTTTTTCGAAGGAGCATCGCTATGAAATGTTTAGTGGATTGCATTTAAAGAATTTTTAACGACGTACCTACAATATTTTGTTGAATAAATTTCGTTAATAACGACGATGTTCTTTTTATGCACATATATGTTTGGGCAAACTTACACTTGCATATGTGTACACCTTAATTACTTATTGTATATACATTGCAATTACTCTGCTACCATTGGACGCTGTATATAAAAGATAATCCAGATTTAATACCACTGTATGTTACAATTTTACGTGAAATCAATTATGAGAACAAGAATTTAACGCGTCAGTATTTCTTAGATCTCAAACGCAAATTTTCAACAGCCCGGCAAGGAATTCGGGGATCCACTCTAAAAAACGCGAGAACCAATCCTTTCGTCGTTAAACCCTTTCAAACGTCGCAGAAGAACATTTTACGCCGCTACGATGACCCCACCGACGCACCTTTCCCCAACACCTGTATTCCCCAGACCACCTATGGAGTTACACGCGGTCACATTAATTAAAGCGAGATTACGGTCAATTAAAGCTAACTTTCATTTTCCTCGTCCGTGAAACACATTAAGCTCGTTTAAGATAAAATACGGAATTAAACAGAACATAGAAACAGAAGGCGCGGCCGAAAGAATGCTGCCATTATTTTTACTGTAGAAAATTGTACATGTACTTCGTGGTCGGAACAGAAATAGTATAATAGCAACAAACATTCGTAACGAGTCCCCCGAACGTCGTAAAATCGTCAACGCGAGAAAATTGATTTCCATTCCCCAATGCATGCACGCGACATACCAAAGGGTTAATACAACGAACTGAACCCTTGAAATATTAGAAACTAATGGCAAAATCTGACATAATTTCCGCAAACACAGTAAGCTCAAACATAGCACGTCGCAACCAATTGACGCTAATTTACACCTGATACAAATTGATCACAACTGTACACTCTTCCGCTCCAGAAATAAAACACTCGTTTCTGACGCAAGTTGGGGCATAAAATAATCATCACGTTAAAGGGTTAACCAAAGAGTGTGCCGTCAGCTCGTTAATCCATGGCGCAACCTTAGCAGCCTGCATCGTCCCGCTGCGCACGGAAACCTCATTCGATGGACCGTAGCCGCGACGAAAGGGTTAAGAGTCACCACAACCAAGAAGCTGCACGTTGATAAAAGAGACAACAATCAGCCAAGGGGCAGCTTCCGCCGTGCAAACGATACGCCGATTCGCACCCGATCAAGGCTGCGCACCGAACGTACCAAGGTAGCACCAGTTGTAGAAGAGAAGAGGTGGCCTCCTGTCTCAAGGACACTGTTTAATGCATCAAGGTTCGCGTCCGTACGAATGTACGACCATGTCGCGGTGAGTGGTGCCAGACACGCAAACACGCATGGAAACACGCAGGCACACGCGCAAACACACGCAAACACACGTGAACCGCGGCTCGTTTCGTTCTGGCGAGTTCCCTTTCCAGACGAACGGTAGCCGTATCCTAACCCTTTACGGCTGTCCATTATAATATCGTTGGAAGAAAAAGAACGTTTATGGGGATCGAGTAGAGGGGGTGTCCAGGATGGATGGTGAACCGCGGTCACGGCGGCGCCAATGAAATTTCATTATCTTTTCGTTTATTTCGTTTGCATTTAGCCCTCGCTACGCACCGATTTCGGTGATAGAGGTTTCATTTATGGGGAGAGGAATTTTCAATGTTATCAGTTATGGGGATGCGTTATCCGACGAGATTTGGGGTGGAATTGGGCTTAGCGTGGATGGAAAATTCTGGAAAGTGAAAGGTTATTTTATCGATCATGTATGTATGCTGGAGCAAATGCTATTATATATTCGCGAATATATGGTGAGGGTATTTATTAATATTTTTACAATTGTCACAGTTTTTTTTTCAAGGAAGTTTAATAAATATAAAAGTACTTGTTACGTTTCTGTGAGATGTTTCAATATAGAATATTGATTGAGAAGATTTTAAATAATGTAGCACATCCTATGCATCTTGAACTATTATTTATTACTATTCTTGATCATACTATAATTTTCGTAACTAACGTCATTCCAATTAAACAGCAATTATTATTGAAGAATGAACTGAAGTTAGCATTTGTTGGTCCCCGAAAATCTTCCACAGATCAATACTGTATTAAATAACTTGTACAAGCTTAAAAATTAGAAGTAAAAAACGAACATATTTCTACAACTGCCGTGGGTCAACAGATCATCGCAAAACCATTATAAAGGCCTATTAAATTATACGAATATTACTGTCTTCCTCAATTCTGGAACGTATTAATATCTGTTCAGCTCGTCAAATGAAATCATTAAACGCACAACGTTCGAATGCTCACACGGGAATAATCCTACGCACAAGTCTACACGTACCACTTCAAGTTCACAGCACTTCGAAGAAATTATCAGCCAGACCATCTACAATTAACAATATGTGGGTGCCAGCATGATGCAGCACGAAAAAAGAAAGACCGTGTTAAGGTTCAACTCACGGATTACCTCGATTAACATGTTACGATATGATGCCAGAATCACGAATATGTTACACAACATCTTGTACCAAATATGGTACGCCATTTTGGTCATTTTCACTGCCGCGCTGACTGAGTACTATGTTCGTCGTTTTTATAAGCATTTTACAGCATCGCACTTCAGTTTGACGCGTTAAAACGTTTATATTAAGCAGCACTCATGTTAAAGGCATTTACTTATCGTTTCTTATTGGAGGGGCCAGATTTGAATGCCCTGTGCTGGCACGAATGACTCACTTGGGTAATAAAACATTCGGAATGCTGTACTACTTTCTTTCCCTGCTTTTAGCATCCATGCACCTTTCGTATTGTCAATTTGGTTTATCCGCGAATACTGGTACATGTCAATTAGACAGCCTTCGTGTCTATTAGGCTAAACATACGGTTTCATTAAAGAAAGATAATTTTTTAATATGCACTAAGGCAAGGTACTTTATTTATTGAAAAGAATTGTGTGCGGTACATTTAATTATTTTCGCAGGACAAGTTTTTCAATTTTATTGGATCTTCAAATTTTCAAAAACAATATACAATAAATAAATAGCAGAACATTAAGAATCCGTAACATCCTAATTAAAACGTAACTGAACATTTACCCAAGAAACTTGTCAGAGTTGCCGTGCGCGCAATATCACTCTACCTCGGGCCACAAAGTGTTGTATTCTGTTCGTCTCAATGCGATTAACGTGCTCATTTTCTGTGCGTTCTACGTTAAATGTATTTCGTTAATAATCTAGTGCAAAGTTACCCCGCGAACAAATTTGTTGCACGACCCATTAACCAATTTATTAAAGTATAAGAAGCCAGTAAAATTCATTACAATTACAATGGTATACAGTTATCGTAGGACAACTTATCCCCTGATAACTGTATATCAAACGTGATTCGAATAAATTATCGAACGCAGCGATTATTCATTCAACGAAAGATAATTCTCTTTGCACTAGTACGTCCTCCTCCATTTCGATGTGAATCATTTTGAAGTGTAAAACGAATCATTGATTAAAGAACGATAACAGGTGTGGAAATAAATGAATCACACGCAACGGATAAAATGTGCTCGCCAAGGAAACGCAGAATTACTTGTTTTCTAGAATTAATTGCAGTTGGCAGTTTTGCAACGCTTTCAGATAATTCCCCTGTGCAAAGATGCTTATCTAAGAATTAGTAATTTCCGTAGTACAAGTAACAGTAAAATATGCAATTGCATTTTGGAAAATGCAACACTTTCGCAAGCTATTGTAATTGTATTCATAAATAATGTAGAATTCTTGCTCGCTTGTATATACTGTTCAGATTTCTCCGTGGATTACACGAATGAATAATTTGAACAACAATAATAACGATAATAAACCGTTCTTGTTAAATCAAACAAACATGCCGCACATATCCAATAATGAATATTTCAAACTTTCTAAACACGCGAGACGCGCGGTAACGCAAATCAAAATTTGTTTGTTTAATACAGATTTTCTGAAAGACGATACAAAATTTCTCCGAAGTGAAATTACGGTTTACGTTATTCCATGCAAGCCTAATTCCCCGGCGATTAACAATGTTGTCGCGCATCTCGACGATTCAACAAAAACGTGCAAGATTATAATGAAAGCAACAAATCAATGGAGCTCGGCACGATGCATCTTGCAAAATAAATAAATGCCACCTTTCTCTAGCCATATTGTACTGCAAATAAGGGTTTCAACTGAAACAGACGGTGGCGCTCATATGAGAGTCAAGGCGAAGAGTAATGGGGTTTCTGATACACGAAATCATCGCCAACTGGGAAGCAGTTTCTATGCGCGCCTCGCGAAAATTTCACCGAACTTTCCCACGCGATTTATTCCCACATGCTTATCATCGTCGCATAAATCGCGTCCCGCGGAGCATACTTTATAAATTCGATTGAAAGGGTGTCAGATCTTGTGTCTCCGAAAAAGAAGATGAATGCCTCGATGAATTCGAGAGAAACGAACGATTATCTACGGCGGGCAGCCTGCCAATAGCAACAATTGGGCATGAACTGCATAAGTTAAAGTGCAACACTTTCGATGTTTAATTTCGAATAAGTACTGTTCTTCGTTTATAATATATTGGGAATCTTTCTCAAACGTACATCGATCAAATTTGTCTTAAACTACTCATAAGACCTACTTTGATACAGACATATTATAGAAATAGATATTCCAACGCAAACACCTCGAGCTTGATAGATAAACAAATAAAAGTGCAAAAAAATAAAGACGATAACCACAACGAACCAATTGTTCCACTTTGCCTTTGCCATTAAACAATAAAATTGATAAAGCTTTTATCGCGAATCGCTTTCACTGGTACGCATAATGTCATCGAAGCATTACACGTATCAATATTAATCGCAAACGATGCAAAATTCGTTCTCTTCATAAATAAAAGAAGCGAAACTGTCGTAAGGTGGAATTTAGTAATAAGACAAGTTTCACAGTCCGATCGACTCCTCGGGCTCCGATCGATTCCCATTGTTCCGTCCGGCGAAACACGGCCACTTTCCTCGATACAGAAACTCTTTTCCCCTCGGTGGAGAGGGGCACTGCCTTCGGCGTTTAATTACACCGCCACATTAATCACACCCACGTTGCGTAAGGTCGACGCGCAAAGTCCTGCGTCGATGCCCGGCCGATTCTCTATTTTCCAATTACGCCCAGACGCCAGAATAATAAGCTCAAACAGATCGGGACAAATGCCGGCCATTAAGTTATTTCGCCTCGAAGCTCTTGACCTTCGACATTCGATGGAATGCTCCTGCCGGAGGAGGACGATGATCCTGAAACGAGCAGACCTTGACCCGAGTCATTCGACTACGCGCGCCGTTTCATCGGTTTTCTGATAAACGGCTAGAAACGCCACATTCGTCCACGAAATACCCGGGATTGATATTTTCTTTCGTCTGCGAATGAGGAACAGCGACGAGAATTTTTCTCGCTTGGACGGGAAGCGAAAGATCATCGCGGGACGAACGGTCGAAGGGTCGAGAAACGGAGGGTGCTCGTTTTGATATTACGGAGCTAATGACGCGTGGATTTGTAGGATGAAGACGTTCAGGTTGATTAGGCTCGAGTGGAAATTGAAAAATGATAAGCATTAGCGGGAAGAATCGAATGCAGAGGTCTTATGGAGAAAGCTCGAACTTCAGTTTATGAGGCCAATCAAAGTTTTCGTTAATTCGCTTCGACAGACGAGACGTAGGCAATTAAGTTTCTCTAAGTAATTCACTTTCCTCTTGGCAGTGGTATTGTTCGGACATGATGGTGTTCGAAAGATTGACGATGAAATTTTATGTACCAAGTAATAAACTGGAACTGAAGAGTATTGGAAGTTATATTTATTGGTAGTAAAAGGTAGAGGCATTGAATAGTTAATCGAGATGCTGATTTAAAGTGTAGTCATTAACAGTGCGTCTGTAAATTGCAGGTGTGGCGATGTTGTTAACTTCACCTCGGTATTAACTGTCACGTTCTGACATTTCCAGGCTAATAAAATTAAATTGGACATAACAATAAGCCCGAATACTTTTACTTGTAACATTGAATATTGCTCCCACGAAAATGCTACGAAATTCTTTACAGAATTTTTAGAGGGTGGGATTTTTCTATTGCCGAAGGCAATAATTCACGTGATATGCACTTCGAGTTTCGTGCTAATTTGTGTCACACAAAATTGTAATGAACGAAATGTGTAGAAAGTGAATGGATCGAGAGTACCAGCTTCTTATTGCTCGGCCACGTGTCGAATTTATGATGTGCATAGAAAGTGGCGAATACAACAGATCGATTGAATTCGTTTATCGATTTTCCATCTTGGTACTAAGAAAAATTAGAATTAGATATTGTGTATGGCTCGCGCTCGTAGAAATGGTCCCATCGACAGCTGTACCTTTCTTATTGCCATTTAGAAATTGCTACAATACGACATCGCCCTAATTTCAGAACGCACCGAGTGTGAACGTAGAATGGGTGTACGAAGATGATTTAAATCTCTAAACTCCAGCGCTGCAGATAGAAACTGGTTACTAATATAAGGACAAACGTCATACAAATCAAACTTCTCTCATTTTCCGTCATATTACTTGTCGTTTTCTTCTTCCGAAGTGATATTTTTCGTTATCCGAAGTGAAATCGAGGCCAACCTATTCGTTATTTTCATTTTTCGCCCTGCTTGGGCAGCTACTATTGCTCTCTTTGCGGGAAACTCAATTCGCGGAACAAACAAAGATCAAAACATCTAAACATCTATATAACATCTCCTTAATTCAACGTTTCTTCCCGTCGCCATTTAAAAGATTAAACTTTAAACGAATCCATATTATTCGTATCAAAATATCTGATCATATAAAATCTTGCGCGTCAATTTCTTCATTCTGTATAGCAGCTAATTTTCCAGCAACAGAATCTATTCTCGTGCCTTTGTCTAGTTCAAATTACAAGTATAGATACTATTTTGAAGAAATGAAAAAAAAAATGATATCGCTTTCTCCAGGTTACGAATGTCCTGATTAACATACATTCGGATGTAAGTTACGTTAATGAACAGTACAAGGAGCGATGAAAAATATTCTGATAAAAGCATAGCTGTGGAATTCCACGAAATCAGAGCACAAGAACACTTTTAATTAGTTTCTTCTGTATGCACCGTCGGTGTAATATGTCGAACAACGGTTGCATGTCGTGCAACTGAATCTCGTGACCGAAGTCTTGGATCGGTTCCAGCTGCCTTTTGTTACGATAAAATAGAATTAGACGAAGTAAAAAAGGGTTGAGCAAAAGATTAAATGGAACTTTTAATTGCGATATGGTATCAAAGCATCAAGTTAACTACAAATTCCGTTTTAACAGCAGCTTTTTGCATTAGCAATTAATTAATACGTATTAATTCATTTTTTTAATTATTGTGGTAAATAGCTTCTTTAATACCATTTAATAATACTCTAGCCTCTCTACAGTATATCATAACGATACAGTTTTAATAAATGCTTCACAGCAGATCATAAATGTATCGAAATTAATTGATTAGAATTTATTACGATTAAAATTAATTTCATTACACTCTCTACTCTGTTTATAGCGCCTATATCAAAGAATTAATAATAAATGGAGCGTTAATTAACCAATCGTGGTTCACGATGCAGAACGTATGCAATGATACACATTCATTATCTTTAATCGTACTAATGTCAAGAAACACACGTCCGAACATCGACAACTCGAGAAATCGCAGGGGCAAAGTAATAATACACAAGAAAGTTTGATTCGTCGAAGATTTATGGTGCTGGTAAATACGGTTTCTATAAGAAATAAGGCTACGTGTAATTTTACGTTTTAACCGAACCTCTATTATGCTTCTGCACGGTTCATCGATCGAACACGAGAATTCTCGAAAAATAATAGGAAAGAACTGAACTTTACAACGTCCCCGGAGAATCAGAGCAAAACAGATCGATCTGCTTCTCTGACTTTCGATCTCGATTTTACGTCTACATTCGACGACCAATAATTTGTGCGAAATAAATACAAATTGTGCCCGTGTAACGGGAACAACTATATCGTAGACAAGACTTTCTCTTGATGTGTCAGCTGATGGTTACATTTAAATCTCTACATTTTAGGTCAATATCACTTTTCATTTAAGAACAGCTCTCAGTTTCAGCACGGAGTAGTCAAAGATAAGCAAATCTCGTGCTTTTTATTACACGAGAAACGAGTTTCTGCCAAAAAAAAACGAGAAGAAATATAGCCATGCGTAAATAGACTGCAGAAATAAGGACGTAAGAATTGTCACTTTCACCATTTTTCTTTCGAGTTATATGATACAGATATATATAATTTTAGTTTTAATGTTGCGTTCGACCTTTCCTAAGGATTAGGCGAACTTCGTCATAAATTATATTCAGCTGGAAATTTATTAATAAAAAGTAATAACTTGCAAGGCTTAGCCTAAATTCCAGTAAAACTGATACACAAGATGACCAAGTAATGGTCCTGCAACCTGGAAGGAAATAATTTCTTTTAGTACGAAGCTCAATGCCTGTTAAAAATTGATGCCCGAAATATATTAAAATTATTTCGGTATCTGCCTGTATTTGTACGTGCTGACAATCCACTCATTTTTAAATCATTCAATACCATTTTATAAGCTCATTTAAAGAATTTCGTTCTCGTGGACAACGACGCGCAAGAATTTTATTTTGCAATATTAACTTTGCACTCCCTTCCTAGCACCATTAGTTGGACATTTCATACACATAATATTTAATCCATCTGAAACGATGTACAGCAATCAATGCGACTTTATTATTATCGATCACAATACTTGTAAATCAGCTTGCACAAGAATTCTATTACCGCCCAAGAACTTAATTGATATCCTCTAGACCAATCGCGAACTTCCACAAATTCCGACCAAGCCTCGACACAATCCGTTCCTCGCCCGCGCCTCCAATTAATAATTATGCACCTCCCGACCATTGCACCGGGGCAACAATTCTCTAGATCCCGTTCACGCACGGCCAATTTTTCGAGCATCTCGCTGCTTTGGTCCCCGCCGGCCTGACCCAGTTATCCGACCGCGGTCATTTATTGCTTATCAGCCGGGAGCGAGCCGAGTCAAAAATGAAAATCGAAGGCGAGCGAGCCGACCACGTTCGCAAAACTCGAATCTCGCTTATTCTGCGACCCGATTGGCCAGGTCCCCGAGGGTTTACATAATACGCTCGACCGTGTCCTGTTATGGAATCTATCGATCGCTCGCATCGATATAAGGCGCTACGGGGACCAGCTGTCATCTCGTCTCTGATCCTGTCCCTGTTCTGACCATGGACCCGTTACTCAACCATGAACCCGATTCACAACCCCCTTACATGACATTAATGCGTTACACGTACCCATACCTCTGCAACTCCTCGTCCACTATCGTCATCTTTTTCGGATTTCGCCTTTTTCACCGTACACCCGACACGATCGCGATATCTTTCTGCGATCATTGATCACGACGCGCACGCTCGACGATCAACGTGTCCAGGATCAGAAAGGTTTCCCGTGGTTTTGTTGCACGAGCGTCGCCGTGCTTAAAATGGTGACACGGCTGTGCCCGACGGGACGAGTTTTAACTTTAATTTCTAACGAGATTAATATCCGTCGGCGTTGCACGTGGGACGCAATAAGGAACGAAAACTTCCGAGCCCGATTGCGACGGGTTTAACCGGCTGGTCGGATGAAAGTTTTTGTGGGCCGTGCTCGGGTCGTGTGTCTTTGACGGGAATTGTAGCGGGCACAGCGAGTGCACGATTAATCGTGCGTTTCTTGAAGTTTCGAAAATAGGTTTCGGACGAGAGCGGTCGCGACGGGGGAACATTCTGCACGATGGGTTAATTTTTTGGGGCGGAACAGTCGGACGAATGATTCGAGGTAATGAAAATATGTATGCGGTTGAAATTATATTTTAGATCTATGGCGGTGATTAGTTAAATATAGTATAATATTGTTTGTGAGCAATTCGCGTGGCGATGTGTGGTTAATTTTGAAAGAAATACGGGACAGTTTCATTGGACCCCGATTATTCCCGGCGAAGTGTGCATCTTACGAGTAGTATGACTCAGGTGCTGTGCGGGCATGGAAAAAATGTATTATGCAACTGCAGCAATGCATGAAAACGTATTGTGTCATAGGTACGTCAGACACGTGTAATACATTATGCTTTTACGTTTAACTGTGCAAGAATTTGTTGAAAGACTTCATTTTCCGAGGATGTTTACGAATGAAGTCACTTACGTGTATATTCTGCACTTTGTTACGAAATATAGGGAATTATTTACAATATGTCTTAGCTAATAAGCAGGCTCTTAACTTATGCATAAGTGATTGTATGAAAATGAATGTACTGGATTGTCCGGAAAGTTCGTGCCGTTTTTCAGTAGGTGGACAGGTCTGAATGCATCTGATTGGTTGAACACATATTACACGTGTACGTATTCGAAAAGGTGTTATTTCAGGCATCTTTAGAAAAAAGTTTGATTAGGATACATTATTTCTCGTCAGTTTTATGCGCTTTTGAATACGGAAGGAAACAAAGTGAATCATAGGCATTTGATGCTTTTCTTTTGGCAGAAGTTGTCGGGGCTTGGTTGGGATGTGCTACCTCAGATTTTCACTTATTTAGGTACTTACAATATTACTTCAATACCATAAACTTTATGAATGCCAAACTCGTTGGTCGACGTAAAAAATCATATTGGAAAGATTTTCAAGATTTCGGTGAAAATACGATAAATAATGTAACCTAATCCAACTTTTTTCTAAATATGCCTGAAATATCACCCTTTAGAACATTTACACATGCAATGCTTTGAATCATTCTGATGTATTCAGACCCGTCCTAATTCCACTTAACGAAAAACGGCACGAACTTTCCGGACAACCCAATATAGATGTCTTTGTCGAAGAAATAATTGCCGACCTAGTTTTGAAAAAATAGCGATAACTGAAACTAATATTTTTACACAGCTATTATTTTCCACTGGATTAAGAACTTAGATAAATATCTAAAGAAAGAAAGTACTTATCAAAGTTCTTCCCTCCTTGATCGATTAACGTGATTTGAGTGATTAATATATAATACAGTACAAATTTATCTCCTTACCATAAAACTAATTGATCCCATTTTGACAATCGAGCAAGAACAGTGACAACAGTTCAAGCTAAACGCCACAGCTATTCGCTTTCAAAACTGCCATCATCGTTTTCTTTTTCGCGTATTATTTTTCACCATTCCAAACCCACTTCTCCCGATGTCTCTCGTTCCCCGGATCCTTGTATCCCCGTCTTAAATTACCTTCCCTCTGACAAAAAAAAAGAAGTGTTGCAAGCATTTAAGTGCAACCTGCGACGAGACCATTCGATGGCAACAGTGCCATTCGAGCACCCTCAAAAACGTTCATTAGCATAGCGTCTCGTTGCATAAATCTCGGTCGCAACGAATCAGGAAGCGAGTGAAAAATGTTTCGCGGAACAGCCCGACGGGACAAATGGAAAAAACGGCTCCTCTTACGGCGGTCTGCCTACCGTGGCCGGTAACAGCCGCCGTATTTCTTAGAAACGGCGGTTCAATTAAACGTAATTATCGTGGTAGTTCCATGGTTTCCTTCCTTTTCGGAGCAGAACGGTATCCGATTAATCGATAAATTAAATTCCACGCCGCGGAAGGAACGGCTAACGGGGAATAATCAGAGTTACGATCGTGCCACGTGGGAAGGAACATTTCCGCTCGCCATTCATTCCTCTATGACAGCCGCCTGTTTACGCAACGGATGCACCGGCCTGTCCGTTCGAGAACGAGATCGCTGGATCGTTAATTGGATCCGACTAAACGGGCAGCATCGGTCACCGCGAACCGTCCGGCTCGATCTGATTTCGACGCGTTCAGAAGCGCCGTGGGCCACGGTCGTTTCTGTTTCCGAAACGTCGGCGCTCGCGCTTCGTCGTCCCTCCTCGTGCCTGCCCCGAGAGAATGAAACGGAGGCACGAATCCGCGAGCACTAATTGTCGAACGGCACGCGGCTTCTGGGAGCAGTCGCGAGCAGGTAAAACCGCGCCTAGGCGACAATACGTGTTATCAGCTGGCCGCGGTGGAATGGTGAACCTGTAATCGAACTGGCTTCGCCCTGCATTCGCCTAATTTATTCCCGAGCGTCGACCATCGGGGCCCCGCGTACTATTTGTTCGTTTTCATTCGAACAGAGAACGAGCCTTTAACGAGCCTTTAACGGGCAGCGCGAAGTAAATACGTTTAAACTGACGGAGATTTTTAAACGGAGCAATTTATGCGCCCGTCGTTGTTCGATCGTTTGGGAATGAAAAATTGTTAGTGCGAAGAGAAAGGGTTTCGCTGGACAATTTCTGTTTAACTGGTCGCAGAAGCTTGCTGATTAATATGTTTGGCTCGATGAACGTTTCTATGAATATTTCAATGTAGATTTAACGAGCGAAGAGCATCGGAGGGCATTGCATTGCAGAAATTCGTTTTCCTTGATTCGTTCAATGCAATCGTAATCAAGGTGGGTTTGAGCGGCTCCAATTTTATTGTTTCGAAGGCGACAGTAAAATTCTGCGTGAAAAATCATATTGCGTCTCGCTGACAATGTGATCGCGTTTCGCGTGTACGTGGTTTCGGCAAAGTGGCCGATATTTCGAAGACTCTATACCCACCTCGGCGGACATTACGTTGATTCGAACAATAGATCCCGTACCTGCATGTGCGTACTGAGAATCATTGAAAACGGGTTTGCATTTTCGTACCACCGAGGCGGATAGTTTGCAGCGACGAGAGAAGTGTGTATAGTAAGATAAAGAAGAAAGCCGGGTAAAAGCATAGTATTGTCATCTAATGTAAACGTGGATAATTGAAGAAATTTCTCTATAAGTATACAGTAAGATTAGATAGGAGAACTGCTTGTCTATTTACGCAGCTGTGGAAATAGCAAAGTAAACGTGTTTGCATTCGGAAATTGTGCTAGGTGGGGACGAAAGACGTAATTACGTACAAAATCATTTTTGTTGCTACTACAATTAAATTAAATCAAACTCGATCTTCAATACCTTATCAAAGGAAATTTCAAATGACTTATGAAGATCAAAGAAACGATGTTACCTTTACGTAAGCCTTGATAAATATTCAGATGCGTGTTTTTTTCCTGGAATTTTTTCTACAGCTGTTATTAAAAAGTAATTTTTAGCGTACTAACAGGTTTACTGGACGTCGAAATCATTACGGGGCTCTTGATTATCATTAAAACTGTATTATCTTATTAACATTTGCCTTGATAATTCAAGTTCATTAAGATGCGTAACCACAATTAGAAATAATGACAAATTAGATAGGCTAAGAGGCGTTACTCTCTCCAGGCACTAATAAGAAGGCCAGGTCTCTTAAATTATAGCTTCATTGCGCTTCACCAAGCTAAAGCACTCGATTCATGCTGCTATTACACCGCGTTCATGCAAGATATTTATTACCGTTATTACTTTTCAGTCGACCTTTTTCGCTGAATATTTGCTTGCCCCGTGAAAAATAAGTGGTACGAAAAACTATGGGGAACCACAGATATCCGACATCTCGGTGCATTCCAAAAATGATTTTAAATTTTCGTTCACGTTAGGTTACCTGTAGTACTGCCTATCATAATTGTCTTCGAATTAAGTATTGTATTGTTTCATTTTATTTAAGTATCTGTACAGTGAGTCGAGAAAATGAAAAAGAATTGCTGCAAGATATTTCCTCATTTTTATTTTCAAATGGAAAGAACCAAGTCGTATTATAATTAGTTTGGGAGTATACCAAAATTAATTAACAAAGATTACTAAATCAATTCTATTGTTCAATTAAAAACACATTAATACCTATACCACCGATTGTTATACGATTAACGAAATGGTTCCCCCATTAGTTAATTACCATCGCCTATTAGATTTCCTGTTTTAATCGTTCAATTTAAATTATATTAATTTTTAAGCGCAGTAATCTAGATCCGCATTTAATAAACTGTCCTCAAACAATTCATTCTACCGAACTTTTTGCCACGGTTATCGTAACTTTCGGTACCGCGAATTGCACAAGTTAATCGATCGAGAACGATGATTCACGTGATCAAACCGAGAGGTAATCGGTAATGAAATTTGCGTCATCGGCGGAATCGTCACTTTCGCTCGTTACCTTCTGTACCCCGTCCGCTCAAACAACAAGTATTGTTTGATCAATTGGGCAATTACGGGAAAAGTAGCGCAACCGTAATTTTCTTCCGACATTTGCAATTTCGCTTTCACGACTTCTCCTGAATGGGCGACTGCATCGTGTAATGCTGCACGGTCCACAATCGATTATGCCCACATTACCATGACTTTATTCCGTCGATGTTATTTGATCACCCTCTGGTATTATTTGCCCGAGTTTAATATGCCGTTGGGGTATCGCACGCAGCGCAGATTAAACGAGAGACACCTGTTTAGAAATCTTCCTAACTTTCGATGTAAATATCATTTCCTCCTGTATAAATTCCGCAGACTTTCTTCAAATTACACGTACTTTCCTTGAAACAAGGAACAGACGATTTAAGTATAAAGAACGCGAAGTTTAATTTGGATATTTTATGCTTGGAAATGTTTGAGTGGCATGGCGAAATTAATAATTGTCTTTTTAGAAGAGATTTGCTTCAGCACTAGATTGGTCGTTTAGATTGAAGGAAATAATTTAATATTACAAAAGCCAAGATCCAACGAGAGACAACATTAACGAATTGTTTCTCGTTAATAAAGTGATATTAAATTCCCGGTAAAAATTATTATATCATTAAGAATCGTGCTGTGTACAATGTCGAATACGTAACCACATGACTCATAAAAAGATCTATCTCGTTTCACTCATAATGTAATAAATGCACTTTCCTTGCGCACGATGCCTGATACATTATAAAAATACATTATTACCTGATCAATGTTTCGCAACGCGTTCATTGGAAAAGGTTCGAAAATGAGCGCAGCGTGTGCAATGATACGAAGTATAACTGAGAATCCTGATGTTAAGTTTTATCAATAGCGTAATATAACAAACACTGAATACTTCTCTATAAACTAACAATTTTCACACAGCTTCTCACGAGTGCATAATAGTGAAAAGTGCAATTTAAATTTGCATAAGCGGAGAAAAAGATCAATGCACTTATTTTTGAATGTAGTTACACTTAATTCTACTACACTGCATTCTATTTTTCATTTTCCCCGGGCTAGTTGAAGTGTTTCATAAAGAGACAATTGCGACAAACGTTTGGTCACAACAAGCACGTAGTTTTATTCGTTGCGAAGCTTTTCCACAATTAACGAACTGTACGTTTGCATCGCGATTTTCTAATTCTTTCGCAAACTACACGAACACAGTTTCAATGGAACTCGGATAATCCTCATAGCGTGACCATGAGAAAGTAAGGATACTAAAGTAAAAAGTGAAAGCAATGTGGGCTATTATTGAAACAAAGGATGGTATATTGGTTAAACGTATATAATGGCGTCGTTGCGTCATTGCGTTTTTAGTTAATGAAAATTCTTAGTCATATAGGAAATTTAATTTTACACAAATGTAACAATCATGTCGAGAATAAACTTCGTAGACACTAAACGTTTGCAGACTAGCGTAGATTGTATTTTTCCCTGTCTTTTTTTGTCGTTATGGTCGATAACTATATACATTTCTATCACACGCATAGAACATCTTTACTACTATTCCCAGAGTTCTAAACTCCTATTACACATACTAATTAATTCGTCACTGATTGATAAGCCTAGATCCAATGTGCACGCGAAGCTAATTTGCTGGTACTAAAATGATATTCGATGGAAATTTCTTGCCTCCCAACTATGTCTATATTAATATAAATTGGCGGTTTTTGTATCAACTATTTGCTGTCAGCTACCACATTCGAAAGTATGCAATTTGTATTGCCATGAAAGTGCCCCTTTAAAAATAAAATACATTCCTTATACTATTGCGGGTTCGCTCAATTATTGCAGTAAAATATTTTATACGAAATACTCCGGCGATGACAACGATTTACTATTATAAATATCAATTGATTAACTTTGTCATCCAACAGACACAGGTGTGCACTAGCCGAAACTGATAATAATCAAAGAGCAAGTTTCAGAATCAATACATTAAAATACATAACGAATGGCAGACATGGACTAAAATAACGATGCAACGTTAATATTTAAACTAAACAGTGTTTATTGAGCTACTGAAAGTATATTCACAATTTTACTTGCAGCTCAATCGTATGTCCCAAAGGAATTCATTGGTACTCACATAAATTCGTCGTTTAATCGGGAAACGGAGGCGCAAACGAAATTACTACCTCGTCTGTTATCGTTCCAACCGACAGTGATACCGTTAATGCAAATACATTAAAAAAAAAACACGCTTGACCTATTTATATACCTACCAGTCAATCTGCTCTAATAAGGACATACGATCAAACTGCTCAATAAACGTTAATAGCTTGATCCAGTTCGATCGTGTCCATCAATGGTTCTATCGATCTCGAACATAGTGTATATATAGTAATGTGTGTGCGTGTGTGTGTATGTGATACAAGTTCTGGTTCGAGGAGTCGATCGTGCTCGAGTGAGAATAAATCATAACCACTGTCTGTTATCAGAACTGCATACGAAGCACAGATGCGACTACGTTGCGGCGTGTAAGACAGAAAGAGACGGACGAGGTCGCAGGATGCAGCTGATTGCCAATTCGTAATGTACACATTACACTGCAAAGCATTTTGTATCAATGTACTTACTACGATGCACACGGGAGAATGTTATGTAAATGTAACGCTGCTGTCAGAAGGCTGATATCGGTTGAAGAAGAAATGTGCATTTTCTTGGCGGTATTGATTTATGAGTGCTTTTACTCGGACCGCCTCCGTTCGATCTTATCATTATTGAAACAGCTGTAAGTGAGGTATAAACAAATTGGATAGTTTTGGAAATTCATTTCTAAGCACATTCAGATAAGTGAATCCTTCATAATTAATTAATTTATTGCGTCAATGTTTATTTGATTCGTCTCGTGAGCAAAGCTTTTTAATGAAACTTATTACTTTCTTAATGAGAACATTATTTAGCAAAATATTCATGATTCCACAGTGCAGTAATCATTACTAGATCAAGTAACATACAAGTTCGAAGAAAAACAGAGGAAAATAATTTGAAATGTGTTGTACGAATTCTTTATCCGATATTCTGTGAAATGTACAATATTTTGATGCAAAAAACAAACGGTGAAATATTATTACAATTTTATAGGACTATGCAGTCAACTATAATATTATGCTGTACATGTACATGTATTGTACTATAAATGATACAAGAAAAATATTTGTCGATACGTCTATCCCAAATCAATTACTCATACTCTCCATATATTATTTTAAAGCACGGACAAACCGATAATCAAATAAAACGAACCATTTCGTTAGCAACGTTCAATAAATTCTCTGAATATTAATACCATTACGGTCTGCTCGTTGCTAACGTGTGATTAATATTTCTGGAATTCAATACGCGTGCTGTGCTTCACTCTCAAGAACGTGCAATTACCGCGAGCAGCGTAATTTCACCATTGGCGAAAATTACCGGTGCCAGGAAGAGATCCATATTACAAAAATCGACGAACCGCGACGGTGGCAGGAATTAAAGCACCGCGTAAAAATGCTCGACACAAGCGAAAGTTTAAATCGCCTCCAATTTTCTTGCAGTATTTTCCACCAACAGATAGTCCACCGTGCCGAAGGGAGGGACATAGAGCAAATTGCAATTTACTATGCTCTTTCAACACGTTGTATTTGCGCAGCACTGCACTTGCATGGACGATTCAATAGGTGCACACGACAGAATGCACGCAATTGCGTAGTAACCCGACGTTGGGCACATACCTACCTGTTCGAATAATTCAAGGCCGATGATTCGAATTGGAAACGAAAATCGAAGGTAAATCTCCCGGTAGTATGGATTTCAAATAGAATGGCCTGTTTCGATGCTAATTCGCAACGAATCTGGAGTTAATTCGACAGTGTGGAATAAGTATGGCTGACTTGTTAACAGGGGAAAACGAATCGATACAATATTTTGAACACAGTGATTGGTTGATAGAAGAATTATATTAGTCGACGATAAAAATAATTCTTAATTACTTTCTTTTATACTTATGCTGCAGCCTTTTGAAGTATTAAATTGGCAAGTTATCGTGCCCTTTGTCAGTCATTATTCTTCGCCGTTTAATAGATTGCTGTTTGTTTTAAAAGTAAGGTGCAATGTAGATGTGTAATTGCAAACATGTATTCCTGGAGAATTACATGGTTACCTGTAATCTTAATTTGGTAACTGATTTATTTCGTAATACATTTCGTGTTTATAATGCAGCTTTACACCTGTCATAAACCTGAATTATCTTATTAGTCTTTCTAATCTCTCATTTCTTTTACGAAAGAACGGAAGTTGATTGGTCGACGTCCTTAACTGATTAATATTGAATTCCACGATTTCTTCAATCAGGCGTTCCTCGTCAATACTAGATCGATACTGAATACCCTCGGGCAATAATTTATCGCATGCCATCAATAAGTGTAGACAGATATTTAGTTTCACTGTTTAGTTTAGTTCACTCACCGAGAAAAAGATTCACTTCTGACCAGTTCGCAGCAAATTTCTATAATTCGAGACAGATTGCAAATTGCAACTCTTGTAAATAATTACATTTAATAATAATTTCACTGTGATCAACACGAAATGCACTTTAAAAGGAAAAAAATGAACCTGATGATAAAATACTCATGCCATTGATCACGCCAGAAATTATACCAGTGGTTATACAAATAGTACAATAGCACTAAACAAATTTTCCTCGGTGGAAACCGATTATATTATAATTCGTCTGACAATATATTTCTTCTGCGCGTTAATTATACATCCCTCGCAAAAAATGTGGTCCCTCTGTTGCTCCTACGGCGTTTTCCCTGCGATACCACGCAGCACTATAGTTGAAAGTTCAACTTGCAATTGCTCCGATTATTTAATGGCTATTCGCCATCGTTTTCTCTCGCGTACAAGGCCCCCGCGACACGCATAATAGCAGCGATTGAACGATCCCCGAATCGCAAACGTTTCTTTATTTTCACTTTCGCTTTTGCCGCCATTCATTTAATGACACGCTGCCAAAATAACCGAAGCACCAGTCGAGACGCAAAGGTACACCACGAAAACCGTTTCGAATATGAAAAATCGGCGAACGATGGGTCGTGCAATTTAACGTGTATCAGAGGAACGACGCGTTCGTGTCACGGTGTCAGTTCGTGCCATCCTTATTGCCGTTGACGTCGTCCCATTTTTATTCGGCGCTCCCAGTCACTCACGTGTTACCGTAGGTCTTCTACCGTGCGATATCCCGATCGAAATGTCGTGACGACGAATACTTTCTATATACCATTCGTGGGCAAACGGTGGCCCAGCTGTTATCCTGCTCGTTACATAAATAAATGCAAAGCGAAAAATCCAGAGTGAAACAAGTCAGGCAAAATGGCATGACTACAAAGTGATCCCTATAATATACACCGCACCGTATACGTATTCCACGCTTTAAACTACACACTGTGGAGTTTAATATTTTGCCATGACGTAATCCTTGTATATTTTTTCGCATTATTTCACTGTTATATACCTGCACTGCCTCATTTCGACTGCGGACAATCAACTTAGCAATTGGACGTCCAGGTTTTACCTTCGTTTATTAATTTGCGATCGCCAGCGAATCGAATTCTTCGTCTCGAAACCGATCGTCCGACTGCGGTATGATTAATTGGAACATGTTTTTCAAGAATGTGACGAAATTGTGTAAAATGTTAGGCATAAAAAAGACTGGTTGCTTCAAATAGCGAGAGGTTTGGGAACTTTCGTGTGTGTATATGCGAAGGAAGAGAAATAAACCATTCACATTATACGAAGCATAAAAATATAAGAATATTTCATAAACTGGTAAGTGTTCTTTAATAAGGTTCTTGGTTTTCGTTCGATCAATATCTGGGCTCAGTAGTCTCTATTCTATGATCGTTTCGAATTAACAATTCCACCCTCTGTAGCTTGTTTAATTGGCAATGGTACGATTTCTCTGTTGTGTTGCTCGTTGAACGAAGAAAAAAGGACTAATGATAATCAACGATGCTCGTTTGACGATCGCATAAAGGAACGGCCTTTGGCGGTGAACTTCTTGGGGCAATTAGAGATAGCACTTAAATTGTACGTAAACGAAATAGAACTAATTAGTAGGCAATTTTTTGCGGAATAGTGAACAGATTTGAAACGATCGTGTTTATGTAGCAATTACACGAAACACTATACGTATGTACACTTTTTTTCTGGCTGTTATTTAAGATATTTATCGGAATGGAATTGCTTCTTTATTACTCATTAGCAGTCCGAATTTAATTAGGGTAAATTATCGCCGAAATCATAAAAATTTGTAATACGCAAAGGATCATTTTAAAATTTTGATATTTTACAATATGCGAATGATGTTAGGTTCGTTAGTTCTTTAATGAATTTTTTTTTTTTACGCCAAAGCAGCGACTCGTCTTATTGCTTTACACGATCTTTGTGAGCTTCACGCTTATCGAACAAAGGCTCGCCATTCATAAATGCAGAACATAAGGTACATTGACCTGTGCTTGCAGTGTAGTCATACGACAGATTTCAAGTGTGAAAATTCAGTCTATGAAAGTGCACACGTATTCTCTTTCAGGACACTGAAATTTTCTGCTAATGATTACACTATTATTTTTAATATCCCGGACATTAAATGTACATTTTCATTGTGTTGCGCCGCGTGTGCGTGATTGCCAATATAACAAAAGAATACAATAGTAGTATGTTGTCGCACATTACACAAATTTATCAAAATTGACAAACTACAGATTAGTCTATTGGGTTTAACTAAAAATTTTCACGGTATTCGAAACTTTATTTGTACATTGTACATAGTTTCAATATGAAGAAAATGTTCTGCACGGAAGACGATACAATAATGCGTGTTAAATCATTACCAAACCGCCCTACTTCGCAGTTCTCAATAAATTCGAAACTTAAAAGGATTTATAAATAAAATAGCTGTATTTACTAATGTTGGCCTCTGCGCCGAGTAAAAGGTAGAAAGAATATAACAAATCCTAAAATATTTATAAATTTCACAATAAAAATTTGCATCCCGTATATTTTGTCCATAGTATATTAAATTGAAATTAGAAATCTGTTTTCCGGTTGCAATCGACTTCGTTCGCCGGGAACAGAGGTGTAAAGCGACTGTTATTTTATTATAATACATTTCGAATCGTTACTCACGATGCCGATTGCGTTTTATTTTTACGAGACGATAAAGGTTTTTGCAACACGTGAAAAATATCAGTCGATCGATGATAAGCGCTGATAAGGGTACGTTACGGACGATAATTTAAAACATTTTCACTAGAAAGGCAACGTTACGGCTGTATCTATAATAAGATGGAGACGTCAAATAGATATCGTCAAGCATAAACGATCTTCAATCGTATCTATTATCTAATTATCATATTTCATCTGGATGTTGTAGCCTCCGGGACATAGTGAAAAGAAACCGGGGAAAATGATCTGCTAAAAGAGAAAATCTATGTTGCATGAAATACGTGCGCTATAAGATAAAGTATGCAAATTGCGCGTCTAAACTATCAAAGAAAAGACACTTTCGTTCTACTTTAAATAAAATTAATGCTGCTTCTTTATGTTGAGGTATGTACGTGTTGGAATTTAGGTTACATTAGTAAAATGCTCTGCTGCAATTGGATATAAATACTGCGAAGAAATTGGTACAGCAGATTCACGTGACTTTCGATCTGTGAGTTGTGCGATATTAATACTTTAATTTTGCAATCTTTCAATATTAATTTTTTAACAAATTACATCTGCTTACCCGTAATACCACGTCTATTTTAAACAGCTTTTATTTTAATTATCTAAGCTTAATTCCTCAACTTACTAAGGCCTGCCTAATTATTTAATTGGCTTAATCCTACTTTTAACCATATAAAAAAACTTTGTAAGGCACTACCTCGATTTGAATTAGGCAAAGATTTTGAATAATTATTTATATTCTAACTCACAATTTGCACCCTGAATTTCACCATTACTCCGACCAGTTATCTTTAAATACAATCATTACCATCGCTGCACTTCAAGTTTCCGCGACTTGCATGCTATCTAGAAAAAATGACGAATGTACCTCTCTCGCAATCGAATATAATTTCCTTCGAAAAGAAACATACTATCCAACTTCTCCAACGAGTATTAATAAATACACTATATTCCTCAGGTTCCTGTGCGGTTAATATCTTTGAATTCAGCAAAACATCGGTGTAATAACTGTGTCAACCTAATATAGTCAAAGAAAAATGACAGAAGCTAATCCGCGTAATAAAAACCGGGCGCATTAGAGATCATCCGGTCAACTTGGAGTCGACGATCGTAAATAGAAAAAAAAAATCAGATCATCGGTAATAGACGTTTATCGAGCGATAATTTTCCACGAACCCATCGCTGCGCGTTTCGACAAACGGACAAGAGAAAGTACACGTCACGCGGGACAAAATTTCGAACCGCTTGATAGCCGCGAATCGGCGAAAGAAATCGTCGCAGAAAATGATAAGCCATTATCTGCACGGGAATCCGGCTTGTCGATCGCGTCCGGGCTAAATCGTACGCTTTCTACGAGAAAATTGTCACGAGCGAGCGAATCTTCCGATGGCTTCTGTGAAGCACTGTATTTTCACCGCGTTAACGAGCGGGTCTGCTTGGTTTCCGATCGCAACCGTGATGCAGCACCTGACAAACGAACGAACAATGACGCTACCCGATTCCATCACTTCCCGTGCTCACGTGATTATGTAAGTTAATTGACCGCGACAGC
This sequence comes from Nomada fucata, assembly GCA_948146005.1. Taxonomy (NCBI): domain Eukaryota; kingdom Metazoa; phylum Arthropoda; class Insecta; order Hymenoptera; family Apidae; genus Nomada; species Nomada fucata. The sequence continues at coordinate 9,418,088 of OX411282.1, forward strand.
TGTCACACGACGTCGTCTCGATTTCGCAGGTCGGCGGTATGAGTTGCGCGTTCAGTTTAAGAGAAGTTTAAGGGAACCGACGCTTTTCACCCTTTCGACGTGGCGAGCCAGTTAAACTGAGAAAACATGCATGCGTGAAACACGAACGCGTAGGGTCTCCATTGATTCTGGGAACATTTAAATACTTCCATTCTACAAACACGCGAAATTTTTCTTTTAACGTAGCGATAGTAATTCACGAATAACAAATTTAAAAAGTGTGTAGGGTTGAGAATAATTTTTTGAAGATTTTTTTTATAGGAAAGATATACATAGGTTTAATTTTTTTAATTTTTTACTTAACCCTCACCGTGCAATAATGAGGGTCTGCATCTGTAGCACTGTTATTGTTGAATTTTACTGCTTTCAAACTTGACAGACAAATTGCTGCCCTGGGGGTATGAAGTCCAATTAGAAGTAATGAAAATCATGCCGCGGTTACTTGCGATTTTGTACTGGGAAAATACAATGTGTGTATTTTTTCCAGCAATTTAAAACTTGCGCGAGAATCATGCACTAATCTGTTATTTTCTTACGACTGAATCGTGTTCTATTATTTGATGTGTTGTGTATATAAAAATATTGTTTACTGTTTACTGTACTGTATTCTGTAAAACTATCGCAACCCCCATTTATGTCATGCCTTTTTAAATAATCAAGTAATATTGACGGAATCTTCATTGCTTACTAATTTCCGATATTCTAATTTGCAGCATAAAAGTTTGCAGCAAAACATAACATTTAAAAGCGAGGAAATATTAAATATAAATTATCGTGCAACACAGTACATGCTACACATCGTTATTATAAATATATAAATTCTCTCAAAGGTTCAAGCTTCTTCAAATTACTGGCGCAGCAGTTTTATTTATCCTTTTGCCTTCTTCCTTTAACCAATAACCTGAAAAAATTATACAAAAAATTAACCGCCTTACATTAAAAAGATTGCACGAAGATGAACGCTACTGAATATAATTTCAGCTTCCTGGCTTTAATAAATTGCTATCGCCATATATTTTCAACAAAAACTTAATCCTTCCAAAAGGGAACAGGACACGTTAACAGCAATTTTACATAACATTACTGACGCAAGCGCATAAATGCACGGCGTAAGGTATTTCAAAGTGAAAAAGCGTTCGGTCTACGTTGAAATTAGTTTTTCCACCGCTACAAGAAGCGACCAGTAAATTGCTTCGATACCGTACATTCAGCATGCCAAATCCGATTACCAGGCTGTAGGAATTAACGTTGCCTTGCGATCCCACTAATTGCAAATAACTGTACCGAAAATTGACCGATGGTTATTCCATTATTCCCGCACTTAAGGTAATTTCAGGCCGATCTAGGTGCACTTCTGTAGTACTGGTCACAAGATATATTATATCGTACGCAATTTCTGAACAAATAAACTGTAAATACACCATCACCCGGTTTTTTAAAGTGTGACTATCACTGACTGAGAAATATGTTAAAGTAAACTAAAGTAAAATTATAAAATCACTGCTTATTCATTTCTGTTAATCGTATCTGTTAACTATTTTATATAATATAGCAGTAACTGGTAAAGAGATATCTACATTTTCTTGTTCGTAACGTATGAATAAAATCCAACCATTATAACGAGGCAAACTTTCCCATAATATGTGATAATACCAATATTATAATAACAGGACAAGTAGAAAGTAATATTTATTAAATATTCTTTTCTGTCCGCGCTTGATATACGCAATTTCCATTTTCAACATTTTGCTCGAAATGTGTTACTGCTGTGCAACGTTTTATACGTAACGCATGGAAAAAAGAAGCGATTATAAGAGAAGCAAATCGCAACTCTCTCTCGTGCTTTCCATGTGCAGCCGCGACGAGATGCGCATCTGCTCCGGAGAAAAGAAAACCAGCAGGGATAAGATGAAAAGGGAAATGAAATATAAAAAAATGTACAGAGTGAAATCGCGATTACATAAAAGTAGAAAAGTGGTCCACGTTTATAGTTGTTAGGGGCTACTCTGTGTTAGTAATCGCTAGCTGAATGGGTTGTTCCATTTGCAAACCATACAGGATCCGTTCTCAATCCAAAGACACATGAAAGTGAGCGATATTAATAAGAAAACCGTTCCCGTTATTTCTGACGATCAGTAAAGTGCTTTATTAACGACAGTACTCCGAAGTTCAAGCTTATTCTTTAAAACTTTCCCATCGTCACCGCGGTAAATAATTATGTACTTCGTGTACCTTTGTGTTCCTCGAGACATGCAGAACCATATCTTATAAAAACCTGTCACGACCAGCCAGTCCAATCACTACCATTGTCCAATTTATATTTCACTATATTCAAACAAATCGCTATTCCACAATGTAATAAATTAACATCAGCGCCGATATTAATTCAGCAGTGGATCGTAATAATTATTTTACCGTTTGCAGGCAACGATAATAATCACTTTCAATATTTAGGATTCCAGCTGACAAATATGCGAAGTCGTGCTTCCTCATAGCGAAATTTAATCGCAAACAAGTATTATTCAACCCTTTATTTTCTCGTTCGAATACCAGAGACGCGACGAGAGAATTCACTCGATATTGGCTGACGCAGACGAACTCTCAGCAAACAGGTGTGCTGAAAATGCGACAGCTGGTTGATGATGGGAACGCAACGCAGTACAAGTGAAATCGCGTTGAAACTCACCGGTGATACGGACGCATCACGATCAAAAATGAAATCTGCGCTTACATTGTCGTGACTATTTTCCCCAGAAAGGTACACTGACTGTGAGTAGACTTTTAGGTAGAAAATAAACGTCATCTCGTTCGCGGTGAAACGTGTGCTCGCACCGAATAGAGGAGTGTATGTCATATTTATCCGCCTTTGTATCCGGCCATCTCTCGGTAAAATGAATAAATGGATGGCAATAACTGGTGGCACTCTTAAGCTGCAGAGAAAGTTAATTAACAGATCGAAAGAAGGCAGGAGAAAAACGTCCGATCGACAAGAATACGAATTGAAGGATTACTAATAAACATATTTAGTTGGAAACTTTGGAGCGATCGTGTATCGTGAACACGATACCGTAGGAAATGATATGCTGTTTTATCTTCAATTTCCTTAACGCGACTCATGAATTTTTCAATGCTTTATGGCTCACTTTTAATGGCACTTTAATGGGGATGGTAATACCTTTCACTTTGGATCGGGTTATTAATCTACAATCGTTTTATCTTTGGTAACTTTATATAACGGAGCGAAAAAACGATGCTTGTGTGGATTAGACACGGTTTCAGGGAAGCGTTTTTATAAACGTTTAATATTCTCGGTTTGTTAATAAATACATCATGGTTGCCGGAGTTCAATAAAATTATAAAAATTGGTACACGAGTTTCGCTTTCATTACTTAGAGTAACAGATATTGTAGAATCTTGTGCACTGAATGGTAACAGACTCATTAGCAGAGAAGTCGAATTTAATGAAACTGCCTCGAATCATTTTTCAATATTTCTTTTTAAAAGAAAAGGAGAAATTTTATCATTTTATTTGTACTAGTTCGTTGACTTTAAAATTATTTTACCTGCGCCGCAAGAAATGTGTAAAATGATAATAATGAGAATATATCCCAATAAAGGTACTTGTTTCGAATTCTATAACACCTTTACTAATTTTGTAAAAGTCTCTCAAAATCTCTCACAATTTGCAATTAATTATATCTTGTACGTGCCAATAAGTAATGTTACTTAACAGTCGTCTCATCTGTTTAACGCGTCTTCGTTTAACAGACTGCTAGACAAATAACGACAAGCTGTGTAGTGTTACCGATTTAGTAATATGATTCGCCATTCGCCGGAATAGTTTTCTTTGCCAAGTAATTGGCAACAAAAGGATGAATAAATCATGATTCAATTATTCTCGACCGTATACTTTGTGGCAATAAATGTCCTAATGAAAGTAAGTACTGTATCCATTCATCAGAACAAGCTGTGATAGAGTGCTCAATTAGTGCTAAAATATCGCACGGAGTGCAATAAAGTGCAAACACTTTACGGCAGGCCTATCCCGCTATCAATAAAATATCGTTAAATAGAAAAGACGGAAAGAGACGTTTACCTAGATATCTTTTTCCACGACAAATAACTCATGATTACAAAATATGACCTAAGCAAAAACGATGAATGAACGCGTTCGAAACATCGTTCTTGTTTACCGAAATAAAATTAATGAGCACCGATTATTGATGTCATTATTTTTTATATTTCGATACTTCGTTTAACCTTATGCTGTACTGTGCAAATTTATTGCAAATACAACAAATCGTACATACAGTAGTTAAGACATTTATGGGATCGCCTATCAATTTAAATATTTATGTGATCAAATGATATTCAACTTAATACTACAAGAACGCGAATGCGCATGCAATTCATATAAGAAAACCGCGCAACAATATTATCCTAATACAAATATTGAGTAAGGTAAAACCGATATCATCGCAATTATCAGAATAATACTATAAACAACTCCAGTAATGCAAGAAAGAGAAAAACAAAGCATTATCTATCCAAACGCAATACAAGCCATAACAAATCTGCAATTATATAGAATGATATTTCGTCCGGAAATAATGGTACCAGAGAAAAGTCGCGAAACGATCCCTCGTATACCTGTTACAGGGTCAAGTAACGACTATCCCAACGAACGAGAAACAAAACCAATCGAAAATGCACGCGCGTGTCAGATTGACAGTTCCATCAATTACGATAGCGTCGTAGATACCAGCAGGCACCGTAATACCTGCACTGCACGCAAAAGCACATCGTGATATGTTATCTGGCAACTTGTAAATTAAGTGGCCGCTGCCGGTGGGAGCTGCAGGACCGGATACACCTGTCCTCTCGACGCCGTGGATCGTTTTAACTCGCGCACGTTAATTGCGTTCCAATGAACGATCGAAAAATCATTTGCCATATTCGTGTACGTATACGTGCCACGGGGACGTGCAGAAAGTAAGAGTGCTTCTCCGAGATATCGAACTGACTGATTGCACGGAGAGGAAGGATCGCACGGTGCGTGTATAATACGCTGAGCACGCGTATTAGCCCGAAGAAAAGGAAGGGCAACCGGTGGTTACCTGTTGGAAATTGGCGTGTGTGTGCGCGCGCCCAATTACCGCGATATTTGCACGTATAATGGCCATTGTAACGGAATGGACCGATGCTGTAGTTCAAACGCTATCGAGCGCACAACCGTGGTCGCTACACAATGCCAACAATGATTACGAGAATCGAGTATAAATTCAGGGGGACATTTATGATTTGGTTGGTAATTGGTCTGCTGGCAAATCACTCGATGGAATTTAACCTGCCGAACGTTACGTGAGACTCGAAAAAGTACCTCGGGGTAATTTGGTAGTTTATCGTGACGTTGCTTTCGATTGTAGCACGTATCGTTTATAAGCGACAAATCATATCTAACGTGTAATGTAAACTTTTATCGAAGCTTGTATGAAAAAGGTGCTCTTTCTTAGGTTGAAGATGAAATACTGTGAAAATAGCTTAGCAAATTTTTCATTGTTCTTTACTTGCATCGGTGTGGTTTTCTATCGAGTAAATACAATTTGATTTATAGCTTCTGCGAGGCACATAATATGAAAATAAACGCAATTAAGTGTTCCATGTATTTAAGAAATTGTTGTAATTGATTTGCTAGAGACGTTAACGTGTAAATCATCAATGCGTATACAAAGTATATATTGTTTATAGTTTATAGGGTTTATAAGGTATTTATATTATAGTTTTAACAAAATTCTTAATATTGTATTATTAATACCTATACAATCTGCAGCATGACACGCGATACAAGCATACGCATTTGCTACATAAATAACCGAAGAATCTTTAATTAATAATTAAATATTCCTGCAGGTGCTCAGCATACACTGCAACGCCCTACAGTAAATGTGATTAATTACCGAATAAATACAGGTATTGCACACATTTGAACAAGCTGATAGAAGAAATTCCCAAATTCTACATTCGAGATCCTGTCCTCGCTAGAAAAAAAAAAAAAACGAAACATATCCGAAGTTACTTACGCAACTGTTTTGCAATTCGTTCATGGAAAAGTTAATAGTACGATATCTGCACCCAAGGATGACGGCCTCGAGTTGTACTTACGACACGCAAGTTAAAAAACGAACGGTAATTCGTTAAAGAAGTTTGGTCATTTTCATGGCCGTAACTCGATTACGAAATAACGAACTTTAATTAGGTCCGTGGAAATAGTCGAATATCCAAATGGCAACGAATCACCGTTCCCCAGAAAGCAAGAATTCTTATTATTTGGCGGCCGAATTATTTGTTCCTGACTGCCCGTATAAACACGTAAACTCTTTTCCGTCCGATGCAGGTGAGCGCTATTTTCTTTAGCATGCTTGTTAAAATTACAGAGGTTTGCCCGGTAAATAAGCTGAACGGCCGTGTGTTTTTGAAAAGCAATTACAAAATACGCGGTGGTCTGTTTAACGAACCGTCGGTTGAAGCTGAAGCGTGAAATTCATACAGGCCCAGATTGGCTTGCTCGGAAGAGTTGTCGCACGCAATGCAGACCGCGCAAGCTTATATACTTACGTACTTCCGTGGCAACCAGCAGTTCCCACGTGAAAAATAACTACAAACGATTGCGAATTCGATATTCAATTCCAGGGCCAATCGCGTAAATTACGTAAATTACGGCGGGACTGCGTACACCCTTTCAACAAAGGTCAGAGGGCTCGAAATGAAATATGAGGAACGTAAAATCAATGTTTCCTTAACTGTACTATTTCTGTAATGGCGTTCCCATGCAACGACAACCCTCGTTTCGACGTTAACTTTTACTATGCTGCGTTACTCGCACTGAAATTATGCAAAAATTAATTGACTATTTAAAATTGCAAATGATTATCAGTTTCACTGTGTCTTAGCGTATTTTTTTTTATCATAAATTAATACACGCTTCGCTGTGCAAGTACTGCAGCAACATCGTATATGCAGAAAATTATGTGCTTACATACAGATTTGTCTTAGAAATCTATTATTTTGTAATTGCAATACTGTAGACAGTCAACTGTTAAAACTACGATAAAAGTTAATATATCTCGAAATCAATTAAACGCTCCAAAATCTTACCTACTACCTGGAACAAAAGTACGTAGGTACCATTTCCCAACGAGGCTAAGAAAAATGTACTCACTGGCTAAAACCTTAACACATAACTTTCCCCCAATCACTTCCTATCATTCATACCTATACAAACACATCAATCCTGATCCAACATTAAAACCAATACCCTACAAATCCTGCTCCAATCTATCAACCTACCGAAAGCCGTCCAGAGTCCCAATAGAACGTCGATAAAAATACCAAAGCGACGAAACGATCCCATTAATCGACGATTCATCCCATTCGTCCCGAAATTCGTATCTCACAATCAGACCAGCCTGCACAGCGGCGCAATTAATCGGCTCGAGGACGCGGACGTTCAGGAAGCGGAAGCGGAGGATGCGCTTTTCAAACGCCTCGACTGCAATCTGCCCAGTCACGTGTGCACACGCACCGTTCGAGTGATGCACGCGTGTTGCACTTGAAACGTGCGTGTATATATAAGTATGCACCGACGCGGACGAGGTTTAAGATACGGCGGCTTGTACACGTGTTGACATTGTATACAACCGAAGTGCAGCACGGGACAGGGCCGTTTCTTGGACTGGCTTCCTAATCCGGTTAAACGATGGCGGAGAGGCAGCTCTGCGGCTGCTTCTACGACTGAGGCTCAATCATTCCTCCTCGGAGACGTTGCGAGGCCGTTCAACCGTCTATAAGAGGAATGCCACGAACCAGAAGCTATCGACGTGATTTCGCGCCGATCGCCGCACTGGGGATGCAGCTCGAGTCCCGCGAGGATGCGATCTGAGTGCCTCGGATTATCCGCGGAGCTCGTTTCACGATGCTTGTCGCGATTCTGGTCGGAGGGATGAAATGCGAGGGGAATTTCTGTTACACGGACGCGTGATGGTTGAACGCTTTGTTGCTCTGTACTATTGTATCGATGTATTATAGTCTGGAAGATGGTAGAGGGAGAATCCGGCGAAGTTCTGTACGCCTGGGCGACATGATCTAAAGTCCAATAGGATAGTCCGTGCTCGAGGAGAAACTTAAAGCAAGTGACAAAAATGTCCTTGCGCGCTATAAGAAATAGTGACATTTATGTTCTCGTACAATTATCGGTTTGCATTGCAGTTAGAAAGATAGCAGTCGATCATTATGTTATTATATGATCTACGAGACCAGCCATTACTTGCGTGCGAGTGACAGAAATATTTGTATACCGCTACCTTAAGGCAGTTCTCGATCTACGAAGGGATATTTGAATGAGCGATCGAACAGATTTGAGCGATCAGTAGAATGTGCCGGATGAAGTAACGATGTAACGAAACGAACTGTGCGATACGATGTGAGAAATGGATGACTGTACCCTGCTAAGCAGTTAATCTTTTAATAAACGTCTTTCCTGTTGTACACCTGTACCTATGTGTATGGCTAATCAATCAAATGGCACACGTGAAAGTAACATTCTGAAGACCCAACTCCCCATTTCGAAACTGTTGAATATTTAGAAAGGGACATACGAAAGCTTGCGATATGAAATATTGTGAGACACTTGTACGCTTCGCGCGAGTACTCGTCGTTTCGTTTCGAGTATACGAAACAAAACTGTAATACGTGAAATAAAATGAATCTAGTATACTGTTCAACTATCTGTGACTTAATCCAAACGTATGAGCAGATGCTCCATATTAACGATTATCGATATCGACACGTATAAGCCTGTGCCACGCCTTTGGAACTATCAGATCCTGCAAGATTCGCGTTTTTTTCGAAGATCGATACTGCCAATTGCCCCGCCGTTGCAACCCTGATACGCCGTTTATGTAGTTTCGTAGATAGTTATCTCAATCTCGACGAAAACCACTGGTAGCCTTGAACGACCGTCTCGGCGTAAGCAAGGGATCGCGAAAGGGTTGCAACACACGCCCGACACACGTGATGGATTAACTTTAATTCGAGCCCTGTGCCACCGTACGACAGTAGTACATATATTCATTTTTAAAAACGATCTTGCAAGTTACTCGTTCATTACTCGCAATGGCTTCTGAGAAATAAATTTCTGCCCACCAATGGGACAGTCGTTATCGTGATCTCGATTGCGAATCGGCCGTATTTAATCCGTTGCGATACGACAAGTCAACAGCGAGAGAGGGAGGCGTAATTTTGCGTCGAGTACAGCTCGCGGGCAGCTTTTTGAGAAGTTTCGACGATCTTTAGAAGATGTTGGATTTTTCGTGGATTCCTTGATCTTCGTTCGCTTTGCCATTGGCGAAGTTTAAAGCAACGACGATTTACGATAAAATTTACGATAATAACGATGAAGAGTTTATATTATATTACAGATTTATTATAATTATTGATACTTTAAATCGGGTAACATTTTTTGGGGAAAATTGATTTAGATCATAGCGATGCATTAGTTATTTGCAGTTAAGAGCTTCTGTACTCTAATTAATTGCTATTTTTACTTTTGCAATGAATATTTTGTATATCTGTGAGAAGAAATATTATAAAACTATAAGTAGTAAAGAGCCTTGAACAGAATTTCGAAATTTGAGCAATGCCTACAAATTGAGAATGTACCTATCTGTTCGTAGATCTTTGCAATATTTTCACAGACCTGTTAGATCTTATTCTATAAATTCGATAAGCTATGCTCAAAATGCGACTGTAAAGCTCCAAGGTTCTAGGGTAAGTGCTATGGGGTTCATCACAGTCCTCTTACCAGAAGGCAAAACCTTCCCCATTCCGTGGCCAGATCGTAGAGGAACAGAGTCCCTATTCGTTAACAATACGGCGTCGGGTCGCTTGTCCACTCTGATCATTCCCTCTACTTTTTTAAACAGTACATCCTTGGACACCCGGTAACTGAAAGACCCAATGTAGTCAACAGCCATCCCCCGCCAACAGGATGTTTGGACCCATTCATACAATCTCGAGACCTGCCATAAATTGGTCAATCCTAGGACATCCAGTAGCTGAGTGGCGACGAGCCACCATGCCATCGTCATGCTATCCTCGCAACAACCTCAACGAACGCCCATAAACTAAGACCCTAATATGAATTGTACCCGGAATGAATAGTACTCAACCAACCAGCCATATTCCTTTCTTTAAAAATACGTTGACGCTAACAGACCTATCTTAATCGAACTAAAATATGTATATTTAGTCATACCTTTTTTATGAATCGAAATTCGAACCCTGATATTTGTTGGACGCTTTCGAATATTTCAATCTGCATTCTAATTGCCCAATTTCGTCATCCTTACGTTGCTGTATTCTTCTCGCACGCAGGTTGTCGAAAGTTTGTTTCCACCTGCATCTTCTTATATAAAGTATTGTGCAAAATATAGGTACATATATATAAATTCCTAATAATTTTCTATTTTTGCAGAGTATTTTTCGATCTCTCGCTAATATCAATTTTCCAATTTGCCCTAGCTTCTGGCGCGTCGTCTTTGCCCTACTTAGAACTATGCAAAACCGCGAATGAGTTTGACATGGAATTGCAGCTCGTAAAAGTCACACATAATCACTGAAACGTGCGACCGTCAGATGTAAGCTCAGGTGATTCTGGCCACTTACATGAAATCTAGTCACTTCAATTACAGCATTCTCGTATGCTCGTTTCCCCGGTCGTTTCTATCGCATTATGGAGATAACTAGACCTTAAAAATTCAAATTTAATGTCCAATCAAGAATCGTTCATTATTTCGGAATTCAAATCAATTTCACTAGAATTATTATTTTTCCTGAGAATTTAAATGAGTGGTAATATTTGTTACCTTAATCTACATCGTTCAGTTGCGATAGCTAAATTATGTATAATTTCAGTGATCGAATGCTGCAACATTCGTTCATGGAAGTTCACGTAGCACTAAAATTTGCGGTTGTTTCTCTCAAAAGTTTGTAGCACGACAAAGATATCGCCTCTGTCTCTACACTTTTTGTAATTAAATAAGTAATAGACTATATAAAAACGCATATTTTCTATACTTTTTTGTCAGAGAAACTACAATCGTATCCGCATAACTCTACCAACGAACAAAATAAAACAATTATTAGAATTGGAAATAATTTTGAACCAATGTTACACGGTCTCACAGAAAACATAAACATAAAACAAAAAATTTAATTCATTTGAAAGTTTTGATATGATATATTAACGTTTCATCGAATTTCCCACAGCACAGTTCTAAGATAATTTCTTGTTTCCCCAGAACCTGCAAAATCCTACAGCTAATCAATCTATCGTCCTCGTTCAACAGGTAGCAACAACTGGCCGAATGTTAATATGAAAAAGTTACACACTCGCATCAGTAGCAAGTCCAGACTGTCGTATTCACAGCTGGCTGACGAAACTTAACCGCTTCTCGATTTGCAAATATAACCCGTCCGATCCGTGATGATAGAGCACACGACATCGTTCGTTTCGTACTTTCATTGCAACGATGTAATGCCACGAATCGCGAAGGAATATAGGTTTCATGTTTAACGTGGAACGGTATCCAATTAGATACTTCGGTCTTAATAACGGCGAAAACGTAGTAAATTGTAAGATGGCTGGAGATTACCGTGTAACGCCTTATTCTTTCGTCGTAACGGGAATCGAATTGCCGACTGCATGTTGCGTGTCATTCCCATTCTGTTAATTCCGTTCTGTACGCGGCGGAACATTGCGTACACTAAGCATCGGTAACGTCGATGTATGTAGGCACAACTCGATTGCAGGCTGATGATCAATCGATGCAGGAGCTGCTCAAATATTCGGACGAAATTGTGCCGTACATGCGTTTCATGTACCGTTTGGTGTACCAGGGCATATTGGTAATACCTCTGTGAGATCGAATTCGTTAATATTGATTGCAATTAATGTCAAATGTCAATTATACACGAGATAATTTACTGGAGGACATTTAATTTTAGCACCCTGTGGTTGAACTGTGAAAAATAGTGTAGCCCCGGTGTCCTATGTACATGCAGTTGCAGGAAATTTCGTAAATAACTTGGAAAAGGTGGGATTTTATAAGATATTATTATAATTTAATCAAATTACGGTCAGCATTTACTGACAGCAACTGTTTTAAATATCGTAACTACTGCTTTGCTCAAAATGTCTCGATCGTGTAATTAAAAAGGCATTATGGTCACTACTTACGGTGCTTCCGTTTAGAAATGGCAGGTTTTAATTTGAAATAATAATCCAGCGATAAAGTAATACGTACTACTTGCACAACTTCTTGAAGCCACACGAAGAAAAAGAATCCTGTCAATCCATTTAACCGATCTCCAACATCTGTCCGTAATTTAAGTCCCCTATAATTTATACACGCTGCGATGCGATTTTGTACATGTACGTGTTAATAAATCTCCATTATATAATTCGTGAAACGAAATTTCCTCCGAGATCGCGGGAATTAAAATCGAATCACCAGAACAGGCGGATGTTTTCTGAAAGAGTATAATTGCGTGCCCACTTTTTTGACAAATCGCAGCAAATTGTATTAATCAACGCATAAACAAAAAACGTACGACCACCAACACAGATCCTTCGCCTTTAATACAACCCCTTCCAGCGCATTGCATTTAACTTTTCATATGTGTTTCGTCGCAATATTCTGACAGATACGAAGCTTTCTAAAAAAACAAACTCCAAACGCCCCCCTTCACTCGCGCATAATTATTCCATTGAATATCGCCGAGTCAGGCGGCACTTTGTTCCTTCCTCAAAAACGAGTGGAGGGAAATTTCGAAATTATTAATCGGGACGTCCATCGAAGCATCGAGAGATCACAGAAAAAGCAAGATAATCGTATCACGAAATGTGTGCGGGGACTGTCGTGATGGATTCAGCTTATTACACACCGGAAGACATATCGAGAGGTTACTGCGGTTCAAACGCTCTGCTCGCTTTCGATTACAATTCAACCGTTGTATTTCTTTTCCTGGGGTGGCAATGACCGATGCGTATCGTGGCCGCTCTTGTTCGATAAAGGGTTGGAACGTTGACACGTCGCGGGAAACGTTGTTCAATGCGTTTGGAACCGCCGGCACTGGGCACAATCAGCGTGCAACGAAATCCAATGTGCATGTGTAAACTGGCGGCAACGAATACGGCAAATGAGGCAGGAGAATTGAAATAGGCGCATATGGCGTAACAAGATCTGGTACACATGGTGCACATGGACTACGAAACGACGGGGCACAACGGCCTACGCGATCGATATTCCTTTTCTTTTTTTTTTTTTTTCGTGGGAAATTTCGACGGTGTTTCAAGCTGCAGTTAATTAAATACGTACGCGATGATTTATAAATGTGAGCACTCGAAGGTGTTGCAGGTTTTCGGTCTTTTCCAATTATTATTGTTTCGCGTAGGACTCTCCTCGTTTTTTAATTATGAAGCGTTTAGTTGCAACGCCATTCTACTGCTACGAGAAAGAGTGATTTTTCTAATTAGAATTTTTATTATTTCTGTTTGCTATATATCTATTGTTTTCGAAACGTAAAATGGAAGAAATTAGAAACAGAAGTTACAATCCGCGAAAAAGTAGACAATAGTGCAAGATAAATTAAGTATAATCAAAATTAATTCAAATTTACTGAAGTATTCATTTTTAAATCGAATAAAAAATGATTATTGCCCATAACTTTCCTGTGAAATTAATACAAATTATTCTCACACAACGTCTGCGCTATAATATAAAACTCGTAGCATAAAAAATTACTAAATATCCCTGGAAGAAGAAACTGTTATCTATTCAATCTAACTGAGTACATTGAATACCAAATTAATATTAAATTAAACGATATTCGGAAACGGTCGTGGGCTTGGTAATCGAAGGTCAACGGAGATTATTCGTTTGTAAAAAAAAGAAGAGAAAAGAGCGCTCCAAACGTGAATAAATTAACGTCGAAGTCAAAACGTTTACGTGCGTTTATGCAATGCACCAACAAACTGCCATCTTTTTACAATGGTGCACCAATGCATAGGCAGTGAATGAGTGAAGAGAGGAGTGGAAGGTTGTGAGGTCAACCAAGCGTACCGTGAGCATCCGCTTCCGCAGGATGTACGATTGTCATTTTCTTTTTGAGGCTTCGACCACGCCGAACACGATTCAATGAGAATTAATTTACCTAATCGGAAGCATAGAGATGCGTCGCCAAAAATCGGAAGAAACGAGTTCGCGACCTATATATTCGGATGATGTGAACAATGCTGCTAAACCACGTAAAAGTGTTGGGACAGAAATATTCCTACTTGATAGTAACTTCAAGTATTTTTCAATTGTCAATTTAATAAAAATATTTTGGAAATTAATTTTAGAATTGTAGACTGGTTAACGTAATATTTTCTCGCGGCACAGAAACGAAGAATTTATGGTTTACCTTTTGCAACCAAAGCCTATGAAGTTTTAATCGTATCTGCAATTAGCTTTATTGCAATCTGAATTACGAGACTGATGTTTTAAACTGTACATTTAATTTCTCCTTTGAAAAACAGTTAAAGGGACGTTAAAGTAGGAAAATCGAATAAAATGTCCGTGAAACGAGATCCCCATGGAACGCGTTGAACGTAAACTTGTAATTGACGATCCATTCCGATATATTTCTCTGGAACTTATCAATGAATACAATGGGCATAAACAACATTTCCCAGAAGCTTCATCGTATTTAAAGCTTCCTGAATGCGCAAGTACTAAATCGTCCATTCGCGATGAAACATAAAACAAAAAAATGAGTAAACATCGATACATCTTTAAAACGCTCTGTCGAGTGATGTGCGAACAATAATTCAATGTGCGCAACAATAAATGAGTCCGAATTGGACATTTTGCTTGATTATAAATACCGTTGAATTAAACTTCAAACAGACAAGAAAATCAACGCGGCAAGCTAGAAAGGCAGGACGGATTAAAGAATAATTTTGAGGTGAAATTCACACCTTTGCCTTTGAAGAAGGACGAAAGATGTCATTGCAAAGATTGTAAAAACGATACATGCGATCGAATTTCAGTAGGAAGACTCGACGTGTGCTTATCGACGTAACCCTAGATGTGTACCGTCTAATCAAACAGGTAACCAAACACTCGACATGACAAGGGGATCTACACCTTGTTTGCACATACACGTATGAATGCAAATCAATGCGGACAGTATTTGATTCTTGAATTCAATAAATCAGTGACTTTAAGGGAAAACCGAATGTTTATACATTTTCTATTTTTTTTTTTATTATTTAGACAGACAGCATTGAGAATATTGAAACATGCTCAGAATCGATTAGTTAGAAAACTTCGGTATTTCAGGAGAGTGTCTTCTCCTTTATAGGCAAATTATAATCTTTAATGGAATTACTATTATTATTTCTACTGAACGATATGTGATAATAGGCAACGCTACATTACCCGATGTGTCAATGTTTTTTTACATAAAAGAGCAACTCATCCAACTGTGAAACTTGAGAAATAAAAAGTAAAATATTAAACGGGCAGCAATCTGTACACTTTCGGTAAGATATCTGTACAGAAACACAAACTTTGCTCTTCGCATATTACCATTAGAAACAGAAGTTAATATAACGTATGCACGTACACGCATAACAGTAGATACAGCGAACTTGTTTTATACACAATAACAAAATAATGCCTCGCTTCGATGTTTCCATAAACATCCGCGAAACAGATCTATTATACAATTGCAATAAAAGTCAAAATATATATTGCATTAGTATTAATAAAACCCAATAACGTGTACAACAAAACTATCTCATTACAAATATCACATACATCTACCAGCATGCTTCACACTGCCATCCTTCCTCAACAAAATCAAGGGTTCCACGGATCTCTGCCGTACGCCTATCCCCCTTCAATAATGCGCGACGCTCCTGCTCAAAAGAAAAAGCGAAACCAAGCGAAACCATGTAAAACTCAGGGAAGCTTTCTTTACTTCTGCGCGACCTGTCAGCGAATAAATAATGCCCCTGAAATATAACGCGGTGGATTTCTTTGATTCCCGCCCGCTTCGACCCATAAAGAGTTAACAAGCTGCTCCATACCGTACACGCCTACGTGCTCGTTCCGTCTCACGCGTGCACACTTCTTGCGATCCCCCGAAGCGTATTCTCGCCTCATGCCTCTCATTAACGCTCAAATTACTCGCGAAGATCGTAGAACGCGTAAAAGTGCGGTCAGAGCGCAGCGGAATGTCCGTCCGCCTCTCGCTTCATTAGGCGATCGCCGATCTACCGGTAACACAGTGTCGCGCATATGTGCACAGCACGCAAAACTACCCAGCCATACCACTCTCGGGCCCGCTCTATTCAGTTTCTTTCATTCCGACGAGCCGCGTGATCGCGGTTCTTTCGAGTCTTGCGAGTCTTTCGAGGCTTCGTTCTATCGCGAGCCAGGCCAGCCTATAACCCGTAGCCGCTTCGTTCGCCTTGCTGAGGTCGCCTAGTTGCAAAACTCGTTCCCCGGGCTACAACATGCCCGCGGTTATCTCTCCTCGGTGGGAAATAAGGGAAGAAAGGAAACCGAGGGGGAAGGAAACGGGACGGGACGAGGCGAGACGATACGCGTGACGCCGAAAGAACGGTGCAGCGCAAGGGGCAATCGTCCGAGTGCTTTCACGATATCACTCGGTCCGGAATGGAAAATATTTTCAGCTGGAAAAATCCTTGCTCAGGCGCTGCATCCCGGTACCGATTGCGCGTAGAACGAGGTGCATTGTGTTGCAGAGCGCAGGCTGTAACTATAGGAGCTCGATTGTAACAGCTCTTTGAAGATGAACGTAAATAATGATATGGATTTCCTTAAACGCAAGCTCCTTCGTTGGAGGACTGTATTCAATTATTGTAAAATTATTTGAGAATTATTTGTATTTGTACCTTCTTTTTTTTTGTTTGCTTGCATTTACCTGCATGCAAATTGTAATAAGTTCCATGGAATAGGAATTGTCATAGTTTTGTCTGATAATAACTTCCTTACTTTGAACAGCTTTCAATTAGATTTGGTTAATATTATAAGACAACGTTTTAAGGAAATCTATCGAAGAAATTGGTCTTGGAAGATTGTTATTATTATCGAATTATTATAACTTTTCTCGGTACAGTTCCATTTTTCGGTACAAATTCCATGTGAACCGAAACCAAAACTGGACGAATAGCTCGGGAGCCACAAAATTATTGAAAACATACGAAAGTGTGTAAACGAGTCCTCGTTTAACCATACTACTACACTGCGTGCTCCCTTCTGTTTCTTTTTACTTTGTTAATGTTGCACTTTAAAACGCTGTGACACGCTACACTGCTCTTCCACAGTCAGCAAAATTTTTAATGGTGCGCCTACTTTCCTCCGTTCAGGATTATCAATGCCACTAAAACACCAAAAATCTGAACAATTAAGAACTGTTTAACCACCCAATCGTGCAACCAAATTCCGAACTACCTGTGAGAGCATATGCTTAAATGAATCCCAGCTGTAGAAATAGCAAATTAAGTCATGCGTGATTATAAAATCGACAAAAACTACAATACAACATAATTAAAAGGCACGAAGCGAAATAATTAAGTCGTTTGCTTTCTTGGGAAGCCTGGAATGTGCAGGAAAAAATCATTTTCCACGAACAATTAACCCCACAATAACCTACTTTTCTTTCATGCACATTGGCTAGGAAAATTATACAGTAGGAACGTTACGGATACCATTGAGCGCTATGAAAAACACCGTCTTTCAGAGAGCCGTCTCTTTGAAGAGAGTAGCTTCACTTTGCAAGTTCTATATTGTATTCTCGAAAGTTTGTAACAGTGACATACGTGTTATGAAAGATGCGATATATAAAGGCGATTGAAGACCAATAGCATCTGGGTTACACGGAGACAGCTTTCTAAGTTCTTTTTTCACTTGTCTGACAAAAGATGCACAATAGATATGTGTACCAGCAAAAGTATTACAGAAAGATCAGAAAATGCAATTGCTTCGGATAATAGCAGGGTTTCCGTATAGTTTCACCTCAGTACCTCCACAATTTTCCAACAAAAACAATTATAAATGATTAAAATAAAGAGCAGGATTCAAATAATTTAGGAAATTATTATTTCATGTTTGGATAGTGTCCTAAATGAAATATGAATTATTTACATGAAATTCGTACAATTTGTGAAAAGTTTTATGAAGTAAAGAAAAAATGTGTCACTGTAAATATGTTCAAAATAATAATGAACAGAACCAATCAAAGTTAACAATCAAGATTGGACTTTACGAAATCTGTTCTTTTTGATAATATATCATGCATGCAACTGGTACAATATTTGGTCGTTCTACTTACTACCATATAGCTGAGGGTGGTTTCGGTATACTGTCTTACCTGAAACATAAAAATGCAATTATTGAACGGCACATAAAATATTTGCACACTTACAAACGTATTTACTTAACAATGGGGCAGTCGTTTCTATATTTCTCAATAATTAATTTTTCATTATATCAGTGGACTTAAAATATTCTACGATCGCGCTCGTATACTTCTTTATACGAATAAAAATGAAGTGGATTCGTTTAAAGCTTCTCATTACAGAACACTTACAGAGATAGTGATACGACCATTTCCGTTTCCGATTCCAGTCTTATTTGCCGTCGCACAATACGAGTTTTAGACTTTTAGTTTAGTTTACACGAACACGGGAACGGAATTAACCTGTTCAGTGAACAACGCTTTTAAGGAAGACTACCGCAGAGAAAGTTTTCCAATCATGCGCCTACAACGTTACACTTGCTACTTTAGGAAGCACGGCACTAGTTCCAAGAGGTAACAGTTATATCTCTGATATCACATTCTCTGAAGCCAATTACGATCTCTACAATTGATAAGTTAAGGGAGAGAGAAAAAAAGAAACTTAATTGTATTAAAATTTTGTTTCTTGCTTGAACAGTTACAAAAATTGCATATAGTATCGAAAAATCTTATGCATCTGAAAAAGAATGAAAATGCTTGGGGAACAAATTCTGCACACTAAAAGATTGCTGCTGCATATTTTTAATTTCTATGTCTGTACACAGCATGTGTTTATAATTTCCCTATGTACAACTTCTTACACAGGCTCGTTTTATTAAAAATTTTCTTACCTTTCACGATCGAAAATTAGTATCAACATTTTTAAACGCAACGCTTTGAGAAACGAATCGTGCCTCTCTGTGCAGAAGAGAATTATGCATTCTACTCGTATTTGAAGCCTATCATAACTGAATCAAACAATTTGCTGAGACCACTTCTTTCCCCTTACTATATTAATCATTTCATAAAAGTATAACAAACTCGGTATGCAACAGGTTTTACGGCAAATCGTTCTGCCCACAAAACAGGATAAGCTCTTGCGTCACGTTCAATTAAAACTGTAATAGTACCTATTATTTACCAATAATTTCGTGCAACGAGAGCTTATTGCAAATCGCGAAATAATATCAATTTGCCTCCCAAGGAAATTCTTTAAAAAATCCACAACCTATACCTATAATGAACCATTTATTTCATCATTTCCGTTTATCCCGTCATAAATCACACTGCAACAATCTCACCTATCGCATTATTCGCTCAGATGGATAAAAAATACGAAAAGACAGTGCCAACGAATTCCTCCACTTGTGCAGAAATAAATTAACAGACAACAGATACGAAATATCATAAAAGAAGAAAACGTCATCCCATTGTCAGAGCTCCGGACCACAAAAAATCCTCCAAATACGCAGAAATGAAATAACAAATAACAGACACTAAAAGAAGAAAACGCCGACCGATTTCCAGAGCTCAGTTGCGACCAGAGAAAAACTCCTCTACCTATGCAGAAATAATTTAATAAATAAAATTGTGCCACCCATCATCCGGTAATGGGACTTTCTGACGCACGAGATAAGAACAGAAAAGTATACCACAGCGTGGGTCGAAAATTGACGAGTTTGACTCGCCGTGGAATCGATCTGCCCCAGCCGCGGCAGGATGATATGGGAGTTTCACGCCGATTTATAATCCGAACAAATCATTGCGGGGGTGGGCGTCGAGCAAACGCCAGGTAACGATTTTCACGGGGCGGGTCGACGATCCAGAAACGAACGTCGATCGCTCACGCGATCTCGGCGGGTCCTCTATCCCCGATAGAGCTGCGCTTCCTCGATTCCACGCGCGTTACCTTGCCTTTATCAATCCCCCCGGCCAGCGATCCTTGGTGATTGTTACTGATAAGTGTTGTCCCACGTAGACTTGGCTTGTTCTACGGGGCCACGTAGCGGCGCGTGGGCTTGCAACAAATTAGATGACAGACACGGGGAAACAGAAACAGAGAGTAGGAAGATCGTTGAGAGATGGTATGGCAAGGAAGCAGAGAAAAGGAGGGCGAATAATATTGGAAGAGTAGAAAGTTTATAGAGAATAGAGTGTTGAAGGAAGAGGATGTGAAAGCTTGGGTAGCATTGTTGGTGAATCAAATACGGTTACGCTCATAAGTATTCGAACGCAATTTGCAAATTGATAGAACAGATTGTTGGAGCCGGTAAATCAAATGCTTAGTAAACCAGACTGCTTTAAATTAGTGGTTTTATAATAGAGACTAACGTGCAGCGTTATATATTTTATACATTAATTGTTAATTTTTCTTCAAATGGCACTTGTCGATGTGTTCACCGTTTAATCACCATGTATTCAGGTATTTTGTAAAGACTCGGGTCACAGAATTCAGTATGTCCCAGACTCGTGATCAATCGGTTAAAAAGAGAAGAATAATCTTTGCGAACAATAGGGGGTAATATTTTTTACCTTTAAATGCAGAAGTAAAATATAAAATCTGTATCGGTTGAATAATCATAAATAGTACGTGCACGTTCTTGATGTAAGAAAACTGGATTCTTTTCTTCTTTCTTTGAAAATTTATAAAGAAAAACATTTATCCCATTCTGCCTTACTTTTCTGTGTACGCGCATACTTGTCTTCTGTGCGATGCAAGAAACAGGCCACGTTTGAGACCGTGTCACGTGCAGGTTCGCGTCCTATTGAATATAACGCGAGAAGATTCGAAACTTCGCAGCAATGCGTCGATAGAAGAAAAACGGGAAGAAAATCGAACTCCGAAAATAGGAATTCAATCGAGTGAAAATGTTCGAACCGAAAATGGAAGAAGAAAACGAAAACTGACACTGAAGAAACGAAAACGAAGACAGGGTTGACAGTAAATGATACACGCGGTACATAAAAACAATAGCGCTAGTTTTAAACAACAAAACGAGAGAAACTGGAAAGCTAAAGAAAAGGGAGGAAACGTGCGACACAAAGGGTGACAAAATAGCGAACACCAGAAATGGGACGAAGGGTTGCGGAAAGAACACGATGATTAAACGTCAGAGATAATCATCTGGCACGAAAGATCGATACAGTTTTCCGGACTGCAATGGTACATACCAACCCAGCGACACACCTATGTGCATGTATCCAGGATGGGGATAGCTTCTCGTTTCTACGTTTCGCAGCGAATTTCTGCGGGGCACATTCTGATCGGAGGCCCGTTTAAATCTTACGTCGTGATCTTTGTAGGAAATTGCACGGCTGAAGTCCCCTTTAATGATTGTTAGATAACTGCGTCACGACTATACGAAACGGCGGCATGATTGATCGCGAGAACATAATTCTCGCGGAATTCGTATCGCATTCTGCAGAACAAAATGACGTTACCGTCGCTCGTTTCCACAATTAGAAAGTACCGATGCGTAAGTACGTATTTTGCTGATCTCTTTATGTTTCAGTGAAAGGGAATGCCAGGACTCGGCGAAATTTTTAATGCAAACGTTTATCGGATTCGCCGGACAAATTATGCGGCTTTGTGACATAATTAATCCATATTCGCCAAGAAGGCAGAATGCAATCATACTTGTGCAAGTGGAGAATAAATTTTGTATCACAGTGTCGCGACATCGTTTAAGCAGAATTCCCAGCGGGCCGTGAAAATTCTACTATGGATCGTCTTGATGAATGTTGGCAGAAGAAGCTGGAATTATTATCTTAATTATAAAATTATTTAAACTGCACATATAGCGTTTGGGTCTATATTTGTTAATCGAAAAGTGCGTTGCTCCAGAAATTAAACCCGCACAATTGTAATTACGCGAAACAAATTGCACGACAGTGATGCAGAACGCTTTAACATTTGCGTACGCAATCACTGAATGCATGCGTCGCGAATCTGGTATGAAAAAAGTAACGAAGTATTATAATTATGTATCGTGATTCATGTCGTTCATTGTTGCAACGAAGATTCACCAGGTAGTTAGCGATTAGGTAGCAGTAACGAATAATGCAAGTGCATGCACGTGATCACAGTACAGTCAACCATGCGTCCACATGAAAAAAAACTGGCTCGGAACAAACATGATGGAACAATGAATGAAAGTCGATTATTACGAACCGTGGATAGTTATCTATCGCGGAAGACCACTGCTGCATTCCATGCGTTCAATACCGATGCCCCTTTCTCACTTGACCGTTACAAGGAATTTGTAAATGTATCACGATTAAATAATTTGTTTTTTTTTTATAAGAATGACCTGGCATCTTATAAATAGAAAACGAATATTAAATAAGGTGTACAATCTATTCGAAAGTTTCAGTGTAATATATCAAAAGTAAAATGTTAATTTCCTACACGTTTCTACTTCCATCGAATACATTATCTCGAATGGTACATTAACCCTTTCGCTCTGGTACCACGAAAAATGAAAATATCCTCGACGCGTACAGCAGTACAGATTTTATCAGCATCGAAGAGCCACGGGTATAAACACTTTTAGATTTTTCGAAATAATGCCTGAACCAGTACAAATCAATTCTTCGCAGAGATATTATCCCGCTGCAACGTTTCTCACGTGAATAATATTAAAGCGACTAACAATAAGTGCAATTGCGTACAGACTTTTCTCACCAGACGAACGTATCCATATAGATGTGACAATATGTATCGTGCCACGATACAGCATCCGTAATCGTATGTCTCCTGTTGATAATTTAACGCGGAATCGTCGTATAATTAACGCTAATTTACATCCTCGATTCCGATTTTTCGTATTCGCGACGAACACGTCACCACCGGTCCGACCGCATGTTCAAGTTTATGGATCTTCCAGTTTTTACATTGACCATAATCGCGAGGCCGACACAAAATAAGAAACGAGCCTTGATCTTGATACAGACCTCGACGAAACCGACGGGCGCGCAATAAATAACCACCTATCGGTACCGTGAAATTAAAATTGAAACGCGAGAAATGCAAATACGCACGGCGCGAAAGAACAGCCGAACAGACCGGTGCTACACGTTGATTGTTTCGGGTCAGCAAGGTAATAAAAATACACCGTTAGCCCACAAATGAACGAAGTTTGTCTCTGGTGTTTCGTTGTAACTTGCACACTTCGTTTATGTCTTCATCGCGAAAGAAGAAACGACGCGCGGTCGAATCGATCGACCGGTTGCACCAGTGGTTCGCGTGCTGAAAAACGGGGAAACCCGATTTTCGTCCGAACAATCCGACTAATTGTGGAAATCTTGACGGTATTTAATTAACGAGATCAGTCATGTGCTCTCGTTGCGGAAAAGAAAGCAGCTAGTCATCGGGGGAAAAAGTAAAAGGCGTTAACGCGAATTGTTTTTTCAGGAAAGAAGATGCTTCCTCGTCCGCGTGACAATGAAAGGGAACAACACACCGCGAGTAATTATGCTGACAACGGGATTTTCTATTACTGCATTGCTTTTGAGGAACACGGAAGAATAGTTTCGATTGCACGAACTTGTGCAATTGGGGATTTTCTTTGTCTATTACGATACTTTGACGCGAGATTGCGGTGTCCTTGTATTGATTAATTATATTTTATTTAGTATCATTTATTAGCAACCGTTTCCACGCCGAACAGCTTTATCCTTCACTGCTGCGTTTCCCTTTGGAGCAAGTGTAAAATCGCTACGGCGAGCAATTATCTTGTTTCATGCTAATAATATGCGCGTGGAATGAGAAGTGCAATACTGAACAATAATTATACAGATCGGATCTGACGTCGACGCTTTTATGTTTGGCAAAACGTGAGCGTTACACATTTAATGGTAGATCGTAAAAGCCTGCGCCGATCCTCTGTGACCCACTTCCTATTCTTTGTGTCGAAATATGAAATCAGCGAAATCGCCATGCTCATTCCAAGCAACAATTCTATGCATAAAGGAAGACGACAGAGGTTAAAATATAAATGCAACAACAATTGAGCAGCATTGCTTTTGACTTCCTTATATTTCATAAAATTCTACCCTTTCAACGAACAAAAAATATTTAGACCATTGTTTACGCAAGTCACCAATCGATGTCTTCATCAATCGAATAGAAATTCTTCGAAATCGGAGCTTCGCCTTTCAACCAAACGACGAACGTGACCTCTGACGAGACTCGACGATATACATAATTCATCTAATCCATCATCAGAATGTACAGACAGCCCTAATTACCGTGGTTAAACGCCTGACGGTTCGAATATATTACTCGAGCCGAGACAAATCAATTTAAAGAAGAAATATTTGGCGCCGGGTTCGTCCGAACCGTCAGATTGAGTTCGTTTAGAAATTCGGATGCGTTTCCGCGAGACAGCGTGACGAATATTTCACATCACTTTACAATTGATCCAAACGCTGTCAATAATTAAGCGTACTTACAATCGGAGCATTCATTTGAAAGAAGCATTCTGCCCTAGCCAAATGCGAGACGATTGGAAAATCGCGAAAGCTTTGAATTGAATTAAAACTTTTTCAACTTTTCAATTCATATCACTCCGTCGAGTTTCGACTTGTTAGCGACTTCTTCGAAACCTAGTTAAAATTTCTTAAAGTGTCCTCCGTTAACTTCATTCTATAAGACACCATCGATTTCCTTCTACGTAATCGAAGTTTCCGCGTGTTACAAAAACGTTGGACACAAGAAAGTCGCATGAAACGAAGTCAACAACGTTTAACAGAATAACGCGGCTCGTTTACAGCAACACCCATCAAGAACTTTTTCGCTCCTGCGACGTGCACGTCGAGAGAAAAGAAGGTTCCATCCAGTCGGATCATCGTCCGAAGACGATTCAATAATCGCCCCTTACTGCTTCCAGTAGCTAATAAATATTGAAGGGGGCAGAAAGAATTAGGAACGATTGAAGAATCCGTTTATACAAGGAACATTTACAGCAGTTCCATTGCACTCGAAGTTATATCCGTCTGCTGGAGGTTGATTGCCCTGTTTCAAGAGACCAGTCGGCGTGCATGAACGCACGCACGCTCTTTTTCCCCCCTGACGTGTCCGTATGCGTCCCGTGGACTTATGTAAGCCAGTGTGTCGGAAACGTCCACCGATATTTTGGGCTTCGTAATAGGAATGAGCGAAAAAAGCGAACGAGAAAGTAGCCCGTAACCGAAACTTCGTTGCCCGGACTGGTTTAGATATGTACCTTCACGGTTGTCTTTAATTACGTGGCGCAATCCCCGACTGACCAACGGGCTTGCCCGAGTTTCCTCTCTAAGCGCCGAGTCGAACGAAGACAATTATACTCGGGTATTCGAGAAAAAAAAAGAAAAAAGAAGGGGACAGTGCGTCGACAACGGTGATGAAAATTCCATTCGTCCTTTTTTAATCATTATCCCGATTTCTTTTCAAATATTCAGTAATAAGTTCCTTTGTTCTGCTCGGGGTTTTTTTTCGAATTTTCTTTGTACGCATCAAAAAAAAATTGGGTCGAGCTAAATATAAGTTACTAATATTAGAACGACATGCTATTTCCTTGTTACAAATGTCAGCATATGATTTTGTAAGACAAACGGTCGCGAATGATGACATAATTCTTTTCTCATTCGGTTCCGTGCGCGGAACGGTTTCCTTATTGTCGATATTTTATTGACCGGTCGTCGGGCATTCGATACATTTCGTTTGGACTCAATGAAATTGTGTAACAACTATTTGTTAATTAATTCACGATTTATATCACTGAATATCGAATTTATTCTTTCTAGTACAACCGAAACGCCGAAGTAATTTCCAAAATGAACGAAATAAGTTATTCGAATGGCAGCCAGTGTGAAGATGAAAGTGAAATCAGAATCTTAAACAGCGTTCCCGTGATTCTAAAAGTTATGCAGAAATTGATATTTGACAAAGAAAAACAACTTTTAAATGTTGTTTCAAAACAATACCACGATGTACAATGCACTTGCGAACAGGAATTGCAGAGAGCGAAACAATACTCGCGTGAATCTAACAGTGATACTGTACGGTCGTTACTGAAAGTGTCGACACTTCGTTTATTTCCGCGACGCCCACGATCCATTAGTTTCAACGTATCCTTACAGCCACGTGCAAAACTAATGCATGAATTATTCAAAAGCGTCAGTATCGTTTCAGGCGAAATAGCTGCGAGCGTGTATACAGTGAAATGGTTGTACATAATGCGATTAAAAAAGAAATTGATTTTCTAGCTTGAAATAAAATACGCAGCTTGGCACAACCAACGCATGAGATCGGTTTGAAAAAATGCTATGCACAGTAGAGATAAAAATATTCGTACAGTTAAAACGTGGACAAAGAGACTCCTGTGTTAACACTGTGGGGTGGTACAAATGAATGCAATTAACAGTCCTCACAATTACCAATCTCTGTGTATAACATTGTTGCATATTATGTGTATTTAAATATATTTAATAATGTAGAATGTTATAACTCATTTTATTTCCAATTTCCTCCACTTTGTTCGAATATTTTTTAAACGTGTATCAATCTCAAAAGTATATTATTAAATTTGAAAAGTACTATTTTATTCCAGCATTATCTTTTGCAATACAGAATAAGCTAACACGTTCAAAGGAAAAAACAAATACTTTCCAATGAAATTCCCATAATTTTGTATACTTAACATCCCGCAGATTCAACGTATTGCATATAATCACCGCATGCACGAAACTAGAAAATAATCATACGATCTCTATGTCACTGACAAAACTACAAGCTAGTATACTACCAGGATATTTACATTACAATATTCATCTCTCCCTCCCTCACAAAATAATTTCAACCCTCGATTTCGTCAAATTCATCTCGATCGCAAAACTACACGCCCTTCGTTACAGAAATACGATTACGGACCACCTTATTATATTTCAATTTACATTACCCTATCCCAGTTTCAAATTAGTCTAACTTTCTTGCTCAAAACATCACAATCTGGAGAAACAAACGAATGGCACCGTGTCCCTTGAATCAATTTATACTTAAGTGCAAAAAATGACACTAAAAAAGTTATACCATTCTAAAACCAGGATCCGACAATGTAAGACCAGGACGCGATACATTATCAGAGTTAAAAACAGCGAAAGTCAAGGCGGAACGAACTCGCGGATCTCCAAGTTCTGCCGTGATAATCGAAACGCGCTCCACCATAATTACACTCGCCCGATGTAGACTGCCCTTCGATTTTCGTGACGCCATCGCGGCGTGAATTTACCTTTACAGAGCCACGTGCGAGCCTGATGCACGGCCGGGGCATATGGCGGGCGTTGCCGGGAACTTTAGTACCTGACTCGCATACATTATCGTCGTACGCTCATACGCAAGGCTGTAACGTTGTCCATAATCTCCGACTGTCCTCTCCTTTGGCCGGGACGACGGGGACGCGTTAAGCTCGAGAAACACGAAGCAGGATCTCTTGGTGTACAATCAAATTGTCACGACCTTTTGAACCGTGATGTATATACTCGGCATAATGCACGCAAGGCAAGATAGTTGTCCGTGTTACGCAAGTTTCGATGCAACGGAATCCGGTTTTCAGCCGAGAGTTTAGTAGACCAGCCGACGAGTGTCAACAGATAACTACTTGCCCCGGTAGATCTTTTAGGTGTGTCGTTCGAGAAATAAATTTTGACGCTGGCGTCACACGGTTCCTCGGGCAGTTTCTCAATAAAGGTATTTTTAAGTGAATCGCTAATGTTACTCCGTTCCTTTTTTTCCGGTTAGTTCTGGATTTTAATGGCGCACGAGGAGAACGTAACAGTTTAACGAAATTATTAATGGATTAAACCTGAGAACGTTTAGAGTTTTAGAGGCTTTATATTGTGGAAAGAAATGTTATACATACACTGAATGGTAATTGACAAATAAACGTATAGAACGTTGTCGTTTATTTTTGCTTTATTTATTATTTTTCTTTCAATAAATCTGTTTATATTATACTGTATCTCGTTAAATTCCCTTTTATTGATAAAATAGGCATTCCATTTGTGTCACCATTTCTGCATTGCCCATTTCATTTGAAACAAACATAGAACAACCCATGATTGATACACTACACTTGCGTCTAATAAATTTCTGCATAGTCTATTTTATTTGTAACGAAGGTAGGACAACTCTTAATTGATAAATTACACTATGATCTAATAAATTCGTTGATTATCTATTAATTAAAACCTGCGAATCATGGTTTACGATAATAATAAGTGAGTTCATAGATATATAATATAGAATAACTTTAGATATAGATAATCTGACATTAATAGTCAGTTGCTCATTCATTTCCAAGTGCATTCCAGTTAACAGTTAACCAATTGCCATTGATTTATGTATTTTATGCCTGCTATGATAGTAACATTTTCCGATGGTCACCACACATCGGACATCATTAATTGACCGTGGACAATTGCAGAAAAATGCATAACGGTCGCAAGAAACTGCTATCGCGAAACGAACGCCCACGTTTCCTGCGGATTCAAACGTTGCGCTCGTCCGATTAAAGAAACGTGTCCTTCGAGGTCGATCATTAATTTCAGGATGTCTGTACCGTACGATCGTCAATCAGAATCGACGGGCGATTATTATGCAAAATTGCGGCAACTATCCGATCTATCGAGTCCAGCATGTAAAAAGTTCCGATTCGTTTCTACTTTTTGTAACCTAGTTGAAAGATAGTGCCGAAATCAGCGCTGTGAATTCGTAACAATAATTAAAGTAAAACGAGTCAGAAATTTCTAAGGAATGCTTTAGAAATATACTAGGAACTACATACAATTGAGGCAAGCCAATCGTTACTGTATTCCTTGGAGAAACGTAAAAATCAGGGTTTTGAATTGTGATTTGAAAATTGATT
Organism: Nomada fucata; assembly: GCA_948146005.1. NCBI lineage: Eukaryota > Metazoa > Arthropoda > Insecta > Hymenoptera > Apidae > Nomada > Nomada fucata. The sequence goes on from OX411282.1 coordinate 9,447,442, forward strand.
GAAAATATTGATTTTGTGGACTTCTTATATTAAATGTAAAATTATTGTAATTAAGTATGATTATATAATAATCATTTGGTGTCACTATTTATTATGTATTTGTCTTGTGCATGTAAATAACTTGTTCAAAATTGTAACAAAATATTGCGAAAATTTAGTATACGACGAAAAGTAAATGTAACAAGTTAAATGGAAATAGATGCTGTTAATTCATTATGCAAAGATGTTTCTCAATGCTTTAAAAGATTCTCACGAAATTTAAATATCCTATACATACATTTTCCAATCGGCAAATAAAGAGAAAAAAAGGTACCTGAATGACTAATACTACTATTTATTAGAATGTAAACTATTATAACCTTAATTGGAAAGATACAAGAACTGTTCACGCTAGATTAAGAATGTAGCAAATCCCTTACTCTACACTTCATCCAGAGGATTTTCTGAGCATTAATTTATTCCTTTCGTTCTTTATTCGTTCTTCCGAAAAGTACATCCATATTAAATGAAGCAGTATATCTTTAAAGTAAACCTTACACGGTTTTAAAATTTGTATATCTATAAATACTTGTCTGACAGTGATATTTCGCTTTGAATGGCTAAAAGATTTTTTTACAACCGACATAAATTAAAATGCATCGTACTATATGACGGTACGCATAAGTCAAACATGTCCCCTTTACTAACAAAGTTCGACGGAAGTAGGTCGGTACGATCTGTTTCTTATACTGGAGGCGTTTTATTAAATCGCGGTACGTGTATCGTAGTCTGCCTGTAATTGTAATGAAACTCTAAAATATATCATATTCAATCGAACGTTTTTATATCAAGACTAACAGCAATGCTTGCAACGACAAAGATTTGCGTTCACGAATTATTTACATCACCTGTTCTTCTATGGTGACAACGAAATAAATATAAAAAAATAAATATAAAATGACTTTCGAAAAAAGAAATATCGATACCTATCAAAAGTTCAAAAAATGAACATGGTTGTACGATTATTAATGCACACGGCCTGAACGTAGGAACAAATTATGCTTTCACAATTACGTATGTGTGAATTCATGTCGTGCGATGTTATTAGACATAAGTGAAAATTAATCGTGCATTTTGCCTAAATATTTTTCAATTGAACAAAAATATTCACTTTTCTTATAACATATGTGTGATATATTTGTAAAGAATAATTTTCTTTTGTAATAATTGAATGAAATTTCTACTGCGAATGAAACGGAGTCGGATCTAAACGGAAGTCGGAGAATCAATAAATCCGGCTGTACGACGAATAATAATGCAAGAGATAATCAGCAGTTTCCAAACGAATAATACGCAGGTCCGCAGCCAGTATTCCATGGAAAATATTTTCTTTGGCAAGTGAGCGCGCACAACTATACAACTATGATTTACGGAAATAACACGTTGGATGAAGAATGCAAGAAATCCTACTGCTTTCCGCGTACAAATACCATGTTTGATAGTTGGCCAGCTTTGTAAAGTGGAGAATCGAAACAGAGGTTTATTTCCGCCCAAACGCGGTGCAAACGACCTGTAACGTTTTATTACGCATACGATCCAACTGGAACGTAATGGAATTTGTATGAATCAAGCACTGTGGAAAATACGCTCGAGTAAAGCTGTTTGACCTCTGCAATTAGAAAATTAGAAATTGTTCCGGAACTTGCGAAGGCTAAACGAAATAACATTTCGACGATAACTCAGCAAGACTAAAATCTCTTGAATTTTTCATCCGGAAAAATTGTCAAATTTATTCATTTTGTACACAGAGTATCTCTGCGTTTGCACGATTTATGGTCTATTTTCATTCTCTTTTAAGGTCGACACCCGTATTATATTTGTAGAGAATTTGAATTTCATTCGGAGTGATTGAAACAAAGTGAATCTAGAAGCAGTGCTGGCTTAAAAATAAATTTCCTGCTCCGTCTTCAGCTTCTTAATGGACTTCAATACCGAGAATCGTTCCCGTTTCTCAATAAATTCACAATTAAACGATACCACCGCAACTGTTATAAATTCCCGTCGCTTCGCAGCATAACGTTCCCCTCGATTCTGCCCAATTACTTTACCGTCTGAAATGCTCGAATTAAACCGTATCCACTAGGCAACCTCGAAATCGCCGAACGATCGCGATGGAAGCCTTGATCTTGCCAAGTGAAAACTAGTTTCGCAGGAACGGCGAGGGAGTCACGCCTTCGCGCTTCCGTATTCTCGATTCAGATTAGGCGTTAATCAGAGACGTCGGCGTATTCTTTCACCTTATGGAGTTGGAACAGACACTTATGCTTAACGACACGTGTATAATATGCTGACAGGGAAAAAATGCGGAAGGAAGGCCGATCGTTCGATACAGATCCATCGCGATCACTTCGCGTTTCCACGCGAAGATCGCGGAACCATTCGTAACGTCCGGAAAACAGATTTTTGCTATAACACGGAAACTAACTTTCTTGGCGGATCGAAAAGAAACAAATCGTCTACTTTGAAAGTGATCTATGTCCATTTATACGTATCCAAATTGAGATATTTAAGAGTCTGTGTTACAAAAAGAATTAAAAATCGTACACGTATAGGACACCACTGCTTAAGTGTATCTTAGAGAGTGAAATTTACAAATTCTTATTAGAATAATAGCAACTCTTAAGTAAATAATATGTGTTTTCTTACCACAAATGGAGTTAAGCCATTTTCAAAATGAACGACTGAATTTGTTGTAAAACTTGAGAGTGCCCAAGTCCAATCGACATAATTGAAAACGCTTCAAATTGAAAAGACGATACTGAATTTATTGTACATATATTTCTTTACAACACTTCGAGAACACAATTTATGCGATTCGGGAAATCTTCCAACTATATAAATTTCCTGAATTGCACAAATTGTGTTTTCGAAGTGTTGTAAGGAAATATAAAATAAATTCAGTACTGTTTTTTCAATTCGAAGCATTTTAAATTGTATCGAATTATTATTTAATAATAACCGCCTTGTGAAATTGGACTGAAATTAATAGATAATTGCAATTTAATGGAATGTACGTGCACTTCGTTTTCGCATTAACGATGGCACTTGTTAAGTTCGACTTGGTAGGGAGATAAAAACTAATGAAGTAGCGATCAATCATGAAATTTCTCGGATTTATGTATCGTTAAGCTGTTACCATCGGTTAAACGATTTTATTTTTAGGGGAGATCGCGCTTCTCGATCCACGAGCTGTGGAAACTGATAACGTCTTTTTCTTAGTACTTTCAAGATTTTATAGGAGCGACTGGTTTTTCTTGTAGCTGAGATATAAAGGTTTTTGGTACTTAAAAGATTTTCGAACAGAATATATCTTTCTTAATAGAACAGGTATTTATGAGAACACGAAACGAATGTGTTCTTGCAAATTCATACCTTTTACCTTAAAACCCGACAGTATTATTAGAGCAGGAAGCGATTTTGCATTAAAATTGCATTTTATGCACTTTCCTTGCATGTAGCTATCGCAGAGCTTTACATATAAACTGAAACACTATTTTCGTCGCGCAATGGAAGCATAGGTGCAATATAATATTCTTGCTTTTTAAATGCAAAGAAAACATAGAAGACATGCGTATCGATTGATTGATTGATACTAGAAGTGTTAATGAACTGCGAGTCCATTCGTTTAGCGGAATAAAATGAAAATTTCCTGCAGAAAGGTGAAAAATATAGGTATGTATTCTATTTCACAGCCTGCCATTTCCTGTTCCGTGATTCCGCCTGAGCCTACTACGCGAATATTTCTCGGCGTCTAGTATTCATTTCCGGCAAAACTTGGTTCGAATTGTAATTACTCGACATTCCTGACGGAATTGCAGAGGCACATTGTTAAAAAAATAGCGTTATGAATAACGGTGCGCGTGTTCGATCGATTTGGATACCGTTACTTTTCCATGAGGTACACTATCGCACTGCCAAATATTTTATCCTTCCGATTTGTCTAAATGAAACTTCGTAACACTTACATTTCGGCCACAGTGACAATCGAAAGATATGATGGATAAAATTGATAGTTGCAAATTGTTTCCCCTTCCATAAAAGGTTGATACAAATATTTCAGAAAATTGAAAGAAAAGACGAATATATTATTACAATTCTGTGGCGTCATTTCTAAAGTTCGTTACAATTATTTTTAGAACATCGCCAGGAAATTTTGAGAAAGGAACTATTTACGTGTTAAATTACTCTTGTAAGGACTAATTCATGATTCGTGTATCTTCAAGTCTGTTCTTTCGCCAGAAACTTTTTTACACTTCAGGCGGTAAATTATTTATCCGCTGTAAATCGTATTGGGCGATGAATCGTCTCAAAGAAAGTGATCATGTAAAGGGAACAGGTAGAATTATGACGAGTCTCTGGACCCTTTCAATTTCATAAAATAAACGGAATAAACGAAATTAATCATTCCCTAATGGATCCGTGATTTACGGTATTAATTATTGCTCATCGAATTTTTCATTTCACGTTTTAATTTAATATTTCAACTGGCACAAAACAGAAGGAAAATATTAATATTCGCGTTGGCCTGTATCATCTTTATTCCCGGCAACATTTTTCACGCATAAACGAGAAATCGAAGACAAAACACCTGACATTTGACTCGACAGGTAAGCGAAGAAACCGGATAGTGAGTCACTGAGCATACCGTACGAAGGTTATCGATAAAAATTACGTTTTTTCCTATCGAATCGACTGTAGAATGAAATCAAGGACGTTCAATGGCGCGTGAAAAACAGCAGCAGGTTCCTTAAAAAGACAGACGTCTTACGCCACATGGAGTAAGTTTAATCTAAAGCAGTATGGAAATTATTTGTCGTTTTCATTAGTAACCATCGACTGACGTTGACAACGTTACTCTAATTTATTCAACACGGTGCCGGACCGGGGCAGAAATTCGCAGAAACTCACGCGACGTATGAGCGTGTACTTTCGCGTAATATATTTCACGCGACGAAAAATTATCCCAGATATTCAAATACGTTGCTGAATAAAATTATGCACATTCGTGGAATTACACAGTCCCCAGCTGTTGAAACTAATCAGTAGCCAAAGTATATGCTTAAAATAAGTACACCGCTACCTGTTCCCACGAAACTAAGAACTGCAGAGCTATAACGCGCATGCGCGAATTAAAACCGCGCGTAATTTATAATCTCGTCGCTACTTTTAATCACCTAGGTACGATTCTTTCTGAAAATTGTCTACGCGTTCCCACAGCCACGTAACCCCGCTTTTCATTTACATCAGCGGTGCTCCACATTCTGTATTTTGAGAGATCACGTTCACGTTGCACGTCCACGCGATTCGTAATACGCACCGACATCGAGTGCGTCGTGCAAACACAAAACAAATAGCCGCTCCACCGTGTACGCGAACAGAGAGTCGGTAAAAGGTATCGTCGTTATGTTGCTCCGCCACGCGCAAACGATGATTATACAATAATTTGACGAGGAGAAACTGCATCCTGCGTAAACCTAGGTGCACGCATTCCGATGACCTACCGAGATGAGTGGCTAATTCGTGATATCCACTTTGTAAGACAGAAATAGACCTTTAACCGGAATGAAAATGTCCACGGGCTAAATACGCCAGCGCGATGTCTGCGACCCAAATTCGCGATCCAAATAAAGAAATGGAATGTGAAACAATCGGTCGTGCATAACTCGTGCGCGCGTTGATCCTTCTTCCACGTTTTTATCGTTGAATTTTCTTCATCCTCCGTCGCGATGTGCACTGAACACTGTCGGAATCACGCGAGCGGCGCAACGGCCGTCGAAAGTGGTATGTGTATCGAAATTCAACGAAATAATAATGCACTGCGGATGAACGTGGTCGACGGACGATCGAGGAGCGGATAAGAGTAACCATTAAAATTAACAGGCAGGCAAGTTAAGCGAGCCAAGAGCGAAACACTTCTTGTTAGTCGTACACAGCGGAAGTCGGAACAAAAATCTGTTCATCAATGTTTTTTGCGTAGACGAGAAATATTCGAATCTGTAGGAATATCTCTCTTGTGTAATTACAGAATGCACGAGGTATGAAATGGCAAGCTCGTTCGCGTGGGTAAAAATTGGCGATACGACTCGCGAGTTCATTTACGTATTCTTTAATTTCGAGCGTATTGACTTCTTCTATATACTGTGTCGAATTAAGATATGAGCACTTCTTCTGCTATATCTGTTTATAGCGCATGAAGATCACTTGATTATACTTGTCAAGCAGATAAATGCAACTCTCGTGTACAGATTTGTGAGGCACTGTAACTGAACCATTCTCGAAGGGACACTTTATTGAAATTCGATTAAGTTTTAAAGCCGACTAAGATCTAATAAATATTTAGACAACCGGTTGCAAATTGAATTCGAATGCTCGTTCCTGTTTAGGAGGCTTTAAGAAACTGATGTTCTAGAAAACATTAATTCGCTCCTATTAATCGGTAAAACGATTTCGTGTGAGGCCGCGATATTTTCATCGTGTTCAAAGTAAGCAGTGCATAAAAAATGAGCTACGGCGATCTGAGAAAATGAAGAAACAGTAGCGGCAGACCGCAGTGGACTTTTTGCATAGCCGCTTTGCGATTAATTTCTCGTCGAAGAATCGCGGTCAGAAATTTTTCAACGAGAAGTATGTCAAACATTGATAACAATTCGCATTGCTTTTACACGTCTGGACAAACGAGAAAGTGGAAAACCGCGAGCTCGGGCATCGATGTCTAATATCTTGCTTTTATTTGCTCTTGAAATATTTGAGCATAGAGTTTCGCGGAATAGCAAACTACGATGTATAATGATCGGTAAAACAAAGGGATACGGTACACTATTGTAAAAAGAAAAATCTACAGAATAGTTCATTATTGTTGACATAACGATCTTACAGTTTCTAGAATAAATTTAATGCGCGTATTTAATGTATTAAAACCATTTAAAAAGGAATTACGTTCCCATGTGTATTCTTATTTCATTTGCCATCAAGTGCAGTGTTTGACGGTTCATTCAACCCGAATAATTTCAGAAAACAGATGGTGAAGTCAGGACAATGCGTTCAACGTAGAATGGACGAAGATCGCTCGAAAACCGAGGCACATTTGCGCAGGCAACTTTACGAGCCCACTAATACTTTTGCAATCTCGTTGAGTTGTGCATTGCAAAAGTCATTTTTCGAAAGTATGCCAGCCATCAACTGCCATTGACTTCCGCAATTAAATAGACTCGAGGCTTGCAAGAAATTTACGAAGCAACGCGTTAACGTCTGGGTTGCGGAACTATTTTTAACTTTGACTCTTTCTTGACGGCAATTAAAACGAGTAACCGGAAGCGCAGGCATGTGATTCAATCGGCCAGAGAATGTTTCGCCCCGATTTCTGCAGTTGCTCGATAAAAGGGTCGGAGACAGTCGAAGCGTAAGATGAATAAATTGTCAAATACGATTAGAATACATGAAAGGTGTTCAATCACGATGATTGATTTCTCGTTTGGAGCAGCTAAATCGAAGTTCTGTTTCGGAAGTCAAATTGTGGAAATAAATTGTTGTAAATAAGTGTAACCGTTTGTGAAGTGGCGGTACAGTAAAACAATGCAAACGTTAAATGTTTAGCATCACGGTTGAGGCAAAGCCATTCAAGGCAATTAAAATCTCGTTCAGACCAACAATTGAATTCGTACGTACTGTTACAAAGATCCTCGATTCTTGGACGACATATTAAAACTTTTGTTAAACGCAAAGAAAGAGCTATTATTGTACGAACGCACGTGCGCGGAACGAAATTAAACTCTGAGCACGTGCATGGTTAACAATAGAAATTTAGCATAAAGCTTATTCTCCATAAACCACTGCTATACTTAATATACTCGGCCCCTTTTATAACATGTTTTCACTACGATAATACCATTTAAACAAACGACAATTATACTTCTTATGGCGTATATGAAAATCTTTCAGAGTAAAAAAGTATTTTTGGCGGCTGGTGGCGATTGCTTTGCGTTAAAAATATATTTAATGGCGCGCATTGCATTAATGTACCGCAATTAGTTATAATCGAAGGAGCGTGAAAAAAACAGATCATTGTAATTACACTTTATATTCTATTTATTTCTCACCGGTTTGCGAGCTCTATGAAATAACTGTTGCATTATTTACTAAACACTTTCTCTATTAATGAATCATTTACTAGGAGCAACTAAATCACGGTGCCTTGGATGACAAACTTTTCATGCTCAGTGCCCTCATGCTTCACGATAGCCTCGAATACTATCGCCATCAAATTTCATAAAACAATTTTTGAATCCTGGTAAGCAGAGTAATTTCATTATATGGAGGAATAACACAGAATAAATTTACATTTTATTCATTAATTGAAAGTAACAATTAACGCTTGAACTTTAATCGCCATAAAGGTGTGTGACTAGAAAAATGTTTGATACTTGCTTTGATACTTGCTTAAACTAACGAGATTGAAATTTATTCATTCAGCATTAAATTGCAATTACTGTAACTATTTATATATGAGCGAAAATTAAAACTTTGCACCTTTTCAATCGGCCAGAATTCAATTAGTAATCTAATTACGGCAATCATCCATAAACGTCGAATGCAGTGTAATTATTGTTTCAAACGCGATTCTATCAAAATTCATAATAATATTCGACAGAACACTTAATATGCACATAAATAATACAAGACTATCAAATCATTAGAGTACCTGAAACAAAAAGAGCATTAATGCCCAACATTAGCAGAGCGGCGCAGCTCCGAACAATCTTAAAATGCATACATACTGTAACGTTAGAAAGGGTTAATTCCACGAAACTGGCATAATTAAGTCTGGGAGCATTGCGCCGACGGTGCATCACTTTTCTAAATTGAAAGGAACATCCCATAATTCTGCGATAAATTAAAACAACAAGCCCGGGAACAGCTCTGTATCCATCAAATGCGCGTCCGTTAGCAGTCGCGAAACCACACCCCGTGACGCTTTAAGCGCATCGAAAGTCGCGAACAGCCGATGGACGATCGTTAAATAGTGGAACACGATCACCGGCCAAGCAATTACAAGGTAAACGTATGTAAGCCAGTGCTTGCAATTAAACGAACGGAGGATCGCATAAATTTCGCCTCCCCGTTGCCGCAGAAGCAAGCGGAAAAGTAAAAGGTTACATCGGCGGACCGTGCGCCCGGTGATAGGGATGCGCTCAGGTGCATCCAAGATTGGCAAGGACAAAGGACGGGACGGGCGGACGATGATGGAAAGCGAACGTTCCTCCGACTCTGCAATAATTCGTTCGACACCGTCGCTGAAACTGACTCGCGTCCGCGCAAGTTTCACCAGTGAAATGCGAACCATTCTTACGCGGCCAACCGCTGAAAGTGCCGGTGAAACCGACTAGCTTCCACTAATAAACACTTGCGTGTATATTTATGATACGTTCGCTGGGCGTACACGCCGCGACCAGATGTATGTTAAAGGGTTCGTCCCCGGCAGGATGTCTACTTTTCCGGTTGCACGTGCCCCTCCCGCAATGGAACACTCGTTCTTGGCCACTGGATCACCAACGGGGACCTGGTTCCATGGGGGGGAAAAAATAAATAAAATATCATTGGCTTTGCAGCCGGATCGCTATCGAAACCGGTATCGCTAACGAGGACTCCGATGAAGTCGCTCCGGCGACGATGAGGATGGTGGACGCAGATATATGCAATATACGTACAACGCGCGTATACGTACATTGTACGGGGTAAATTGTTTCTGGAGCAAGAGTTTATGGGCCGTACTGTTTCCGAGAACGCAGCTTTGGAAACTATGTTTACGCGGAGAAAAGTGTACGTACGTGGAGCACGTGTGTTCTACGTGCAGCGTTAGCAATAATAGTTGTGCGTCGATATTCGTAGTACGGCAAACATTGCAGAGTACGTAGGAGTTTGTTCCTATTTTACACGGTATCCGATGTAGTACTGTCCGCGGGCCAGAATAAAGGAATACATTGTGTAAAGATAAACGACACGCGAGACCGCGTTTTCAGCAACCTTCTGCAGTTATTAATCTTGAAGTTTAATTGTGCGATCGTATAATGTTGCGGGTTCCTTTCAATCAATCAACGTAAAGTGAATACTGTTCGTATCGCGACAAATTGTCAGCATAATGCCGGTGGAACCACCGTATCATTTTCGTCATTAAAATAGATTACGACTTTTTCGGCCGAACCTCTAATCTCGCGCGCGGCAATGTCTATACTTATTTTCTTTTTAGTGCTTCGAGCAACACTCCCGTTGGGACGTTAAAATTAATAACGCAACACTGTAATCTGATTATGAAGAAAGTTACTTGCAGCGACTAATGCAAGTGGACATTGGAGATGATCATGTAATATAACCACTTGGGAATACTAATTCGTTCCGCGTAAGAGCTCGAGCTTCCCAATAAGCCAGTTATTAAAAAGCACCTGCGCAAACATTTGCCTTCATTCGCGTTACCGGTTGTATGAGAGAGTTTTTACAGCAAACATGATCGATACCAAATAACTGGTATACACACTTACGTGTACATATGTACGTAGTCTACGGTTGCGCTCCAGACGAGAACATTATGAAAATGATCGTTGTGTCTGAAGAATGAAGAGAATCATTGATAATTATGCATTGGCTCCTCGTAAGATCGGTAAATAAACGTGTGATTGCAAATCCTCAGGCCGGATAAATCCGTTCACTGTTAACCTTAAGCAAAGTTTCAATCGTGAACGACGCCGTGACGCGACACGTGAACAGTTTTCAATGCCAGGAACTCGTTTCCTTTGCGAACAATGGACACAGGCACATAAGGTACTGTATCGTCCGTTTAATGCCACTTTGTTCACGTCTGCTAAACTAGTGGCATTGTGTAAACTTTAAACGCCATCCGTGAACGACTTTAGTCTTCTAAAAATAATGGAGGAAGAATAAATGTGGAATGTCGGCAGATATTTTAGAGCGGAAGATGTCGAGAGGAGATCAGATATTTCAAAAGTAAATGCAATATTAAATTAAGCACTGAGAAGCTTTCCCAAATTGAAATATTACGAAATAATGTAAATTACCATTAGCCGCAGCAATGTTACTTTTAACATTTGCAATACTTGCAACATTAATCGCAACGCTACAACATTATCGATTAAAAAGTGTTCGTTGGCTTTCTTATGGTTGTAGAGTTACGAAAGCAATTATATCGCGACGACTGAAAAATAGCTTGGTCCACTTTGAATTCTCACCTTCAATCAATAATAACGATTCAGTAATAATCTTCTCAATTATCCTGTTTCAATTTGATTGGTCCAAAGAAAGGCGCAGAGAATGGGAATGTATGAGTCACATACAGCAATTATGAAACTATATACCTCGAGGGAAAGATCGTAGGTTGAATAGAAGGTGCCTATAATTAGTATTCTTCGCAATTACATCCTTGGTTTCAGAACAAATTACAATTAATAATTAGCAATTAATGGACGTCTCATTAAATTTGGATACGTAATAAATTCTGTAACAAGAAGCTTCATCTTTGTTTGCAGTAGATACTTTCTAATGTATACTGTGATCCGATCATTTATTACAATTTCCTACTTTTGTTATATGTGTATTACTTGATTGTTGCTGTTCCATATTTTTTAGTTATATAAATAGAAGCCACGTTCCTGCAATAATAGTATGGCCACATATCCTTCGACTCCTTCAATGAAAATTAAATCGAAAATGTTAAGTTAAATGTTAAGAGTGCTTCAGAGTTTAATTAAATACCGCAACGAAATAAAATGATTTTATTCCCTCAAATGTTTCAATAAACAGTGTCTGTTAGTTAACTACCCGAGTAACAACCCGAAACACGCGTCGACGGCTCCTTCGCATCGAGTTTCAGCCCATTTAATTTTTAATTTCTATTACAAAAGTGTATTCCAATTCCTCGCTTTAAAGCCGCTTTAGAACACTAAAACGCTCGATTTATTACAAACCCATCGAACCATCGAGCTGTAAAATAACGAACGTTACAACGCGCCCGCTCGCAGCGTAAAAATCATCCTCAAATACGCCGAGGGACCGTATACATTTTCTCGCGGCAAAAACAGCGTAGAAATTTCTACGACACGACAGAAGCAGTGCGATAGCGAGGAAAAAGAAACAGGGGGAAAAAGGAAAACACCCACCACTTCGACACGGTTCGCCGGTCAAAGAAACAGAAGAAACACCGCGACAAAACTAGCAAATTACTTATTACTCTAGACTGCTGCGGCGCGTCCAAAGTGCGACGGAACGAGAATCGATCCACCGCGAACAATACGGATCGCCGAGGGAAAAAGCCGTGGAACGAACACGTGCGTCTCGAACAGTCGCAGAATAATGGACGGTGATTCGAAGACGCTCGAGGAGGATCGCGCGAAACGTGAAACGCCGGCGAATTCAAAGTCGGGGCCGGTGCGGCGGAAAAAGAGGGCTCGAGGCTCGTGTCTTTAAGGGATCGTGAATAGACGATGATTCGAGGCGCGACGCGGGGGTTGTAAATTGAGCGTGGACGGTCTCCCGGTCCAAGGTTGCAGATGCTTTCCAGGTTTGCGCAAGCAGAATGTGGGCGTGCATTGTCATTCCGTGGCGAGCGTTGTACGAGTTCGAACGCGACATCGGGCCGGCGATAACTCGGCGTTAATACGAAGAAACTCGCCGCACTCGCGGATATAATACTTCGAACGGCCGTGTTTGCGGTTTACCCGATTCCGCTTTATCTCTGCTCCTTTTGGTTCTCGCGTTCCCTTGAACGCGGACGCCGAGGCGTTAATGCACGCTTGCGCTCGCGGCGGAATCGTTTCTCCCGTAGCGTCCACGGGACGAGCTTTCTGCCCGCGGTACTGCGTGCATGTATGCAGGCACAACATATTTCGTGATAAATTTATTTCGTACACGTTTCTGAACGAGACAGCGAACGAACCGCTAATTGGATAAGAAACTTTTGCGCGACTGAAACGTTGACCCAGAGAGATTTCACCTGGGAGACATTGTTCCCGCAATTATTAACGATAGTACCATATTTCTTTTGTTTATTGTAAGTTCAGGCTGGCAGCTGGTAGAGCGGTAATGCACGTTCTTTGGAATGATTGTTTCGGTTTGGAAGTAATTCAAGTTGAGGAGTAATGATATTCTCAATGTGCTAATATCACTTTCTATATCTTTATTCAACTTGCATATACGTGAACTTTTTTTTCTGGATAATTAACTAACTTTAATCGCACAATTAAATGATCGTTAGTGGTGTGTGTATGTGTGTTTTGCATCAACTGTGTATGTACGTGCCTAATACGTATTGCCTTTTGGTAACATACGTTTAATTATGACGGTGAACATGAACATCACGATTAATTCATTCTCCACTTTCGGTATTTACCCGTGGAAATAAGTTTATTTTCGCGCTGATCGTATTAGACGAGTACTACCAGCGAACTTTGGATCGGTTGACTGTAGAAGCGAATTTTTAAACGCTCGCAATCTCTATAGCCCTCGACTCGATGCTTTTTAATTAAAAGTTTCCACCAGTTACGTGAAATTCTTGTTCTTGATTGGCAATCTCCCGCACTTGAATTCGTGTCATTTAATTGAATTTGCGTGGCCGTACGCGAGAGAAAGCTTGCATTCGATTCTTGCTGCAGATTTACACAAAGAGCTGATTAATTTAATCGTATCGCTGAAAGTTACTAATTGTTTCTTGTTTTCCATGTATACAAAATTTGGAACGATGTTACATTTAATAAGAAAGTTTGCAGTATCAACAGGATCATGCAGCGCTATAAATAACAGCAATTAAGAATACGAAGGATACAAGTGTAGCATACAGTGTCGAAATTTGATAACATCAACTGCTTCAAGAATTGAAAGAGATTTGTGGAAATATACCCGTAAAAAAATATCCGTTCCACTTTTGTTATCCTTCGCCAGACAACTGTGAAGCAGTAACCAAATGAGTAATCACAACAATTTCCTGATGATTCTGCAAGCAAGGAAATTGCCACGATCTCAATAATAATATATTGCATGTACTGCCAACTACGAACTGGATTCCAAAGTAGAAATTTTCTATTCCTATAAAATTGTTAATGGAAATGAGTTTCGCATGTACCTTTCAATAATAAAATGAATTGAACTGCATCGGGCGAAAATACGCTGACACTGCGATACACGTGAAAGAGAATGATGTATCCGCGACGATCAGAACGAAGATGTATATACCTAGAAATGGATATTATGTAAAACGTCCATTAAAAAAAAAAAAAAGAAGAATTAAATAGCCGACCAGTCATCGCCGTCGGTTGGATAATGAGGTATAAACAAAGGTCTATAATCGCGTAACACGCTTTCTAATACCGGTGCTCGGACATGTAAGTGCACCTAGATCATCTTCTTGCACGCCAAAAGTAGGACACGTTTGACTAACGCTTTTAGGATCACGGTATATACAAGTTGGTTTATTGCAACTTCTGCACCGTGCAGTGTTTTGCAATTTTACACGTTTTTAATACAGCAGGCTTAATTATAGATTCCGAGAAAAAGGTATAAGTGATATTAGCATCAATTACAACATTAAGTCCACGAAAACATCACCTTTGCTCAGCGATTTCACTTTGAAAAGGCATTTTTAATAATTACGGATGAATTAGGATAATTATTGAATAGAGAACATTATTATATCCGGTATTGCTAACGAAGCAATGTGTACCGTAAAATTAAGTTAACGATCTTGAATTAGTGTTCAAGTATAAGTTAATCATAAATAGTGACAAATTGGTGGAGAAGTGATTCTACTTATTTTTCATTTCGTAAACTTCCCGTTAAATAAATAATGCCAACGTATTTGATTCGCGGGATAAAGTAAATCAAAGAAAAAGGTGGATAATCAAATTCTGTATTATAAAAAAGTGAACAGTAATCGTAATAAAATTATACAGTTATCCTTATATTTCCAATGTTAGAATAGTAATAGCGATATTAACAATATTTCGCATTATCATTAAACTTCTCATTTTTAATTTGAATCTCGACATCATTAAATTACTACAATGTATGTCTTGTGACATAAAAATGCGATCAGTATTGCTACTTGTTGGAGGTCGTGAATTCAACAAGATGGAACAACAGAAAAACTAATATAGTTCATTGAACAAGAATAATAATATCGCGAGTATGAAATAGCGTGTGCAAAATACGCACAAGAATATAAGGATGACGGCGTCCCTGCTTGGGGGTGGAAGTGATTGCCGCTGTGGGGTTGCTAGTAGCGCCGCCATGGGGGTAAAATTGACGCCGCTATGGGGGTGCAAGTGGCGCCGAGCCGTAAACAACCGCGCCAATTATAAACTCTAACGCTACTGCGCTATTGCACGAAAATGAAAAGTAAGCTAGTTAAAGACAAATCTCTGTTTGTGCCAATGTTCACGATGCCACGATGGAAAAGATAATCATGAAATGAACATAAATTAGAAAATCTGTTGTTACTGTAATTTATGCGGCGCGAATTCCTCCCAGACGCAACGATTCTAGAAAAGACAATGCACTATTAAAAGCACGTCCTCATAACGAGTAGGGCATTACTAATTGCGTTCGCTCTTGTTTTCCAACGGCCACATGTGCAAGTACTTTAACGAAAGATCGAAGACTTCGTACAAAATTCGATGGAAAACGTTATCGTAGAAAATGCGCTATATTTGAACGCAATCGGAGGAAAATGCTTTGAAAATATGTTCAAGTTTTAACGAAGCGTGACGCTATTACATTAAATACTCTTTCACTTTTGACATCTCGAAATGCGTTGTTATAATTCACACGATTTACTTATTCGCCGCATAACACGAATTCCTCTTTAAATTATTCACCACGATTATTCAGAATAATTGGTTGAGCATGATTTCTCACGATATTATATTACGTTCATAAATAGCTTTTAATAGGAAATGAACATGAATTTAAAATCCTACAAAATACATAATTACAGACAAGAAAATGTTCCTATGCTTCTATGAATAATTTCGGAGTACAATGATAAATAGGTGTAAGAGACATAAGATAGGCGTAAAAGATAAAAGGTGTAAGTTATTATAAAGATGAAAATGCGAAGTGTATTGCATTGCGTCAAATCGTTATATTATTCATATTAAACTGTACAGAAATGAAATGCAAAGTTTTCTTGTCAATGAATAGTGGCTTCCGCCTGCAATTCCTGATTCTACTATTCATGTATGCATAACCATTCACTATGAATTAATTACAGACGTTTTCTGACGAAAGGCTGTTCAACCTTGTTTATGACAAATTAATGAATAAGTGAATATCACAACTGGCAATAGATGGCCAACAAAAAATCAGTACCAAGTACAAGTAAAAATGTAGTGATTCAGGAAGCTATAATATTAATCCGATTTTTAAGACGTTTGTCGGCAGTAAATATTTGATATCTCGTGTGAGATTGGATTAAGTCAAACATTTCTTATCGAATACGTAGACATTCTTTTGTATAAAACTCTGTGTTACTAGCACCTCCGATAATTAAGTTCGACCTCCTGCTTAATCTTTTTATTTTATCGCGGAAGTCAATGTTTGCCAGTTAATTACAACAAATTGTAAAACAATGGTGCAAAATACTGTAAAACGCAAACTTTGAAAACAATCATGTGAAATATCGGAGAAACATTTTCGCAAGAATATAACATTTATTACAGAAGTTACACTCTTTCAAGGTACGTATGGATACTTCGGTCTGTACCTCACAATGGATAATAAATTATTGTAATAATTTTAGCACGTACATATGTGTATATAATAAAAGAAATTCAATACAGTATTCTTAATAAAGAAACATTAATTGGCTCAACTAACATAAAAAAATATCAGTATGAGAAATTCACTCTTTTCACAAATAAAAGTTTCGTATATTGGTTCACTTGTATCACAGATATTTGTACAGTGTGAAATTTAAGTATACGTGTATTTCTCGTGATTTATTTTTCAAGTCTGTTATCTGTGGATGCAAAAATATTTTTATGCGCAAGGTTGCAGGAAACATAAAAAGATAATTATTGTAAAAAACGACATGATTACACTATTCATTAAAATCGTCAAATAATCTAGACGTAATAATACCAGACTTCTTATGCGCATACGTGTTGTTGCTCTCTGAAACTATAAATGTGCAATATAGCACGCAAAAAAGTTTCTTCTGATTAATTACCGAGCTAAATTATTCGACCCTAATCTGTATGATCATCATAGATCAGAGTCATCAACTTAAGTGAGACGTATTGCATAATAAGTCATCTGCTGTTGTTTCATTTCTGTAATATTCTCCAACATGTTTAATGTTAGTACTCGCACTTAATATGCAATTTTATTATAATACAACTACAAACTCCGAAAAAAATGTAATAGTTGATATTAAAAAGATACAAGTTATATCTGAAATTTTACATCCATCTTACTTCATTATAATATTTAAACAATACGTTCGTGCGTATTATACGCAATAATTTTTATACTATCAAGACAAGTTACATCATTACCTTAATATTGTGAATATCACATAATAGTTATCGTTATTATCCAGAGAAATGAGATTCTGCTACGGAACAATAAATATCACGGGTACACACATCTTTCCTTACCTCAAGTTTACATTTGCCAGTATCTTCGACTTCATAAAATGTTCGGTGCAGGGAACAAAGTTACCGTGGAAAATGTACGTCTGCATTCGAATATATATAAGATGTATTCGAGTTTGTATGGCTCACCAGCGGAAATAACTTATGCAACGAACACGAGAGACAATAAAGTGGAAGGATTCTCCCGGAGAATGTGCAAATTCGGTTAAACTAAATATGTAGGAGAATAATGCCTTACGTAAAAAATACGTACCATGTTACGTATTCAACTACGATAAAACTACATTTGTTTCAGCTAAGAATAACGTCTTCTGAATAACTTGGACTGCCATAAATTCTAATTATTTTCGCCCGTTGCGAATTACGTGTATTGTTACATATTTTGAGACTGATAAATTAAAGATTTATATACCGTTTTAAGTAACTACTGCTTTAAATTACCTAATAAATACTAAAATACAGGAAAATAAAAGATTTAATAAAGATTTAATAACATATAAGTTACACTTATTTTATAAAATGCAGACTAGTAGTAATATAACGATAATAAACTATTTTCTTTATTGTTAGGACCATGCATTAAAATAAATGAATTTTATTTATGGAAAATCACACAATTTCAATTGTTATTCTAAAGAAAATATAAAACAAGAAAAACACTTTTTCTTAAAAAGTATTCGTTTATTAGTTATACCACATTTCGATGTTCTTACTTGATTCGTGGCTTACAAACTGAAGAAATCAATAAATGGTTGGCTCATCATCTTTGCGACAAATTGGTTTGCGTATCACCCTATCTACGCTTGAGATAGCGTCGTAAAACTGAGGTGTAGGATCTTGGCCTATTCTTCGATTACGCGTTTGTGGGTAGTCATTATCAGACGTGCTGCTGATTTCACTCCTGAGATAGATTTAATTAAGTTTTATTGCGACTCATATTAATACACATTCTACTTTAAGTTTATTTTACGAAATGTATACATATTTGATTTGATAGTTCTTTAAAGATTTCAATATTTTATATTATCCTTCTTATGCTTCCGTTGCCCACTTATGAATTTAACTCGTTTTTATTTACAAAGCTTCAAATATTGACAACAACCATACGCAAAGCTTCTGTGGCTTACAACTTTCTTTTAATTTAATTGTCGCTCACATTTTTGCATCACACGGTACAAGATGTTACGTTAGGGAATAAATACCCTATTTTCTGCAAGGCATTATATAAAAAGATATTACAAGTACGTTCACTTATTGGATTACCATTTCATGAGCAAACCGAAATATACCATACAATGTATACAATGGACAATTAGCACATCTTAGAAACTTCAATTTTTGCCAATTCAAATTTTTCGTCTGGGAAACTTCTCGTTTAATGAATAATGGGAGAGAAACTTGGAGTTATACTCTCCTAGAATTTCAATAGAATGGAAAGTAGAAATGGTTTAGAGCCTCTGCATTAGCTAAATTTATAGTTAACCTTAGATATCGTACAATAAATTTCACATGACCGAAGTTAAGGATATAGAGGATCCATACACGAATACAAATATATCCATGACTACCTATAGCGTTTCTCTTACACGTGTTTACCCAACAGAGCAGCTTAATTCACGGGTCTATTTCCGCGCATACTGCCATCACAATCTAAACAGACTGTATCCACCGAAATCGACCTCAATTCAAATGACCACAAACGTGACGACAAAAGTTTGCTCCATTAAAAACCACTGGCACGCTAAACGGAAACAATTGTCACACATCCCATGTTCAATTTCCTCTTTCCTCTAGCAAAGCTAAACGCCTTCGAAAAACCACTATATTTTCCCTTGCACTAAAGCCACCAACTGCACTCACCTTACAACTTCACACAATCCTACACCTCGACCCTAGCACATCTCACCCTTCGCCTTACCACATTACACAGAAACACACATTTCACTCTACTCATCCCCACGATATACCCTCGCGCCCTTAATCCGTATACGAAGTTGAACAAAAAAATAAGCCACGAGAGATTCACCAAAGGGATTAATTACGTCTACGATATTCCACCGCGAGGATCGTTCGTCAACGGTGAACGCTATTGCGTGGGCATTTCCATAAGCGAGATTAGCCCCGCGGATCAAAGACTTTAACAGACTCTACAGAAGACGTTCACCGGTATCCATAGAAACTTTGCTACGCTTTGCGTGTGCCCGGGGAAGTATACATCGTAGGACGAACACTTTTACTTTCCAAGGCGATAAGTAAAGCCGTGCGTGACGCAAGTCTCGTACGGGTCTCGTGCGTTCGCCACGAAAAAAGGACAGCGGAGCGCCCACGAATCGCGCGAATAACGTGGGATCCAGGTGAAAAATCACCGATGCACACGCACGCCCACCTGCCTAATCGTCGTGGCATCGAACCATCACCTACGCGACTTCATGGTCGTATTAAGAAGATCTGGATAAAAAGTGGTGCTGTTCGTCGCAGCCTTGGGATAGACGCGATGAGAAAGCGAGTGCTATCGTCGCGGGGTGTATGGTTCGCGAATCGAGTGATTCATAGTTGTGTGCCGGCTTCTCTTTGGCATACGTAACTGTAAAGGTCGGTTACCGTGCCGCGAAGGTAGCGAGCAATTTAGGGGCTTATCGTGTGTGAACATTGAAATTCAGCCGAGTGGTTTTTTGATGTGATTCAGCCAGGCAGATCCAGTTCTTTGGATTTTTCTGCCCGACTAGGGTTGCCCCGCCAGTTTTCTTTTGGAAATTCGACTGTACTCTCCGGGCACTTTCTATGCGCTAAACCGATTAGTATTGAGTGTATGCGCTGAGTCTGAACCGGCCTCAAGGTGAAGTGAGCGATCCAGTCGGCGTTACGGCTATTTCGTGAGGTCTAGATTAGTCATGGTGAGTTAGCATTGAATGCACATGGGTAAAAGACCACTGGTCCACCGGGTTAGCTATGTATTTAGAAATGCGTTTTGTTCGGCAATTGGTACTGGGCAACTTGGTACAGCGGAACCTCGATTAACCGGGTCTTGATTATCCGGAGTATAGAATTTATTGATATTACATTTACGATGTCTTATTATAAAATTGGTGGAACGGAAGGAGCCACAATTTTGTGTCAAGCTTTCTAACGTTTGAGTACAATTTATTTTTAATCTATTCCCTTCGAATTACGATTTCTTCGCCCTGTCTGTTTCTCGATTAAGGTTAATTGGGGTTCTATTGTATTTCTGATAACGTTTCGCAAAATGAGGAAATTGGCTGAGCAGGTAAATATGTATTCCATGTATCTACGACAAATACGTATTTTAGTATTACATTATTTATGTTGCATTAATTAAGTGAGTGGCCACTATGGAACATTTATTAATTAATTAATTATTAATTTAATCTAATGCGTACAACAGTGGCACACAGCTAATTAATCAAGAGTCGAAACTTGCGTAAACGTGACATAATTAGAAACATCGCACACCCCCTTGCTCCAAACTGACGATTGATCATAAATCAAACACACGTGTGTATACATACGTTCCATGGCGCAGTTTGAAGCACGCGAGCAAAATTCCGGTAGCGCAACAACGAATCACGCAACTCGAGAGTGTCAGTTTCGCGAACCAATTCAAACCACGTTTAACCCTATCAATCCTTGTCAGTCTCATTTTAAAATACCAGTACCCATAATCCCATTACCCGTTACCCACAATCGTCAGCCGTGCTCAGTCATTAATTAATATTTTCAACGGAAACTCTCCACAGTACCGTCCAAATGATCCAGGCGTACATTATTCGAGTCTCGTTAAAGTCGCATTTAATCAGCTGTGAAAGGTGGGACGACGCGTCCCAGGTAACCCAACCCTCCTCCGAAACGACAAAATTATACAAGTTCTTCCGTCGCGATTCATCGAAACTGGTTTCCACCGCGTCGCGAAATTTTTCGGCGGTCTAATTGCGCTGTTTCGTATCACGAGACAGCGTTTACCTGTTCCTTCTTCCGTAATCGAAATTTCACGAAGCTTATCGGCACGCCACAGTCGCCCGGTATCCGTACGGCTATAACTATTCAGCATGTTCCCTATAACTGTACCGCACAATCGACCGAACAGCGAATCCATATTCCGTGCCAGGATGCACCTGTCTCCCTGACAAATCGCCAAAGTTAGTCCACGGCGGTGCACGAATTTACCCTTTCATTAGAGTCGAAGAATCTTTCACGGGAAGCAAGTAGGTGGACGGAAAGAGAATCAACCTTGGTCGTGTAACCGCAAGTACAACTTCACGCGAGAGAAATTTCTTAGCTTCTCGAATTTCTGCGCGGATAACGTAAGGAGAAAGTGCGGCGTTTTATGGGGACCCGAGATGCAGAAAAAGTTTCATTATTTCCTCATTTTTGTCACACTTGAACTTTATATTGCTATTCAAGACATTATTTCCTGACGGTTCTTTTGCAGTGTACCGCTTTATGTTAAAACGCTGTCTGGAATTTGGAACCTGGATGAAATTTGTACGCGTTGCTATTTCGTAGTCTTCTGACGCGTTACAATTTATGGTGAAATAATGGTAAAAAATATTTGTATCCGGAATATGTCTTATTTCGCCACTTTTGTAATAACTGGAATAAATGTTGTGTAAAATAATGACTGCGCCATAAATCAGACCTCGAAGGAATAAGTGCTTATATCCTTGGTTAACATATAATTCCTAAGTTTGTGATACTGTACAGTGTTTCTAACGTTATTGTATACTGATAATAGCAATGCAATGGCTGATACAATCATTGGATCCGTAGGTAATTAGGCTTTCTAATGCAGGCGTCATACACTGGTTAATGATACGTTGAGTCTGCTAGGCTTATCTCTTCGATGCTTTATCCCATAAAAGCTACATGCATATGTAGGAATATTATATAATTGCAACAGCAACTTGTACTGTTTAATTGTAAACAGTTCATTCGCTTTTATTATTATCCTATGACTTATCATTGACCTATTTTATTATATCCTCAATATCCTCAATATGTGAAGTCGTAATGATACCTTTTTAAACCAGCAACGAACTCGTTGCTCGATACAACTTATATCACGTCTAAACTTCCACATCGATTAAAACAGAATTACCGATCCACGAGGAAAGAAACTCTAAAGCACTTTAATATTGCCGCATTGACGGTTAAAGTAATGAAACAGCTAACCGAACCGAAATAATTATTTCAGTATTCAAGATTCAAATATCAGAAAATATGTTTCGATAATTGCGTTTCGCAAAATCATATTACTTTACACGCTCAACGCTTTGTCCAATTTTCACGCACTTATTACAGTTCGCTCGGGCCAAAATCGTTCAATTATGCAAACACGAAATGCCCTATTTATTCAACCCCCGCACATATTATCTTCAATCTAACCGATTCGAAACCAACTTTACTTTCGCTCCAACTGAAGCAAAGAAAGTCCCCAAAACGTGATAAGAAGAACCACGCGACTTGAGGCGTATCAACGCACACAAGACAGATACATTTCCCCAACATTTTCGTCACCCAAGTAAACACGCAATCATTTTTCACCGCACGCACAATGCGCGGGCAGAAACGGATAACCCCATAAATAACATATGAAATCAATATTTCAATGTGCATTGCCCCACACGTACTTTCTCGAGCGAGGTGATCGATGGATACAAATGTACCCGCGCGTACACACGCGTACAAAACGAATGAGTCACGATCAAACGTAACCGCGGCTCGGTAAAACAGCCTGTAATCAAATAGGATCTCCGTACGATCCAGTGAACAAGACGCACAGTCGTGAAAGTCTGGCACCTCGCATTACCAGCGGAACTCGTTCAGTTGCGCACCGCCGTCGGGATATAATAAAGCTGCTAACGTTTCGACGGAAACTTCGTTCGCTCGTTTGACCGAACATCTCGCACGTTGGAAAATAATGGAAAAGCAAGAAGAAAGAACACGCTGGCGGTCGTGCGCCATTGAATCATTCGGCGTTAATTGTTCTCCCGAACCGGGAGCGAGTCGCAACTAACGATCCATAAGGGTCGAGGGGAAAGGATCCACGGAAACAGTTGCAAGTCGACTGGTAGTTCGCACGATAACGACCGAGAAAATTCGAACGAGATGCTATTACTTTGTTACG
The DNA here is from genome assembly GCA_948146005.1 of Nomada fucata. Classification (NCBI taxonomy): domain Eukaryota; kingdom Metazoa; phylum Arthropoda; class Insecta; order Hymenoptera; family Apidae; genus Nomada; species Nomada fucata. The sequence continues at coordinate 9,471,274 of OX411282.1, forward strand.
ATTACTGTTCCCTTCCTGCGTCTTCAATAGGTGCATCGTAACTGAAGAGAAGTATATACCCAGGTGTTACGCAGCACATCGAGCCTCAACGCGTCCACGATTCCTTCCTTATTGCAGTCGGAAGAGTGTTAATTATAGGTTCGTGTTTTTTATTGCACGCCTCGTGGCCGATTCGATCGGCAAGATTGTAAATCACGGAACCGCGCGAGAAACGGTAGGCTCTATGAAAATCGATTGGCTTGGCTTTGCCACGGTGTAACGATGGTGGGATGGATCCAACGTTTCCTTCGAGAAATCACCTGGACAAATCATTTCATTTCGTCCATGGAAGAATAAGGATTTCCTTTCTATTCCCATTCGTGGACGACTTAAAAACCCCAGTCTTTCTATTCTACGCCGGAGCGGAGATTTATGGACAATTTCTTTTTGTGATTGCTTCCTTGAGTATTAAAGTGATGGACGAAATTTAGAGACATTGAAAATTGGAAAAACGGTGTACAATGGTAGTGTTGGTTAAGGTGTAATTTCTTTTTAACAATACGAGACGCTTCAATTGTACTTTCTTATCTCTTTTTGTAACAGTAGATTCTACAAAGAAATTGTAATCGCGCTACCGTTAGAGAGCCAGAGTGTTCCATGGAGTTTGTTGACATTATGTTAAATAGGACCTATGAAAGCAGAACTGAAACTAACAACGAATTAAATCTGTAACAGGGTCAAGCTGCCAGACGGAACTGTGCGCTGGATTTAAGAAAAGATCAGAAATGTAGGCTTATTTAAAGCAACGGAATATTTTAGGGATCGATAGTCAGATAATTCTTCCCACCAACTATGATTTTGTGCGCAGTGATGCAAGAACTGCGTTGTCTAACGCGAGAAGAATTACAGTAGATACAATAAGACGGTACACAGTGATGAACGACCAGAATCGATAATGAAAACATATCACATTGAATCGACCCTTATGTTTCTCAAGAATTCATGATTCAGAACGGGTCGACGAAACCTGTCAGCTGTCTACCTGGTGGATGATTGAATCTGGACAATATTGTCCAGAAGAAATCGCGCGTTCGTGTTTCATTTTGAACAAAGTCTGCGCGAAATACAAGACACCATCCCAGTTGCGTCTGAAAAGAAAGCGAAAAGCAAGGTCCGCGACACTCGAGAATCGCGCGACTCAATTCACCGTCCCCTTACTTTGACTTTCTAATCGGAGCTTCGCCGCCAACTTACAATTTCGATCGAAGACAATTCACGTCACGGAGGGACAATAGCCTCACGGATTCACTCGCCTGTGTCGCCATGGCTAATGAGGGTAAAGACGATCAACCAGTCGTAACTGTTTCCGGCGGCGTTATATACGGGGTGTCGGCGAGTGTTCGACGAATGCGAACCGACCACAATAACGATACCGTTACCAAATATTTTTTTTCACGCGGTTAGCACGCGAGCAGGGTTGAAGAACGGAGCCGCACGATGCGCCGCTATCTTCTACTGGCTCGCCATGCCACTATGCGCAATTGTACATTCGATATCACAGCGCTCGCGGGCTGCCAGGTGTGCTGCGAAACGCGTGCACGCGAAGATAGCAGCAAAATAAGAAAATAATGCGCGTGCAACGCGTCACCGCAGGTATTGGGTTGAGTAACCAGCTCGTTCTGGTTCTGAAGACGTGCGACATGGGAGTACATAATTGGGAGATGTCTCACCCCAAAACAGTAGTTCGGGCGATGATTTTGGTTTTTTGTTTAAAATTTTGTCGTTTCAGGATGAGACGCCGAACGGAAATGTTTCGTGTAAACTATATCATTGATTTTATGTCCGTTTTCTGCGAACATATCAGATTGGGTCGCTTTGATTCGAAGTTAATTTCTTGATTTCGGCGTGTTGAAAAATTTCGTGCGCGGGTTAAGAACAGCTGTCACGGTTGTCTTTTCCTTGAACGGGGGAAGGTTAGTTGCAACGTTATAGTTGTTGGTAGTTGAAAGGCGACTGAAGTATAGAAAGAAAATGTAAGGAGTTTGCGAATTTAATGTATTTTTTCTTTGAATAAAATAAATTGACGCAACCCATTGTGTAATCATAAACTGAAAATTTATTATAAAAATGTCGAGCTTTGAATATTTGCGGAATTTTGATGCGAAGCTGCGTTGTCTAAATATTTTTGACGAGATGTTTACATTTTCTGAGTGAAACACGGGCGAAAATGAAACATCCAACACTTTTTACCCCTACGAGAATCCATTAAATAAACATTCTGTTACTTCCCAGCAGATAATGGCGCAACTCATTGAAGCAGAGGCCAGTGACATGACTAAACGATAACCTTTCCTACAATGAAGGAAATACAAACAGAACAAAAACAAATCTAATCGGTATGAGCAAATGGTGCATATCTAATTTTGCAATTATCAGGAAAAATGCACCGGCTATCGAACGAATTTACATTCCCAGCTCTAAGTATACAATGCATGTAATGCACAAATACAATCGAAAATGAACTACCGATTAAAACAACATACACAACACATTTCCCCTACCGTGCTTATTTTCTTCCGCTTAATTACTCGCGATAAATTTATCGATTTGTTGTTGCAGATTATAATATCTCTGTACGATTAATCAAATATATTACATTCCTAACAAACTGCACGGCAATGTAAATAGTCGTGTCTCAGGAACCGAATAAAATGCCATACCGAACTCGAGTAATGACTTAAATCGCGACATACACAATTTTCGAGCTTACAAAATGCTTACCCGATCGTACTCGAACCACTAAATCCGCTTTCACCGTTTACGGTGCTCTGCAGATAAAGCTCGTGACGATCTTCACTCTGAATATAGACCACAGGGACAGTTCGCGCCTCTTGCTCTCTAGGCCTTTCCGCTTGCGTTCTAAAGAGTTACAATTATTGTAGTCTTTCTGGGATGAAACCTTTACGGTACATTGACTCTTCAAGCACAATGGCCGTGTGAAGTATACTCAAAAAGGTGAACTACTTTTTCTTATTGAAAACCGAACGAAAAGGTTAAGAAACTCTGTTTCGTTACTTTTTATTTTTGAAAGGCGCTAGATATAGCTGATTTTAAGTATGTATTATGATAAATAATAATGTATGGGATCAAAGGAAATTATTCATGTTTCTCTTCTTTCTTTTCTCGTTAATAATAATATTGCAAATCGTACACAGTGGTAAATTAATGGAAAAATGGATATTGTGGGACAATAAAACTTTGATCTATCATTTTCATATTACTGCCATATTATTTCACTTTTTAAATCTTGCTATTTATAATAAGCATAAGTATTATTATAAAGAATAAGTATTATTCTTAAACACTGTATTCTTTTTTAAGTTGCTTTTATGTCGCTTTCCTTTTTCTACATAGGCATTGAAACTTGTAACGTGAGAAATGTTCAGATAGTTTAATTTTAATTAAAAGATTCAAAGCATGGTATCCCCCAAAATCAATTTTCAGTAGCAAATAAATAATTCATAGTAACTTATCCCATGGAAATATCGAAATTACTTTGTGCTGTATAAACTTGTACCTAAAAACGTATATATTGTAATCTTTGAGCTTTTAAAAAAGCATATAAAATGCATCCTTGGCATATAAATACTGATAAGGGGAATGATAATTGGATTTACCCCAATTGTGAAGACAGAGCTTCAGTAAAATCCAAAATATTTCCTGCCGCTGTAGTGTCACGATTCACTACGCTTACAAAAATTCTGTTTGTGGTCATTGCTTCCGCGATGTTCACGGTATTTCCAACAACTTGAAGAGGTTCAGTTTGAGCTACCACAGTGGATGTCTGATGTTCGCCTGCAAGGAAGCCCAACTAAATTTCGTGACGCACGGATCAATGAATATTGCATTACTAGATTTCCGAGATACGTACGAGAATATAAACTTTCAACTTGAAACATTTCTACATTCTTCCTAGAACAAATACTCCTCGTCGTTTCGAATAATTATTAATTGTACTCTGCTGATCAAATTGCTTCGATCGAATTTGCACACGAAGTGCATTGAACTCCGATCTTAACTATACTTGTTCAATTTAAACAAAACTAATGGCTTAACGACTAATTTCAAAATTGTATACTGCACGCATTAAATAATACTAATATGTGTGCTACAAATAACGATAAACTTTAAATAGACTAATTAGTTATTTGTATTCCCCAGACAACATAGAAAACGTTGGCCCTTTCACGAACAAGCAATAAAGGACGCGCAGGCAAACACGTACAAGACAGCAGAGTGTACGTAATACGAATCATTAAGCCAGAATATTTCAATGGCAGAATCAATAAGCCCGCATGAAAAGATCCAGCCTTGTATGCCTCCATAATAAATGATTGAAAGTACTTGTGTTATCGCCTGTGTTCGTGTTGGAAGTTGAAGGTCCTTCAGAATCGTGCTCGGTGAAATGATTCGAAGGGACACCACGAGTTTCGTACCACCTCATTTCAACCGCATGACTCTCTGTCCAGCCGACCGAATCCCCGTCTTCCGGTATAGTCTGTTCATTGATCGTGGACACTGACGATTTGTGCCCAGTCAACGGTTATGTGGAAGCAAATATAAATACGGAAACCACGTCTGTTTTATTTGTAACCATAAGGTTTTCCAAGGACTAAATCATTGAATAAAACTTTTGGATGTAGAAGAATCGACAACTAAGTTCGTAATTAGTTCACTGCGGATTACACGTGCAAATATAGAGATATTGAAGAAGGACTCATTATTATTAATGGAAAGTTTAATGGTAGTTTAATATCGAGCTTCCTTCAATAAAAATTCATTTAGCAAATATTTATTATTAATGTCAGAAAATGCAATAACATTTTGAGCAACTAAATTTATGAGCAACAATTTTCCAAATGATCGCCAAGTATTCAATGCAAAATTATTATATTACTTTAACAAATAAATTGCAATAGATAGTAACAGAAAATCTTTGTTCTAAATAAGAAGAAAACAGTCCAGACCTGCAATGCTGACCATTTCTCTCATAAAATTAATCAAATCCTTCAAAAATTGCTGTACAATGCACTTGATATAGTTTGTATTGTATAATATATAAAATTTACCGCTGGAAATTTCTACCATCACGCGACTTAACAAAGCGTCCGTGATTTTAGCCACTTCGGAATAGCCACCAATCGTTTCCCTCTCAGATCCAAGCTTTTCTCCACTCTTCAATCTCATCAAACGTTTCAGGAAATAAGCGAGAGTCGGTAGCTTCAGTTTGATCTGTTCGTTATGATCGCTAAACCAGGTTCCGTTCAAAAACAGGAGGGTACATCGCGGCACGTGGAACATTTAAATTATTAAACAAATATACATACTGATAAAATATTTAACTATGCGGATTTAACCTATACGGAATAAAGCCAGGGAAAAAAAATTGAACAAACTACTGCCGCAATCAATACAACTAGATTTAATAACATTCAATAAGAGATCGTTCAAACAATGTATTGGATATCATATTCGAGCACTAGAATATTTCTGAATTTGCTGACAACGCAGTTTTGCTCTGTATCTCATTCGATTCTAAATAGAACAATATTTCCTTACAAGCCTTTCGATGAAGACTATAAGTTGAATAATTTTGTTTCATTTTACAAATTTATTTATTATTAATCAAAGCAACTTTAATATTTATTATACACAGTTTTACAGTAATAGGTGCATGTTGGAAATACGTTTGCTGGTTAACGAGACTGTGAATAAAATCTATTTCTTGAAATATTTATTTTATCTGATACCTTGTGGCGGCACTTTCAACATTTACCAAAAATGATCGCACACAATATCCTTAACTGCAAATATTATCTTGCGGTTTGTCCTAAATATACCTAATTGTAATTCTAACAATAAGGCACGAGCCTGCTAGAATAGGCTTACTGATGAGTGGACTAGTAGGCCCAGGATAAAACGGTAACCGCACCCTTTATTACCCTCAACAACCATACCTCTTTAATTCTTAATCCCCCTAATTATTCTTATAGCCACAACTGTAACTTACTAATGTCACGAATTTAATAATGGGCACAGATATTATAGCCTGATAGTATTCAAAAGCTCATTTGTATAACTTTTCCAACCGCAATATCCAAATTTTTATTCCGAAAATGTAGAAGTACTTAGTATGCAGTCCGAAATGTTTGGAATATGGTAATAATATAACATTACTATTATAATTCGATCATAAAACCTCCTATCAAGTATTTCGAAGAGCATATAGTGTTATAAATACATTATTATCATGTAATTATACTAAATATCCTCTTTAAATGAATTAAAATATTTTATTATAAATTTTTCAGCCGATAATAATCTTTTGAATATGAATAGAGTCCAACAAATTCGGAAATATCGGAATGTTCAGTTTAAATAACATTAAATAAATACTTCGCCGACAATTAGATACGTCTTACTCAAATAAGGCGAAATTGCACTCCAAAATTTATCAACATTGAATTTTTAAAACGCATCCTAAAAACTAAGGTAAACAAAATATCCGATCCTATTTCCTGAAGATTAAACGTGAAGCAAGATCTAATATCTCACCTTCCTGGTTATGTTACTCGTGGCAGGCGTTTTCATACCCTTAACACGTTTATCAGCGCATACTTGGGAGCCTAATTCTTCCGCGTCCTCCAGCGCAGAAACATTGTTTTCAGACTCATTTCCCGATAAAGACCCATCATCACTCATAGCGAAGTCCAGAAAATCCACGAAACCGGTGCACGAAAAATAGGCGTAGGCCTTTCGTTACTTGTCAATTTACACATCATTCGATTTGACATTGCCCATCGATTTTTATCGGCACCGTCAATTTTTCGTTTACTTCACCTCCATTGTTTTCCTTCACTTGTATCAAATTTTCTCGTATTTATATAAATAATGAACAAAGATTTTGTTGAACGCGAAATATTATTTAACACACTCCAAAATAAGAATACATAGCTACAAAGAATCGTGACAACCTACCTTGTACATATACACTAAGCACGACAGTGCCTTGTATATCATTGTTGCATCAATAATTTTATGACTAGTAATTTGAACAATTTATAACGTACGTCATACGTGACTGTACACAGTTTCAAATAATTATTACATAAATCTGTATTTATGTCGGAAACATATAATTTTAATGGTTGAGTTTAATAGAATCATACTGAACTCTAAGAACTTCAAGCTTACGTACGTTTATAATGATAAATTACGATTTGTATCAGCAGAAAAATAACAATCTTAGTAGGTTATCGAATAAAATTGACAATTTGGAGTATGTGCTCGTCGCGAGGACATGGCGATACAGGAAGTAGCGTAACTATAGGGCGGATTTATCTTGCCGTTTGATTAAAATGATATAATGACAGATCAATGATATTCTTACCTGATAAGTGTAAGGTGTACAAGGAACGAAAAATTCTCTGCTCATAATAATCGAAGCACAGGGAGGTTGTAAAATCCAGCTGACGGATCTTAGGCAAGTGTCAAAATGCCGGTGGCGCCATCTTGAACTCGGCTGGAGTCGAGGTCGTCAAGCTGTCACGAGGAAAAATTCTCGATTTCTCCCAAGCACGAGTGCCATCCTTGACTTTTCCGCATAAAGGTCGTTATCACGTTTGCCAAACAAAGCTGTACACTTCGTTTCAGGTACGAAACGTTACCAGGAACTCAACACATCCGTTATGGAAACACAGTACGAGTCACTAATGCACAATACACATTTCACGTTACAATATTACGATGAATGGATAATCCATCGAATTAATCATAATGCTCTGAATTGGACGGTATCGTTACGAATACCCGAATAGTCTAGTGGTATAAGCTCGATCACTGTTCAACACCTCTCGTAATGCGTTTATACGATGAATATTAAGGCATTTATACCACCTTACTACGCCATTTTCATGTATACTTCTCAATTTAACTATAATACAGACTAACTACCACTCGCGTCCACTGGCAAGTGCCGACTGCCGCCAATCACGAATACTGAGCAAATAATAATCATGGCAGCGCGAAGTTTCGCCGCACTAGCGCCATCAAGTAACTAATTTGAACGCTAACTTTCCTTCTATCGATAATGTAAAATATAAGAGAACAGATTTCTACTTTTTTTCTTCACCTTTCTTACACAGTTATTTTTGTGTTACTTTTTATTGTACCCTTATTAATACAAATGGAAAAATAAAAACTTGAATTGTGCTCAATAAAATTGTTATTTTCATTGCGTATTAATACATCATTTCCGTGTCGCGATAAATACCACGCATCGAATGACTTGGATCAGTTAAAAATAAATCCATTGCAAAAGATTCGTATAACCTTGGAGTTATGAAGACCTGCGCAATCTTACACCTTTTTTCTATCGTATGTTTATAAATTTCTATATACAGAATATTTCCTAATAAATAATTTCATAGATGTAGATATGAAGGGCAGACTTCAATGTACGTATATATGTAACTGTGTTTTACTTCTTCAATTGTAAAACGCAATTTCGGGACGCGTCAATGTTTTTGGAATCGTAAAAAAATAATCGATACACTACTTTTTGTAAAAATATTATAAATAGCTAAGCTTCAAAATGCAAGCAACTTCATTTATATTTGCAACTAAAACGTGTTTTTATAAGAAATATTATAAGAAATATTATAAGAAATATAAGACAGTAAAAGTGAACGCAATAGAAGCATTCGATAAAGAAGATTTTGTATGGTTCAGTGTTCTGGTACCATCGAAAACTCATAACTCATTTACAGACTGTCGTACGTTTCGGGTTTGCTGGAAGCGGGGAACAAGAACATTTAGCATCTTTTGCACCAGACGAACGAGGTGGATACTTCGAAGAAGGGTGTTTCTTCGTTTGTGTTTCGATCACTAAATTTCGTGGAATTAGAATATCATTCCACGGAATCTCTACATCATCAGTAACGCAAGCCTCTTCTTGCACCGCTCGTATTTCTATTGGCTTTTCAAGTACCAGATCACTCCACGGAATTTCTAGCGTTGAATCGCAACTATCAGGATGAGCCAATTGAGATTGTACTGTTTCCGTAATGACCAAGTCTTTCCACGGCAACAACATAGTTCCCAAAGATTCCTTTTCTTCTGCTTCTTCATCAGTTTCTTTGCCATTTTGAACATCGCGATCATTCAAAGGAGTTAACGAAAGCTCTTGGCGTATTTTCATGCCGGCTGATGGTAATGCAATATCCTTCCATGGCAATTCAATCTTTGAATCGCATAATATAGATACATCCGAGAATTCCTTTCGTAACTCCCGCAAATATGGTTCATGCCACATTTCCTCCTCCGGGTTATACACCAAAGTCTGTCTCTTCCTTTTGCATTGATCTTTCTTTCGTTGTTGTCCATGCAATTTTTGTTGAATACACTGACATCCGCTTATTTTCCTTCGATTTTCAGTCATAATAATAAAATGTTACCAACTCCGCTTCCCGTAGAATATTTAAATATAAATTTGCGTTTCAATAATACTTGTTAATTTTTTAGCCTTATCTAACCTCGTGTATAATTGGATCAATGCGGTTTGTTTTGTTTTACCACACAAAGCATAGTTAGCACGTGTAAGAGGTATGTAGTTGGCAAAATTAGTTCTCGAAACAAATTATGGTTACACGCAAGGTGTATCTATATAAAGTGTATAATTTCTATAGTTACAATTGAACTTTTTCTTTGATCCATTATTTTACCTTAAATACATATTGTGCACGATAATTTTCTGTATTTTAGGTTAGTTGCCAACTATCTGCTCCTTACGAATAAAGAATAACTATACTGCTGTAATTATTGGAGATATCGAAAAAAAAACTATACACAATCAGCAGCATCGTAAACTGATGCAAATAAATATCTACTTAGCCCATGCATACATATCTACATACATATACATATATGACCGATTCATTTAATCACGCGCATTGGCCAATCATTTATTTCTTTCATTGCGACATCTACCGAGAAATAATGGTAAAATGTTAAAAATCCACTAGTTGCCGATAAAAGGAAATCCGTGGGGTCTCTGCCTTAATTCCACAATAAAAGGTGTGTAAGAAAATACAAAAGTATGAGTTTCCATTGAAATGTATCTATCGTAAAATTGATCTGTTAATATACACGTAAACCCGACTGCAAACGACATTCTTGAACATGAAGGTGCAACCACGAGAATAGCTTACGGACTCTCGTTTGACCAACGCAGTAAAGCTACGTTTAGAAGGCAGCCATCTTGCAATCCCTAATCAAAGATCTTCGGCTAGCGGCTATCGCTGTCTGGTTTTCAGCCGGTTAATATCAACACACAGTTCAACAAATGGCTTTAAAACGAATTAATAAGGTACGTGAACGATCAGCGGTGTTCGTATTGTACAGAGACTGTCGGGTGTTGATGTGATGTGTGTCGAATTCGGTTGAACGCCCTTAACGATTTTGCAGTGAAGCAATGTGAGCCAGCATTGAAAATCATGTTGGCTTTTCCCCTTTTTTTTTACCTCTGCATTCTTCGATTGTGCTTTGATTTACTTGCCTACCCATTTTTGTCAACATAGTGCGTTGCGCACGCTGCACAGTGCCACTTTGTGCCAGTGGACATAGCTACGGTGACAGTGAAAATCTGAAAAAATTTTAAGTGGCTAGCCGATAAATTGCCGGAAGTAACGTAAAACCGTGCGTTACATACTATATATACATATATGTACATATATATTTATTATATACGTGTATCTATATACGTACAGGTACACGTACATATGTACATACAATGTATATATACATATATCATATATGGATATATACACACATATGCATGGGGCTATAGATAACTCAGAAATTACGAAAATTCTATTGGTTTATTCATAGTCCATTTGTGAATAGAAATAGCATTATGTATTTCCTGAGTGAATACCATGCTTAATTATTTTGTCTCAATGTGATTTTCACCATGTGATTGTAGCGCACATTAAGTGAAACGAAGTGAATCATTCAAAATTAATACACTTCTGCACAATGCATGCCAGTTATTTGACCTGTCTGTCATTATAATATCTCTAAATCGAGCCATTATTCCAAATACAGAAACGAAAGAGTAAAACAGACAAAAAGAGCTATGTCATCTTCCTTTTTACGTTTCGATCTACAATCATATCTCTATGAAACTATAGCAACTATTACAAGTACTCTATCTTATACTAATGCCCGTTATCACATATATTGATTGAATTTGATATCCGTATATTTGAACATTTTGATATTTATATTATTCTGATAGTTGACAACTTTGTTTTTAAATATGTTTATGGGTAATCCAATGCACATAGTACATTTCTGTGGTTTCCATCGATTTTTGTACTATCTAATATTCAAACAATTATTTCATGTCCAAATTACATAGTTTCAAGTATGTTTTCCAAGTAAGCAATACATAGTCATTTGTATATGGTTATATCATGTGCTACAAAATATTAATATTTATGTAACATGAATCTATGATGTGTGTATCTACATGAATGTTCGAGAACATTTTATTTACACATGCTTTGCATTTTTTTTTTATTCTGATTTTGTATATAGTCTTGAACGTGTAAAAGTTTCTCATGCGATGTATGAAAACAGGGTCTTATTCTTTACTGCATTATTCTGTAAAAAAATAACACTTTGTAATTAAGTATATGAACACGCAGTCCCTGAAGGAAAAAAATGTATATGAAATGTGAAATATTGGTAAAAAATTTCTGTTTTCGCATATGTACCTATATCGCTATAACGATTCGGTTTTATTTTTAGGAACTTCAGGACCTTGGTAGAGATCCACCCGCGCAATGCTCTGCTGGTCCTGTAGGTGACGATTGTAAGTTTCTCATTAATTTCTTATTTTTTTGCATGTGTCCATAAAAAAGAGAAATATAATTTACTTCTTCTTTATACCTCCATTTATTTACAATCTTTATTTACAAAACTGTGAAATTTCTGTGGAGTTTTAATTCTTGTACACAATATACTCTTTACTTTTATGTGACTCAATTATAGTTTTTAATGAACTATAACTTGCATATTGAATTGTATAATTGCTTTCAGTATTCCATTGGCAAGCAACTATTATGGGACCAGTAAGTATACATTGATCGTAATGTTATTACCTGAATTTTTTACATTTTACAATTTGATAAATTGCACCCTTCAAAATATTATCGTACATGTAAATATAATTGTTGAGAATTATTTTCAAGTATCTTCGCTTTTACTCTGATATTTGAAGGTAACTTCCGAATAATGGAATTTCTATCGTACTATTTATGGTTAATAATTGTACAAAAAAACACTATAGTCTGTTGCATGTGATGTTTGACATAGTAATATTTCAGTGACCCTTTAAAAAGCATTTTCAATGCCACAAACATGTTCGCTACCACAAGGTAGTGCGAAAAATCTTCATTAGAACTCATCCTGTTATTATTTAAAATAACATAATATACCCTTACACAGAGCACGTGGAATTATTCTATTCTGAAATGTATTTGAAAGTTCAAAACAAACTTTTGATACAGTAACAAACCGAAATATCATATCTATCTCACGTATGTGTATGATTCTAGCTTCTTGGAAGGAGCAGATATCTATGCGCAGTGCCAGAGTTTATTTTAGTCCACTTTTTCCAATAAATGAGATTTTACACTATTTGCATATCAAATTTTCTGCACTTTCCAATGATAAAAATTATTTCCTTCTAAGTTGTTTACTTTTTAATATAATAATGGGCAAATTATACTAAATTACAAGATTCTTGACTCTTTGGTTGGTCCCCGCCTCTAAAGTTTGAAATTTGGGACATAATACATATACTCTGGCATTGGGATTCAGATATGTATTATAATGCATGACAGAAGATGTGTCAAACCTTGCAATGCAATTATCCACTAATATTCATGTATTGTCATTGATTTCTACCTTTCGTATTTATAATATACATTTATTTTAATATTAGTAATAGCAGCCTAGCTTGCTACTAATCCCAATTTAGTATCAAGATTAAATAAGTTCATTATCTTAATATTTCTCATAATAAAAAATTAATTGCTTTATTGTGAATGTGAATAAGAGGTGTATTATTTTGAAATTGATCGTAATCGTACATGATCCAATAGTTAGGAGTAAATATTATTTTCAGCCCGACAGTCCATACCAAGGAGGAGTATTTTTCCTTACAATTCATTTCCCCACAGACTATCCATTCAAACCACCTAAGGTATATAGCATTCATTTTTAAAGTAACATTGCGGTTCACAATAACATGAACAATTTACTAATTCTATATATGTATATACAGGTTGCTTTTACAACTAGAATTTATCATCCAAATATCAACAGTAATGGAAGCATTTGTTTGGATATCTTAAGATCGCAATGGTCCCCAGCACTTACCATATCAAAGGGTGTGTAGAAACTTACAAACAGAACTGAAATAGAAAGATAACGAAATAAAATGTTATCCAATTCGAATATTTTAATATTGAACTTGAAGGAGAAATGGTTCTTTTTTTTTCAGTGTTACTATCAATATGCTCTTTGCTCTGCGATCCAAATCCAGATGACCCTCTGGTACCAGAGATAGCAAGGTTATACAAAACTGACAGGGAGAAGTACAATGAATTGGCACGTGAATGGACGCGCAAGTATGCCATGTGATGCGCCAATCTCCGTTGACTTCAACATCTAACAGCCACCAACAAGCAGCCCCAGCCTATTGCCACTTATGCATCAGCACCGATTGAAATTAGCTATGGCTCGTCTACTTTCAAACTTAAGCCAGTACTCGGGCTCGAAGTATGCTCAGACAAACGTGATCGATCTGAAGTTCCCTTTGTCCCGAGAGGCCAGCGAATATTGAGACGTTGCCACAATGGCAATTCAGGCAATTTGAAAGGTGGTCACATAACATTATATATATATAAATCAGGAAAAGAAAAAAAAGAAACATGTCCGCTTTGATTTTCATAAATAAAAATGGAAGTAAAATATAGGAGAGTGAAAGTAGGATTTGTATTTCAATTTAATAGTTTAATTTCTAATTATTGTGCTTATAATACCATAATATTATATACCTACTTTCTCAGTGAAATGAAAACCTTGAACTGACAGCACACCGATTGTTAGTTTTAACGCAAATGAGCAATGTTTGCCCGTCCCTTGGAACGATGCGGTCACTTTTTTGTAAGACTGGGCTATATATAAATACTACTGAAACTATACCTGTATGTTTTGTTCAATTATTAAAATTCCTTACCTATCTAACAAATTCTACGAGTAACTCGAAATTTTATGGTTTGGTTCCTGTGTGTGTAGTAATTTAATTATGCATATCGTTAATCGATAAATTGGACTTATACATCCTGAAATAATTCGAAATAACCAAAGTATAGGAAGCTTTGACGACTAAAACTGACCGGGATATAAGTACCTGCCGTTCATGGCCCGTACAAGACCAATATCAATCAAAGGCATTCAGTTTCTTATGACGTGGACTTGACGTTGTTCTGGCTTTACTTAATTATTTAAAAAAGGAAACAAAATTGTAATCATCATTGTCACTATTTATCGATAAATGATGAAGAACGAGGTAAATTTTGTTTGGATTTTTACGTAATTCGCGTTACAAAATAGATAAGAAGTGTTTCAGTGAGCCCTAGAGCTTAAAAACGGATCTGTAAAATCCTCTGATTTCATTTTATAATACTGCGTCATAGTATACTATCAATAAAATCATGCGCTGTACCTTGCGAATTACGAATTCGCCCGTCGCTATGTTTTACTCGAATCAATGAATGCGTTTAATATTGTTTTGCGTGTAAATTTTTCTTTATGTGATCATTTATTGCTATTATTGTTTAGTACTTGTCTTAAATTTCCTTTTCATCCACAATATGTTCTATGTTAAAACAAAAATTCTTGTATAATAAGGAAATGAAATAATTTTTAAATAAATCACAGACCCCCGCAAAATACTGCGATATGCTTTCAAGTAATATATCATATTTTTAATATATATTGTGGCTGCGAAGGATTACAATGAGATTTCAAGTTATTTTCAAAATCTACCTGATACAGGTTTTACGAGATGGAAGAGCACGTTCTCGTTTATAGGAACGTGTCGTTCATCCTTAGCTCGTTCGGATTAATCTAGAAACAAAGCACCTCCCAACGGTGCTACCAGTGTTTCGATTTCTAATCCTAGTTAATGAATAAAATCTGAGTCATCGGAAAGATGATCACTTAATTAGAATGTAAGTAAACGATTTTGTCTTGCGAACGGTGTAAAGTGCGTTAACGATCAAACTCTTGAATGTAATCGGTGCTTAAAATATGGCAAGCTCGCGGAGCGAATACGAAGCCTACAAAAGACAAATCGATTAGTATGTAATACGGTATATCACTTGTTAATGTCGGTTTTGTCTTATACGAACGTGTACTAATGTAATTTAATTACGAGTGATGGCGCGGCAAATCGCATATTTAAATATTTGCCCTTAAAGTGAATTATCATTCATCTCTATTAGAAAAAAAAAACTACTCATGTGTAATTAATTATTATTATCACGTCTCATGTGTAATTATTATTATACATATTATAATTAATTATTATTATTTTAGCGTTAGTCCTTTATATAATAAATTTCACATGACGATAAGGTATGTCAATTCTAATCACTTGTAACCAGAATCACCAGTGATAAAGGAATAATCTTAATAATCACGTCTGATTTTTAATTCAACGTAGACCCGAAATCTTTTACCACCGTTTTTGACTATCCTTCGCGTATTACGAATTTGCAAAACTGCTCACTGTACCTTGACCTAATTAAAAATCGGAAAAATTTCATTATCGTTATTATAATTGTTATCTATTTAATGATCGTATAAAATAATAAACGGCGAAAATAAATGTACGTCGACTGTCTTATGCTTTAAACTTTCAAGGTAAGAAAAAAAAACTTTAAAAGTCGAGTCGTTTTCCTTGTTGCGATCGATTGATCTAAAGTTTTGCAGTCGGTAGGCCATCGCTGTGTAATAAGCTTGAGACAAAGAATATAGAATCGTCGTGTCGTATAAACAGCGTTCAACATATTACTTTGAACTAGCAGATGTCTTTGTCAGACTTTCACAAAGCATGAACAGCTCTCGTACCCGTTATAGAATCTTCAGATATGTTGAAAAAAACCATGGAACGGTGAAAGTGGCAATGCTTTCCCCCTTTTGCCCTGACTGCTCTTGACCAACGTACACCTATTTTACCACAGTGTTGGCAGAAACCTGCTGAAGCAGCATACTTAGCGATGGAGATAAGCGTATCTTTGACTGATCAACCGATTTTAAGGTTCTTAGAGTTCAATGAAAGTATGTGGATATAGCTGATATTCTCGAGTATCTTGAATAGCCAACCGCTATCCTAATTAATTTATAATTTACTCGTGAACTATTTTAGGAAACTTGACATTTATATGTTAGTTATAATAATTAAAAAAGGTATATTGGTAAGGAATATAATTAAATTAGTAATAAATCTATAATGTTTGTAATTATTTGTATTGTACTCACGTATGAATTGAATTTACATATGGCAATAAAGCTTTATTACGGCTCGATTTAATCAAATTGAAAACTCACTTTACGCAATTAATAGTACGCTGCTCGTTACTATTATCCGATGTTATATTAAATAATTTCTAGATGGAAAATAATATCTGCCACGATAACAGAAAATATAAATAGATAATTTAACGAGTCCGAAACTGTAGTATGCGTTGCAATTTAATAAGTACGATCGAATTTACGTTGTTTCTTCAATCGAACCAATACAAGTAGAATTGTGTAATACCTTTTTTTACTCAGTATAATTATGTCTTAAACAATATGCGGGTTTCTTTAATTTTATTAGTACGTAAGGAATGTACTTTTCTTTTATAAGAATTAAGCGACACAACATTGGTATCTAGGTCATTAATGACCGTGCGTGCTACTTAACTGATTTGAGCTATTAAAAGACGCCCACCGTTTAGATGTTTTTTTCCAAAATTTCGAATTAACACTCAACAGTTATAAATAGGATATAAAATAACGTGGTTTGAAATGAATAGTATTCTAAATATCTGAACTACAGGAATGTTATATCAGGAGTCCCTACTAAAAGCATTTTGACCAGTTTTATAATACAGGAATAGAAAGTGTACATATATACACTACTAATATTTAACATCTACAGATATATATGTGTTAGACACTAATTTTTAAGTTCTTAAAACAAATATTCGCTCAGAACAGACCACTGCGACAGCAATATAAAATGCTCCCCTTTGTCCTTCTAGTTACCTATTTCACCATAATATAATTTTTGGTAGACATATTAAAGAAACAATAGAAGTGCAACGCAAATAACAAAGTAGCAGCTGTTGACACCTCTGAAGAACGCATATGAAAGTAGACTCATAGCGAAGTAGTATGAAATAATACAATACATATCTTTTGATTAAATACGTACAAATACATGATTTTTAGTAATTCCTCCGTTTATTTCTTCACTCCTTTAATTTCTTCTTACTTATATTCCAAAGAATGTTGTGCGCATAACAAATAAATTAAAAGTTCAATATTAAACCAACCACAGCGAGACTTACCCTACACGCAGAATTACCGCGTTCGCCCAACTAATAAGAACACAACTATAGAACGCATCCATAATAAATTGATACAGAATGTAAAATGTAAAAGAAGTACCTGGAGAGCTTTGTAATACATGCTTCCTCGTAAAATGAATTTCCTCGCCATTCTTACCCAAAGCAAAGAACCCAAGGCATTACGAAAACGCATTTACAACGACCATTACCAAACGGATTACCGTTTAGTCTCACACGAATTCCCACGAAACAACTTATTCACCTACCGGAGCGAAATAAATTCAAGAACAAAAGGCCCCGCAATATAGTAGCGTTACCCTTAGCAAGCAAGGCTCGCTAAATCACGGCTTGAAATAATGATTCGAGCCCATCGCTAGCCTGTAGTACAAGTATGTGTTTCGATCTATCGAGCGGCGCTTTGGACCGTCTGGTTGCGGTGCGGCTTGTTCAGTGTCAGTGCTGTTTCCGGCGCAGTCGGTGGACGCTGAGGACAAGGTGACCCGCTCATGACTACGCGGCCGTCAGAAGAATGTGTCGATAGATCGACGACCACCTGATATTCTCCATCTCGCCGCGACCTTTAAAAAAAACCGGATTACTATTGTATCGGGGAAGCGTCGCAACTATACTACGAGTCCGAAACTAACTGGTATGTATTGTTGTAAGTAATATTAATCGGGCCCGATGCTCAGAAGTTGTTATTGCAGTTTAACAAATGGGGATCGTTTTAAATCATTGTAAAGTGGCGGATGACGGTGGAGGTGCAATTAGCATACGTTGCCGTCACTTGGGAACAGGCTTTGTGTTTACGAACAATATATGAGTAAAGCGCATCAGACAATTGCCTGATTCTTAACCGTGAATTTTCACTGGCAAGTTACATCGTGTTACGCGTGTAGGCATAACGTGACAAGGTAAACAAATCGTATTTTCTTCGGCGTCGTTACATGTTGGCCGGGGTTCGCATACAGTTTGACACTTTGCCGCGAAACGAATAATGAATACGGCAATTGTATACATATGTACGTGTTTGCCGTGTCAAGTTATAGTCCATATGTATTGCGCCTGTTGTGTTTTATGGTTTTCCTTTATGGTCCTTTCTTATTTAGCGGAACGAAATATGTCTTGAAGTTAACGTGATTCATGGTGGAAGGTTTGCAACCTCTATATCAGTGCGCTTTGCTTGGATTCCAGGTGAAATTCAGGTCAGGCCAAAAGAACTAAAGCATAGGTTTTTTGTAAGATGCTGGAATCGATAAGTGTGAGAAATGTATTAATTACGAATACAGTGACTCAACAATGACCATCTGTTTTTACATATCCGTGAAAATATATTGTGTGTAAATATCATCAATGCGTTCATGCAACGTACAGTTGAATATGCATGTCACTATTTATGCTATAGTAATATATGATTATATTATATACACAAATGAACTCGCTGCTCCGAATTGCTCATACTATTGAAATCTTTCACTTTCCGCGCACCTTTACACATTACACGTGTACCTATGCGATCTCTCTATGAACCGCAATACATCTGTTTATCAATTTATTATTATAACTTATGAGAAAAGAAAGTGCAACATACGGAACGTTCAAAAAATATCTTGTATCAATTACGTAGTTATCTAGTTGCACAGCAATTATCTAGTTGCACAGAAAATGAGAAATTGAAACAGCTCGTTTAATTATTAAAATTCATTTATACATTTTGGTAACATATACCTAAATTACTTTCAACAACTCAAGTTTCTAATATGATCTACAGGAAAGTTGAAATCATACTTTTAACAGATACCGGGGGACACAGAATATATTTACCTTTATGGGTAAATGTAGAGACTTACCGAGTTCCGTCGACCGCCTTCAACTTTCTCATGGATTTAACCCATTCGTAACGGAACGATCGCAAGCGCACGATATACCAAACAATTTAACAAATCTAATCACTCAAGCAAGACTTGAGTTTGTATAACATTATTGAGCAACTCCAGCATGGATCGGTCATTAGTCCTGACCAATTACGAAAAACTGTATTGATTAAAATTGTGATATTAAGAAACTGGTGGCACCTGTGAAGTTACAGTTAAAATAAAATAGTCCAATCTGCATTTTATGGTGCCATATATGTTTTAAAATTGCTCGATATACAAATGCACTTTGTACATACGTATCACATTAACGTCCTGTTTCCTTTCTAATTGTTTGTTCAATGACAAACAGCACATCATTTGGTTGTTTTTCGTCCACCTCTTGCGGTGGCTGCAACTTTCTCTGGTAAATACTGTACACAAAATCCTGCCAGGAGATCTGGTTCTGTCCCCACAATTTTTCTGATATTTTTAATACATTTTTTAAACAGTTTCTCTATTAATTTCTGTTCAAAGGTATTCAAATCTCGTTTTTGTATAACTTATTAATAGTGAAACTAGTTGAAACGAAAGAAACTTTCGAAATTTTGTACTTCGAGTAATGTTTCGACGTCCCGGTACGTCGGCCGTGGAAATCGTCAGGGGGGCATTGACGTACCAGTACGTCGGCCGTGACAATGGTCATTAAGGCTTTGACGTACCAGTATGTCATCCGTTCCCAACAGGTTAAATTGTGGAAAACGGTTCACATATTTATACGCATGATACAGGTTTGCTGGACATAATTTTTTTTAACAGTATTAGAGTCGCCTACAACATACGAGAAAAACACTGGTTTTCGTGGAAGACAAAGTTGGATTGAATCGCATTTCCGTCGGTACACAATGTATGCGGGCATGAAACGTTTCCGCAAAAAACTGATCGCTGTGTTTCATAATTTTCTTATTACGTTGCATTCAACCTGACGCGTTCTTAACAGTTTTCTAATCAGCATTGATCTCTAATTTCGACAGTAGTATTCTGTGCAGAAAAGTGCAATGTATCTTCCGACACTTTTTTACGTTCTGCTCGCGAAAACAATTTCGCGAAGAAGTTATTTTCTGTAAGAATGTCAGGTGTACACGGTTAATTACGCGTACAGGATTTCCTGTACATATTGAATTTCAAGAGCACTTTATGGAAAGTTTTATTTTTGTGCTACTTGAAGTAGAAGACACATTAATTACCGGAACAATGGAAAATAAACTTTGGGCCATGTGTACGCAACGAAACCTGGATGCATTAATGAAAATAACTATTCATGCCCGATATTTTTTATGCATCATTGCTCAATTTACAAAGCAAATTTAATAATTCCCTAACAATAATATCTTCTACGATATAGAAGAATAATTCATTCAATTTCGTTTACGCAGTCGACCCGAGGAAAATGGCAGTGTCTAATAGAAAAAAAATAGCATGGTCTCATTTATGTACGTAGAGGAAGTTATTTTCGACATACCTAATATACTTACGCAATAACATCTACAGTTCTACTTACACAGCTACAATATGTTAAATACAACATATGCCAACATTATAAAATAAATATTTAACAAACCTCGAGGTTGAGCAAACTATAAAACACTAATTACGAACACCAACGAAACAATTAAAAAAACATTGTCAATAATAGTTAGTTCTGTTATTAATTCAATGTTCACATTCACCGCGCATAGTTAATATAAAGCAGATTATTTCTTTAATTCTGAATAGGTGCGTAATAGTGACTAGTTTAAAGCAAATGAAAAATGGCCTTCTTTAAATGGCTTTTGTCTTACTTTTTACTCATCAAAGTTAGAACTGTTCTACTATAATTCACGTTTAAAAATTCAAGATCAAAGACCAGGGCGTTATCGATGTGTATACATGCCCCGTTTCGATTTACAGGCTCGAGATGAAATTACTAGCAGGTGTAGAAGAGGTGAGCAACCAAAGCGAGAAACAATCGAAGGATGATCAGACACACAACAATAATCATGAGAAAGAGCCGAAAGCAGAGTACACGCAAGAAACGCTTCACCTCCTTACTGGCGAGGTAAATCGGCATAACTTAATGCCATAGAGATAGTTATTTTTACCGGAAGAAAAACGATACAAGAACGAAAACGCTCGAGGATTTTGTACAAAAATGCATCACGCTTTTATGCGTGAGTATTCTAGTTTCAACTTTCACTTTGTGTAGTCTGTAATAACCGTTATACGCCATTGTAGTGCATTCTGTAGTTATCGTCGGTATATTTTCATACAACTGCAGCTTTTCAAAACCTCGACATGCATTTTTGAATATGTAGGTTGTACAAAACTGCTCGCAATCCTACTTTCTTTGTTATTCGGTCTGTGTCGAGATTAATGTAGAACTTCTATCAGCAAGCAACGGACCATCGAATTGACCGAACCATGCCCGAAGAATAGAATCTGTCAATATTTTATCCATTCGAGTTCTGTTAAAAATATGCCTGAAACACATCATGCCGGATTTTGAAATTAAGAGAAATGATGAAATTCTATTGTTCTTTAGCGAGATTTTGATAGAGAAGTTTATATAGAAATTCCGTACCTATATACTATTCTCATTGTTCCGCATTACTAAATCAGTATTTCCAAGGAACAATATACCCAATGAAACAGCCGAACATGCTTATTACCATAATTACGTGAAATAGAAAATGTTACCTGTGCGCTAGAAGCTTTCTAATAATTATACCTCAGCGAATGTTGATAACGTAAAGGCAAAAAAAACGAACTATCACTGGCACGAAAAATATTATTTATATATTGTATTATTACTACTATACCAAATACTATTAATTTATTAATACAAAGTTCGACCATGGTTTAAACATAAAATGAAGGAACTGTGATTATCAGAACGAACAGATATTGGCCACTGCTAGAGGAAGTAGCCACCTCGGTACCGGATAGTAATAAAGCCGATATCTCAAAGTGAAAAATCGATTTCGCTAGTGAAAGATATAGAAAATACAGAGAAGAAAGCCCGCGGTATAAACTTGACACACTGAGATGAAAGGCAAGTCCCGTTGTGGCCTACTTTACAGCTTTCGTATCTCGAGATTGCTGCTAAATCACTGTTTCTACATCCTGAAATTATTTATACAACGTAATTACAGTGGAAATGATCGACAGAGCGTCCGAAAATGAGTATCACACTTGCACAGTCGCGGGCGAATGGGTTTGGTAGAAATTTGAATCGTCCCTGCAGTGTTAATATTATAGAATGTAATTGTAAAACGCGTAGAATGACAAATATTGATTGATTGCTAGTGCGCAAGATATATTAATGTGATAATTTTATAAGGAACAGTAGACTTCTTTTGTTCTTTGCCTTTTACTTTTAGCTATCTATGTATAATAGATGCCTAAGTATTACCAATAAATTGGTAGTGTTGTTTTTCTATACTGTTTAGTTTGTAAAGTCATGCAAAAAAGGGTCTTCCTCTCAATAGACGATCATGAAGTATCTGCTATTTACAATTCAATATTATTTGCAGCCATTTTCAGATGCATGAATTTATTCTTGCGCTTCCTTGAACATTTAATAACTACAATGAAAGTTGCATATGGATTTATAATTTTGTAGCAATGAAATAATTAAATGTCTTATATATATCAAAGACACGTATGAAAATATAAAATATGATATTCCTAATTTTAATGATTCAGGCTTGTTTCTATCAACTATCATTGTTAAAATATACTACGAGTGAATCCTATACATACCAGACGAATGACTATATTAAAGTGATGTTTTGTAATTCTTGACAGGTGTACAACAAGAACTGCAAGGAGCTCAAAGATTCGCCTGTTAAAGGTAAAATTACGCCTGAAGATGAAGAAAAAATGAGGCATGTTCTACCTTTCGAGGAAGCTGCAGAGTATCTGCAGCATAATCCTTATATCCGTCACGGATATCGAGGGTATCTTACAACAAAATTATGTATTGAAAGGTTTGTGCATAATCTTGTTATAATTAGTATGATATTACGTACAACAAATACTCTGTTTAAAGAAGTATTCATATAAGTATAATTATGGATACATACATTCATATAATTATTATTATACAGATATGGTTAAAATGTATCAGATAGCATATAAAAATACGTTTGAATGAATGTAATAGATTTTAATTGCTTTTTATTTTTTGTAAATGAGATATATGTTGGGCCCATAAAATTTTAATAATTTCTATACAAAAATATTCATTCCAGTATATTCTGGTGGACGAATGAAACTGTAAATATATGGAGCCACATATTCGGATGGATGCTATTTTTTGGTCTCACTCTGTATGATCTTTGTCTACTGAATATTCACGCGCCTTTTAGCGATAAAATAATAGTAGCCCTTTTATTGATTTGCTTTCAGGTAATGTCGAGAAACATTATTTATAGTTAAAATCTCAATATAAATTATCGAATACTTATCGAATTAATAAAAACGAATAAAACGAATTGTTTCAGGCATGCATGATATTGTCATCCGTGTATCACACATTTTCCTGCCGAAGTGAGAAAGATTATTGGTGTTTCCTATCGTTCGACCTATTTGGCATCGCTTTAAGCCTTCTGTCGATATACATGTCTGGGGTATACTATGCTTTTTGGTGTCATAAGGTGAACAAAATTATACAGCTATAATATATTCGTAGAATTTAACTATCAACAATAGCACATGAATTACTGTGCATCAAATTGCATACTATTACGCCGAATAACGTAAATGTGGTTTAACTATATGCACAAATTAATGTTTGCAACTATTACTTCAATATAAAGAACTATATGAAAACTTTTCCTATAAAAAATGTGAAATCTCGCTAGCATGCATAAAGATTACCATCAGGCCCGAGAACTACTTGCGACGAATAAACCGGTATGTTGAAACTGTTTTTATGCAGGAGTTGCAGAGTTTTTATTTGATAACCGTGCTAGCAATATTTATATTTGCAATGATACTGCAAGTACCGAAGCTGAACGTTAACGGAAACGTCAAATTAGTCGTCTTTGTGGCCTGGGCAGTTTATGGAGTGCTGCCAACGCTACATTGGTGTATCGCTATGGGTGGTATGGACAACCCGATCGTTAAAATGTTGCTTCCAAGGGTACTGGGAATGTATTCCATAAGTGGGGCAGCATTCGTTATATATTTAACCAAAATACCAGAACGCTTTTATCCAGGTAATTACAAATGCTACTAATTAATTCAATTATTGATGGATATTTGAATTTCAAATTGTCTGCAATATGTTTCTTCTAACTTGCGTGAAACACTAGTATAACTGAAGGTATAACTATTCAGGTTCAGGTCAATACAGGCTGAGGTGTCGTCAACATGAGATTAACATATCAAGTTAACAGTTCCTTTAAGTTGATAGTTTTGAGAAATATAGAATTTTGAACTAACATGAAATAATGGCGCTGTTCAGAATACTCCGAATATTTTTCCAGCTTATCTAGTAGTTATGTCATTTAAGTATGATTACAATATTAAATGAGAATGTTACGTGCACACGTAATAAGTGATGATGAGACGTGATTTTACATAATGTAACTAGGTCACGTAAATCAATCAGATGCAAATGCGTTGCATAAAAGGTCTTTCAATAATTCCTATAGCTAACTACTATTTTAAATAATACTCAGCAGGAATTGTATTATAATATTATAATATGTATTTACTTCGCTTGCTATATTATTCACACTAAAGGTAGAAATTACTCATAGGTGGTACCCGTACGTAGTAACAATAAATAAGAAATGATAGTATTATGCCGTCGATACTCTTGTACATTTAGACCATACATTTTTATATTATACAATTTATATTATATAACATTCTCGTTTCATCCCGACCGTGTTTCTTCGGTCTGTTTATATGAGTCTCATCCGCAAACCAAATTTACGATAACAAGTTCTGGACACGGATTATATCAAAAGAAAATTGATTTGAAATCAGAAGTGAATGTAGTGAACTTGATTATACTGTATATATCTATGTAGAGTTTGATGATCGAAGCATCATTAAAGTTTCGTTTTATTAAAGGGTGGGTGGATTACATTGGTTCATCTCATCAATGGTGGCACGCGTTGGTGGTATTAACTCTGTACTACTGGCACAATACTGGAATGCTTTACGTGGAATATAGAATGAACCACGGTTGTCCAAGTAACATACAATTTTTATGACAAACGGATACTGTCGACCATTCAGGTAAGAAATAAATGCAGTCGTCCACAATAACTTCTTTAGCTTCTTTTGATTGACTTTTTATTGGAATCTATTTCTGGTTAAATGCCTTCGATCACACATAATAATAATTAATTAATTAAAAAGACTAAGGTCTTTCTGCTGCATAATACTATTGTATATATTTAAATGTACCTTCCTGTACACATGTAATAAATATACATATACAATAGTATTCTGTATCTAAAAGTTCACAGTACATTTGCCCTACAATTCGTATTGATAGAATACATTCTATCAAATACTTTCTGCCATGGGTACTCTATACAAGCAATTATTTCAGGGCCTGGCTTTAATATGGAATGTGCTTGCGCTATGGAGTTCAACGTTTGGTCGTCAGAATATTACACTAAACTTCCGTTTTATGCTACCGAAAGTAAGACAACATGCGCAGTGGAGAATCCATTGCAAGCGTACTTTCGACGGAATGTCTTCTAATTTTACAGGGTATCGACCGTTTAAAGTAATTTAGGAAACCGATACTTTAACGAAATTTAAAGGTTTTTGACAGTAGCACCTTTTATTTATTTATAAATATTTTTTCTTAATTAAATTTTATAATGAAAGACTTCTATGAGCGCTCATATTGCACCTACAGTAAACGTGTATTATATAGTGCAATTATTCCATAATTTGTTTAATCGCTATTGAATAATAAGGTCTGTTAGTGATAAAATTTATAAAAGACTATTTTAAAATGTGCCCAATGGTTTGTGAGAGAACAATGAAACTGTTGTAGACGATAAAGTTTGATACGACGAATGTAAAAATAAATTAGGTATATGTAAATTTTGAACTTTTACATAGAAAATATTTAAGCTTATTTTTAACATTATGTGGGAAATTCTAACGTTTAGAATTGTTCATGTTACTATATTGCAGGACAACTGTACCTCACTATTTTTAATTATCGCATTTATGATGGATACTTTGTATTAATAGGCCCAGCGGTTATAGTCTATGGTAGTTTAGCTGGGATAATAAATTAATACGATTGGTTAAACGATACAAAATATATTATACATTATCAGTTCAAGCACTATTAGTTAATGATAATAATAGTAAGATATACTTATTCTGGGAAACTATTAGCACTCAGATAGTTCGAATCGTTTATTACACATTAGAAAATTTTCAAAGATAAACTTTATATTTGAAATGTAATAGTTTAAGCAATTACACCTTCACAAATTTTTAATTATACGTGAATTCAAATTTAGGATGTTGTTATTTCCTCAAATTGTTAAATAAAAGTGTTGTACAATACAAATATGATGTTCATTAATTTGCCCAACCTACCTTTCTTTTTAAACCTCTTGACAAAGAAAGCTGAGGTTCTCAGGTTTAATTTGAGCCCAGTTTGTTTATAAAATACGCAACGGAAGCCGAGCGAAGTACAATTGTTTAAATTAACAATGTAACCCAGAAAGTTAGTTTCGAAGCTGCTCCAGGTGCGACAAACGCGGGATTGCACCACGTATTGCATTTCTGCTGTTCAGTCGCCAACAAATTATAGAAAACGATGTTAACGCACACGAAATAAAGTTTGCAAATGGCGTTTAATTTAATTATTCATTTATCTTTTCCTTGTTTATTAATTTACTGTAACTGCAGAGGTCAAACGCTATTTAGCTATTTAGCTATGAACAATAGTGTTTGGTTATCATACGAAACATTGTACAGCGTACTTGGAATATTCTGGTTGCTAGCTACAAACGCGGGGGGAATATTTATAACAGTACTCTTTAACGTTAATAATGCGAACAACTTCTATAAGTAATTCCAATATTCGTTAATATTCATACAGACAAGTACGAATAGGTGCGCCTATACTATATTCTGTCGCTATAAAAAACAATTAAAACATTCGAGAAACAAATTGAATATTAAATTAGTCAATCAACTAATGATTCCACACGTTAATTAGAATTAGAAGGAAAAATTACAGCCCTGAATTTCTTGGAAATCGAAGCACTTCCAAGCGCTACCGACATTGGCGGCATACGTCACCCTTCACCGTCGCATACACTTAAGTCTTTGCTTACATTAATTAATGCGCGTTTAACTAACAATCATTTATTATCGCGGGGGTATGTTGTTGCAGGTATAGTGAATGATTGGCTGATAAAAAATGATATATTGTTGCCATGCCTTTAAAGCATCATAAATAGGTTCGAGTCTTGCTTCTAAAAATAATATGCAATCTTTATATTTCATAATCAGGATATTAATGTATAATAGTATATCTTATGTAGACAATTAATATTAATTAAATCTGAATAATAATACGGTAGTACTTTAGTTTTAAACAAGCAGCAATTCAGTAATTATTGTACTGTAAAGCAGTAAAATTAAATGTGTATTGCTTCTCTATCTACTTCCTCTTCCCATTTACTAACTTGCACAGATTTTCCCTCAGAAAATTTTGACGACCGCGTGCAATGCGGTTGGTAGAGTCTGTTCTTGCCCCGTCAAAGTTCTTTTTATTGTTTTTAGAGCGCAACCGCTTTTATTAATTATAACTAAATATAAATAATAGTGAGTCACACAAAAGTAGAGTCAGTATTTGCTCCGAAGTAATACTCCTGCGAGATTCGATCACTTTGCTCATCGATCACGAGTGCAAGCATTTTATTTTTTCAGTTTTGTATTGCGATAATCTTTGATAATTAACATATTCGAAAAGTAATGAAAATACAAAGATTTTAATATTGTCTGCTTTTTTCGAATTGTCTGCGACGAGATTTACTGCACCGCTGATGAGTGCAACCGTAGAGGGAAATTCATAACAGTTCCTCTGGTCACTCAACCATGTAGCAGGACGATAGGTCCGAACCGACACAGGTGACTGATTGGATTTATGTAGATTTTTCTGGCCAGCATTGTGTTTTTATTTACTCTTTTATATTAAATAAGGAAAATAGCTTAATAATATAAAATGATATCATATTTAGTATAAGACATATATTTCTAAATATGGAAATACATATATAGCTCCCAACAGAGTCTAAATATATATCAAATGGCCATGTATATTTTTAAATTAATAAATTCTCTGCCATACCTACACTCAAAAGTGCTTGTAGAATTAAGTGTAGTGCCTACATGCCTGCTATGATATTGTCATCTATACAGAAATCCTTGCAACTATTCGTGCCTCTGTGTTACCTTAAGTGTAAATATGGCAGGGCCCCGAGTAGATTTAAGGAGTTCTTTATACGCGGCGATAACAATAACGTAAGATAAAGCAGGCATGCGGGTACTTTCAAGCATTTCTTTATAGATGGAGACACTACAGACCACTAAGGGTGTAGAGAAGCAGGGATACGAGTTTCACGGATTTCAAACCCTTCTTTATAAACAGCGAATATGTGTGCATCATGTAATAAAACATACTAATAATGCAAGTATGCAGATTTCGCAGCCAAAGAATAAGGAGCATTAATCAGCACTTGTCATCGTTTATAAAAGCAAGAAACAAGAAAGAATAACTCTTGCCACATACTTTAGTTATAGTTAATTATGGTTTATAAAAATAGTTTGTGACTGTAGCATATAAGATTAATCTAGAGTAATTGTATAATTAATTATCATATATATTTTTATTTTATATTTAGTTTATTCGGTACATCCTATATAAACTTTAATATTAATTTTACTACAAGTGTTCTACTGAATGAACTAAATATAAAATTAAGAATGTAATAAATAATCTGGGTATGCATAAATTGCACAATTGCTGTAATTTAAATTTATAATCTATGCATAAATTATGTAAAGTTTAGTATACGTTTTATCTGTAAGATGTATTGTGAATTAACTTCATAGAATAGTTTAGAAGTACTAGATTATTTATGTTTATAGTATTTTCATATTACATAAATGTTAGTTTAGATTTGATACAAGGTTTAGTTGTACGATGTATTGTAAATAGATATAATAGCATAGTTCATAAGGATTAGCTTGTAAATTTGAATTATAACATTTTTCTAACTTTGTACCTTCATTGAGTAGTTTAACTAAATTTTCAATGAATGCAATTCCACTGCTCTTTTACTGATATTTTCACACCGTTACAATGCTGAAAAGAACCTAATTCCAATTCCTTAAACCAGAAGTATCGTAGACGAACTTTAAATGCAAAGTCCCGAAATGTGAAACTTGTTAAAATTGGCCTGTACGTTATTAAATTTAGTGCTCAGAAATTCCTGAAATTCAACGTCATTTCTTAGAATTGCTAAGATTCGAATACCTTCTCGCATATTATATTCTCCTGGTACAAATCCTGAATTTCCGAGAACTTAAATTTCTGTGTTTCTGGCCAATATTTCTGCTGAAGATCGTAGATTTGTATTAATATTAGTACAATTACATAAATTCTTTTGAAGCAAATATGTCCACAACTGACAGAAAAACAAACTGTTAATAATATTGAAGGAGTATCTGATATTTTGACCGCAAATTAAATATATGTATGCCTGTATGTACATGCATAATTGTTCTTTACAGAGGATGTTCCAAAGCCTTAAATTTCACATATTTTATTTTATTAACTTTGTCAAACGTACAATTACTTCTTAGAACAAATGAATTATAAATGATATAAAATGTAATCTTTAGTATTTTGTGCAACCAGCCCTGGCCAATTTATCAGCCATTTCGTTGCCATGAACTCCGGCATGACCATTCACATGATTCTGAAATATTATTTTTAAGAATTAGTATATGATCCTTATATATCGAAGAACTAAAATTCCATGTGCAAACAAAATAATCATGTCTCATTTACCCAGCTTATATCTAAAGAATCGAGAGCTTCCTCCATTTCTAACAGTTCTACTTTATTTATAACGGGTTTGTTATTCACGGTCTTCCAACCATTGGCTTTCCACTTTGGCATCCAATTATTGGTGCAAGAAATCAGGAACTTTGAATCTGTATTCACTTTTAATTTTTGAATGCCAGCCATCTTTGCTTGTTTGGCAGCAGCAGTTACTGCCTGAATTTCTGCCATATTATTTGTTGCTCGACCA
This sequence comes from Nomada fucata, assembly GCA_948146005.1. Lineage (NCBI taxonomy): Eukaryota > Metazoa > Arthropoda > Insecta > Hymenoptera > Apidae > Nomada > Nomada fucata. The sequence continues at coordinate 9,502,222 of OX411282.1, forward strand.
ACGACTGCCTCGGATACATTCCTGGAATTATCATTTTCATACGAAAGTAAAAATGATTTTACAGTTACAAAAGATTGATTACTGTTGAAAAATGTGATGCCACATACAAAGGGTGGTTGTCGCCAAACCAAACTCCGATACCTGCCCGTGCATTTTTACCACCATTTGAACTGCATGCACCATCTGTATATACATTCACATAGCCATTGCTATCCATCATATAATCTCCGCGTGACTTCTAAAAAAAATAACGTATTGCTATAATTTACCTTACAATTTCTCCAATAAGTATTTACACGATTTGTTACACACCTAATGCCTTAATCACAAAAATTGGTCAAATATACCCGTATTACGCGCTTACTGTATATAAACTTACAGTCGACTTTTAGCATACAAAGACCTACTACTGCCTCAGCACGAAGTTCAGAATGCAATGCTAGTCGATGTATTAAAACAAAACCGGGCTCGGAATTCAGTGCTCTTTCGGACCGATTTCAGACGCAATGCCACCCTACTCCCGTCCGGCGTAGGGGCCCCCTGATAAACAAGCGGCATGAAGCTCCTCAGGCGCGTGACAGAACCGCGGGGTCCATGGGACATGGGACGATGTGGAATCCTAATGATACGAGTGTCACCCCAATTCGACCGCGCCATTCGTGAGCTACACGCCTGAAATGCGTATAGCCGTTTGTTTATCAAGGGGCCCGTACGCCTGGCGGGAGGAGGGTGGCGTTGCGTCAGAAAATCGGCCCGATAGAACACTGAATTCTGAGCCCGGTTTTGTTTTAATACATTGACTAGCATTGCATTCTTGAAGAACTAATATTTACTCAAGTAGGGTGTGGACAGGATTCATGCGATGGGTGAATATATGTAAATGCTTTAGGTGGATCGAGAAGCTATTTCTCAGGCAACTTTTCGGTAGAAAAATTGAGTTACGATGGCTGGTCACGCGATGCACTTCGATTCGACTCGAGTTGAGTCGAAATTACATCGCGATGAGATGCGTATCACGTCAAGCGTTCCGCCTGTGCTATTCCGCTTTCATTGCGCGGTGAACAACAAAAGAATTCTTTAAAGAGGTTCGTAGGTCCAGCTAAAGGATAGTCAGAAACAGTAGAAGTCCAATACGCATAACCCTGGGATAGTAGACCGCTGCGGTCGGTGAACATCGAAAATTTTCAGAAATTGGTCCAAAGCACTACGGACGCGCCGCACAGTGGTCCGAAACCGTAAAAACACGAACTACGTAAATTCCATTCTTCAACCTTTTTGGAAATGTATGAAATTTTAGGTATAGCTTCTTATATGTCTAAACTAAATTTTGGCATGCAAATGGAATGTCTCAGAGCACCAGTAATTGCTTGAGACACCTCCAGGGGGGGGGGGCACTTTAAAACGATTCCATTTCTTTCTGAATTAGCTATACTTTGCTATATTTTTTTACAGAGCAGAGCTGACTAAAATCTATTTATATATTTTTAAAGAGTGCTATTTCAGCTACAAGTACTTAAACCCTGTGAAAAATACCTTTTCGATTTCCATATTAACTATATAACTTCAATTCAGTTTTTTACAGATTATGAATCTCAATGATGAAATCTGTATTGTGAGAGTCGTTAAATCGGCTGTAACAAATTTCATTTACTGCTACCTTAGAGATAACTGCACACCACAGAAAACTATACAACCATTTTCGACCAAACAAAATTTTGTCTCATATGTTTCGCTTCATTTCGGTCGCGATTTCTATTGTAGCTTCACTAATTGTTTATAACAAACACTTTCCTTATGACCAAGTTACACGTACGACCAAATTGTATTTTCGATGCAGGATTACACGCGTAGTTACGTACTTGTTGCCATACCGTACTAGTATCGAATTTTCCTTTCTAAGATCATTTACTAAGATCATGATCACCTTCAAAACTCTGACAAAGAGCAATCACAGTATGCTTTTCATAAATCTTTTATTAGTCTTCTAGACAATTAATAATAATTAAATCTGAACAATGATACGGTAGCACTTTACTAAAAAAAAAAGCGGTATTTCCTCAACAGACGTTTGACAGAATGGAGAAATAAGAAAGACGAATAAAATCAAATATATATTGCCTCTATTTCCATCTCCTCTCCTCATTTACTAACTTGTACAGATTTCCTTTCAGAAAATTTTGAAGACCGCGCGCAATGCGGTTGGTAGAGTCAGTGCTTGCCCCGTCAAAGTTATTTTTATTGTTTTTAGAGCGCAACCGTTCTTAATAATTATAGTGAAATATAAACAAAAGTCAAGATACGCGAAAGTAGAGTCAGTGTTTGCTTCGAAATATTGCTCTCGCGAAGAATAGTCACTTTGTTCGTCGATCCCATATATAAAACGCGCGCGATAGTAGTCTTTTATTTCATTTTTTGTTTATCGCAATACGTATTCCGGTATTTGAGTCAACACCTATGCTGTTCGGCGAGTTCGGGCTTTCATCCATCCACTTGAAGAGTAAGTATCTCTGTATTTCTTGAATCTTGTACTGCAATAATCTTTGATAACTAACACATTCTAAAAGTACTGAAAATACAAAGTTTTTAATGTTGCCTGTTCTTTTTGACTGTTTCAGCAGCTTCCATAGCTTCGATGGAGACGATCTTGACCGCGCCCCTAATGAGTCTGCAACCGGTAAGTGGCATGCTTTAAAGTTCCTCTGGTCACTCAATCATGCCGCAGGATGAAAGATTCGGGCCGACACGAGGCACTGGTTGTAATTACGTAGATTTTTCTGGCAAGCACTGTGACCATGGGTATATGGAAATATACTCATGAGTAGTAACTTCTTTACTGATTTATATTATATGAGGATAGGTCTTCTTGTACAACGCGTCTCAAATTAGTTTGAATTAGAATTTTAAGAGAGAAATTTAGTATAAAATATATAGCTCTATACATCCTTTTATAATGGAGTATTTAATTCAATACGTATGAAACGAATATTTAAATATTTACTAATTATTTAATGAATATAAAGTACCGTCCAGTATCATACGTGCATTAGTTCGTAGTGGAGAAGTCGGATGGCCTCCGACTTCGTTTATTTGTCAATTGCAATTAGTGCACAGTTATAATAGAATGCATAATGATTGCTGTTAGTAAGAACGTAATATTTCTTCTTTTTTCTACTTTGATCGAATATAAAAAGGTACTTATATACCTTGTCAATTTGTTGGAACTATCGAACAATTTTATTATTCGATATTCATATTAGTCTTTAGCGTATAAAGATATCAATAAATTCACTTCTTCCGTACAAAATATTAAGTAAACCTGAATGTACAAGAAGACAATACGCGAACGGGTAGATTTTATTATATAAAATTGTTATTACGGTCAACTGGATGTACTTACAGCACCGGGGTATTTTTCCTCGTGTAGTCGATTCTTTTCCCTTTCATTTGAGACGTCGCTGATTAACATCGGCCCAGCAGAAGCCGAGATAATTGAATTTGTTTAAATATATTATAAACAAAGAAAGCTAGAAGTGTTAGCAACAATCTCTAACAAGTGTTAAGAATATTTCACTTACGGTCCATTCGTTATTAACAATTTCATAGTCGATTCGAGAATTTCGCAGTAACTATACATAAGGGTTGTTCTAACATAGGTAAAGATCTTTTCTTGGATCGAAAGCATTAATTTCAGACGTCGTTGATTAAAATTGGGTCGAGTGGAACGCGAGATAATTGGATTTGTTAATAATTTCTTTAAATAAATTCTATTATCCCGGGTTCTATATGGCCGATTTTAACCAACGGCATCTTAAATTACAGATCTCAGTTCCAGGAATGATCTTTTCCCATTTTAGAACAACCCTCCACCCCTCATTCCACTTCCTTTCAAATAAATCTCTCTTTCTGATATGCTTCTTGTTTGGCCCTCCTGTACTTGTATTTCCTCTATATATCCCTTAACAATCTTTCTCCCTTCTATTGCATCCATTCTAACATATTTGATGTGTGTGCAGGTCCCGCATACAAAGAGTAAAGAGTATTGGCCGGCATTTCTCATCATGCATAAGCGCGAGAATGGTAAATATATTAATTACTTCATTAGTTAATTAGTATCTGTAAAAATGTGCTTGAAATATGGGTCTCTGCCATATCTACAGTGCTTGTTATGGTCTCGCCATTTATACAGGTCTGATTCAAACTAGTCGTGCCACTTACTTACCTTAAGTGTAGATGTAGCAGAGGCTCGGGTGGTTTTATTCACTTCTGTATAGATGGCGATACTAATGACCACTTTGGGTGTAGGTAAGCCAGGGATACGAGTGGTACGTAAATTCAAGCACTTCTTTATAAATAGTGGTTTTAATCGTTTCGTACTCTCATTTACATATTAATAAAGGCGTAACAAACACAGTGTTACAATCTATACATCAATATTAATATGTACGGTAACATTGCAAGTTCGACTACATTTTATTCTACAACAATCAAGCTCTTTAGCAAAGGTAAATACATTTGTGTATATTTTTGCCTTTGGAGACATTTTCCACCATGTAATAAATACATATTAATAGTAGCCTTATTCTTTATTTTGGTCTCGTAGCAAAGATAGTTGGGCCTAGCGAACATGTAACGTATCTTTGCAATAGTGTTTTTAACTCTTGCACTCTCATCTTCTGTGGCGCTCTTCCTTTTCATACCTTCTATACATTACGTATTACAATATTCTTGTCGCTTTATCGCACATCTATTACCGTCTATCCTTTTCTTCCATGTTTCATTTAAAATTCTAAAGTCATTTTTATATCCCATTATATTTATTTCAATACGTACAATTAACAGGTGTTCTAGAGTTTAAAATTTTTGTCTGCACAGGTCACGTCTTTTATTCTTATCCTTCTCCTAATATTTCTTCATCATTTAATGCTTTCGCATCTGTCTCCTGTATTACTAATTGCTGATTGTGTCATCTTTCATTCTTATGTAAGCACTTTAGTAGTTTTGCTGTTCTAATACATATGTATATTTAATGTATATTTAAACGTTTCATTATATTTAGCTTCTTATATTTTTCTGTCTCATTCTAGCTGTTGCATTTCATAGTCTCTTCTGTTAATGCTCTCCGTCAATTCCTTTGCTTTTACTGTAATCAAATTCAATTCTTCAGCTACATATACTTACCAATATATTTTTTGTGTGTGCAGGTCTCGCATGCAAAAGGTAAGGAGCTTTACCGACATTTCTCATTGGGCATAAAGCAAGAAAGGAGAAAGAATAACCCTTGCCACGTACTTTAGTTATAGTAAATTGTTCCTAAGAATAGTTTGTAACTATTAGCGCATAAGATTAATTTAGTACAATTGTGTAATTATCTGTTATGTATGCCTATTATATATTTTATTTTGTATTTTCTTTATTCAGTAGATCTTGTATAAACTTCAATATTACTATCACTACAAGTTTTACTGAATGCGCTAAATATAAGATGCAAGATACAATGTGCACAAGTTCCACAATTGTCGTAATTTAAAATACGCTTCAGCAAATAAAGTACATAAATTTTAGTACAGGTTTTATCTGTAAGATATATTGTAAATTAACTTTAAAGAATAGTTCATAAGTATTAGTTTGTAAATTCGAATTACCACATTGTTGTACTTGTATCTTAATTAATTAATTTGAATAAATCTGAAATATAAGGAATTCTACGCCTTTCTTTATTTTAACACCTTAACTATCCTTGGAAAGACTTAATTCCAATTCCTTAAACAAGTACTACCGTGCAGGAACTTTAAATGCAAAGTTCACAAGGGGAGAACTTGTAAAAATAGACCTCAACATTACTAAACATATTGTAACCAGGTATATATAAAGCGCCTCACCACAATTCAACCAGGTCGCAAAGAAATCCCTAACGAAAATGAAATACGGTTGCAAATTACACCTCGCGGAAACGCAACAAAGTTGTTACCAACGCCTCGGGAAAACCCAACAAAGTCGCAAACAATGCCTCGCGAAAACGCAACAAAGTTGCAAACAACACCTCACGGAAACGCAACAAAGTTGCAAACAACGCCTCGCGAAAACGCAGTAAAGTTCCAAACACCTCGCAAACGCAACAAAGTTGCAAAAATTCTCGAAACAGATTTGCAACAATGTTGCTCCAAAAATTTTGCGACAAAGTTGCAAACAGCGCCTCGGGAAAACGGAACAAAGTTGCAGAAATTCTCGAGACAAATTTGCAACAAAGCTGCAAACAGCGCTTCGCGAACACGGTACAAAGTTTCAAAAATTTTCAAGAAAATTTGCAACAATGTTGCGCCAAAATTTTGCAACTTTGTTGTGTTTTTGAGGCGCTGTTTGCAACTTGGTGCAAAAAAATTTGGAGCAACATTGTTGCGTTTTCGTTGCGAGGTGTTATTTGCTACATAGTACTACATAGTGCTACACAGTACATAGATTCTATGTACACTTATTATTCTGGATGTTTATAGCAGAAATATCTGCTGAAAATCGTCGATTTGTATCAAGAGAATATGATATGCGTGAGGTATGCGAACCTTAGCAATTCTAAGAAATAACGTTGTATTCCTGGAATTTCTGAGCGCTTCATTTAATAACGCGTAGGGTCATTTTGACAAGTTTCTCGCTTTACAACTTAGCATTTAAAGTTCGACCACGGTACTTCTTGTATAAGGAATCGGAATTAGGTTCTTTCAAGGATTGGTAAGGTGTGCAAATAAAAAGAGCAGTCGAATTCTTTTCATTGAAAATTTATTTAAACTAATCAATGAAGATGCAAGTTACAAAAATGTTGCAATTCTAATTTACAAGCAGATACTTATGAACTATTCTTTTATATCTATTTACAATACATCGTACAAGTATATCTGGTATTAATTCCAAATTTATAATATATGTTAAAGATAAACCTTTATTCTACATGCTAAAGCATATTTTAAATTACAATAATTGTGTAACTTGTGCATATGTAAAGCCCAAAGTATATATTTTATCTTGCATTTTACATTTAGCGCATTCAGTAGAACTTGTAGTAACAGTAATATTAAAGTTTACACAAGATCTACTGAATAAAGAGAATATAAATTAAAATATATACGAGGTGTACATATCAGTTAATTACACAATTGTTCTAAATTAATCTTATCTGCTAATAGTTACAAACTATTCTCAGAAACCAATTTACTATAACTAAAGGATATGGCAAGCGTTATTCTTTCTTCTTTCTTGCTTTAAGCCCAATGAGAAATGTCAGTCAAGCTCCTTACTCTTTGCCTGTGGGACCTGCACAAACAAAAAATTTATTAGCAAGTATATGTAGCAGGAGGGATACAGATTGTTAACGATATTTAACGGAAAAAGAAAGAAATGAAGACCAAACCACAAGCGTGAAAGACAGAGAGGATTATTTTACAAGGAATGGAACGAGTCTCATAAGAATGAATTTGACGACAGCAGAAGTAAATGAATTTAGGAAGAGTCTTAAAAGAAGAGAATAAGAAATGCAACAGCTGGAATGAGACAGAAGAATATAAGAAGCTAAATACAATGAAATGTTTAAATATATTAGAACAGCAACACTACTAAAGTACATAAGTAAGAATGAAAGATGACACAATCACCAAATTGGAACAGGTGACAAGTGCGAAAGCATTAAGGGATCAAGAAATATTAGGGGGAGAATAAAAGACGTGGCTTGTGCAGACAATAACTTGTAACGCTAGAACACCTGTTAACAGAATCTACAGAAATAAAGATAATAGGATATGAAAATGACGTTAGAATTTTAAATGAAACATGCAGAAAAAGGAAAGATGATAAGAGATGTGCGATAAAGCGATAAGAATATTGTAATACGTAAGGTAGACAAGGTACGAAAAGGAAGAGCGGAACAGAAGAAGACAGTGCAAGAGTTCAGATAGTATTGTAAAGATAGGTTATATGTACACTAAGCCCAACTTTCATTGCTGCGAGACCGAAATAAAGAATAATACTATTATTAGTATCACAGCCGACTCTAGTACTAGCCGTGCTGAACAACGTGGCAACACCGCGTGTTTACCGATCGGGAGTCCTATTTTCAGTAATGGGAGTCTTGTACTTGGGATGACAATTAACCCTTTTTTTCATAGGAAATTATATTAAAGTACACTTCTTTATTAATTATGTCTGACTAATATATAAATATTATAACTATGGTAAGTAGAAGTGACATTAAAGTATACTAATAGTTATAAATGTCGTATACATTTTGTAGACTCGCGGAATGGTTTGGTCATGTGATACAAAATATTGAAAATATTTAACAGTGGTTTTAAGAAAACATAAGTATGAACCAAAATAGAATCATCTTTGAACTAAAACGCAACATTTGAAAATGATAGGAGTGTTATATAAGTTAATAGAAACCTGAAATAGACAAAATTATTGATACGAAGTCAAAGAGGTTAAGTGAACACGGAAAGAAGTTGGATAATTAGTTAGTAAAGGGGAGGGTTATACAGGTAATTATAAAATCTTCGCCACTAATGCATGTATCAGACAATGCTAAATGATTTGCCTTTGATTGAATATTAATATATGTTAATTTACATAACATGTGCTCATGATTTTCAGATGTTAGAAAATCTGATTCCAAATTGGTATCATTTACTATTACTAATCCATTATTGCACACATATGAGTAAATAAGATTATTACTTCTTCTGCAGGAAAGGAAAGACTCTTTGTAAGCGATCAAAGTATATATTATTTATAGTTGTGCCTTTATCCTTAACAATCAATTAAGTAAATAAATTATAATTTAATTTTTTAGCAACGGAATGGGAGCCATAACCGAATATGTAAATATTAATATAATCATCTACAACACACGTGGATAAATATTTAGTATCAAAGATTTTTGGAAATCTATTTACATCGGCGGAAAGATAATGAAGATCATTAACATTATTGTGTAACAATTGGGAACATAACAACACTGTGACATTATTAACTAATAAGTATAGTATGAAACTTGTGAACTTTTTAAAAATTGTGTATGTATATAATAATAATCAACTTGAAAAATATTACTTATGATACTATTAAAATGTTATTAATGTTGGTTTCATCTATTGAATAAAGCCCAGTTAAATAAAAATGATCTCTTATACGTTCTGGGATTATATTGTGGAGTAGAAGGCCACTGATTATACAGGTGTTTATATTAAGAGGGACCATACGGTGCCACTGCTCTGCACTTCTGTTCTAAACTCATTTGATAGAGTTTCTCTTTTGGATAAGGACGTATGTTGCCTTTCCAATATAATAAAGTATTCTTTTATCAAACTGAACTGTGTATTACACATTATCAAACTTCCTCATAATCTAGTTTTCCAATTATTAATACTAAATTGAAATATATTGAATGCACAATAGCTTTTATTAAATAAATGTGGTACACACAAAGATTAAGACCTACCTAGTTAATGAATGAAACTTCCATGCATTACTGCACTCACTTTAGTATTTTAAAAAATTGCCTAGTACACATTGATGTGTAAACATTTGAAAACTAAGCGGGAAACTGAGAGTCCGATAGGGGGAGACTGGGAAGCCGGTAGGGTGGGTTGGGCTAGGTATATTGATATATATATCACACCCGGACTCCCGCTGCGTTGCCATTTTTACCTTCAGCACGGCTAGTACTAGAGTCGGCTGTGTTAGTATGTATTCATTATTACTTGTGTCCCTGTCTTACCTACACCCAAATTGGTCATTAGTTCCGCCATCTATGAAGAAGGGATCGAAGCTACTAGTGACTACTTTATCTAAAGTCATTAGTCTCGCCATTTATACAGATCGGAATGAAACCACACGGGCCTCTGCTATAACGATCGACGAGATACAAGAATAGACAAGACATCCAATATATTTTTTCGGCCAGAATTTCTGGGACCTCAAGTCCCATTACCATTTCCATGTCACTCGCACCGTTACCATCAGATTATAGAAAACGATGCTAAAATGTTCTTTGCCGCAATGAAAGGCAGCAAAGGATATCACACAATTAATGTTAATTAAAAATATTAAAAAAATACATTATAACAAGTTTTCTTATTTGAATTGTAATATCAATAAACGAAATAATATTGAAACTTATACTTCACATTATTTTCTGCTAAATGACAATGAATTATGTTTTGAGCCCACAGTAATGTGATTAATAAACGAAGTCGAAGGGTATTCGACTTCTCCACTACAAACTAATGCACGTATGATACTTGACGGTACTTTATATTCACTTAATAATTAGTAACTATTTCAATATTCGTTTCATACGTATTAAATTAAATACTCCATTATAAAAGGATGTATAGAGCTATATACTTTATACTAAATTTCTCTCTTAAAATTCTAATTCAAACTAATTTAAGACGCGTTGTACAAGAAGACCTATCCTCATATAATATAAATCAGTAAAGAAGTTACTACTCATGAGTATATTTCCATATACCCATGGTCACTGTGCTTGCCAGAAAAATCTACGTAATTACAACCAGTGCCTCGTGTCGGCCCGAATCTTTCATCCTGCGGCATGATTGAGTGACCAGAGGAACTTTAAAGCATGCCACTTACCGGTTGCAGACTCATTAGGGGTGCGGTCAAGATCGTCTCCATCGAAGCTATGGAAGCTGCTGAAACAGTCAAAAAGAACAGGCAACATTAAAAACTTTGTATTTTCAGTACTTTTAGAATGTGTTAGTTATCAAAGATTATTGCAGTACAAGATTCAAGAAATACAGAGATACTTACTCTTCAAGTGGATGGATGAAAGCCCGAACTCGCCGAACAGCATAGGTGTTGACTCAAATACCGGAATACGTATTGCGATAAACAAAAATAAAATAAAAGACTACTATCGCGCGCGTTTTATATATGGGATCGACGAACAAAGTGACTATTCTTCGCGTGAGTAATATTTCGAAGCAAACACTGACTCTACTTTCGCGTATCTTGACTTTTGTTTACATTTCATTATAATTATTAAGAGCGGTTGCGCTCTAAAAACAATAAAACGAACTTTGACGGGGCAAGCACTGACTCTACCAACCGCATTGCGCACGGTCATCCAAATTTTCTGAAAGGAAACCTGTACAAGTTAGTAAATGAGGAGAGGAGATAGAAATTCAGGCAATACATATTTGATTTTATTCGTCTTTCTTATTTCTTCATTCTGTCAAACGCCTGTTGAGGAAATACCGCTTTTTTTAGTAAAGTGTTACCGTATCATTGTTCAGATTTAATTATTATTAATTGTCTAGAAGACTAATAAAAGATTTATGGAAAGCATACTGTGACTGCTCGTTGTCAGAGTTTTGAAGGTGATCATGATCTTAGTAAATACTGAATGTCACACACTTATAAATTCTCGTAGCTGCTTGTAGAAACGAAAATTCGATACTAGTACGGTATGGCAACAAGTACGTAACTACGCGTGTAATTCTGCATCGAAAATTCAAATTTGGCCGTACTTGTGACTTGGTCACAGTGAAAGTGTTTGTTATAAACAATTAATGAAGCTATAATGGAAATAGCGATCGAAATGAAGCGAAACATGAACGTATTTCACTTTTTTCGTTGATAATTAATGAAATTTACTGACTAGTTTCAATCGCGAACCTTGTAAGTTCTATTTGTATTGTTTTGAACTATTGAAATCTATATACAATAATGAAAGTGTTCAACAACTTTCAACCTAAGGAAACGAACTTGTGTCGAAAACGAATCCCCAGATAACAAGAGATACACATAAACCGTTGGGATCATAAGTTAAATGTTACCAGTCCTTCATCATATGTCATCGAACTGATTGTTATGATCGGAGTAATGGTATCTCAATACTCCATTCCTGCAGCCTCAATATATTGTTCTTTGCCAGCCAATCATCCATTATACCTGCAAGAAAAGAATAGACCTGTGGTAGACCTGTTCTAAAATCAGAATTTGATTCGAAGTCGCAAAAGCAGTATGTAAGTGACTTAATAAAATACAGTGAAAATTCGAAGAACCGTTCAAACTAATAAATTAAATAACGCAATGTTACAACAAACGACTGGTTAATCTCATATTAAAAGAATTTCTCATCCTCAATTGGATGATCGGTCATTCGTCTAGCAAAGGCGACTCAAGAAAGATTTAAATCATGAAAGTTTAATGTACTGTTGCGATAGTAGAACGATTGTTAGTTAAACGTGTATTAAATAATAGAAGCTAATAATCAAGCGTACAGGATGGTAAAGTAAAGCCCGAGGTGCTATTGTATCGTAGAGTGAGGTATGTTGTTAACCTTCAACAACATAAACAACGTTACACTGTCACGCTTCAATTGCTACTGAAGGGTTGCGCGCCGCGCAATAGCCGACCCCTCTCCGCGTGCGCCGGAGCGTCGGTTGCGATTGGTGGTATTCCCTGTTTCCGTATTCCTACTATCCCAGGGTCATGCCTACTGGACTTCTACAGTTTCTGACCAACTTTTATCCCGCATCTACGATTCTAGGTTCGTGCCGATTGGACTTCTATTGTTTTTGATCAACTTTTAACTGGACCTACGATCCTCGTTAAAGAATTCTCTTGTTCTTTGCCGCGCAATGAAAGCGAGAGACCCAACCCCATTAAACGAGGATAATTTGGAAGAAGGAGTAAGGAACTCAGGAAGAGGAACCGCAGCTGTAACGGAAAGAAGAACAAGCATCGGAAAACAGTTCAACTTAAGTCTTGAAATAGATTAATATAAACTCTCACGGGAGATCAACGTTAGCCTTGAACACAGCTACTTCGGCAAATTACTTGTACAAATCGACACGATTTCTTGAAAGAAACAGTATCTTCTAACTCTAGCAGTAAATAAACGTAAATCTTAATAAAGGTATAAGTTGTCTTTGAATATTCCGCGCTTCTCCCCAAGCAGAGCGGTTCAGCGCACCACGGCCAACGGAACCTACACAAGTTCCCCATGTCCCAGCAATAGATTTATCTCCGGTCAGAGTTTATATTAATCTATTTCATAGCTTAAGTTAAACTGTCCGAGGGTTCTTCTTCTTTCCATTCCGACTTTGATTCCTCTTCTTGAATTCCTTGGTCCCCCTTCCAAATTGTCCTCGTCCAATGGGGTTGGGTCTCCTTGGGTTTCTATTCGTCTTTGGGTGCGTGGAGGTGGCAATGCTGCGCTTCTCGGTAAGGGCGTCAGGGTACGCGCATATTAAGGGAAACGCGGAAAAGCTAAGGAAAACGAGCGAAGGCCAGGGTTACCGCCCTGAAGAGTCAAGTGACTCTTGAGAGGTCCCCTTGTTCAGCGGTAGAACAAGTGGCGACCAGAATAGGATATCATGGGGTCCGACAACCTCCGGAGGTCATGCATGTTTCAATAGACTTTCGCCAATTCTTTATGCTCCGTAATAAATAACCTTTAGGATGTTCCAAGTGAAGTGTTCTAAGATCTAAATGCTCTGTGTTTCCTTTTGTTCGACAACCTACGGCTGGTGCTTAAATAATGTACAGCTTTATTCATCGCGTATGCTCATCAGGCTTCGAATTTCGCTCCTAAGTTATTATCGCAATCGATAGTTATAATTATATCGTCAACCGCTGATTCGATGTCACTAGATATTAAGTCCTGCTAACGCGATAGCGTAACAGTACCAAATGCAAAAGTTATTTTCCCTAGATTTTCACTAAACAAGGGTGATTAATATTTTCCTTTGTGCTGATCACCGACAATTAGTCAATCAAGCATCTAAGCTTTGACGAATTTCGCAATCAATATTCGAACTAAGATACGGTAAAAATTATATAAGTAATTTCTGTAATCAGACATTTGTTCGTTGGAAATGTAAAAGGCAGAAAATAGTTTTGAGCTTTGTGTACTTGACATTCTTGGATGCTCTCTCGTCGTTCCCATGAGGTGTTTGGTGGTGCAAAAATTGTTCGCTGAATATTGAATTGTGTTACTTTTTCTGGCTATCTTGTTTCTTGCATTTACGGATTAAGCATCTCTATTAGACCAACATGCCGAAGAATAAAGGTTTGTACATAATTGCACCTTACTGCGAATTCCTTCGCTTTTGAAAATTCTACAGGCATCTGTGTAAGAAGGTCATGAAATTTTTGATGTGCAATGTGGTTAGTTTATTCTAACCTATTAGTGTCAAGTTTGTCCTCGAAATTATCGAAATTATTGTAACAAATTTGAGTAATCTTTGTATGGAAAGTCTTTTCAGTAAAAGAGTTCGAATATTAATGCTCGAATTTATTTACCTTTAGGAAAGGGAGGTAAAAACAGGAGAAGGGGTAAGAACGAAAATGAAACGGAAAAGAGAGAATTGGTTTTCAAGGAGGATGGACAAGGTAAAATCTTACGACGAAATTATGTATCACAGTATATTTTTATTCCTTACAGCTTAAACTTCTGTTTCTAATTATATCGATTTAGTAAATAATATGAATTAAGCCTCATTTTAAGATAAAGAAGATCTTTTGAAAAATTAAATTAACTTTTAACATATTTATTAAAGAATCAAATAATTGAATTTAATATTTCTTCGTATTTTATATAGAATATGCACAAGTCACAAAAATGCTTGGTAATGGAAGGTTAGAAGCAATGTGTTTCGATGGTGTAAAACGATTGTGTCACATTCGTGGAAAATTGCGAAAAAAAGTATGGATCAATCAGGGGGACATAATATTAATTGGTTTGCGAGATTATCAGGATGCTAAAGCAGATGTCATTCTAAAATATACGTCAGATGAAGCTCGTAATTTGAAAACATATGGTGAATTCCCAGAGACTGGTAAGCAATCATGGTTTATCTCTACAAAAGAAGGGCATAAGAAAGTGTATTTCAATTATAAGACAAACAAATAAGTTGGACCTACAAAATTTCTCGCATTAAGTATTGTGTACTTCATATTAATGTTGATACTTTTACAGTCCGCATCAATGATACAGTCACCTTCGTTGAAGATGGTTTTGATGAAGATATCGAGTTCGGTGATGAAATTAGTGACGATGACGAAGATGATGTTGACAATGTGAATATTACAAATTTCAATACGCGACTGTTTCAGTAACCTGTAAATAGTGTAATGTAACAATTGTTGTTTTACAGATCTGATGACCTTCGGTATAGAAATTCTTAAAAGGTATGGTACAAGAGTGCATGAGGATACCTATTTGTTTTACAACATGCCATTGTTGCACAATTGGGATATTAAAATTTTTTTTGAATAAGTAGTCAATTTTCTGTACCTATAAATAAATTTTCACTTACTGTGTAATATTGTGTTCCAGTCTAAAATTGTTAGATCCTGGATATTCAGGGCATGTAAATGTCATTAGACCTATGGTATTTACTATATAGTCTGTATTTTACTTTCATATGACTTGAAAGGAAAAGTGATATTCCATTTTGTATCGGTAACAGATAGAAAACTGTCTTCTCCAATGAATCCCGAAAATATAGAAATTGGTTTTAGGATAACCTTTTAATTTTGTTACTTGGCTGAATCAAGCTATAAATTCAAGTGGTTCCGATGTATGTATGTAAAATAACAGTATATTATGTCTGCATCGACAAACCTTATTAGCCTTATCTTTTGTATATTTTATCTCTAACAAAATTAAATAGCGTATGTATACAATTAATACAATTTTAAAAGGAGAAGATAGTGGGCATCATGTATTAGCAATTCTATACGTATCAAATACTGTACGCTTCATTTGAACATTTGTTATATAACACATGTACAACTGCTTAGAAAAAATGTTTATGTAATTGTATTTTAAAACCAGTTCAATATAACTTCAAGATTTCAAATTATTACTTGCGAGTGATGAAAGGAATATAGTACTATTAATATGGACGTACTAAAATTTTGTTCGAAAAGCGTTGTTAAAATCGAAAATGCAAATTTCCTTTGTACACCGATCACTCATCTGAAAATTATATTGATTTTAATCAAGCAAATATGTTTATAAAACGGGAAATTTCTTTTGTGACTAATTGTTTATAAATTTCGTTATTCAACTTTTCTGTACTTGATACCAAAAAATCGTCAGGGCGTTCAAATCGTATCAACTTCTGTATAAAACATTAACTCCACGAACATGTACTAGATAAAATTAATGTCAACTGTTAACAACGAATAAAAATATGTGAAACATTGAGTTCAGTGTCTTTGCTTAAGTTTTTAATCACCTTTTATCCTTTAGATTATTATTAGAATAATTAATACCTTACGAAGCTATAAACTAAAATTACGCGTTTGGCAATTTCAGTGAGATTTTATTAACGAATATTATATTTACGAAGATTAAAAGTTGTCTGTATATTTGACTGGTCGAATTTTTGTTTACTAAACTGAAAAGAAATGATTAAAATATAATAAAATGGATTAGGTAGAATTTCGCATTCATACCGCATCTTTTTCTTTTTGTTCTTGGTCACAAGTACATTTAGGATTGCGATGCAACAGTTTATTTATTACATTGTCGTTGAGAACTATCACACAATAGTATATAGTAAAATCATACCTGTTTTTCCGTTTGTGTTATTTTTTGACATTGTACGCCATACAATAGCTTCATACTTTTAATATAACATTGCGATAATTACGGAGACCTTAAGCTCAGAGGAAAATTAGAGTAGCGTGTACGCGTTAGCCGAACAAAGAAAGAAATAACGAAATCATGAAATATACAAAGTTACATTCAAAACTAGAAACGCACTGATGCGATACTGAATGTTAAATACATTTAGCTTCGAACGCATATGTCTGAATCGACGTTAAATATACATATACATGATTTATTCACGTTTGTAATAATTTTTATGCGAAATCAATAATTAAAATTAGGATATAGTCGCAAATTATGGTAGCGAGTCTAGGTGATCAGAAATTTTTTCCCATTATAGTACAAGGGTTCATTTCACGAGTTTAATTTCAAGCCAAATTCTATAATCGTTCCATACATTTAGGAATTAGATACAAAGTTTCACAAGAATATTATTAGTAAAATTCGAATTAAGCAAACGAATAAATTACTCAGATACTTCAAGCGTTTTGTTCGCACTTATGCCTTTGTATTTGGGAATGAAATAGGTATATTGTACTATATTCTCGAACTAAGAATATAGTGGGTGGTAAGTTTAGGCAATTACAAAATGTGTGTGCTTTGTGGTGCAACATTACTGGCTTCTAGATAATATTTATGAGGAAAGTATTTGTTTAAAAACATGATTTCACACATGAAGGTATAAAGATAACATAAATAAACAAGTACATTAGACAATAAATAGTAAAATTTTGTTAGCTGGAGTGCTCCTTGTTGCCTCGTAGGCATAATTTGTTTCATAAATATCATTTGAGTTTCTGCATGCTTTAATTTTTATTTTCTGAATATCGCGAAGAAAAATAATCAAGATAAAATCTATACACACATCTTTTACAAACCGAGCCAATAAGTTCCATATAACTTAAATCTATATTTTTTGATAAATTTTCTAAATAAATAATGTTAAATTTCAACGACTGAGCGTAATTGTATGCCAAATAATTGAAACTCGCATTCCTACGTTTTTTCGTTAGTCAAGGCATGGATAGAACATAAATTAGCCAGTGAAGTTGCGTTGCGGGGTTCACGAAGATTGTATGCATACTTTTCATTAACGTACTCAATAGAGTATAGACAGTAGTTATAACTAATATATTAGTAAAAAATGTACTAATATACTGGAGAAAAATGACAATGAATAAAAAAGATCTGTCGTCTATGGATTTTTTTAACAATAGTTTGTCGTGGTACATTGGGTTGCGTCTCGTGTAAAAGGGAAAATAGTTTCTTCTTTAGTAATACAAACAATGTATTATAACAGTCGAAATATTTAAATGCCAGTATCGCAACGTCCGTGATGAGTTACAATAAATGTTACGACAGTACATGGGAGCATAATGATTTATTTTGATGCGTGTGTGATTGTGCCTTTGGTCCTTAAGTCAGATAGGCTCTAGGCAAGTCTATTAAATATAGAATAACAGTCATTAAAGATAATAATTTATAAACTTCAGATGCATAATTATATCTTCTCAATATATTATACATTAATAGAATACCTTATTCAAAGTATGTATATTTATATATATATATAATATGTATATATATTTTTCTTCTTTTAAATACATACTATATACGATTCCTTTCTGTGCCTTTTACAACTGTGTTATACATTGAAAGCTAACGCTGCTTACACATTAAGACATGTTTTCAGTCATAAATGATTGAACAACATACTTTGTCTGTAGTCATCATGCCGTTTTTTGTAATTTCTCTTCTTTTTTCTTTCTTTTGCAGTGATTATAATAATTTACACGACAGTACGAAGGATAGATCGCCGATTAACATTCTTTCTGATCTTAAAATTTATGCGTGCAACATTTGCCCAATTATTCCGCTATATAAATAAAATATTCATGTTTTAATCTTGCAATTATTACAATCGTATAATAGTACATTTATATAAGTTACGCTAAGAAATTATCATATATACAATTAAAAATTGTTAGGAAATATTCTTTTAAATAAGTTAAATTTACACTGTATTGCGATCCATAAAAACATTTATTCCTTGTTGCTACTCAAATCGAAAAAGGTAGGCGGTATACATAATTAATTTCTTACCAACAAGCCTTTCAAAGTATAATCACCTTATATTCAGGATTTCTACTGATTCGAGTAACAACAAGAATACATTTTTTCTTTCTTTTAGAATCTGTGTATATGTGTCTGTGTGTGTGTGTGTGTGTGCAGTTCATCGTCAAAAACGTGACACAAGTGGTTGCTGACCTATCAAGCGATATATTGCGCGGATAGAGATACACAATTTCCCTAAAGCTAAAACAAACTGCCTAGTGGCGAGTCATGCGAAGTCATCGAAAGGTCTGCCTTTTCGATTCCGTCTCCTTTGTCCTCTTTTTTTTTGTTCTCCATTTAAAATCGTTTTACAAATATATATAGCCGTACTGTTGGTCAAGCCTGTGTTCGAGACGAATTTTTTGGATCCCTTTTTTATTCCTGTCGTCCACATTGTCTGTCCCGATAAGCGTTTACTCCTTCGTCAGTTCTCCCCTCCTTATTTCTTTCTTTTTATTTCTTTTCGCTTTGAACAACACGAAAAAGGCGTTGCACATGGACGGGTTGGCTTAGTGAGGACTAGCATGTTCAGCTAGTCGGACTAGCGACGACATACGTTATTTAATCGCAAGATTAAACGTAAATATATAAGGCAACTTAATGCAACCGAATGGCAAGCAAATCCGAAGCGTAGGCCATGAGTGTGATAGTATATTGCCGTGCATACTTTTCAAGGGTTTTCACGAAGCACCGCGAGAATAAGACATCTCGCGTTTACTCTTAATGGATATAGACGCGAATAAGATCCGTACCGAGAGATATCCTTCCGTTTTTCTTTTTTTTTCGTTTCGAACTTGTTTCGTCTGACAACTGTTTCGTTTGACGCTCGAGGATGCGTCAAATTAAACGGGATGCTCCCTTCGAATAGCGTTAGACTTTTTATATTTCAATGATTTTCTTTAGCTATTTATGCACGGTAATCGGGTGATAGAGAATTCCTTTTTGTTCTTCGATTCGCCCATGAGACCTTTGATGCTTCACTGTTCTCGCCTCTCCTCCATCATGAATTGATCGACGATCTTCTGCATGGACTCCCGCAATTCGTTTGGATCACTGGTCATACCGCTGGTCGTTGTAACTACTTGTACAGTTCTTGTTATTCTGAAAACAAAAAATTAATTCATTTGTCGTGCATTTTCTTCGAACAGGGAAATTTTCCAAATTCATCAGACACGGGTTTATGGTATTTAGTATGAAATGCCAGCAAACAGTCTTAAATGCTCGAAAGTAGAATGAAATATAAATAAAATTGGATAAGGCGTGTAACAGAAATTTTTAAGTTAAATGACAGTCTAACATATCATACTAAATAATTATCTATGGCTGACTTATATAATGTCATGTTCTACACCAGTCAATAGATTAGAAAGAAATATTCGTAGAACAAGTCTAATTCATTTTTATAACAATCCCTTGCAATTATGTTTCAGTAAATTAAGAAGTATCGTGTATAGTGAATTTGGTTCGTTACGTTTAGAAATTGTACGTAATTGATTGCTCTTAAGACTACCTTTCCTGAGTTTCAGGGTCCACCTCTGTCGTTGTCGTTTCCACGTAGGATGGCTCGCTATGTTGCAAAAAGTCAGATTCTGTGTAACAAATGAGAATTGATCAAAACACATGTCCCTTCCATATGGAATTCGATGTTTGACTATTTTAGCGGTTCACATAGATACAAGTACCAATCGTATATCTTTCAATGTTACATCATGCCCAAAAACAAGGGATAATACTAGACACATATAAAAAAAGTAACAACATTGCTATACAGTTGACGATACATAATATATAATACGCATTTTCACTCAATCAGCCAACTATGCAACCGCTTTTCTTACACTTCACGTGTATCAGTACGGCGATTCGTTATAATAATTCATTTTGATGCTTTTACTCGATGGCCGTGTTTAACGATTGCTTAATTTCACAGGAAGTGAATAGTATATCATTGAAAGTATATGTAGACACACAATATTCAACTCCCTATGCTCGATAATGAATTATTTTCAACGCATGCGAATATTGAAGTAATCTCGATTTTGCATTGCTTTCCTTTCTCGAATTTCGATATTTCACATACAGTTGGAATACTATGCACTAATAGCAGCGCTTGATAGACCGTATCGATTAATATATAATCGAATACATAATGTAATTACTGAGGCACGTTTAAAACACTTCTCACAAGAAAAGTTTCGATCCTTCGGTCTCGAGTATTAATGGAAATCATCGTGCTCTGAACATAATGGAAAAGAAAACAATTCGGGATATGTTTCTATGATGAATGTTCTGCATTGGAAACATTATAGAATTACTGTTAATTAACAATTTATCGTTTCCAGCATTATATCACGAAATTCATTGTATCTGTAGTACGATAAATAGTATGATTCAAACAGTATAATAATTAAATCTAGCACGCGCTTCCCCAGTTCAATTACTTCAGATTTCCCTCGATTTCCACTAATAAAACAGAGTCAAAGGAAACCTCCCCTGTAAGCGGAACAGTGCTGCACGCAGCGAGCTCGTGTGAAGCGCTGATAAAAACTACTGAATAATAAAGCGTTTAGCAGTTAGTCATAAAATATATAAGTATATACTCAAACTTGTCGATACAACGCAAGTGTATTCACTACGGTGAAAACTGAAAAGGGATTTCTTCGGTGGAAAATAAGTAAGAATGTTCGCAAAGTAATCCAATTCATAAATAATTCTAAATCGAGTCCATATTGCCTCGTTCAAAGTACTACCATACCGTACAGGAAACTAGTACGAGTCGCCGGGAAATCAATTATGTAGAAAAAAAACGCTACAAAATATACACGCTATGTTGAACAAATTTTCAGACGAAAACGACAAATTACACGTTCGTACTGGAAAACTTGACCAATAACGTTTCGAATCAGTAAAGAATCGATAAAATTATTCTGACTCGATGTTCACCGACTAGAACGGCGAAAAGCTAAGATTTTTAATTACACATTTCTCAACAATTCGAGCTTTATCAGCGCAGAAACCATTTTCGTACTTACAATTTTCGACCGAGGAAAACGCTCTCTGATTTTGACCGTAGCTCTTTGAAACACCCTGTATATATAGTGGCAATAAATTTAAAGGGGCGCGTACTAACTACATCAGTTAGTGTTGTTAGACGAACGGTCAAGTATTATCGTAATTTTGGTAGTATTAACTTTCTTAGGGTATAGATAGAGTAAGGGACAACTTTGTGCATTTTTTATAGGCTTCCGTTTTCCAGCACTTCTCTTCCGAACAAAAATACGTGTTAAAGAACTCCAGAGTTCTTAGAACATTAAAAATATTTCAACACCCAATTACCCATTACAGTATTTAAACATACAAATGTTTCCTCCTTCTCATAGCCAGTTCTCTACAGTTCCTCATCTACGGTTTCTATATTAGTTACTACACAAAATAATCATTTATATCCAAAAATACGTGTAAACCTACCTTTCCTTTCAATACAGTAATATACGGTGATATTAACAAAAAGTATTCTTCATTTCGAAATGATTCGCTTGAAAGGAATTCTTATAAAAATTGATTACACGTTTGCCAGCATAGCCATGCAAGGAACTGAGCCATATTTCATCAATTACTTTATGAATAGTTCGCAGCAAATACTATTAAGCTCTCAACGTACGTACAATCGTATTTGATCGGAAGAAAAGTTCAGGATTACTTCGAGTGCTGTGTAAATTTGCCGTAGAATCACGTTCGAAGTGCGTACGGCGAACGAACACTATGTGTTTATATTTTTGCTGCACTAAACACAGAACAGTATTATGTCGCAAGGGGTAAGGGTCTAACTCTAAGTATGCATTCTGCATGAACAAGCTGCATCGATCCGCAAGGAATGTACCTTTCGAAGCGGTGGAACGTTCATTCGAAAGTCAATCTGTCGAGCCACATTGAATGGTGTAATGGGTTTCGTGTTCACACGCACGTGTACATATATAAATGCTACTTACATGACAATTCGCCTAACAATCCTAACGTGACTAAAAAACACGATTTGTTGGTCCCTCTACACTTTAGCTTTATCTTGAGTTGCTTATTGTCAGAAGAGCTAGAAAGGGTAAATAGTGAGAACTGTGGGGCGCATGAAATTAAAGTGAGAATACGAGCTCTATCAGTTTTTTTTTCTCTCTTTTTTTTTTAGGGAATTTTCTTGGAGACGTGCACCAGGCGTATAGAACACTATTAAATGGGAAGAAAGAGAAATTATTGCCGTGTGGAACGCTGCTGGAGACAAACCTAAGTTTGCTAGAAATGCCATAAAGATCATGCGAGGTGTGAATTGTACTTAAATCATGCAGCACATTCGATGCGTTGATAAGATTAAACATGTCAGAGAAAAATAAAGCTTGTATACGAATCTCTCGAAAGTTTGCGCCTCCTCCTTTACCTGCTTTATGCTAGATGTTTCGTTGCATACCGTACCTATTCCTACGTGCAATTAGTTTGACCGATCGTCGATATTACTGGCCTGACTAATTCTCTAGAATTAGTATATATTACTTTGTGCACTTCATTCTATTGTTGTTATTATTGTTACACCGAGTGTATAAATAATGTACAATTTTTTATTATAGCGCACACAAATTCTCTGGGACTGTGCATACTTTAGAAATATGTTGTCGCTATAAATATTGTATCTAGAATTGTGTAACTTAAGTGTCTTTGTGAGTGATAATTCCACACGAATAACAGAAACAAATAAATGATAACTTCGATACGACTAATTTTCGCCGATTAAGTGCTTACTCAAACTCCACAAAAATCTGAAATACATTATCCCAGAGTTCTGTTGATAGTAAGATTAAAAGTGATCACCTCATTATCTGCAAGGTCTTCATATACAATATATCTGTAATTACATGTATCTAAAATAATTTACCTACGAAGATCCTAAACTAATTTCAACACACACATCATCCTTTCCATTCCTTCCAATCTTTCCAGTAATATCGCTTCACCCTCGATTATAAATAGAATGAATCCCTAACGTTCACAAACAGGCACACCGTAAAAATATCCCCACTTCAGCACCAAGCAGTAAATATTCACCTCACATTCAACATTTTCAGTCGAATATTTAAACAGGAATAACCAATTTCTGGAAGTGAAGTTTCAAAAGTAAATAACACTGTAATTAAAAATTTTGGGCATGGGGTATCTTCAAGCGTTTCCAACACAAATTTCCCGCAATAGAAATAAATAAAATGAAGGGTAATTCGTACCCAGTTTGCCTCGGGACATTGTTAGAGGGGGTGTAGATGGCACGTTGGAACATTTGTGGCTCCAAGGCAAGAAATATTGCTAGTAGGATCATCAATGCAGCGACAGCTACGCTCATCCAACATGCGCAGCCCGCTCTACCGGAAGTCTTCCTCCTAGGTGTTCCCTCTACTGTACTTCCCCGCGTGCTCGGACAAACTGAATGTACCGAACTGTCTGTTTCTGTCACTTAAACATTACGTCCATCTATGAATTTTCTATCCGGTGCTTATATGCGTTCTTGTTTTGATAAATTGATTCGATTGAACTCTGCGATCCCACGCCGTGATTAGTATGAAGGAACAGCGGGCGAAGTATGCGAAGAGGATAGCAGCGATTATCACGACGATGCTTCATCGATGCTTCTGATTTCTTAATGATCTGACGCACATGTCAAGGCCGTTTCGTATTTTTTAACATCGACGACCCGAAAGCCAAGAAACTTTCACGTGCGTTATCCCTCTTGTTATTGACGAAATTATAATGTCTTCCTTGATATTAATTGTAGATTCCAGGTTAAAGTGAGCCCAATGTGAAGCTTTGCTTGGTAGGAGCGATACATGTAATTTTGCGAAGCCAAAACGACAATTCTTTAGAGACTGGTCGTTGAATGATAGTTTTTTTTTTCTTTCTTTTTTTTATTTTTAGCGAGTTGATATAGATAGTTCACGCTCATGATGTACGATGTATGGCCAATGTGTTATAGTTACAGGATCACCCAATTACGCGACTTCGACGCTTATTATAAGAGGTTTTATATATTTTTTGTGTGACAGAATTCGATACCCATCGTGTGCCTTTTGACGCGCTGGGAAATTTTTTAAACAGATGAGAGAGACGATGCAATTGATTTTTAATGTACGTGCCCTCGTTACTTCGTGATTATGTATGTAGTAAATTTACATTTGTCCTTGCAAAATTTCGTAAAAAGACTTATTTCATTTAAAATGAAACATCATATTTCTAACGGAAAAGTAAACATAGAGTAAATACTGTAACAATTCGTGAATTTTGTTTGCGAAAATATACGACAGATTAACAAATGTATTTGGCTTGGATATTCTTAAAGGAGAACCACGGATTTGTCCAAATAGATAATTAACCGCGAATTATTTTCAATGTAACTAATAAGAAAAAAATTCACCACGGAAAAGTACAATATTTTCGAAAGTAAGCATAATGTACTATTTCGAAAATAAAGTTATGCAGTGTTATAAATAATTCCAATTACAAAACCCTGGCGGAAGTCATATACGTGCCGGACGTTGTAATTTTTATTTGTTCCTTTTCTTTGAGTGTAAATAATTAGAATATGATATTTCCTTTTAAACGTATGTGTATTCACAAATTTCTGCATGACGTACAAAAAATTTGACTGTGAATAAACATCAATGTGAAAAGTATGCTAGTCCCAGAAGCACCTGATCGCAATTTCATCCGTTTAACCAAAACCAACGATAGGAAACAAAGGGGTAGACTTCTTTTCGACCGAAGCACATTGAATCGATCACCAACAACCCTATGATATAGTATTCGCCCACGAGAAGTCCACGAAGAATTCAAAAAACCACACATGTATGCAGATTTACGACTGCCTTTTGACAAGCTTTGTTTTTCCTTGCCTAATGGTTATCTTTTTTTTTATGTACGGTCAATATCCGCCCACTTTGTGCAAATACACCTCGAGTTATAATTGTTATGCAAGCTTAAGATCATGCAACACAGTTTGCAGAAATGATAGTATTATAAATTAGGCACTGCCATAATGTTTCTGCTTATTACCAAAGAAATTACCAAATTTTTTAATTAAAAATCAACTGCCAGTGTACATCAATGGATGCTAACGTAATATTACAACAGCGTACTCTCCAGATAATGATTCGTAATATTCAATTTTGGTATTAAATGTTTTTGCGCTTTGGAATCATTATCCTAATAGATTTCTTTAAATTATTCAATTACTATTCAATATATTCAACCTAATAGCGTTAGCCTTTAATCTATACTTTCCATATATTACCAATAGGTACATTACTTTCATTTATTCCTCGATTTAATAAATTTCAACAATTACTTACAGCAACTTTCTAATCAACCTAATCATACAAGCATATCAATTATACTGTACAGTCGGCTAAGAAAGTCTACATACATTACGTTTCTAATATTTTAATTCAGTATAATATGATTGCAATAATTCTTAGTAAAACACGTACAATATTATTGTCAGTTGCCTGTGCATACCATAAAGTTATACTATATTTAGTCCTAATCTGACTGTTCTTTAATCCAAAATAAATACTCTCAAGGTCTACCGTGACTTTGGCATCGTAATTTTCCTAAGTTTAATATTCAAACGTATCTATCAGCATAGCAATAATTCACATAGTCAAATTGAAATCAAATTTCGTCTGTCTTTGCCTGCGCACAGAAAACTGAAAATAAAACATAAATACTTTCCTGACGTATACTCCAATGATATTATGCAGAATTACAATACAGAAAATATAATGCACGAGGACTTTCTTCACTGACTTTTTTTTACAAGGCGTGAATATAAATAGTGTTGTGTTCCAGGCCAAACCGGGGACAGAAATAATAGATAGTGCAGGTGCGCACATGCAGATAAAGCGTGCAACAACAAAAGCGTCACAAAAAAGAAAAAACATTCCCGTAATTCACATTCTCGGATCTGATAATGTCTCTCGGGTAACTTGGTTAGCGGGATATGTACATTGCTTACTTAGAAGGTTAGCTGTGAGTGCGGTACCTTGGTCGTCCTCCAACGGGGACAGCTCCGCACCTTCGTGCAGTGCTACATCAGACCCGCTGGAACTGCCCAATGTACACCTCTTGCTTGGAGATCTTCTCCTCGGTTGTGGTGAACCGTCACTATCAGTCTCGCTGTTTAAATCATTCCGTGAGCTACCGTTTTTGCCATAAATATCGCCGTTACCGGAACCGGGCGACGTGTCTTGGGAGAGCTGGCTCTCCCATTGCTCTGCCTTCTGGTCGTTAATAAACGAACGTTCTGCTAGACTTCCATGGCCCCACGGTTCAGATATCTCTGTGGTAGTGCTTTTTATTACCTTCGTCGTCAGCTGTTCGATTTCGATTGGCAGAACGCCGCGATCTTGCAACTGTTTTATAACAGGCATGGGTAGGTCTTCGTGCTCGCTACTGGTCGTCACGGTTCGTACGATTCGTTCGGTTTCATTAGTGTCAAACGATTCCGTCGTGATGCACCGTACAGTCGTCATAGTTTTCACCACTGTTTCTATCGGCACCACTTCGTCCGTAAGGTCCTTCTGAATGTTGGATATCGTTGTCCGCGTCCCGTCATCGAGATCCATAGACAAGTTTTCTATAACGTTAGTCCCTTCTGTAATATGTCCGTCCGGTCTGGTTGAATCCGGTTCACTGTCTTGCCGTGTCGTTATCGTTACAGTTTTTACCCTTGTCACGGTATCAGTTACTTTGCCCAGCATTTCTGAAGCGAGAAAGTCAGCTGGCTCTACTATAGTAGTCGTAGTCGTAGTCGTTGTCTGTATTTCAGTCGGTACCTCGAACTTCATCGAGTCGCTTTTCTCCTTTGTTTCTTCCCGTTCTTTCTCGCGAGGCGATTCCTCTGCCGCGTTCACGTGCATGTTTTCCACTTGTTTTGGTGCGAGATCTGCGGCCTGAACAGCGAACGAGTCGTTTGTCATGTTCGTTTGATCGTTACACAATTTGACGGTCTTATGCAGATCAGGCTCGGTGCTCGTCAAAGCTTGGCTCATCGTTTTCTCGTTTTCCATCGATTTCTTTACTTTTACTGGTATCTTACTCTTTGGACTGCTCTTCTCCGGTGAATGCCTTTCTTGAAGCTGCTTCGATTGCTCTTTCGCCTTACGTTTGGGACTGTACGGGGTGTACGAGGTATCTCCTAAGTCTAGATGAAAGTCTGTTTTGATGGACGACCTGGTAGAGTGTCGCGGGGCGGGAACAGGTTGCTTTGTTGGAGCAGAAGTAGCATGCCTCTCTACAGTCCCATCAATCTCAGCCGAATCATGCCCTGACCCATCCAAAAGGACATGGACAAGAACAGGAACAAGGACATAAAGCACATTGATACACACTAAGAATTTCAACTCTAGCCCAGCTGCGACAGTTGGACTGAAAGATTCAGCGTGTTTGTCTCACATACGTACTTGTGTGTACGCGCATACACACGAAACTCGTGTGCTCACACACGCATGCATATTATCGCATGATATGCCTGTGTGTGTGTGTGTGTGTGTGTGCAGCACACAACTACATTCAGTTTTTTAGTTAGTATCAATACTGCAACAGGATTAGTTTGTTTATAAAAAAACACTCATTAAATGGTGTCTAGTCGTGGCGCCTGAATCTTACTAAAACGTACCCTTCAAAACAGCTATGCTTTACTTAAAACACGTCTAAACTTGTAATGAAAACACCTTTTAGATATCGTTCTTTGCAGGATGATTGCTTTGAAAGCGTGGCTGTTGCTGTACCGACCGAAAGCAATGACTTTTTGTAGCAGCGAAGAGTATTAGTGAGAATGTAATGTAATTACCTACGAACTGAATAAAACGAAAGTTCGCTAAGCTACGTTGCCTCAACTAAACTCCTGTTTAATCGACAGAACTGTACAGAGAATAAATCGTATACGCTCCAAGTATAGAGATTGTACAAAGAATGGTATGACTCAAATGTTTGATGATTATTTAATCTATATGCCACAGAGAGGTAGCTATTTAGTAAGAAACGTGCGCACAATATTAGTGTGAAAGCGTCGGCAGGTGCTAACTATGGAAGATAAAGCTAAATATAAATGAGGGCACCAAAATAGAATCTGCTAACTTATTGATCTTGGGCCTGTGATCTGTGTTCGTGAGTTTTATACTTTTTCTCGCCATACGTTACCTGCTTTCGACATCGAGTATGCTTGATCGGCTAGATCCTGTGCTCGCCTAGCAGCCTCTTCGGTAACATCTGAAATAGTATGTGAACGTCGCATAAGAAAACGGTAATAACAAGGTGAACATTGAAAGCAATGATTTGACAAAGATTAGATGAATGATGTTTCCCTGCATGGCATACCTCGGTTCATGCTTCGCTAGTCGTAGTTTCCTGTTAATTGAATGAGATATATTACCGTATAATAAATATCAATATGATGTGGTATGTTATGCTATAATAAAAGAAACGAATAATGACAAATAAGGTTGTCGCTTTTAATCTGTAGTCTCATTATCGATGGATAACAAAACATTTTTGTCATGGATAATATTATAATGTTAAAAATAGCATAAAAAACCTGGAAACATGCATTAAAGAAATGTTAAGAAAGTTAAAACGCACAAACTGAAAATAAGAACAGCAAATAAATAGAAATAATGTAAACATGTTGTCTTATACAATTTGCTACGGTCGATCACGTATCACTTTTTTTCCATTTAACTGTCATACTATAAAGTGTGCGTGTTTATCGAATGATCAATGATACTAAATGATTAAGATGTATAGAAAGTATTAAATAACGTATCGTACATGTGTCTGTTTGCAACGAAAACTTATTAAACTGATTATTATGCCTTTACGTATACGAGATATACACTATTTCACTTTATAGTACGCTCGAGATATTTGCTTGATAAGAAACCATGTAGGCATTAGTATACTAAAAGAGTGATTGAGATCAGAGTGTTAGAATTCATTACGAATGACACAGTGCAATGGCCTTTTTGGCCATTTTGGTATGACTACCAAAACATAAGTTACAGAAAAGCGTCAACTTAATTAATCATGTTACACACAGCTGGTATGTAATATGTATAACGCAATTATTGCAAGATACCTTCGATTCTACTGTCAGTGTACTCGGCGGGACTGGGTGGTGGGGTCGCTGCCGTCCGCACAGACTTTGTTACGACTGTGGTGACGGTTTGTCGTGTGTGAGGCTCGAGGTGCTCTACTTCGCTAAATACCTTTACTACCCTAACTGCACTATCCGTCGAACTACTAGGGCTAACGTCTTTAGAGAAACTAACTTTTTGTGGAATGCGAGACACTTTCTTGGATTTCGATTCGCTAGCACGATCATCGTCTCTAATGTTACCTTCGGACAGTCTAATCTGTAAATCGGAAGCTACATCAGAAAACGGATCATATGTACCGAAAGTTGAGGAAGCAACAGTTTTTGTTGTAGACTTCGTATCTGTTCCAGTTCTTGAACTCGTTACTGTTTTCGATTCAGGCGTTGTTTCTTTAACGAAAACAGATCTTTGCACATTCTCATATATATGTGCATCCGGTTTCTCTTCGAAATGCACCTTGTCCCACGAAGCGTCGCGTTTCATTTCTTCTAAAAAGTCAACCACGCCGCTCTTAGGGTCGCTACTGTCTACGACAAACGCCTGTCCGACTTGGCTCGATAATTTTCCTCCAACAGATTTTCCGGAGTCTGATAATTTCTGGACACCTGTGTCTTTGACATATTTTACATCAGCTGTAACTTTTTCTTTAGCCATTTTTACATCGGATGCAGCCTTATCCGCTGCTGTATCAATGTCCCTCAGCTTTTCAGAAACTCCATCGCGAGCACGAGCTTCCTCTTCCGCGGCTTCCTTCTTCGTTTCGTCAACAAATTCTTTTACTTCGCCAGTGATTTCATCCGCTGCGTGCTTTGCACTCTTTATTAAACCGGAGAAGAAACCACCGCCTTTTTCCTTAGCCCTTTTACCTTCCTTCGAAGCTTTATCCTTTACTGCTTTTGTACCATCTACAACCGTATCTATACCGGAAGAAATTTTTTGTTTGACGACAGCAGTATCCTCTTTTACCTCTTTAGCTAATTTATCCTTTGCTGTCTTTGCGCCACCAGCTACATCTCGTACAGCTGTTTCCGCTTTTGCTTCTGTTGTTTTCACCGCGTCAACTACTTTAGCACCCACAGTTTTGCCAGTGTCTGATACTGCGTGTGCAGCATCAGATACCTTTCCGCTGATCTTGTCCTTCGTATCTTTCGCAGCAGTTGCGACTTTTTCCTTAGCACCCTTCACGTCTGCAGCTACTTTATCCTTCGTTGTTTTAAATCCGTCAGAAACATCTTGAGCAGCGGCCTTAGTTTTCTCTTCAGCGTCCTTTATTCCCTCAGCAGCTTTGACACTGACAGCTTTGCCAGCGTCCGATGCCGTTTGAGCAGCTTCTATTACCTTCTCGCTTACTTTATCTTTACTGTCTTTCATGCCAGCTGCAACCTTGTCTGTAGTTGCCATCGCATCACCGACAGCTTTTTCTTTCGCCGTGTCAATCTCTTTTAGTTTACCAGCTACCGCGTCGCGAGCGCGGGCCTCCTCATCAGCAGCTTCCTTCTTCGTTTCCTCGAGAAATTCTTTGACTTCGTCCGAAACTTCATCTGCGCTGTGTTTCACACCCTTAATTAGTCCCGACAGAAAACCACCGGCCTTTCCCTTAGCTTTCTTCGCCTCCTTTGCTGCTTTATCTTTGGTTGCGCCTGTGCTATCTACAGCCGTGTGTACTCCAGAAGAAACGGCTTCTTTTACGGCGGTAGTATCTTGTTTAATCTCCGCGACCAACTTATCCTTCGCTGCTTTTGCGCCATCTGCAGCTTCTCGGGAAGTGCTTTCCACTTTTGCTCCTGCTTTTTTCGCTTCATCAGCAACTTTAGCACCCACAGCTCTCCCAGCGTCTGATATTTTTTGCGCGGTCCCCGATATTTTTCCACTGGCACTGTCCTTCATATCTTTCGCATCCTTTGCTAGGGACTCCTTAGCATCTTTCACGTCTGAAACTGCACGGTCCTTCGTTGTCTGGACACCATCGATAACACCTTGAGTAAGAGCTTCTGCTTTCGCTCCTACTCCCTTCACACCGCCAACAACTTTACCACCAACAGTTTTACCTGCATCGGATACTTTCTGTACTCCCTCATATACTTTTTCCGTGGCTGTATGTTTCGTGTCCACCACAGCAGTGGCTATTTTGTCTTTTGCTGTATCTACTTCTTTTGCCTTTTCTGACAAAGCTTCCCGAGCTCGAGCTTCCTCTTCGGCAGCTTCTTTTTTTGTTTCATCGACAAATTCTTTAACCTCCTCTGAAACCTCATCCGCGGCATGCTTCACGCCTTTGAATAGACCAGACAACAGACCGCCGCCTTTTTCTTTAGCTTTCTTTGCCTCTTTCGCGGCTTTATCCTTCACGGCAGTCGCGCCATCGACAACTGCATCTACTCCCGATGAAACTTTTTGCTTCGCGACATCTGCGTCGTCTTGAATCTCCTTTGAAATTTTGCCTTTAATTGTCTTGGCGCCATCAACTAATTCGTGAGCAGCTGTATCTGTTTTGTCTTTAACTTTTTCAGCACTATCTACAATTTTCTCTCCCACCGCCTTGCCAGCGGCTGACACCTTCTGCGCACCCTCCGACACTTTTTCGCCGACCTTGTCCTTCGTGTCCTTTACTGCAGTTGCAGCTTTATCCGTGGCATGTTTTACGTCAGCAGCTGCTTTGTCCTTCACAGATTTTCCGCTATCAGCTACATGCTGCGCAATGGAATCCACGCTTTTACCAATTTCTTTTGCACCATCTACTACTTTGCCGGCAGCAGCTTTGCCCGTGTCTTGCACCTTTCTCGCGCCATCAGAGACTCCTTCGGCAACTTTATCTTTAGCGTCCTCTACCGCGGTCGCCAGCTTGCCCTTAACATCTTTCGCCTTGGAAACAGCTGCGTCTTTTGCGTCGTCGATATCATTTAATTTTCCCGCTACAGCTTCGCGAGCTTTCGTCTCCTCTTCAGCTGCTTCCTTCTTCGTTTCGTCCAGGAATTCTTTGACATCGTCCGAGACTTCGTCTGCCGCATGTTTTGCGCCCTTGAACAATCCTGACAAGAAACCGCCAGTTTTTTCTTTGGCCTTCTTCGCTTCCTTCGTAGCTTTATCCTTGGCTGATGTCGCGCCATCTACAACTGCACCAACTCCCGATGACACCTTTTGTTTTACAACGTCGACATCTTCTTCCACTTCTTTAACTACTTTGTCTTTTGCTGCCTTTGCACCATCAGCTACTTCGTGTGCTGCTGTTTCTGCTTTACCTTTGATTTTCTCGGCACCATCTACTACCTTGTCGCCTACAGCTTTTGCAGCATCCGATACTTTCTGCGCACCGTCAGACACTTTATCGCTGATCTTATCTTTCGTGTCCTTGACAGAGGCTGCTGTTTTGTCTTTGACGTCCATCGCGTCAGACACTGCTTTGTCTTTTGCGGCTTTAGCGCTATCAGACACTTGTTGAGCGGCTGTCCCTGCTCTTTCACCAAGATGTTTCATATCATCAGCCACTTTATCACCAGCAGCTTTACTAGCATCCTGCACTTTGTGCATACTGTCAGAAACTTTTTCCTTAACTTTATCTTTAGTGTCTACGACAGCGCCTACAATCTTATCCTTTGCTATTTTCGTATCAGAAGCAGCTTTTTCCTTCGCTGTTTCAACGTCCTGTAACTTCCCTGCTACTGCTTCGCGAGCACGTGCTTCTTCTTCAGCTGCTTCCTTCTGTGTTTCGTCAAGGAATTCCTTGACTTCGTCGGAAACTTCGTCTGCTGCATGTTTTGCACCTTTAAATAAACCAGAAAGAAATCCGCCGGTTTTTTCCTTAGCTTTCTTAGCTTCTTTTGCAGCTGTATCCTTTGCCGATACTGTGGTATCTACTACCGTGTCCACTCCAAAGGACACCTTTTGCTTTACTGCGGCGACATCTTCTTTAATCTCTTTTGAAACCTTGTCCTTTGCAGACTTCACGCCGCTACCAATGTCCTGAGCGGTGGCACTTGCTTTCTCTTCGGTCTTTTTTAATCCACCTGCAACTTTTTCTCCCAGTGACTTACCAGCGTCCGATATCATTTCTGTGCCGCTGGATACTTTGCCACTAATTTGGTCTTTCGCGTCTTTTGCAGCAGTTGCAACCTTCTCCTCAACATCCTTCACGCCTGAAACTACTTTGTCTTTCGCGGATTTTGCATCTTCAGCTAGTTCGCGAACAGAGGCTTCGGTTTTCGCTTCTGATTGTTTTGCCTCATCGATGATTTTATCGCCAACAACTTTGCCAGTATCAGACACTTTTTGTACTCCGGCTGATATTTTCTCAGCGACTTTATCTTTTGTATCTGCTACAGCTGTAGAAACTTTGCGTTCCGCATCCTCTATTTCCGCAGAAGCTTTAGTTTTGGCTGCGTCGATATCTTTGACCTTTTCTTCTAAGGCTTCATGCAAACGTGCTTTCTCTTCCGTGGCCTCCTTCTTCGCCTCTTCTAAAAAGTCTTTAACATCACCGGAAACTTCGTCAGCACCGTGTTTGGCACCCTTGAACAATCCAGAGAAAAACCTGCTTCCCTTTTCCTTAGCTTTTTTAGCTTCCTTCGTCGTTTTGTCCTTGACTGATGCTGCACCGTCCGCCACTGAATCCGCAGACGATGACAGCTTCTGTTTCACTGCGTCACTGTCATCTTTAATTTCTTTAACTACAGCGTCCTTTGCTGCTTTGACACTAGTAGATACATCAAGAGCTGCTTTTTCTGCTTTATCCTCAATTTTTTTCACACCGTCTGCAACACCCTCTCCAACTGCTTTGCCTGCATCTGCTACCTTCTTCGCTCCATCGCCTACTTTCTCGCTGACTTTATCCTTGGTGTCCTTTGCAGAAGTGGAAATTTTATCGGTAACATCCTTAACACTTGAAGCTACATTATCCTTTGCAGTTTCTACACTTCTAGCCAGACCTTTAGCTGTTTCTTCCGCTTTTGCTTCAGCTCCTTTCACGCCATCTGAGACTTTCTCGGCTAATGTCTTTCCAGTGCCCGATATTTTTTGCGCAGCATCAGTTACCTTCTCGCCTACTTTATCCTTCGTGTCAATTACAGCACCTGCAACAGCATCTTTTGCCTCTTTAATATCAGATGCGACTTTGTCTTGTGCCGTGCTGATATCCTTAAGCTTTCCTGTCACTGTCTCACGAGCACGAGCTTCCTCTTCAGCGGCTTCTTTTTTCGTTTCGTCGACAAATTCTTTAACGTCCTCCGAAACCTCGTCAGCCGCGTGCTTCGCACTTTTAAATAATCCCGAAAGGAATCCACCAGTCTTTTCCTTAGCTTTCTTGGCTTCCTTTGCAGTTTTATCCTTCGCAGCTGTTGCTCCATCTACAGCTACACTTATTCCTGATGAAACCTTTTGCTTCACTGCCTCAGTATCCTCCTTAGCTTCCTTAACCGCTTTATCCTTTGCTGTCTTTGCTCCTTCAGCTATATCTTGAACAATTTCTGCTGTTTTTTCTTCTGCCTTTTTCACACCATCCACTACTTTCTGTCCCACTGCTTTACCAGCATCTGTTACTTTCTGCTCACTTTCAGCCAATTTTTCTGTAGCCGTAGCCGCTGTGTCCTTTGCAACTGTAACAACTTTCTTTCCAGCATCCTTTACATCAGCAACTGCTTTATCTTTTGCTGCTTCTGCGCTATCTGCTATTTCTTGAACCTTGGCGTCCGCCTTTTCTGCTGCACGTTTCGCTTCATCAGACACTTTGTCACTGGCAGCTTTTCCGGCGTCAGATACCTTCTCCTTAACGTCAGACACCTTGGAACTGACTGTATCCTTGGTGTCTTTAACAGCTGTTGCAACGGCATGTTTTACATCCTTTACGCCTGCAGTTGCTTTGTCCTTTGCAACATCGATGTCTTTCAATTTTCCTTCCACGGTATCATGTAGATGCGCTTTCTCTTCCGACGCTTCTCTCTTAGTTTCTTCAAGGAAGTCCTTAACATCTCCAGAAACGTCATCAGCTGTGTGTTTCGCACTCTTGAACAGACCCGAAAGGAATCCCCCAGTTTTGTCCTTGGCTTTCTTAGCTTCCTTTGCGGCTTTATCTTTTGCTGTCGTTGCACCATCTACTACAGTGTCTATTCCAGATGATACAGTCTGTTTTACAGCTTCAGCATCGTCTTTAATTTCCTTGCTTACTTTCTCTTTTACAGCACTCGCACCGTCAGCTATTTCTTGAGCAGTTGCTGCGGCTTTTTCTTTCACTTGCTTTACGCTTTCTGCGGACTTCTCTCCGACTGCTCTGCCAGTGTCTGCCACTTTCTGTGATCCATCAGCCACTTTCTCGCTGACTTTGTCCTTAACATCCTTTGCACCAGTTGTCAACGACTCTTTAGCATCCTTCGCATCTGCAACTAGCTTGTCCTTTGCTATTTTAGTGCCGTCAGCTATCACTCCAGCAGCAGTTGCTACTTTGGCTTCCGTCTGCTTCACTCCATCTACTATCTTGTCGCTAACAGTTTTGCCAGCGTCAGTTGCCGTTTCTATGCCATCAGATACTTTCTCGCTGACTTTATCCCTGGTGTCTTTGACAGTAGTTGCCACTGTGTCCTTTGCATCCTTAATTCCTGTAACTGCTTTATCCTTGGCTGTGTCAGCACCTTTCAGTGCCTTCTCTGCAACCTCGCGAGTGCGAGCTTCTTCTTCAGTAGCTTGTTTTTTCGTTTCGTCCACGAACTCTTTAACCTCATCTGTGACGTCGTCTGCTGCCTGTTTTGCACCTTTGAACAGGCCGGAAAGGAATCCACCAGTTTTTTCCTTAGCTTTCTTGGCTTCCTTTGTTACTTTTTCTTTCACTGTGTCTGCGCCTTCTGCAGCTGCATCTACACCTGACGCGATCTCTTGTTTGGCAGCAGCAGCATCCTTTTTAACTTCTTTTTTTACTTTCTCTTTTGCCATTTTTGTGTTATCTGCTACTTCATCAACCGCTGCTTCTGCTTTCTCGCCAGCTATCTTCACACCAGATGCAATCTGTTTGCCTACCATTTTGCCAGCATCTGATACTTTTTGAGTACCCTCGGCAAGTTTCTCGCTCATTTTCTCCTTCGTATCTTTTGCAGCTGCAACAACTGCATCTTTAGCATCCATCGTTTCTGTAGCTACTTTGTCCTTTGTTGCCTTTCCTCCATCAACTACTTCTCGAGTTGTTGCATCTATTTTTTCTCCAGTTTCTTTCACTCCGTCGGCGACTTTTTCACCCACAGCTTTGCCAGCATCTGATATTTTCGCTAAACCGTCACCAACCTGCTCCTTGATCTGGTCTTTCGTTTCGTTCACTGTTGCTGTGACTTTTTTCTTGCCATCTTTTGCACCTACAATTGCTTTCTCCTTGGCGCTATTAACGTCGATTAATCCCTGTTCCATTGCTTCATGTGCTCGAGCTTTATCTTCTGAGGCTTCCCTTCGCGTTTCGTCAAGGAATTCTTTGACGCCATCAGAAATCTCATCATTTGTCTGTTTTGCACCTTTGAATAATCCAGACAAGAAGCCACTGCCCTTGTCTTTGGCTTTTTTAGCTTCCTTTACAGTTTTGTCTTTCGCCGTAGTTGCGCCATCAATAGCAATATCTATTCCAGATGACAGCTTCTGTTTTGCTGCTTCAGTATCATCCTTAATCTCTTTCGCAACTTTGTCCTTCGCAGTTTTAACCCCGCCGGCTATACCATGCACGGTTTCTTCAATTTTGTCATCGGCCTTCTTTGCAGTATCTGTTACCTTTTGGCCCACAGCCTTTCCAGCATCCGATACTTTCTGGGCACCTTTAACTACTTTTTCGCTAACCTTGTCTTTTGTATTTTTTGCAGACGTTGCGACTTTGTCCTTAACATCTGATACATCAGCAGCAATCATATCCTTCGTTCCTTTCAGCTCATCAGCTGTATCCTTCGCAGCAGTGTCAACTTTTTGCTGGGCTTGTTTTACTTCATCTACAATTTTGTCACGAACTGCTACACCAGCTTCGGACACCTTATGTGCTCCGTCAACTACTTTTTCGCTAATCTTATCCTTGGTGTCCTTTGCAGCACTATCGGCCTTGCCCTTAACATCCTTTACTGCAGCAGCAACTTTGTCTTTGGCTGCGTCCATTTCCTCCAGATTACTTGCCACTGCATCACGTGCTCGAGCTTCATCTTTTATGGCTTCCTTCTTCGTTTCGTCGACGAAATCTTTGACTTCGTCGGAAACTTCATCAACTGCATGCTTAGCGCTCTTGAATAAGCCCGAGAGGAATCCGCCAGTTTTTTCCTTAGCTTTCTTTGCTTCCTTAGCGGTTTTGTCTTTTACAGCCACCGTCCCTTCTACAGTTGTATCTATACCAGAGGAAACCTTCTGCTTAATCGCATCACTGTCGTCTTTAATTCCCTTTACCACTTTGTCCTTCGCTACTTTAACACCGTCTGCTGCTTCTTGCGCAGCGGAGCCAGCCTTCGCTTTAGCATCTTTCACGTCTTCAACTACTTTGCCGCTAACTGCTTTACTGGTGTCAATTACTTTTTGTGCACCTTCAGCCACTTTTCCGCTGACTTTGCCCGCGGTGTCCTTTGCTGCAGTTACAGCTTCATCGGCAGAATCTTTCAAATTTACAGTCTTGTCTTTCGCTGCTTTTACTCCATCAGCTACTTCGCGAGTAGCAGTTTCTGCCTTTTCCTCAGCTAGTTTCACATCATGAACTACTTTCTCACCAAAAACTTTACCAGCATCTGACATCTTCTGTGTAGTATCAGACACTTTAGTGGCGACTGCATCTTTAGTATCCTTTACCGAAGCAGCAACTTTATCCTTTGTGTCTTTTAAATCTGCAATTGCTTTATCCTTCGTTTCTTTACCAGCGTCGTGTAAACGAGCTTTCTCTTCGGATGCTTCTTTCTTTGTTTCATCAAGGAATTCCTTAACATCGTCCGAGACTTCGTCAGCTGCGTGTTTTGCACCCTTGAACAATCCTGACAAGAAACCGCCAGTTTTTTCTTTGGCTTTCTTAGCTTCCTTCGTAGCTTTATCCTTCGCTGAAGTCGCACCATCTGCAACTGCACCAACCCCTGATGACACCTTTTGTCTCACAGCGTCAACATCCTCTTCCACTTCTTTAACTACTTTGTCCTTCGCTGTCTTCGCGCCATCAGCTACTGCATGAGCAGCTGCTTCGGTTTTGACTTTAATTTTTTCAGCACCATCTGTCATCTTTTCTCCAACCGCTTTTCCAGCGTCTGACACTTTCTTTGCACCATCTGACACCTTTTCGCTAATCTTATCCTTGGTGTCCTTTACAGCAGCTGCAGCTTTGTCTGTAACGTCCTTCGTATCAGCCACTACTTTGTCTTTTGTAGCTTTAGCACTGACAGTCACTTGTTCAGCAGTGACCTCTACTTTTTCACCAAGATGTTTCACGTCACCAGTTACTTTATTACCAGCAGCTTTACCTGCATCCTGCACCTTCTGCATACTGTCAGACACTTTTTCGCTAACTTTATTTTTAGTGTCTACGACAGCGAATACAATTTTATCCTTTGCTATTTTCGTATCAGAAGCAGCTTTTTCCTTTGCTGTTTCAACATCCTGTAACTTCCCTGCTACTGCTTCGCGAGCACGTGCTTCTTCTTCAGCTGCTTCCTTCTTCATTTCGTCAAGGAATTCCTTGACATCTTCCGAAACCTCGTCACCTGTGTGTTTCGTACCCTTAAATAACCCAGAAAGAAAACCACCTGCCTTTTCCTTTACTTTCTTAGCCTCCTTTGCCGTCTTATCTTTGGCTGCTGTTGCGCTATCTACTGCAACGTCTATTCCAAGTGATACCTTTTGTTTTGCTGATTCACTGTCTTCTTTAATTTCTTTTATGACTGTGTCCTTCGCGGCTTTAGCACCGTCAGCCACTCCGCGTGCAGTCGCTTCAGCTTTTGCTTCAGCAACCTTTACTCCTTCAACTACTTTGAAGCCAACTGTTTTGCTTGTATCTTTCACCTTCTGTGCCTCTTCAGTGACTTTTTCGCTGACCTTATCCTTCGTATCTTTTACACCTGCCACTACTGCGTCTTTAGCACTCTTCGTTTCCGTAACTACTTTATCCTTTGCTGCGTGTGTACCATCGATGACATCTCGAGCAGCAGCTTCTGTTTTTTCTTCAATTCGTTTCATACCGTCAGCTGCTTTCTCACCAACAGTTTTGCCGGACTCTGATACTTTTTGCGCAGCTGCAGATAGTTTCTCGCTGACTGCACCCTTGGTATCTTTCACCGTGCTTGCCACTTTGTCTTTTGTATCTTCTGCTTCTGCAACTACTTTGTCTTTTGCTGTATCCACGTCCTTTAACTTTCCAGCAACTGCTTCACGAGCACGAGCTTCGTCTTCTGCAGCTTCTTTCTTCGTGTCATCGACGAAGTCCTTTACATCTTCAGATACTTCATCCGCTGCGTGTTTAACACTCTTGAAAAATCCTGAGAGGAAGCCATCGGTCTTCTCCTTAGCCTTCTTCGCTTCCTTTGCAGCCTTATCCTTTACTGCTGCAGCACTGTCTACGACGGCATCTGCTCCAGACGATATCTTCTGTTTCGCTATTTCAGTGTCTTCCTTGACCTCCTTTGCTACTTTATCCTTCGTTGTTTTTGCACCATCAGCCACATCTCGCGCAGCTGCAGCGGCTTTCGTTTCAGCATCTTTAACCCCTTCAAGTACTCTGTCTCCAACGGCCTTGCCAGTGTCGGTTATCTTTTGGGCTCCTTCAGTTGCTTTCTCGCTGACTTTATCTTTGACGTCTTTCATAGCAATCACTACTTTATCCTTAGTATCTGCCAAATCTGCAGTTGCTTTTTGTTTCGCTGATTTTACATCATCAGCTACTCCTTGAGCAGCAGCTTGAGTCTTTTCTTCCGCTCGTTTCGCTCCATCAACTGCCTTCTCGCCAATGGCTTTTCCACTATCTGACACCTTCTGTGCAGCTTCAGATAACGCTCCACTGATCATAATCGTGGTGTCCTTTGCATCAGTCGCAATCTTATCTTTTGCATCTTTTGTTCCTGCGACTATTTTGTCCTTGGCCGTATCAATATCTTTCAATTTACTTTCTGCTGCACTACGTGCAACATCTTTTCCATCACTGACCTCTTTCTTCGTTTCATCGACAATTTCCGCGACATCTTCCGATACCTCATCTGCAGTATGCTTCGCTCCTTTGAAAAGTCCAGATAAGAAACCGCCGGTTTTTTCTTTGGCTTTTTTCGTTTCTTTTGTGGCTTTATCTTTCCCTGCTTCCGCTCCATGTGCAACAGTATCTATTCCAGAAGCTATCTTTTTCTTAGCAGCGTCGGTGTCTAATTTGATTTCTGATACAGCTTTATCTTTTCTGTCTTTCGCCCCATCTAACGCACTTTGCGCTGCACCTTCTACTTTACTTGGCGTGTCTATTGTTACATTTGCCAGATTCCTCGTATCTTCTAAGAATTTAGATGTAGCTTCACGCAATGATCTGTCTGGGCTAGTTACTGGTTCTTGCGGCGGAGTGCTCTTCTCTCGAGATCTGCTTCGTGAATCTCGAGATAATTTTGGACTTCTGAATTTGCTAAAGATACCTGTTCCCTTTTCCTTATCCAGGGATTCTGCAGGTGTGTCAGAAGTGGAGATTATAGGTTTGTCCGCAATTGGTTTTGGTTCATCATGGTGCAAACTATCCGCAATATTTTTCGTATCTTCTAAGAAGCTGGACGTTAAATGTCTCGTTTCTTCATCCCCGCTGTCGAAGGATGCTTCTTTAGAGGAACTCTTCTCTCTGGATCCGCTTCGCTTTTTAGTTTTTAATTTCGGACTCTTGAACATACTGAAGAATCCACCACTCTTATCTTTACCCTCCTCGCCTTGTTCCTTTTCATCTTCCGATGACTTCGTTATTGAATCTCTATTCGTTTCAGTATGTCTTTCGAGGCTTCGTTCTTTCTGATCTTTAGGCTTTTTTTGGTCCGATTTTCCATTAGTTTCCTTATGAGGAGTACTCCTGTCGGTTTCTAATTTCTTTTGCATCCCCGAAATATCGTACGTATGTCCGTTTAATTTGTCCTTGGGTGTATCTTCTTCGTAATGGACTGGCGAAGTAAAAGTATGCAAATCCTGCTTGCCCCCACTTTTGGGTAAAGTAGAAACGATCATCACGTCAGCAACTTTTCGCGTGTCATCCAAAAACTTTTCTGTGGCGAGTCGAACTTC
The DNA here is from genome assembly GCA_948146005.1 of Nomada fucata. Lineage (NCBI taxonomy): Eukaryota > Metazoa > Arthropoda > Insecta > Hymenoptera > Apidae > Nomada > Nomada fucata. The sequence continues at coordinate 9,544,354 of OX411282.1, forward strand.
TTCGTCCCCGCTGTCGAACGATGTATCTTTGGTCTTTTTCAATTTTTTCTCCTTCGACTTTGGACTTTTAAAAATGCCGAAGAATCCGCTACCCTTTTCTTTCTCTTGATCGCTCGTGTCGCTAGCGGCGGTGGCAGTGCGATCCTCGGGTTCCTTGGTTATTATTTTCGTGTCGGCCTTCGCCTCCATTCGAGGCGAGGTCACTGTGCTTTCAGGTACATAGTGCGCAGCTGAAGCAATTCGTCTCGAATCGTCCAAAAATTGCATCGTAGCTAACTTAACATCCGGTTTCGTGCTAATCTCAATAAGCTTCAAGTCCGCGTGCGAATCATACGCGACAGGTACTGGTTGCTGGGTTTGCTCTTCCGTGGCTGGAGCAATCATTGCTTCCTCATCGCCACTGTCGAAGGACGTATCCTTCGATCCTTTAGATTTACCCTTCTTCGATTTAGATCCCTTGAATATGCCCGAGAGGATGCCACCACTCTTGTCCTTGGATTTCTTCGATTCATCTTCTTGCTTCTCAGCAGATTGCGCAGACGGCTGTTGTACACTGTAAACACTCTCATAAGCAGACACCTGCTTATCAGTCGTAGATTTTGTATCTTTTGGAATGTTAGTTTTAGCTAAGGTTTCTCGCGCTAATTCCTGTGCTACTTCTTTATCTTTTTCTTGCACTTGCTTCATACCTTCTTTCTTAACGCCTATACCAGGTAATGTTAGTTTCTCATCGATTTCCTTACCTTCTTTAGACATCATCTCCTTCTTACTTACGACACTTTGTTTACCATTACGAACAGTCACTCCATCTTTAGGTGTCGTTTGGTCTATCCCTTGTACTGTGATACTTTGAGTAATTACAGGTGGTTTTCCTGTTTTGTCGCCGGACACTGAAACTATAGTCTTCGATGTAACGATCGTAACGTTATTATCTCCCTTCCCATCGCGAACGTAACGCTGTTTAACTATCGTCGGCTCAACGATCGGTGCTCGATCGCTTTCGATTTCCTCAGATCTAATTACCCTATCCTCAGGTTCGGTGTGCATTAATTGTTCTCTAATAAAACTTTGAACTACAGCACCTCTTGCCTCTTTATTGCCCCGCGCATCATCATCACAAACCACCGACCACCCTTCCTTCTCTAACTTCCCCTTCTCTTTCTCAGCGTCTGCTATTACACCTGTTAATTAAGTATTACATATTTTAGGCATCTGTAAATGTTGCAAAATAGAAAGAACACATTGTTTTTAATTTCATTTCGTCATCATTAGTGTAAGCCGGCTCGCTCGATATTGCGCTTTGAGAACAGCGGTTAGACTCTCATGTGGTTTTGTGCGTAGAGTGTGTGTGCTATGGAGCAGCTATCCTTCTATCAAACAATTACACTTGCGTGTCAAACGAAAGTAACTGGTAGCATGAAACAACTACTAATCGTATTGTTGCGAACAGTGCGCCGATTATATAAAAACAAAAGAATGCAAATGTAATTTATGCATATACGTGACAATGATCAAATAGATAATTATCCAATACTACAATTATTTACCACTATTTACTAATAATAAATAGAGTTACATCGGGTGTCAAATATGTAGTACTTCAAAAATGTTAATGGAACTTCATATTCAACACCTGGCTCGCGGTTACAATGCCTCGAGAATACTTAAATGATTAAGTATTCTTGATACTTTCAAAGCCATGATGTATTATCTCAAATATCAATGGAGAATAGTGTATATGAAAACGACAGCTGCTCCGTGCGTCTGCACAGTTAGGCCACACATATTTGGCCTTTCATGCAACGCCAAAAAATTGCAGCGAAACCTTGCTGAAACAAATTAATGGGTCGTGTCGAAGTAGTAGAAGGCAATTAGTGGGCCATTGAATGAAGACACAGAAGTTTGCATTATAATACAGTAGATATGAAATGTCATTGAGAAGGCGAAAAAAAAAGATAAACAGTTTATTACGTAATTAAAATAAAAGCAAGCTGATAAAATTGAAGGAATCCGCATCAGCCCTCCAGAACCTGTGAGTGAAAGTAACAGATGATAAAGTAAAAGAGGATAAATGTTCTAGTGCCGACAATTTTTCATTGAGCTAATAAAACTTTCACACATTTGAACCGTGTGCAGAATCGATGCCGCGCAATACTTCTAAAAAATCGTCTAGCTTCTATTATCAAAAATTCATTTGGTGAATATTGATAACACCAAAAAATTATTAATGTCCAATTAAAAAACGAAATAAATAGTCACTCGATGGTATTTCAGTAATGGCCCGATAAGCATAATTATTTTTAAATAATAATTATTGTCTTAGCCCAGTGCGTTAAAGTATTGTTATGAAAATGATAACTAGTGAATTCAATTTATATTTACAGTACATAATACTGACGACTATGGTGGCGAAACCTAGAATACACTACTATTTTGGGGGAAAAGTTCTAATCGTTTTAATGTTTTACGTGTCACACTTTGCGCTTCGAAAATTGAAAAATGGTGTGATCATTTTTAATACGCTACATACTAAAGGTATATGGAAAATAGTATAAAATGTTAATGTTTTTGTTTCAGTTTTTAATAAGTGAACGGTGCGAGTCTGAGCTATAAGAAACACTGTACATTAATTCTCAAAATTTCGTTTCATAAATGGTAAGAAAAGTTTCACAGAGAAAAGACTTAGTTCGTTGTTTCAATCTGGTATTTCTAATATCCGTATACATGTTACAATTTAAATACTAGCAGACGCAATATAGTACAATTATTATTAGTATCGCGAGACTTACATATTCTAGTTAATAATAAATTAAAATTTGTTCCCTAATAACTATTATCTCCATTTATTATTAACTAAAATAACCAGCGATTTAGATACCAATAACTTTACTTAAATTGAATGGAAGATAATAAATAGTCGAATATGCATATTTAACTAGCGCATCGTGATGAACTACCTTTTAGAACTACAGCTGAGAACACGGTATCACTAAGATGCGAAATTTTAAATAGAAAACTATTTAGCTTCAGTGATTGAAATTTCGTCGATAAATGGTTAATATAAATTGTTGTCCTAGAACCAAGCGTGATATTATCGCATTAAATTGTTCATGCTGCTGCGTATTTATTATTATTATTACTACTTTCTAAATGTGTATGATTGTCTCTGATAAATTGAGCTTGAAACGTTTTGTTTAATTTCCTTTTCTGCAGCTAGCCGAAGCACGGCCCCTCAACCCACCATTTCTGTAGGAATGTTCAAATTACTTACCAGAAACAATTTTGTTGGCGTCAGCGATCACCCTCTGTCGTCTTATGTCTTCGTCGTCAAGCTTATCGCGTGACTTTTTGCTCATCGTATCGGTAACTTGGCATTTGTGCTCGAGAAAATCGGCCATTACATCCCTTAGTTCTTTCTCGACGCTTGCGTATTTATCTTTGATGGGGGTCGAGGTTCCGTTGAATACAGTGCCGTTTGTGATTGTGACATGCTGTTTCGCTGTTAAGTGCGAAAGAGAATGTGGTTTATTCGGCGTGGAATTATCGGCTGATGATTTAGTTAAAGCGCCAGGGCGAAATTAAATAGAATAAGGAATATAAATCGTCGTGGAATATTGTACATTGAACACGAGCCAATGAATTTATGTAAAATGTCTTAGAGTGAATCAAATCTTAAATGAATCAGCCGGCGTCGCGAAAATGAATGATGTATTTGGTTTCATCCGAAACACTGCTGAGGTTCATTAAGGCGAAAAGTATGAATGTGCAACTGTGGGAAATATTGCACTGTACAAACAGACATGTCAAATGTACATCGACACTGTTAATGTGCTTCCTAAGAAGTGTAAATCGAGACTCGTGATTTCATGTGTTTTCCTTAGCAATGACACGAATTAGCCGGCGTGTTATTCACAGAAAAAAATGCAAGCAGTGATGTCATGTCCTTTCAAGTGTCGTAATTGAATAAGTGTAGCGTCGAACAATATTCGGTTCCAGGAATACTTTTTATATCACTTTAAAAGGTATTCAATTCGGACATAAAAGAATGTGATATTTTAAAATACATACATGTATCTCGTTTTGTGTCACTGATATTCAGGTCTTCCACAGATCCAGATTCCTAGGAAAAGAATAAATGGTTTGAATATAAAGATTGTATTAGTAACGTTATTGATATCGTCAATATAAATTTAATTTCACAGTAGGTGCATCTCTTAAAAACACATACCTTGCTCTTCTTGTTTTCATCGAAATCAGGGTCCATCTTTGGATCCATTGTCGCGTCGCGGCGAAGAGAAGTGTCCCTTGACGGACCCAATTCTTCTTTCAAAGAATCAAATCCAGGTTGATCCAATCGAACTCTAGCAACAGCTTTTTCTACGTCATCGGTGACCAGTTCGACATTGAATATGCATTTCTTCACAATATCTTCACGGCCAATTTTGTTCAATGCCTTCTCTAATGTATTTCCTGCGCATAACAATATTTTCGTCTAATAACGATGCAATCTATTAACTGCAATCAATTTATAAACTTGCGCTACTTCGTTAATTTAATGTACTTGCGGTATTTTCGATCGATTCGTTTAATTTATTAAAACGAACGCTCGCAACTTTTAATATTAAATAGAATTATGTGTTTTTAAACACTTGCTTTCACTTTTATGCGACGAAAGGAATATCAAGTGAGCAATGTCCTTTAAATAGAATATTGATAAAAAATGTGAAGGAAAGATTATCATGAAATAGTTATAATACTCAGAAGTAACAATCGTTCCTTTCATTTCCATTATATCAACAAAACGAAAGAAACAAAAGATCCTTTGCATATCGGAGTAATCCTTGAAAACAGCCGCCGAATTAATAAAATATTTCTGTCAAGGCTGGCATGCGTAACATACACAAAATAATGCTGACGCAACACGATTTTTAAATATTTATGCTTTACACGCAACATAGTTAGCCAGCTAACGAATTCTTTTCTGCTGCATTAAGAATGTGAAACAGCAGCATTCATACCCGTCGATGACTGCAATTAATTTATTCACTGTTCATTTAAAAGGATGTCATGCGACCACTTCTAAATTACGGAAGCGGCGTAACAAATTTTTTTTTACATACACATCACTTCATTGAACTTTTCGAGACACATTTTTCGCATCGATAAAAAATGATCCTGGAACGATACGGACCTGAGCACACTGAAATGCTGCATTTCTGGCACGATGACCTCTTAAATAACAATCGAAGTTCACTGACATACGTATTGGTAGTTTCGTTTTCATACTCTTGATACAAAGATATGTACATCTTAAATCGTGCACCGCGATAAGAATAAAATGCAAAAAAGAACAAGAACAACTTGAAGATAAGCAATCAAATATCAAAGTTGGAAGAAACGTGGAAAACGTTCGAATGCACGAAACACTTTCACTGTATTCTTGCTGGGACAGCACCGCGCTTCTGTTTGTTTGAACCGATTGCAGAACAGAAACGATGTGCTACGCGCATTTCTACCGTATGACAGTGTCATTAGTATCGGATAAAGAGGGGGGGAAAGGAGTCCATAGGTTTATGTCAGGCATAATAATGCAGGATGAGATCACCAACTACGTTGCTCCTCAGATTCCACGCGTCTTAGTCAATCGCGCCTGTCTGATTAATCGGCCTTGCCAAGGAACAGGTTCTTTTTAAATTTCGCTATCTGCTACTACATCTAATGTTTATCTACGATCGAGACATGACCTTAGTCCGAATAAAAGCTATTTATTCCCCTATTCGGTTTAAATGCCAGCACAGGCACAGAACTAATCACGAGCCGTTTCACTGTGGTAGAAAAGAACCCGTTTATAATTATATACGTAACGTTGGGATCGAAGAAATAGAAATTAAATAATTCAATAATAATACGTGACATAATAGGAATATGTATATTGCAACTGGTTTAGAGCAAGGAAGTTAGTAAAAGGCAGAATTGCTGGCCTCCCTCGAGTAAACTGAATCGTGCATCGTATTTATAAAGATGAATTAATAAGTGCCGGCAGCAGTGCGCATCACAACACCAATATTATTAGATATGACGTATCAGGGAGCAACGAATCAATAATATCTAAAAACTTGTTGAAGTAATGACTAAGAATAGGAAGGAACTATTATCTTCAGTTTTTTATTTCGTCGTCCATTCCGCGGAATTGATATCAAAATAAGTGCATTCCTTATTTCAATGTTTTCTGATAAAAGTAATCCGCAACCACGGATTCGTACGTATTGCGATATTAATTACGAAACAACTATTGAAGTGAACGGATACAATTTATCTCCTAATACGTGCTTCAATCAAACTCTACAATTTTCTCAATACCACTGTGGAATATGATTAATTTTTCTGCGCTCGTTAAACATCTCCAATTAAAATGTAATGCGAAATATGAGTACCTTTATCCAATGTTAAATCAGTGTTATTCGTAAAATTACGAATCAGGTAAATTTCCAGCGTTTCTCCAATACACAAAAGTATTGTATAACAATTATGTGCATGTCTTACCAGTAGCCTTATTTCCATTGCTCTGCCACACTTTGAGCATCGCCGCGGCTTGCTGGGCTGGCTTGTTCGCGAATTCCTCCTTAATCGTTGTCACTTCGTTCTGTGGTATATTCAATTCTTCGGCAAGCTTCTCCCAGTCCTTGTCCAATAAATTCGCGATATCAGTCAATCGTATGGTTGCTCTGTGAATCGCGTCTGGGTGACCTGTAGCAGAAACAATTAACGTTTAAAATTCTCACAGGGGCGCGAGTCTTTCTTCGTGATCAGCGTTGGAATCCACGTACTTATGCCGCCGTCGCGCAGAAAACTATAATTCTTCGAGAGCTCCAGCAAATCCGCCTCGGAGGCGGCGGGTTCCGGTGAAATTTTTTCGGGCAACAAAATGTTCAATGTGCAGATGGGCGTTTGCGGAAGTTCGCCTTTCGGAACCTTCGGCTCGCTCATAAACATTATACGACCCATCATATCCGCGGCGTCTGGATCCTTTATTCTGGCCGTGAACGGCACACGATTCTCCTTGAAAGCTCTGAACGGCAGCTGAAGCTGCTCACCGCTCTTCAATACTGGCACAAGGTTGCCCGAAAATTCCATGTACTGCGTCTTGCCCTCCAACACCTGTGGGAACGCGCGTTTCACGCGATATTACCTCGTGACAATACGTTCATTATAACAAATGGTACCACGTAATTCTACGTATGCATGTATATACCTCGACGTCGCGGCTCTTCGCGACTTCCGTGAAGTGCTCTTGATTCTCTAATGTTTTGTCCTCCTTATCGTCGGTCATACAGAATACACGTATCCTCGCTTCCAGTGGATCTACTCGCTTCGCAAAAACTACGAATCTGGAGACGGAGTAGATATCGATAATGTTGCCCGTCCAATCGAGATTGTAATCACGCAGGTAGAACGTAATTGATTAATCGTTGTAAACGGGATACTTCAACGCTTCGATCCAACTCATCGCTTTCGACAATAGTTGACATGTTTTGTAAATTGAAATTCTATATTTCTACAAGTGATAACCAATAGGCGGCAAAAGTACTACGGCTAGTTGCTCCTTCTTTTTTTACTAGTTTTCACGGTACAGAAAAATCGGAATTTTAGAAGATATTATGTTCTACCTTGCGATTACAGCGCGTTACCCGTCTTTTGAACGAAGAATCGTAGATACTCTGAGAACGTACTTGGCCATAAAAGGTACATGCGTCGCGTGTGTGTACAGCTCCGTAGCCATTTTCGTGGCTTCGGAGATATTCCGACAGTCCATTAACCAGAAACGAGCAGATACCGTTGTGGTAAAGGAAACGCAATCTTTCACGAACGTCAGCGGCGTCGATCCTGTGACATCCTCCCAGACTGCCCGAGACTGACCCCCTGAACGACATACATACCAAGTCCAATAACATTATTAAAATATGTCCGTGCTGCGAATGGAGAGTTGGCAGAAGTGATATGTGTGGGGTATTCATCCGATGTGACCGAGATTAATTACAAACCGTCGCGTATTTATAAGCTCGCCCCGTTTAATGTTTGCGATGCGTGCGGATTTTGTAATGCGAGTAAAATGAATTAACTATCTAAGGAACAATTAAAGAGAGTATTAAAATATTGCTCGTAACTGGGAAACAAATATCCTTGACCTATTTGAAGTTGTAATTAATTTCGCCGATAATCTGCCGCTTCTTGAATAAATCTCGCTATGCCAGACACGTTCCAGTAACGCTGGAGACAAAGTGTAAACAAACGGGTGGAAAACATGGATACTTATCGGTGTTACTGCGATATTAGATTTATTTAGTTGCTTGTTGAAGTGATTTCAACCGTTGAGGAATTTGTACTATTTTGATACGAAATAAGAGTAACAAACACGGAAAGATGGTATGCATCTGTGAGTTACTTCTCTATATATCGATCTAGTACACTAATTTTTTCGCAAACACAAATAACGTACGTACAGCAATATTTTAACTTTCTTGCATAAGAACAATGACGAAATAGAAGGGGAAGTAAACTCAAATAGTTAACTTACTTTCCTTTTCACTCTACAATGGTATCAATAAAGTATTTAATGTCGGTCATCATAAGTGCGTTGATGTTACGTGCCGCATCGTGTGTGTATGTGTGTGGGTAATGTAAAACAAAATACACGCTGACCGAATGATAATGCTTGCCAAAGTAAAGTAAAGCGTCATTCAATGAAAATCGCGCAAAAGCAAACGCGAGTTGTGTAAATATGCGTTCAATAATAAATAAGCAATAAAAGAACAGAAATGTGTGAAACAATTGTAAGGTAATCGCGGGCGCGATGCATGTCGGAAACATATCTTCCCCGTTTCATTTTTTCGTCGTAACGTTCGACAATTGTATGTATAGTACTCGGCTGAGTGGGAACGAAAATCTTGTCAAAAATATAGCAATGCGTAAAAATGTAATACAGCGTTGCTGTAACAAATGGTAGGATTAGGAATACAATATCGCCAGTCTTTGTATCGGTAACGTATCGTGTGGTACATATCATAATGATCTAAAAGTACAATATAATATATATATATATATATTTCGGGGACAAATTCGATAGAAATTGTATTTATATGTTACAAGCCTAATATCGAAGCGGTTACCAGTCAAACGAATTGTGCTGAAACAAAAACTTTGAAGTTAACGCTTACAATGAGCTAGGTAGTAAAATTTTTATCTACGTTTAATTAATAATCCATACCTAAATGACTCAATCCTAACAATATGCAAGCATTAACAATGAATCACAACAAGATATGTATACAACAATGGTACTCAACGAAATGTTTCTATGAAACATGCAGCTACCATCTCCCTTTTAAATCTCTATCCGAAGGTCCCCGGGACGTACCATTTAATTGTGCCTCAAATTAACATCTCTAATTAACAGAAAGTATACTGCTTCTCCTAAGCGGTGAATTAAACGTTCTAAATCCTACGTTTTACCACAGTACATTTATAAGATCGGTGATTGCTATAAAAGTTTATCTAAACAGGACAGAAAAAAAAAATCGAAAAGGGATATCGATGCAGTCCCGACGACCTGAGAACAGACGAATATGTATATTGCCTAACGCCCCGCGCCATGCCCACTAAACTACAAATTGATCGTTTGAATGCGTAAAAAATCTGATAAGAGCATATATATATTGTATATATATATATACACCAAAAGGTGTGTTGCGGCGTAACACTTTCAGCACTTATCGGTAAGAGATTCTCCAGTAAGACGGTACGCTGCTCTACAATATTACGTGCAAGCATATATTACCAGTTATGCTGCACAGAAGTCTCAACGTCGGCGCATCTCCTGAATATTGATTGATCATGCCTTTGTTGGCTGCTTGCGGCACGGGTATGGTTAAAGTTATCGGTTTGTGGAATTTTCTCCGCCTTGGTTCAACGGTCACGATCGGTGATACTGCTACTCGATTGCCAAGCAACTTGGCCACGAGATCTGCCGGTATCGGGTGTGCCTAAACAATAATTTCGTTCTTCGCAGTCTGATCGTGAATCGTGCAAAATTCGCTTGACACTATCGCGGGTGTGTTAAAATATAATAAAATCTGCAGGGTGTTCCGTTTAGATGGAAACGGTGGAATACCTCACGGGAGAGTTAAGTTATTACAAGAATCTTCTTGCGACAGTTGTTTGGTGTGAAGGGGATGATTATTTGGAATAACTATTGCACGAACATTTTTTTGATAGCTTTAATCTCTCGTAAGATATACCACCCTTTCCAGTTAAATGGAACGTAGAAAACATTAAGGGCTTGATTTGGTTGATATTATGAAACGCAAATATGGTAGAGGTACTAATAAGGAAGACAATAATTTCCAAAGGGAATTTAAATGGATTCAAAGGTTTGTTTTCAGCAGGGATTTAAGTAGAATTAGTTCTATTGATCCTATAGGAAACAAGAATGGTCTTATTAAAGAAAAGAAAATGGGGAGTACCTGAAGTCCAACTCTGATCTTTTTAGTGAGAGCTGCTGGTGGAAATACGGCCTGAACTTGTGGTACAGCTGATGAGGAAACTGTGCCACCTTCTGGACCAACTGCATGAACCTCTTGTCTAATGCGAGACACTACTGCGAAGTAATGCGGGAAGTCTGCAGTAAGTATCCTTACGATCCGGGAAGTTTGGAGATCCTCGAGTTGGCTTAACTCTGCAAAAATATTTTCAAATATTTTATTAAAGAACTATCTCTGTAATTTAATTACACAGAATCTTTCGTATTTTTAAAACTTCAATTGCAGCACGCTGTTATTAAAGAGAACTGCAAGGTAGTCCATACTTGAATTTAATATTACTAAACTATTACTATAATTTACTTCGTACAGATAACTCACGTCATTTTTCAAATTTGCAAATTGTAATCTACCTTGGTATTATCTACAATAGGAATGATTACTTTACGCTTTAGATAGCGTGGTACTTCATCTATCCATTAATTATTTCACACTTTAGATTAAGCATATAATTTTAATTCAAGTAGGAGTATTATACCACGGTAAATTAAACTTATCATCAATAATCTATTGGATTCTACATATATTTGAGTTCAATCGACTGATGAACAAAAATCAAGAGGATCTTTATCATTTGTCAAACGCTGCAACAATAAAAGGGTGTTCGCGATGCAACAAAGTTAATTTCTGTATATTTTCTTGTGAATCGTGAAAGGAATAAAGAATTTACCTTCTCCTTCAAAGCTCTCGTTTAGCACATCTTGGACAGCCTCCTCGCTGGCTTCCAAGGTGTGCTCGCGCCAAGTTTCTCCATTATCTGATCGAAGTATTACTATTTCTCGTTCCTTCCCTCGCAATGACGCAAAGTGGGGCACTTCTATGATGACAGGTCTAAATAGAAAGACTTTTTATTACTATAGCTCTAAAATTAGAAAAATTTATTATTTATACACATTGTACTAATTAAATTATTATTGCCAATTATTTTTTTTGCGGCAAGGTTATTCGTTTAAAGGTATGCCTAATCAAAAAACAGAAAATACTCTATCTCACGATATTTGATGAAATCAGAGGAACAATAAAATTCGCGAGTTCTTATCTTCTACCTAATTTCAAAGTAGTAAGAATTTGGAAAAAGCTTTCTGCTTGAAGTTGGATGGCTTACACGAAATTATCGTCGAGTTATAATTCATTAGATCAAGGTCCAGTTTTGCTTTAAGATAAAAACACAATTGCTCTGTTGCAGCAATGAAATATCTTTAAACGGGTACAATAGCATACGAATTTAGGTCACTGCAAGTAATCTTAAATCTCTTTGTTACAACTCACCACTGCGCTGAACCTTGCAATAAATTACACGACAGTCTATAAAATTTATATCGGCACGGAAATGCGAAAAAATGAAAGCGCATACATAGCTATAGGGAACTGCTACGCATAAATGCAAAGACCATTTATCGTCTGATAAGGAGAAATGTGTATGATTATATCTGAACCGTTAAATACGGCCTTCGTTTATGATGAATACTCTAGTCTATAATAAATTTATTATTGCCGCATTCATCAATTTCCGTGCATATCCTCAGAAACATTACTTTTCTCAGTTGTCATCAAAATACTTAAACGTTGATTATCAATTAAAATCGATTATCAAACTGCTTATAATCTTTTATACATTTTTTTTACGGTAACGAAATGCGATCGAAACTTTTCACTTGCTTAATTGCAAGTTCCATCTAATTAAGAAAGTTTGCAACGTACCCCAAGAATTTCGCACCCACAGGTCCAAGTTCGAGAATACGGCTGGCCAGTGCTTCCCCTTCCATTAAGGGTGGTGGATTTGTCAGTTTGTCCCTCCTCAGGTATCTGCAGGTAACGCGCATTGGCATTGCTGCCTTCCTAGGTGGAACGATAACGCGTACTCCACTATGTCTGCAGCCACGCATCGCACCCCCTCGTGCATCCACCAGAAAGGAAACCAGGAAGCTGTTATTTACAGAATGAGAACGATTATAGGCGAAATCCAGAGTTGAACCGGGACAATAAAAAAAAAAGTATCCGCGTTGCTCGGGGCTTTATAAAATATGCCGTGACAGAAAGAAAGACAGAGAGAGATAGAGAGATAGAGAGATAGAGAGAGAGAGAAATTTGAAAACAAGTGCGTTCATTGCATGGGAGCTAATTGTTCGGATACGTACTTATAAAACAGGTGTTCAACACTATTACATACGAACATTGTGCGAATATTTGGCCCCACGGGAAATAATATGATCATGCTATTTGCTTCACTTAAATGAAACCAATTATAGTTAAAGAAAAATAAATATTTTTACTAATGTCTATATATGAGTATGCTATATATTTTATATGTAAGACTGTAACTGGTCTAACTTTGTTGCAAGAACTTTATATAATCTTGTAGATATATGTTCGAAATTTGATCTGTACGCAATTTGTTGATTCATCGAATACTCGTCGAAATTTTTGGTACGATACAATAGTTTTTACTCTGCGATTTTCTAACAAGCAAACGTTTCGCATTTCTTTTTTCTCTTACTGTTTATAGTAAAAATATTTAGAAAGTCCATTTAAAGAAAGAAACGGCTGGACAATTTGATAAGATATCAAAGCACGCCAAGCCGAGAAGCAACGTTCAATTTTCTTTACTAAAAGCGTAAGGTTAAACAGTACAGAAATGATTATTTCCAAACGTGTCGTATTGTCCTGAATACGGCTCTATATAAGTACACGATGTCGTACAATGTTCCGATTCGAATCGGACACAGTTAAGGGAATTATATGCTTTGCTTATGATTTATTGCTGCGCACGAGGCTAACTGTAAAAAAATATGTTAACAACAGAATAACATAACGCAAATGTAAGTTACATGAAAAATGGAGCAAATTAAATTTTTAAATTGGGTAACTATGATTGAACGGTAACGGCTTGGGAGCTCGTGTCGGGGATTTGCTGTATGGATTGTTATATGCCTGCAAGCGTGAAACTAATTAACATTGAACACTGTTTTTAAAAAAAAAGATAGATATATATATATATACATAAAAATGTATTATGAAGTTCAGCTGAATCGACTTCGTAGATCCATTCAATTGCTTCCTATTACCGACTGACGGCTGTGCCGATGGACTGTGCTCCTTAATGAACCTAGGCATTATTCACAGTGAAGTCGCATTCAATGCGTGCACAGTGAACATAAACAACGTTCCGACGATTCGATATTTCATTTGCATTCTACTTCATCAGCGTACAGCCTCGTAAAACGATTCGCACCCGCAATAAAACGCCTCCGCGAGGAGCATTCCTCTTTTCTTTTCTTTTTTCCCAGTATATTAAGTAGTTTAAAAATATCGATCGTACGTGAATTCCACGAAGGCCACTTGAGCGGAGTGATGTAATGGTGCTCTTTAATGCACACTGTGTTTTTAGAATACATTACGGCTTTTAGTTATGACGAGATACGACGTTATATTTAATAGTGCACTCATTCGCACCGGCCGAGCATCCTGAGGCTCGCGGTAATCAGGATAGCGCAATTTTCAAATAGCGGCCAGAAACATTTATTCCGTTCTACGGGCTCGTCTTTAATTTGTGCATTATCAATCTATATGCTTCGTACGCGTATATTCATTGTGCACTACGTGTACTATCTAATAATACTGGGATTCAGCGACTACATGGGCATTGTGCAACTATATAAAAAAAGGAATGTACAGAAACGTAAACCAAATTGAAGTGCGGTACGGCAAGTAGCAGAAGCTAAGATTCAAGAGAAGATCACTTACTTTCTCCACTGTGGAATTCTGCGAGTAGCGCAAATAAAATAACAGAGAGGATCGGGAACAAAATAAAACAACGCGTTAGTATCCATTCGTTCATAAAAAATGGTAATGAGAAATGACGACAGAGATGGAGTCGAGATTCTGAACTAGCGCAACTTCACCGATTTTTCGAGCACCTCTAATTATGCTTCAGCAAGTACACGCGTATTTTTCGTTTCGTTTCTTTTCGTTTTTTTAGCTATTTTCTTTCTACACGTTCTTAAAGTGCTTTCGTGATATGATGATGATTTTGCTTTTCAACGTAATCCTCGAAAACTCGCAATCATCACACGCAAGCCACTTATCTATCATACAGAACTACAAAACAAGGAGTAACAATAATAATTATGTATTATAGTAGAGACGTAACAAGGCCACATCACTCACACTCTGCGAAAAAAAATGTATACGTCGGGGTAGCAACGTAAAGTACAGTGTTCCGAAATCTGTATCACCCTTTAACTTCAAATAATTTTCACTATCTGTTTACCAGCAGAATCTTTCAGTTAGTTGTACAATCGACAGATTTCGGCACATACGCAAAAAAGTAGCTTAAACTTGTCATGTAAAGGGAGGGGCGGGGTAATTATACGAGCAGCAGCCACTATGAGTAAAATGTGTCCAAAGTGATGGAACAATTATGAAATTAAAGGACGAACGATTCTTTCTGTATACCTACAAGAGCACTTGCAGTATTGTTTCGAAATATTCGATAATTGTTAAGTACTTCTTATAATTACGCACAACGCTTTTTCATCGGACTAATTTATGTTCTCTAGCGTTGATTTCCGTTCTGGTATGATTGTTGCGCTTTAATAAACTCGCTAAATTCATTGATGAATCCTTGTGTGATATTTAACACTGATTTCGTATAATTATCATGTCATAATTATTATTGAGTTTCGCTTAAAGAAATTTCCAGATGAGAAATCTTGTTGCTTACTGCATTATATGAATAGACGTGAAAAAATATAAGCCACAACAATTTATGTACATCTATTAAAATAATTGCTTGCTTATCCCGGAATCCACAAGCCTCTCCAAACAAGAATGACATTTGACATAGAGATTAACGATGTACCAGAAATATAAAAGAAAAGACACTCGTAACTTTATACACGAACGCATAATATTCTTTTTTCGCTATATACACATAAAGAAAAAACGCCTAAACATTGAAAGGGAAAATAATAAATAAGGGCATGGTGTACCTGTCCCTCCACATTCCTTGTCCTTTCGACTTCATACCGAGAGCTGCCAGCGATGTGTTTAGGGACTCTAGGGACGGTCTGATCTCAGAACAAAATCTGGTATGATTATGGATAAAAACTTGGTTTCATGCGCATGCTTGTGTCTCCTCGTTTTCATTTCTTTGTGTTCCTTTCGGAAAATTTGTGCACTTTGAAAATCAATTCTACGATTTCAGAGTACATGGTGCGTGCAACAAAACAGAAACCGTGTGCTCTTGTACGTGGTTAAGGTATAAGGAAACATTCTAAGAATCACACTGTAGTTCTACTCTTGGCAAGGTGGTAACTCGTTACGGACAAATCGCCACTTGTTCGATACAACAAGTACGTATTCCGTTCTACTAAGCACAGAGAGAGAATCCATTGTAAATGCAGCATACAACAGTCCCTTTGTACAACAGATACTTCGAGGCTGTTTCTCCCATAAAGCAAAACATTTTTGGAAACAATGAAACATGTCAATGATTATGTTTCTTTTGAAATTTACGTTAATGAAGAGTATCGAAACATAGAACTATAATCTGAAGAGCTCAATCCTGAGCTGCTGTATTATGTGCGAAGCGATAATGCTGTCCCGTTTCATTTATTCCCCTGCGCTTAGTAGATCGTTATACCTAATATCCATACATTTCTCAATTCAAAGTTCCAGAGTAACAAAGTTCCGCCCAGTATTAGTAACATACATGATGTCCAATCGCATTGCTTACACCGTAAAAGAATCGTTCATATCCCAAAGGTGTCTCAAAAACAACATGCTCATTACTAGATAATCTAGTGTCGCTACAGAACAAGACAGAATATAAACGGGGGGGGGGGGGGGGGCACCAAGCGGTTGGCTCTTGTTTAGCTGGTTGGCTGATTTGCATAAAATGTTAAACTAAACGTTTTGAATGGATTCAAAGGAAAGTAGTTCAAAATAGCTTGGTGTGAGAGATATGATGTGCAACAGAAGACTGACTGCAGTGCGTTCACTGATTCGATTCTCGTTGGCTCCATTTTGAAACGGTCCATGATACAGCCGCGGGCGGGAACAATTACGCTGCTGTGTGTTCATTGTGCGAGCGATTATGTAACACTGAATTATGTCAATTATTACGCGTGACCCACGGCAACCCCTTTATCTCCTGCATAAATGAGCTGTTATTACACGCCCCATATATTTAATACAAAATGACTTAATGAAAGATCTACTGAACGCAGGTAGATTTGTATTATGTGATAACTCGTTTTTTCAAGAATGAATTGAACATTTATCGTCGCGTCGCGTTAACGTTTGCTTCCTGATTTCGATAGATACAACCTAAGTTTCCTTTCAAACGCACCGCTGGAGGGTCGTGTAAATCGTTTGTCAGGATTTTATGTGCTTGAATCCAACTTAAAGATTAGTACGAAAGTACGTTGGATAATCAGAAAGTTCAAGCTCGTTTTGTACAGCTCATTTAAATATAAATTCTCACGAATTTCTATTGTATTTTGTTGTTATATATCAGCCAATAGTCTAAAGGGTTAATTATAGCAGGAGTCTTTCACCAACGCACACCGTGTCACACTATAATACACAACATTATTGTTTCCTGACGTGATGATTATTATTATTATTTCCGTGCACTTTTCACGTACGCTATCACTTGCGTACTACTCCCTATTCCGCGTTGCATTTATATAATTTCTGGCTGTGCCATAATCGCGATACACTTTACTTGCTGCGCGTAATGAACAAGTATTACTTTGACGAAATTCTCCAATTGAACACGACAAACGCTAATAATTGCATGCTCCTCATCGAAATGTTCTTTTTTTATTCAACTCTAGCTCAATCAGTTGCCGCATTACGTCAATTTCAACGAAGACTATCTATAGAGAGCTTCCTCTGTGCAACGACCGAAATATCCAAACACTCTGTGCTCTATCGTAAGTCCAATTTATATGTCACAATGAGCTACTTTGTTTCACGTGCGTGAAAATTTAGATTCTCGTCAATTTTCTCGATTGAATTTCGACAACAGCTTTGAGTTTACGTTGAAATGTACATATGTATATCGATTATATCTTACTTATGTGTTGCGCTCTCAATAAGTATTAAAACAAACCATGCATGTATAGAGATCATTTTCTTGCGACCCTTCGTCGCGATAATTGTGTAAAGTTAGTGGAAGTCCGATAAAAACATCTTTTCAATTCGACGTGCATATACGTATACTCAGCAAACAAATTTTTTCAAATCAGTACAAATTAATGCAGATCCACGGCTTCAAAGACTCTTCTAATTGTAAGTATCAAGTTGGCGACAGACGAAGGAAATTTTGAATAATAGAAACACTTCTATATACATTCTGCAGATTAGAACCAAATAAATTGTTTTCTAATACACCGCAGACAAGTTTCACAGATTTGTTTATACTCGATAAGAATAGTTCAAAAACGCAAACATTTATCAAATACGTCGTCGGGGTAAGTTGTATGATATTTATACAATTTCGAAAAGATGCGATAATGTAGCAAGATATTTTCTGGGGATTTACAATTGAAAATGTTATAAATGTACAAAAATTCCTTCGAGCTCTTTATAATACAATAGTGTTTACTGATAGCGGTATTGTACAGTTATGAATAAATAATACAACCTACCCTAGATTTTGTAATTGTTTAACTAGCGTTAAGTAAGTGATGTATATCAAATAATGGAAGTCAAATAAATGGATACATACCCGACGTGTACAGGGTGCCTGTTAATATCAACATTATCTGGTTTGAGATTGGCCGCGTTTGAACGTTGATAATTTTCTTTTGTGATCATCTCTGTTATCACCGGTGCTATAAAATCAAATCGATTATTCGGCGACGTCTATCTACATATGTAGTCAGTCCATCTTAAATATTTTCCATGATTTAGAGCGAATTAATTTTTTCTGCGGGCACAAGTAGAAAAGATAACAAATCGACTGAAGGAAGATTATTTTAAATGTGATACTTCGTGACTTTTACACGTTTCTTACAACACCTACACATTTGGGCAAGTTATATAATATACACTAAAAGACAAAGCTTATCCGCAATGTTATTACCGTTCAGATTAAATGACAAAATAACATGTAGGCAACAAGAACAGAAATTTTTCTTTTCCAATGAAATAAAATTACAATTATTTCTTAACAATTAGCCATATAATTTGAATTTATCTTCTTCAGACTTTTCTTCTCTTGAGACAAAATTCGACATAATTATTCTACGTATTGTATTTAGAAATTGCCAATTCTTGTCAAGATAAACTCAAATGAGATAAAGCATGCACGTTTCTCCGGTATCTAAATACTTTAACAATGTCCGACGCGAAGAGCCAATACCTCAGGCATTGTTTCTAAAGCAAAATTCATTAATTTACGACCGTCCATCATCGTGAATGACCTTTTATTATACCTCGTTGAACCCGACGCTACAATCGCCACTACGCTCAGATAAAAGATACTGCACTCCACTTAAAGGAGATTAAGTCGCCCTTGAAATCTCTTCCGCGTTTCAGCCAACGCAAAACTGATTCTCTATAATGCATCTTTTATCTCGCAAACGTGAATATGGAGGCAGCAGTAAGTAACCGGAGCATATTTAAGATGAACGTATATGTAGAAACATTAAAATTAATATCGAATTACATTCAATTATCATTGAATAATTTTTAAATTCTCGCAAAACTGACTGCAAATGATTTTCATTAAAGCTTGATAAGGGTACGATCGAAATTATATACGTATTGTTCAAAGACCCACGAAACATAGTTGTTGGCCCACAAAGTGATCCAGAAATTTAATTTTGATCAT
Organism: Nomada fucata; assembly: GCA_948146005.1. Lineage (NCBI taxonomy): Eukaryota > Metazoa > Arthropoda > Insecta > Hymenoptera > Apidae > Nomada > Nomada fucata. Next base: position 9,563,794 of record OX411282.1, read on the forward strand.
TCTGTGTAATCAATACCACTTAGGTTTTCACTAATAAAAACTAAAGCTTTCGCAAAAAGGTACAAGAACTTACCACCGGAATGTCGATTATCCCTCTCGTCGTCTGTCACGTTGACACGCATCGAGTCATCCCCCATGGATTTCATGTCGTCAACAGTCATGTATCGATATTGCTGTTGGTCGCTAAGCATCGGATCTTCACCTGTGATCAACGTGTAAAACCAATTACGACACTGATGAACAATAACGCCGGCGTGTTTCGCAAGATCCAGGAGGAGGAATGTAAAAAATCTAGAGTACTGTTGAACTTGCATGAAAATACTATGAAAACGTGGTGAAAGATTACGCACCAAAACGTAAGGAAATGAGTAATGAGAGCCTGCAAATTAAATGAAAAACTCATCGCCATGAAAATTATCCCAGACAAAGCTTGAAAAAAGCGAAATCAATAGACGTGTCGTAATATACTCAGAGTGTCATTATTGTGGCCTTACTCGGAGCTTTAGGGTAATAGGCTAACGATAAACAAATGAAACTGTACACGATGTTTCAATGACTGTCCAGAAGTGTATATTCGTGCGAACATTTTTTGTCACTCGACCGTACGAATTGAAAGTGGCAGAAACATCATGTAATTCCCACTCTGTGAGTGCGGATAATGTTCATTTCGGGAGCACTGTTCAAATCATGTCAAATAAATTCGAGTATTCCACTTCGCAGATAGGGCTCCCAGTGTACCCTTATGAGAAGCGTAGAAATGTGTTTGTTGCACAAACATTTGAACAATTCTCTGTTGAATTCATTATCATCGATGCGGCTACGAGAAAATGATCTTTCCATAAATGATCTTTTTATAACGTTTAACCTATCGCTTCCTGTTTGCTCGCGGCACATAATCGCAGAAACACAGTTGATTAAGTATCGATAAATCCTTGACATCGTCGAACCAATTACCGCGAGCATTGATAAAACTAAGTAGCGCTAGCTATATGTACCTTGCCGATAGAATTGTTTATAAACGTTGCAGGCACGCGACTAAAATATTTGACAAATATATCGAGAAAACGGGAGCGTTAAAAACGATCGCGTATAAACGGTATCGTATTTTTTACACGACTGGAGATCCACTCCGTTATCCAATCACCTTATACAACCTTAAACATGCCTTATCAGATATGCCAAGAATATGGAGCACAATTATCTAGTAAATGGTCAGCCTACAAATTTACTGCCCACGTTGAATAACGCCACTATAAAACTAAACTAATCTGGCGCAAGTGAAACTGTACATAGATCTCTCTCTTCTTTCTGTTTCCTCTATCTTAGAGAACTGTACCGCTGTATCAGTTTCGGAAATAATTTATGACAACGTTAAATTATAGAGACACTATTGAACAGGGCTGATACTATAGTCTAGGATGTTACCACCTCGAGCAAATATCGTAGCCCAATTAAAGAATACTCCGCTACGACCCAAAATGCTACATACTAGATCACTATTGCGTAGATCTGTCTTTTACGAGCAACGATAACAAGAAACAATCCCGTCTCTTCCGCCCTCCCAGTGACGTTTCAGAATCTGCTCGTACGCATAGAAATGATCTCACTCGTTATCCGCGGGCCTGGATACGGTGGAATCAATAATATCTAACATTATTAGAAACGGGGAGCAACTGGTCCGCGACGGTAGCACATGGAGGAACCGTACCGCGAAAACTCTAATTTTAGCGGTGTTCAAGGACACCTAGCCGAAGCGATTCTGAAACATTCTAAGCTGTTTCTATCTACGAATAGTTGACCTCATAGGCAGTGACCTATATCTTTCCTGAGTACGCGCGCGCCTGTGAAAAGTAACTATGTAATCACGTCGAATCTTGTTAAATGCAGTTAACCGGCATCGTCATGCACCAGAATAGTAGTAATCGTAATCAACGAGCCGCTTGGCTCGTGTCGCGTTGTTGTATCGGCGTTAATCGAATTCCCCGTTTCCACCTATCGCCCACTGTGCGTCCTCGTCGAATCACCGGATACACCGCCAGGGAACAACAGAAATAGCGTCACTAGCCACGCGAAAACATCCAAATCATTGTATATCCGTCGATGATCGCGACGACCGGGGACATCCGTTCAGTTTTCACACTCCACGCCAGATACTGTCCACATACCGTATCGAGCGAATAATCGCGATTCCGTTGGACGTGTCGCGTCGGCCACGCTCGATTTCCAACGGCAACGAATCCTGTGTCGCGGTTAATCGCGCGGTGCCGACACGCCGAACCGTGTCCCGCGAAGTACAACATAGACTGCGAAACATAGAAATGGATGAGAAGAACCGCGAAACTGTCGAATCATTTGTTTCCGTCGAGTAAGGCGAAACCGGCCGGCCTTGATCGCTAATCCCTCGGCTTGTGCCCGACGTATCGTTGTTCGAGCCTTATGTCACCGATACGTCCAGCTCATTGTTATGTCATAAGCGAATATCATCTAGATGCGCGTTCCTCATGCCGCTCAATTAAACAATCCAAGCACTGGTACTCCGTTTCTCCGCGTCGTTTATGGCCTGATGGCTTTGACACGTACCACCGCCCCTATTCGGTCTCATTCAGTGGATAATGGTCCTCTCGTTGCCGACGGTCGGTTTCGTTTCGCGACGCGAATATCGATGCACTTCCTTCTGCGACCATAATGTAACGCGACTGAGGAGCTCGCCACCATACCGGAACCATACGCGGCACGTATCGCAAACGTGATGGCACACACGGTGCTCGCGATACAATTCGCGCGATTAAGGTGTCGGACGTGTCTTCGTGGCGGTGATCGCCGCTCGTGCAACGGCTCGCGCGTATGTAAATATGCATCTAATTTTGCCACGGTATTCAGGTTTACCCGGTGAAAAAGACGACGAAATTTACAGAACGTATATACTTCTGCCCGACACATGCTCGCCGACGTTGCTCCGGTACGACAGCTGGTTAATGTAAACATCTCGCACGAATTACGGCGCGAATAAACGGCGCTCGTGGCACCATTTGTAATTGTTAGTCGTATAAATATCACGGTGCTGGATTTCGTCGATGAATAATGAACGGCTGATATCGTACCGTACGAGTCGTTAAAAATTGGGAAATTATTGTTAACGAGAAACAGATCTTAACAGATCTCGGGTTGTAAATGAAGGTTTTCTTCTAAGAGAGTATAACTTTCATTGACTGTAGGGAGAAACTAGCAATTGGAAAAGAGATCTGATTGGATTCAATAATGATAGAGGTAACAACCTTTTCTTCCTCTTGAGCCGAATGAATATTTGGCGTTCATTAGCGGGTTCGAGTCTGGAGAAACAAAGTCGCGTGGCGAAGCCTTCTATTATCACTTTCCAAGCATCATTTATCACTTCGAGCGTACCGTGTTAAACATTCTACAAAGACCTCTCCTTACGCTCGTAGTTTACATAATTAATGCAACTTCCAATTCATGTCTTGCCATGAGAAAGATAAACATATATGTAGTTGCGATGACCGAATTTGCTAATTTCAATGTAAAACTCTCTACGAAAGACCTAGACTTCTATTTTAACTCAAAAATGTATATACGCGAAGTGTTCTGCATTCATGTCACAGAACAACAGAAGCGCCAATCAGTATAACATCTACCCCGTGCTATCGCGACTATTAAAGTCATTTATCAAATCAAACTGCCAGTACTTTAATGCATCGGTCATTTCGCCAATACCACCGAAGCAAGGTGCAATTATCTGCCGATTTTTTTCAAATTACAATATTCCCAAGGAGAACACGCAAATGTTCAATTCGACGATCTAACCTGAGATAGGGAGGGAACTGTGTGTTAAAGAAAGAAAAGGGCGATAGTCGCTCACGCGATTACCAGAAGCAATAGTCGCGTTAATATTACATTAGCCGAAGCGTGGACGTCAAACAACAGATGTACAGTATTTACATATAGGGTCGCTGTTCCTGTTCCGTGTACACCCGCAACATGTCATCTTCTTCGATTCCTTCTGCTTCACACGGCCCTTCTGCTTCGTCATTTTTGTCGGATATTCTCTATCACCGCGGCCAAGATGAACGAATCACGAAGAAACAACGAATATATTCGCCCGACGGAGCCCCGCCGAACGGCAACGGCCACCAAACACGAATACCGTGAACACGCGACGAAAACTCCGACGAAGACGCACTTTCGTGCACAAAAAGTTTAGCACGTTGCTGCAACTTTGTACTCGGACGAACTGGACACGATGTACTGACGGTGTGCGGTACGTGCAGGCCTAATTACATCACCGAGTCAACTAGTCGTCAACGGTGTGTGAGTTAGGTCACATGAATTACAATTAACGCACGTTATCGTTACGCATTCATTGATGACATTCGTGCAATTCTGACCTACCACACATTTACCACAGATCGTTGCACAACGTTTGTTTACCGATAAGTCGGGCGAATCCGCGAACGTATTCACCGTTCCAGGGTGTCGTTGTTACTGATGGTCCACGTTACACGAGTCACACCGTATTCGCCTGATTAGATTTGATTTGTTAAATTGCATTAACCGTGCGGCCTGAATGCTTCCCTTCTTTCGCCGTGTGTATTTCGTCGCGTGCTAGCACCGGCGGGGTCAGGAACAGCGACTGCCTCGAGATTAATACAAGTTCGACGCAAGACTACCTAACAGAAACGTGACCTCATTCCATGAATCACCAATTTTATAATAGTAGCTGCCTCCGAGCTTTTCCGCTACTTTATTTACATCTCGAACGCTTGCAACTCTTTTCTTGTAACGCTTGGTAGCGTGACCAGCCGCGATTTACTGGCGCTGATTGCGAGCGGTTCTCCTCCCCAGGACGTCGGAGGACTCGAGGCCTGCGAAACGTTCGCGATGCTCCGCGTCTGCTGCGACGGCATTTCTTTTCTCCAAATACTGTCCACCCCGTGATTGTAAAATATCTTTATCGACGTGAACGAACTGAGGGTAACGTGCAGATCACCCTCTTGAATCTCTGCATTGGCGCTGGCCACATGACTTTCGCATTTTCCTTCCGTTGACGGAAGAAGATTTCAATTACGTACTGGCTCTTCGTGCAAGCAGCATGAATGCTAAAGAAGAACAATGAAATACGCGATGTTTCCTGTTTGGCCAGGAAACGTGCGCGTTCCGTTTGCAAGGCGATGTACATACATATGTAGACGAGAACTAGCGTCACCGATTGAATCTTGATCGCTATTCCCGCGTTTCTTGCGACGTGCTATCCGCGAAAATACATTGCGCGGCGGGTTTGAAAATAAAAAGAAACATGAAAAAAACAAGAACAAATTTCTTATATAAATTCTGATATTTTGGTCGTGAATCGTATTTGGCGATGTGCCAGCTAACAGAGGTTCGACTAACTGCACGAATAACATGGTACAAGATGCACACCGGCTGTTGCATAACAGCTGAAGCAGAATGCGTATAGGTACGAGGATGATACGTCAAAACAGACCACACAGGCCCGCTTCTGTTCCTCTCGGCTGGCATAATGATCGCGCAGCTCGTTATTATGCAAATTGCATTAACAGCGGTGAACGCGCCCTACTTCATTAAACGCACCGTTTTCTCAATTTTCTGCATTCAAAAATACGAACGCGCGACCTGCTTTGACACGGTTGCGTTCAACTTCCTTCGCTTGTGTTTAATATTTCATTCAATTACGACAGGGTCGACGGTGATTCGAGTTGCTTCGATCCAATACACGGGGCTAATTACTTGAAGCGATTTCTAGGATGTTTATTTCGCCGAGAATTACCGCGTGCACCATAATGGCGGTGCTAAATTGCTACCTAGACGAATAAGCGACGACTGTGCGAGACATTTGAACGTGACGGGTAATGAACAGATGATAATGATCTCGTTGAATTACAAACAGCAAGAATAACTCCTGCACACATGCCCATTGGGCGGTTTGCAATGGGTGGCAGTATCGATCTTCGCCTCTACCGATCTTCTTTCGAAATTCCTCGTGCCCCTCGAAAATTCCCCGGGTCTTGTTGAATTGCGAATACTTATACCGATTAATGTATAATCAATTAATTGCCCAAGAGAACAAAAATTAAGAAGAAATGAAATTGTTTACAAATACAAGCGTAATACTTCAATTTGACCAATTATTATTGCGATTGGGATTATCAACGAACACAATATCACTTAAATTTCGATAGCATTTAAAAATTCATTGCAGAACGAAAACTGTATTAAAACTGTATCAAGAACCCAAAGCATAAATCTCGTTAAGAAGGTTGTACTGCTACTACAGGCGTTTCAAAGATACGAAGATTCCCAACTTTACGTAGGAGAAATGGAACGATAAGGAAGGTAAACGAAACAGAGTGTGAACAAATAGCGGTTTAAGGAGAGGTATGTCTGTGCATGTCTCTGTATTTATGTTTCCGCTCGTTAAAACAGGGGAAAAGGTACACCAGCACGGAATAGAGCTACCAAATTACACAAAACCGCGAATCAATATTTTTCCTCGAATAAAATATGAAAATTGAAGAATAACGAAAGGAAAAATCAAAATCGATACTCCGTGGCCATTAAAAAACGGATAGCTGTAACTCCGACGACTTCAAATTTCATTTCTAAACCGTACTGCATTGAACAAAAGGGAGTAAAAAGAAAAAAAAAGAAACGTCCATTGTACCGTTTCGGAGTTGAATACAAACACTGTTTCAATATATAAGCATTTAAAATGACAATGACAGAGGTGCTATTTAAGAGTTAACGTAAAGGAAGAGCCATGTACAATTTACGAAAGAAAACTATGAACAATCAAATGCGCTCGTAATTATTATTTACGTACCCATGTGCTGATATATGTATGTATGTATATATGTATATATAAATACAGAATGTTGCGCGCACGTGTGGTATATGTGAAAGAGTGACAGAAACAGAGTACAGACAACTTACGGGTATAGGTCATTTGGCCCTGGTAGTAAGAAGGAAGGTACACGTGTTGCGCGTGTGGAGGCTGCCCGTACACATTCATGGCTGCCATGCCGATTTCATCACCACCTACATTGTACGCCGTCGAGTAAGGTCATTTTTTTATCAACAAGCTAATTTTGCACCATAAACACTGTTTCTAAATTTCGCTATCACTGGGTTGTTAAATAGCCGACTTTACGCAGCAGGTGATAACTCTACCTGGAGTAGTTTGTTCGTTTGCTTGAACCTCGAATATCGCACTGGCTCACGCGTTACGAATATTTCAAATTCCAATTGATTTATTAAGTTCCCATGTAGGCGGACATCATTTTCCAGGTACAATTTTAATTGGTATTTAATGGGGCGCCGAATAGAATTTTATCGGATTAAAATTGATGCAAAGAATATTGCTTTTAGATTTTGATTTCGTATGTGATAATGTACAATGCGCGTTACACGAATGTATATTTTTATTAAGCAAACAAGCAAACTTGGTAGATTCGTTGCTGATATATTCAAGTCTGCTTTTACCTAATTTATTAATAAAAGTGGGGAATTTAATCTGGAGGATGTTACTGTTAATTAATTACTGTACAAATTTTACACAGATGAGTGCAACTCTGTTTAATTTTGGTTGGAGCCGAGAACGAAATACGACGATGTTATGTTAAAATAAAGATAATCTATCATCTATTACAGAGGGAAATTTAACATTTCTATTCCTGGAAATTCATAGAGAAATAATGTTACCCGTCCAAGGAACACACTATTTACAATAATGCGGCAACTTTGCTACAATTCCGAATGTTCACCGTCCAGGCAGTTGAATGCTCGGCATATTTTCGATCGGCTACTATAATTTATTTATGCGTCTAAGAACTATGCGTCTATTTAGGGAAAATTAAATATTTCCTCAAAGTTAGCAACAACCCAGTGAACGTACGCTAAACACATGCTCTTGCGAAATGAATGTAACATAAACGCAACAAGACAAGCAAATAATATTACCATGTAGCACCTTGACTCTAAATCGGATATATGGCAGACAATAATTATGGCTTTCTTAGAAATTTTGTTATCGACGGGAACGCGTTGCGAATGCAGTCTGTAATCGAATCCGTAAATACCTATGATCGAGGGTTAGCATCAGTTTGCTAGTTTGAACTACAGTTTGAAATCGATCGTGTTTTTGTGATCCTTCGGATAAGAAAATATTGCTAATTTGACTTAAGGAACGTCATTGTCAGGTATATAGTGTATAGGTGCTCAGATTTGCAGATTTGTGTGTTTCATGCACTAAATACATGCACTTTTAAAAGAGGTGTGAGTAGAAGAATGTACTTTAAGTGAAAAGTGCTATCTTCATACGTCCTTCGTACTATTCTCAATATTTTATATTACATAGTGCAGATCAAATTTGTTTGCGGCAAAACTGCAATGAACATGCAGTATGTATATCATAAATAAATAGGTGTTTCATAAAATGCTATCGAAATATACAAGTTCGCGGGAAGAACAAAGAATTAGATTCATTGTTGTCACGTTCTTAGAATGTGGTTCAAATTGGTGTTGCGACTGTTTGTCCAAATAGGTTTGCGCCCAATTGCCACAAAACCGAAAGTTTTAATTATAAAATTGTTTAATTGCCGCCTTTATATCGCTTGGTAATATGCGTCTAGTTAAATATATTTGTTATTATTACTGAACACTCCGAAAAGAGTAAATCCATGCAATAGACCTAAACAGGTTGCAAATAATAATTATTAAAATCGGAATGGATTTTAATATCACTCTAACAATAAGATCCTATAAGCTGCTATGCCTATAAGAAGCATTACATTACAGAAGCAGAATTGTATCACAAGCACATTAATAGTTTACTATCTGTACTATTAACTTGCATTTAGAAGTCTAGAAAAATAATTAAACACGAAGTACATATGTTATCTTAAGCTCAAATCTTAAGCAGATTCAAATTGAAAACCAGTAAATTATAATCTTCAGTTAAGTGTTAACACGTCGTCAGAACAGCAACACAGTGATTTAAGCAAACGTTTAAATACATTTATCGAGAAAACGTTACTGCAATATCTTTTTGTCTTAATATTCCAATGCTTAATAAATTTTGCAAAATCACACAAAATATACCTCTGATATCAAAGCAACATCTGAAATCGTTTAAAATAAAACACGATAAAGACTTACCACCTTCGTCTTCGCTGTCGCTCATAAATGTCTCTTGCATTGATTCAGGAGCTTGTACTCTGTATTTTTCTTCTATGGTAATGGTATGTGTGGTTGTGATTATAGTTTCGGTGACTACCTTTAGTGTTTCGATGACACTGATGTAACCGAGTTTTTGTGCAATATCCAAAGCAGTCTGGCCATTCTGTGAACAGCAGAACATCGTGCAAATGAATTAGAAGGCTGAATTAAAGACAGGTCATCGAAATTTTCACGAAATTTGCTTACATTGGTGGTGGTATTCGGTTTTGCTTTACCCTCCAACAGTAAATTGATAACCAAGGTATGTCCTTGTTGCGCAGCTTGATGCAGTGGAGTATATCCAGCGTTCGTGCCACTGTCAACAGCCGCACCAGATCGTAAAAGGAATCGTACCATAGCTGCTTGGCCAAAATGAGCTGCCACGTGTAATGGAGTGTAACCAGCCTACAGGACAAATTATTTTTTCATATTGAATAAGTGTTATAATACATAACTAACAAATTAAAATTGGTCGTTTTATATATGGCGTAAAACGGCAGACATCATTTGAAGACTGCAAAAAACATTTGCCATCGTTGATTTTATGGAGAATACCTATCAAACTTGTATCATATCGATCCTCGTATGTTTAATAAAGTTAGCTGAAATAATAGACGCACCTTCGTTTTAGCGTCAATCTGAGCACCATTTTTAACGAGAATAGAGGCAACATTAACTTTGTCTTCTTGTGCGCACAAATGAAGCGGCGTGAGTCCATTCTGGAAGTAAAATTGTAAAGGGGAAATATTAGAAATTGTGACGCTGAATAAATGAATAGAACCAAAATGTAGGGAACTTTCGAACTTTTCGTATGCATTACCTTTGCTTTGTGATTTGTATCTGCTTTGTGCTCAATAAGAAGTGTTGACATGTCCGTGTGGCCTTCTTGTGCACTCAAATGTAGCGGCGTAAATCCTGCTTTTGATTCCGCATTCGCCTTTGCTCCGTATTCTAATAATGTGGTTGCAATGTCCATCTGCGTCAAACGTAACAATTACTATGACTGCTGTTGACATTCCGAATAACAATTCGTCTTGAATCATTTACCTGATTCTTCCGTGCGGCAATATGCAATGGTGTATGGCCATTTTTGGCCATGGCATGAGGCGACGCACCCTTGTCAAGTAAAAGTAACGCTACATTTTGATGGTCGTAGTGGGATGCCACGTGAAGTGGAGTCACTCCATTCTACGGTTAATCAATGTATTGCAATTAGTACCACTGACGGGATAACATTTAAATCGATGAAAAATGAGTATCGCTATTTTCTGACCTTTCCCTGGGCATCCACGGGCGCATTTTTCTGCAACAACAATCTTGCCACGTTCATGTTACCATATTTAGCTGCCAAATGCAGAGGAGTGAATCCCTTCTTGGTCGTTGCGGTAAGCGATGCGCCGTTTTCTAACAAAACGGATGCAACCTGTATCAATGTAAAAAATGTATTACTCGATATTAATGATAATTATTAATGAATACTTGTAGACTATGATAGCATATATTTCAACTTTTACCTCTTCTTGACCCTCTTTCGCAGCAATATGAAGCGGTGTATATAAATCTTTCGTCGTAGCATCTACGTCGGCACCGTGTTGAAGTAATAACATTACGATATCAACATTGCCCAATCGGGAAGCAACGTGCAGTGGAGTTTGTTCTTCCTGCAATATTAATATATTTCAAATCTACTGTGAAAAAATTAAATGCTACTTCGTGCGTATAAAAATGACAATGCACAAATAGAAGAAATAGAGAGTGGAGTAAAACAATTAAAAACGAACGAAACGGAAAGGAAAGAAAATTCACAAAAAATATTCAATTTTTTCTTTACCCTTGCTCTGGCATCAACTTGGGCACCATTTCTAAGGAGTATCCTGATAATATCAGTCTGATTCGCTCTGGCAGCTAAATGCAAAGGCGTTTCGCCCCTTACTGTCGGTATATCGGGACTAGCTGCGTGTTGCAGTAAATAAATCACTATGTTCATGCACCCCATGAAGCTTGCTACATGTAGAGGCGTCAATCCAGACTAAGCAATAAAATGAATCTATTATTACTAAGAAATAATAATGTCCTTCTTTCGTTATTATTTCGATTTAACTTATTGATTCAGTGGCTAACAATTTATACGTATGTCTATGGTAAAGGCAGTTGTAATAGTTGGTACTATAATACCTATTACGTATACCTATGATGTAAAGGAATTAACACTAAGGAATGTATCATTACTAATCTAATTGAAGAAATCGAACAAAAATGAGAATATACCTCCGTCGTGGCTTCGATACTAGCTTTGTGCTTTAGAAGGAGTTCAACGACCTTCAGCCTATTCTTCTTGCACGCAATGTGTAGTGGTGTAAAGCCGTTTAAAGCTCGTGCGTTCGGATCGGCATTTCTATCGAGTAGCAGCTTAGCCACTCGTACGTGTCCGCAATGAGCTGCCACGTGTAGCGCTGTCAGGTAATCTACCGTCACCTCGTCCACGGGTGCACGATGATACAGTAATATTCTCGCAGCGTCAACGTGATCTCCTTGAGAAGCCATGTGCAACGGCGCAAGACCGTTCTGTCAACGGAAAGGAAAACTTAACTAACCCAGCCGTAGATCATCGTTTCACCTTGCCACGAAAAATACGTTCCGAATAAAACTTTCACCTTTGTCTTGGAACCGATCGGTGCACCTTTCTCGATTAAAATATCAACTACTTCGTGATGGCCGGATCGTGCCGCACAGTGAAGAGGCGTAAGTCCGTCCCTCGTTTTCGCTTCGATGTTTGCCCCTTTGCTCATTAGAAGATTGACCATTTTAATCTTTCCCCATTTCGCGGCTACGTGCATAGGCGTGATATTGTGCTGCAAAGTGACAACGAAATATTTGCAATCAATGATTCCAATTCGTTTCGATATTCGTTGCGGATTGATTGGTAAACCCTTACCTTAGCCGCGAAATTCACGTCTGCTCCCCTATCGTAAAGCAAGGAAGCAATTCGGTCGTTGCCGTAATGCGCAGCTATGTGGAGCGGCGTGAAACCGCTCTTCGATGTTACGTCGGGATTGTGATCGTTCTGTAATAGAGAAACATGATAAATTTCTAGACATCGATTCAATTCCGTTCCTTTTCGTACACCGATCGTTTCGTATTGAATATAGGGCTTCATTGGCAATTTCTTGCGACATACTTGTAAAAGTAGGGCAGCCGCCTTGCAATCGTCTTTCTTGGCAGCAATGTGGAGGGCGGGCAGTCGAACTTTACCACGAGTGTCATTTTCCAACAGAACAGCCACTACCTTGTCGTGACCCTGTTGCATTGCTACTGCTAATGGTGTGAAGCCATCCTACAAAGAATATACACACCAACCATAAATAAATTAATCAAATCGTATCTCGTACGTATTCGTCAACTCTGTAGAGTACAATACGCTATTACGATATTAAAACGTAAATCGTATCTGAAAATATTACGTCAAATTGTATTTGATCGCGGAGGAACTATGAATAGCGATGTATTGCAAATAAATCGTTGAAGCTGTTACTGCTCATCACTCCCTCACAACGTTTAATTAAGATCAATTCTTTTTTATACAAACCTCCGTGGCCAATGTTTGGTTGGCACCTTTACTCAGGAGAAACTTGACCACAGAATCATGATTTTCCTGAGCAGCCATATAGAGCGGCGTGAACCCATTTTGTGACTGTGCATTCACAGAAGCACCTCGTTGTACGAGCAATTGTACCACCTCCTCCTGTCCAGCTATAACGAGATATTAATTTCAGCACGGAATGTTCATCCCACGTATATTGTGCGCGATAAACCGCTTTTCCACTCCCCCCTCAAAAAAAAAAAAAATAAGAAAGAAATAGAAAAAGATATTTTCGTTTTTCATGCCCTTGATCTATAACAAAATGACGTTGGCTTTGTATATAAAACATTCCTAAATATACGTAAGTATATCTATTCGTGACAACAGTCGTATCCTTAAAAAATGTACGAGATAAAAATGGTAATGCACTTACCAAGAGAAGCGATATGTAATGCCGTATTTCCCTTTTTGGTAGCGGCATCGACCACTGCCCCACGGCTGAGAAGTTCTCTGACAATTTCCAAATGTCCATCTTTAGCTGCCAGGTGTAAAGCGTTTAAGCCATTCTGTAATTAATATATTCTCATTAGTGTATTCTGTCGTCCAACGAAATCCTTCTATCGAACCGCATCATTAAACATCTTTGCCAAGCAATTAAACATTTGACTCGGAATGAAATAATTTATCGTAACGCAGACAAAAATTTGCTTAAGCAGATTTGAAGGGAAACCGAATCGGCGAAAAACTTACAGCGTTTGAAGCGTTAATATCCACTCCGGATTCCAGGTATTCCAAAACTTTCTCCAACTGTCCTGCACGAGCTGCTCGTAGAAACGCTGTACTAGGATCGCTCTGGAAAGAAAACAGGAAAAGGGTGTAACGAAGCTGCAACATGTGACAATAAGGAACACGCTGAAATACACACGCGTTAAACTGCGCAATGAATAATGGATAACGTAACTCCAATTGGACACTTTCTTTCGCGGTCGGGTGTTACGTGTACGTTTAATCACTCGTCACGATCTTCTCGTGCAGTTATATTGTCGCGCACCGATCAGATATGCTTAATTATGCAAAATGCAATTACACAAACCTGACAAGACATTTGCTACCGATTTTCCCTTCGAATCTTAAGAAGAAAAGGTCTGTCCCCAAGACATAATTCTTTTAACAAAATGTTCTGTAGTAACAGAGCTTGAAATACAGAAGCTGCTGATACCATGGTTTTATGATACCTGATATACGGTTTAAAATTGTTGTACTCTCTTTCTCTTCTAATCTAGAGCACCTCATCGAGACAAAGCGTGGCGCACAAATAAACGGGCACCCGAGTAAAATTAATTGTAGAATATGGGGAACGTTGAATAATAAATAATAGAAAACCGTGTAATACACGGCAATAAAATAACGAAGGAAGCGCTAGAACGTGTAATGAATGCTCATTAAATACCTTGATAGGATACTTTCATAATAATTGCCACGGGCTTGGTGAAAACGAAAAATGAATTACAATAACGGCAAACGTTATCGCGGTTGTTAATCTGCAAATATCCATGAACGTTTCGTCTTGTAGCAATTTACTCGAGTAGATTAATTGGGGGCAAGCTAAAAAAAAGTAGGTGTGCCACGCTACGTTGTTCATTCCGAATTATATTGCGGACAAGTAATTAATATAGAGCGTGGGGCGCCGTGCTGTCTGCGAGAACGAGATGTGACAACCGTCCACCCTTCTCTCTCTCTCTCTCTCTCTCTCTCTCTCTCTCTCTCTCTTTCTCTTTTCCATTACACACGCCTTCACTCTATTTCTCGATCAATCCCTTCTCTCTTTCCATCGTCATGCTTGCCCCATTTGATTCTCTGTCGGGGACAAGCACGTTCTGTTCATGGCTCGCAACTGGTTTTATAGGTTGCAATATATCGTTTCTTCCTCGGCCTACGCATCGACCAACAACAGAATAAATATATACGTCTGGCTGGGAATATTGTTGCAGTTCAAGGGAACGCGGGGCATGGATTTTTTTTTTTAGACTCAACTGTCTGGAGAGTATATCTTCAGGTGTATAAATTAACGAGGGTAATAATATCCCAGACACGAACAAGGTATGTGAAGTAATATACCGCGTGTTTTGCGTAGGACAATTTTGAGACTAATAAATTTTGCTGTCGAATTATTTGAGTCGCAAATGAAAATATAAATAAATATGGACAGCATGTAACATCCTAATGTTATTTTTCCTAACTGACCGCCGGCGTTGCGTCCAGATATGTATTGCATCCTTCAAAAGTGCATACCTCGATTTGTAAAAAAAGGATGAAGTCACAGAGATATATACAAACTGTTTCGTAACTTGAACTCGTTGCAGTTCGTTTATAAACTTGGTAACCCGAGCGTGCAAGCAACGCAGTACAAGTAGCACATTCGAGGGTATTCAAATGGCGTTACGCGTACACGTAACTTCTTGATATGCACATGTACCCTTAAATCTTGTAACACATCTACGATGTATCATACTTAAATCAGCCAGTGTCTCGTATGCAAGTCGGGTGTAAAGAACCTCCTGTGCTTGCAAAGTCCTCCGTCATGGTTTAAATAATTCAGTGAACCGTTACTCCGACACGTGGATAGTCCCTTCTATGTCTGACTCTCCCGTCTTCTTTCACTGTCTTAAACTACCTGCCCCATCCCGTTTTTCTTCAAGGTGTGCTGCATCTCCCGTGGAACGACGACAAGATCCAAGATCCGAGAGAACGCCGGTCACTGCACTCGCCATTCTTTATCCACCGTGAAAAAGTTGCTCGTAGGTAGTAACATAATTCTTGTATTGACACGCCAGTTCTAAGAACGTGTCAACGAATTATGTTGGAGCGGGAAACGTTTCGTGTAAAAATGTAGCCGCACGTAATTGCTATACGTATCAAGAGTATTCTAACATTTTCTTCATTCGCTGTTCAAGTGGATACAATTTTGTGCGGTGAAACCGTTGTTGAATAAAATATATCGTATGATTCCTAACAATTTAATATTAGATGTGCATAGGGGACACACTTTCTTGTAATCTTGAAATACATAGAACCGGTCTTCAATTTACTTTCCTCGTTCGAATCACTGTCGCGACTACAAGGGTTGGTTTCTATTTACAGGTGTATGGAACTGACTCGACATAGTTTTCCTTAAAAGGTTCACGTTGATTGGATACCTTGGTTTGCACAAGAAGAACTGCACTGTCCACATAGTTCGCTTTGAGCATAATAGCGAAAAAAGTATCAAGTACGAGATATCGTCGTGTGTATGTGTGCAATAAGAAAATATAGGCCGATCTGGATGTTGATAAATCAATCATTATCGTATAAAACATATGGTTAGATGAAATGTTTCATGGAACAAAAAGAGTTCCAGCGGGTTTACAGTGAATATTCATTTTAATCGACAGACAAACACCTTATATCGAATTATTTCTTGACAAAGCTACTTCTTTAACATTTCTGCATTTAATTAGTACCTAAACCCTTTAAAAAGTTATTAAGTCAAGTTAGGCTGAATGTTGGATCACTGCGTACCACAATTATAATCTAGTCTCCAGGCAACAAGTTCGAATATAAATCTTACATATCAAAGCAAATCGCAAAACTATTTTATTGTGACCGCAAATCTAAACGTTATATAATTAATGCACCGTTACTTAGTAAAACATAATAACTGTTAAGAAAATAACTAAGCACCTTTAGCTGAAATAATTATTTCATTTCACAGCAACTACTGATTTCGAGTCTTCAATGAAATATCTATCAACAAAATATGTCACAATTCGTATGCATTATGATTTCGGGACTATCGACTGCTCAGCTCTAACAGCCGAGAATGCCTATCCGCAAGAAGCAGGATTGAATAGGCAAGTGTCAATTTCTTGTGCACTAAACTGCAACAGCTTATTCATTCCACGAAAAATATCGTAGCTAATGACGCAGGTGAGTACCCTCGGATACTGTCTGGCTGGGGACACTTTAAGGGCTTCTACAACCCCTTGGGGAAAGATGAAAGAAGACTAAACATAGATCGGCGGAGTCGTTTAACTTACACTTTCAAGACGGCTTTAACTTACGTTATTCTTACACATTAATATCGGCAGCTAAATAGAATTGATTTCAATAACATTGAACTACTTTTATACATTGCAGTTATTTATACCGACAAAAGTTTCAATGGGAAACACAAGTCGCACAGGATACTAGCAAGTTATTAAACCGATTTTTTAATACACAGCAACGCCCACAAAACTTTCAACATTTAACTCATCGGATCCAATTTAAATGACTAACATATAACAAACTTCCATTTTTTATCCCACATTCACAAATACCTTACAGTTACTGAATAATAAAAGGGTGGTTCGGATGCCAGTGTAAGTCCATTAGCATTCGAACCGAGATAAATTATTTGGAAAAAAATTACGATGTTACTACCGTCGTGCATTGCTTACGTATCAAAGTAGTGACTTAATTGATTTGTCAACTGAAAGTTTCAACAATAAAGTGGTTTTCGAACTACGTAAATCGTGTTCACAAAAAGCCAGACCTACACTGATTGGCTTCTGAGCCCTCCATAACTTGTTCGCATACTGGTGTTCCCTTCATTTCCAAATTCCTCAAACACAAACACATTTCTACATAAAAATGCTTATTAGCGTTCGCTAAAGGGCTAAATGTCCACCGCGGTTAAATAAAGACTTTACCTCCTCGTAACAATTAGCTTAATCGCCCTTCTGAAGGCCTTACACATGCACTTTTGCATTATGCTTCATCACGATTCGTATGCAGTTAGGCTTCGACGTTTCGAAGTGCACGATGATGGTAAGTATAATAGCTATGCGTCTTCCTGCAATTTCTGGCCGTGTACCAAGCTAACTATAGCTATGGCGTGCACCAAACTCGCCTCTATAGTCCATAGAATGCGTACGAATGACCGCGTCGGGTTCATGCTGCGAACCGACAACCGGAAATACAGGTTGACGCGGAATAATGGTGCAGCCAGTTGATATTGCAAATTATTTGCGACCCTGACTTCACGGTCTATTATTAGTCCCTGATTCTCATTGTGTACATATTTAAATGGATACATGTGCACGCATTATTAACAAGATCCTGATGCACGCTGCGATATCTGTGTTGTAAATAAATTAGCTCACGATGCGTTTACCATTACAATTCCAATTAACGAATGGCATAAAACAATCATTAATTATTATTGTACATACAGATGACGACTGTTATCGTTTACTAATGTGCTCAACAGTTCCACTCATGCAACGGCTGTTACCGTCTATTGCATATCGCGCCTGCAAGAGTTTTCGAAATTCTACAAAATATCCTATTAGGTTAACGAGACGAGGGAAGCTACGTTAAAAATTCATTACTTCGCGCGCAATGTCTTTGGACATTAATTTACAAATAACAGAGAACGATTCCAGTTGAAAAGCGTTCGCCCAGAGATTCATCCTCGATCCTTTTATTCTAACATTAGCTAACTCTCCCTTTGAATCGTTAAGATAGTAAAGATAAACGTCAACAATGTTCCCCCAAAGTGAAAGACAAATCTCTTTCTCCGCTTTCGAACGCGAAACACTTTGCCAGCACCTGAACTAGAAACCCCTTTGATACAAAAATCGTGAAAGCAGACGATGTCCAGTTTTTCGAATCGTGAACAAGAAAAGACCACCGACGGATACCTCTCGCTTTGTCAGCGACGAGCAAGTGTCGAAATAGATTTTAGTCCGTATCGACGGAGACCGGGAAAAAATTAAGCTGTGCAGCGAGCAGCGCGAAGGATGGCAAGCAGGAGTTCGACAAATGGAAAAAGTAGGCCGAGTTCATTGACTGTGTAAACAAGGTAACAGAGGATAGAGTAAAGGTAACAAGGAACAAAGGAAACGGAGCACGCATCGAACAGAAATGGCAGGTATGAGACAAATGGAACAGAAGCATCGTAAACTTCGGAACAGGATCGAACGGACAATTGATTAAGCTCGCCTCGCGCCTATGTGAATATCAATGAATCCGTGTAACGCGGACTTGCTAACCTCGACAATGTTGTCGGCAAAATGTGAAATGCCTATAATAAAATCGCGATGACGGAATCGACGGAAATACCGAATTGTTAGCGGATGGATATAGTTGCAACCGGTGGTAATTTTACGCCTGACGCGTACCGCTGTTTTGGGATTCATACGATTTCACGTCTATCGAGATACATCGCTGTCATGCTTATTAGTACACTCACGGTCATAGTTGAATTCGGAATAAGTGGCTCAAGGGATTCATTACCAGAATATATCACAGTATGTGGATAAAGAATAGACCCAGCGAAGAAAACAAGTCTCTAACGTGGAAATTTATGCTGACATTCGTCGGATGAAATATGACAAGCAAATGAATGCATTTATTATAATTGTCCTTTTGACAAGGTCCAAAGTTAATGGGCATGGAGATGAGTATTAATTAAGTTTATA
Organism: Nomada fucata; assembly: GCA_948146005.1. NCBI lineage: Eukaryota > Metazoa > Arthropoda > Insecta > Hymenoptera > Apidae > Nomada > Nomada fucata. The sequence continues at coordinate 9,583,123 of OX411282.1, forward strand.
AAAAATATACGATATTTTCTAAAATTATAAGTAACTGTTTATGTCGCCATGATTTGTACACGGCAGTACGTACATTTGTATGTACGTATTCCGATTATAATATATGTAGTTGCCCCTGTTTCGACAAAGAAAAGAGATTAGGCGAGTTGATTCTTGGCGCTGATAACTGTTTCATGAAACAACTGGTCGGCCGTTGCCACTAGTTGTATAATTAGGAATGGTAGTAGTAGTATTAATAGTGAAGTGCCAACGACGGCAGTGGTAGTAATAAATTGCACGTATCAACGTAGGAAGAGGAGCTATGTGCATAGCGATGCATTAAAGAATACTTCATTGAGCCACCGTGGCATACTTCTGATAAGGGTATTATACACAATGGAATTACTGAAATGCCGTGTTTCTTTAGAGTTTGTCATGGGGAAGGAAGTGGAACCGATTCCACAAAGTGTTCTAACTTACTTTCTTATCTGGATTAAAGCGCGATAGCGTCTTAATTGGTTTACACTTTATTGAAGATTCTATTAAACACTTTCGATGAGAAAGTGGCAATGGCAAGTACCGATATGTATCTAGATTTATCAGATGCCAGATTCGTTACACGTTTGTAACCCATCTGTCGCCGCAGTCTACTTACTTATATAATATAAATAAATACTACAGGCAATAACAAGTTTAGAACCTGAAGCATTTTGAAATCATTGAACTCATATATTAATTATGCAAGCCTGATCTTCGATTATGTATAAATAAGAATCGTTTTCCATTGAGGATAAAATTACAAATGCTTTTTTTACCCTATCTTTACTGCGTTAATGGAAGCTGTACCTTTATGCTTTTAAGCTTGGAAGAATTATTCGGGCATTCATGACTTTCGAAATTACCTGTTCAACAGTATTTCAAAAGCACTCGAGTGAAAATTTTGTAACAGAAAATTCCAGCTTGGTCAAGGTTCTATCGAATCACGAAATAACATCCTCAAATATCAATTTAATGCAAACATTCGTAATAGCGACGAAAGATTTGCATAAAAGGGTTATTACACATCATACTATAGCCTTGCATGCGAAGAACTTTCAGCTACGAAGCAAGCACGCTTAGAACATGTATTACAAATTCATATTAAAATGCACTAACTCGTAAAGGCTATACTAATGTATAATCGTAAACGCAAGGTTTGAACATTGCAGCAACACTGCGGTGAGAGCGACACGGTGGCGAAGAAGTGACTCGAGTACATCGAGGCCTGTGAAATACACATTTCGTTCAACGAATCGTGACATGATCTTTTGATAAAAGGCAGGACCGACGTACACTTAACCGAGACCTCAACCTACTGCACGCCACGGTGCTGGACATAATAGTTAAAAATAACATCAAGGTATCGTACGAAACGCGACCGTAAAATAAGGCACGCTCGTTTTACGTGAAACCCATCGTCGTTTGCGTCTTTCCATTTCGACGAGCCGAGCCCAAGAATTTCTTCCCCTATTCTTCGCGGCCCTAATTAAACTTATCAGTGTTGCCGATGAGAATCCCCATACAAAAAGGTTCCCGCGAGTCCTTCAGGGGAAGTACTTCCCACGAATACGTCCAGCCCTCTTGCAGGGCAATATCTTCGACGATAATCTCCCCTGAGTTAATGTCGTTTATCAATGAAGACGACACGGAATGCTCAGGACGAACGTGTGCAAACCTTGGGAATGGAGATACGCGAAACATAGTTCGAACGCAGCGTGCGTTCTTTAACATTCGCCGGCATAAATAAATATTGCATATCTACAAATTTAAATGCGAAGCAAAGGCGCGATATATGTACGGTGCAAAATTTTCCGTTATCTTCGAAGACGATAATCACAGGCAAGTAATACTACAGCAATTCCCTTTACTACTCTGATAAGGTGGACGCAGTAGCGTTACGAATGAATGCGAGAAAAAACATACTTCTCTTCGTCCAAATAATTTGCCACCAATATTTCTGCTCGATATTTGCCTAAAATCTGACTAGGTTTTCCACAGACCTCTGCGAAACCCGCCGAACGCAACTCCGCAGTATCGCGACAATTAGAAAACGTCAGCGCCAATAACGAACAGTTAAGCCGTTAAATAGAATTGTGTAAACTCCTTGAGAGCCGAATGAAAGGGCACATTAAACAAGTCTAACGAGGCAAGTGTCTGTCAAATTAATTCGATGGAGTTTCACTTTCGGAATCAAACCCCTACCGGCCTCTCCGCGCTGCTATCGTGCATCAACGCCTATTGCATAATCGCAATACATTAGAGACGACAAATGACATCACGTCCCGCGTCGTGAGCGTTGAGGTCATCAGGTGCTGCCTCGATATTACAGGTTTTTACGATGATTTCGCCTCGGCCTCGCTCGGCCAAGATGACGATAGACTTGTACGCGTACAGCCGCGGCCGATTTACTGAAAAAGCTGATCCCCGTGTCATGCTTTTCAATGAGATTTAAAAGGCACGTTCACTCATATCCACGTGAGCCCGATTACGTACTAGCAACAACACGCTATAAATAGAAAATGAAATCGAGCCTCGAGAAATGCAAGATTATTAGTTTATATGGGGCAGACAGATGGCTATCCACTCTGTACAGACAATTTGTAACAATTTTGGAGCTGGACTATTGCGCGCGTGTAATTGACCACTCGTCTTTGTCACATATTTGGATTCAATAGTTTGCTCGACTGGATACACGTACGCGCATCGGGACGTCTGAGAAACGCAACAATTTTTTGGAGTGAGGCTGCGCTTAAATTTAATGATCGTATAAGTGTGCTGAAAAAGAACAATGAGGGATCCAATTTATCGGACAACATCTCCGAGGCGGGGTTTTGCAATATCTGATGTAAATACCCCGCCTTCCAACCGCAATTTTATGTGCACAAAAAAGGAATGAATATTAACAAATATTGCGAAAGTTTGCGTAAAATATTTGCAGTGTTATAAATGTTCCGAATAAAATACTGAAAGACGAAAGTCGTTTTAATGGACATGTGAGTTGTTTTTTTTTGTAACAAACATAAACGTTAAATGCACGGTCCGAAATTAATTAGTTTTCAGCCGCACAATCATACAGGTGAACCCGTACAATTCGTCGGAAGCAAAAAATAAAAAACTGCGTTTTAATGGGCAAACATTAATTTAAGCACTTGTTAATCGTGTATAAATACTTTCAATTCCATTATTCATACCCAGGCCACATGAATATTTCACAGCTAACAACCATGAACTAAACAAATAATTCAGTTAATATTTAATCAACTTTTCACCCAACAGAGAAACTCGCAGCGTCTGCAAATCTTCAGCTATTGTTGGTCTCTCTTTCTACGTATATTCTTCAACTGAATACAAAATTCATACAAAAGGCCTCTGCGCTGCGGGCATCAAATTATACGATGGTAAAACGTGTTTTGTACTTTCTATATTTGACACTAGAATGCTCGACATTGTATCGTTACCGTTATAATAGTTCAAGTACCGGATACACTCGCTCAAGAAGCACTTACTTCCTCGCACACAACTGACTCACAGGCGTTAACCAAAATTTGTTATCCCCTTCGCATTTGGACGCCGTCCAACAATTGTACCATTCCCTTCGTACGACGATCGACGTCGCAAACGTAGACGTGATTAACTAATTACGTTCGAAAGCACGTATTCGGCGAAATCACTTACAATTAGCGATTTAAGCGAGCCCGCTTTCAAGTCATGCTCTCATGCAAGCATTAACGAGCAGAAAGAAGAGCTATTAATTAGACTATATCTCATTTGTCAAAGGGTTTTTTTCCCGCAAAAGACCGTAGGCAACGTATTAAAGTATCTAACACGGTTATCTCGCGAAGTTTCATCTCGCGGCTTCCCTTTGTCCACGATGTCATAATAACGTGAATGGTAGAGATTAAGGGCAGCCGTGTGCACAATAATTACGTTACAAAACCCCCTGAAGAACAATTTTCTACGCCCCAGCGTTAGAGCGAGACAAACGAGCGCGGTATAAAACCGGCGAGAATTAAAGTTTCGTCCGTGCACGATGATGAAGCCCCCGTTTTAAGGTATGACTCCTGCCTGCGATATTAAGCAAATTCCTGAATCATGCCTCAAGTGGATGTTCCAGTCCAGACAGAAGTCGATCAACGGCCAAGATGATAGTATGATGTCAGTCCGGTAAGTTGGACGGAAGCACTACCGTTAAATCGGTTAAATGTTTCCTCTGTCCCTTGACGGGACATTCGGGTTTATTGTGACTGACAGAGGCAGTCCTGCAATCGGGCACGTATTGAAAAAAAATACACGGCTGTACCGTGGCGAAGGTAAACCGTGCGATTTATACGGTACCGTCGCGGCAACGTCAACGAAAATTGGGTCACGAATTGTTGTCTGCTCTTTGTCGCGCGTCCCAATTTTTTGACTTGCCCGCGCGCATCGTAAATGCAGCCGTGAGTCATCCAGTGGTCACGTAAGGGTGAGGAAATCTCGAAAATGGTGAACGACGTTCGAGAACGAAAAATTTCCAAACTATTTCGCAGGCTGTTATTCGCTTTCTGGTATTGACATAGGGGTGCGCATGGTCATGCTCGTAGAATCGACTAAATGTTAAGAGACGTCTGTTTAAATGATCACGAAATCGTCATTGAAATGTCTCGCCTGACCGCTGGTCGAAGCAATCACGAAGGCAACACCGAAGAAATTCATTAACATTGTCAATAGTGTATGCAAGCTCGACCTTTGAACGAGTGTTATAAAAAAATCTCGAGGTCGCGAGCGCCGGGTGATAAAAATTTCCTCATTTTCACGTTTTGACGCGTCAAGATACATGCGTAATCCGGCAAATATATTTATCGAGGTAAGCAAAATGTTGGGGGATTAAATTAATCGTCCATCTGCGTTCATTCGTAAACCGCGACGAGAAGAATATACCCGATGGTAACAGATTGCAGATGAATCCAGCCAAAGTTATATAAGTTTTCCGTTTCAAACTGTGAACGAACGACAAGCCTAGATGCTGATGTCAACCGATTGAACCCTGAACCTGTTACACCGTTACGCACTGCTGGAGGGCATAGTCTAATTGTATCACACGGTATAAAATAGTTCACCTTGCATTATCTATACACCGAAAGCGTTTTAATATTAATGTATTATGTAACCAGCATTGATATATCCTCATAGTGTCCGCTCAAAACCACCAAAACCCTTATTTTTATACAAGAGAATAAAATTAATTCACCGCAATCCCTTTCTCCAAATACCTCTTACTGCGTCTCATGCTATACAACAAGTTCCTTCACAAACACACCCTTCGCGAAGGTAAATTCGCAGATCTGTTGGGAAACGGAACAAGGGAAAAGTTTGCGGTCCAAGCTGCAGCGACAAATGTGTAAGACAAGCTTCTGATATGTACGCGTCGTTCTGTTTGTTCTTGAAACTAGAATATATGCCTTTAGTTTACTTCACTCAGGAACGTAATCTCTTCATCGCCGCCAACGCGTCCTTTTCATTGGGGCTTAATTAAATGTATGGTCGACACGCCGGAGGAAACGAGACCAGGAGAGCTCCAGCTTTGACCGAGGGGGGCCATTGAAGAGCGTAGTTGAAAGGGTCGAGGTCGTGCTCGTCGCGCATGCGTTTCGGAGTAAACGCAGATATTTCAGAATTTGTCGATTTAATTCTCTCTCTCTGTCCCTCCTTCTATCTCTGTCTCCCTTCGACATTACAGTAAGCATTGCGGAACAGTGTTCATAGGGTACGTGGGATATATTAATTTTGTCGCATCGACACGCCTATATGGATACCATACTTGTTCCTCCCATGGTTTGTTGCACTAGGGAGTTATATTATAAAATATTCGATTTCCAGATAAATGATCGAAAATTGTGAAAAATCGTGTTTACTAATCGAAGTACAATCCATCGAATTTAATACATTTTGTCAACGAGAAACAAGGTTGCTTATACTTTTGGTTTAGAAAAACCTGTATTTTTTTTATTATGCGGGGAGAAGTTTTGGAAAACTCGTTTTATCGAGTTTTCATTGCCAACTGTCGGCGTTCATTATTTCCCGAATGGAATTTGTTAAACCAGAAACGAATTTTACATTCGTTTGCTGCGCATCATCTAAAAGTTTCATTGATGAAAAATGTAATTTCAGGGGAGCGCTAGAGCGTGAATTTTATCCATACTTCGCTTTAATGCACAGCCTGCTATTCTGATTGAAAGATAGAACAATTGAGAAACCATTAGCCATGTCGTACTCGCTTAACTTCAAGGTTTAGATTGATGTGTAACGAGTACTGTTTACTGGCACACTTAACCGTTAAATTCTAATTGATATTGCACTCTGAGAAAACGATCATTAATCGTACGGAGCGGGCAGAATAATTGTCGATGATTGTAGATAAATGCATTGATAAGCGCCCAATATTGGTTCATCCTCCCTAATTAATAAAATACGTTGTATTTTTCCAACCACGACCATCGCATATATTCGTGCATAACGTTGGGCAAACATAGTAGCTCAAGAATAAATTGAAGAACGTACTCGAAACATATTTCTGATGGAGCAATATAAGAAAATAAAGCCTCCAGGACAATTAATCGCTTCGTGAGACTATTCAAACGTTTGCAGGAAATGAACGTTTAATATCGTTGAATACAGGGTAAAGGTGCACGAATAAATGATTAGCGCGTTATTTCCTTCGCTGTCGTTTTTCCTTCAAAAGTAGGCTAAGTAAATAAGAGCGCATAAAATTGATGGGCAGAGAAAACGATTCAACCCCGTTCCAAGCGAAGAGCTTCGTTGCTCCTTGAGATTCAAGCGATAATATAAACAATAAGTCCATTTTACCAAACCATTCGTGCCGCCTATTTGCCAATCAATTATGATGATTCGCTAAATCAAACGGCTAAGTGGTTGATTTCATATTTTAATAAATCATTTGCACGCGTCGAAGAAGTTAGGTAGTCGGGGTTGCGATGCGTTATTGCAATTACTATATCTCTCCCTAAATTCCTCTTTCCGGTATGTTATGTCAGAACAAATTACGAAACATGTAGGTCAATGATCGATAATGCCCAAGACACTATTTCACTCATAATTTGTGCACCCAACTTTCAGGTCACGCGTGATTTCAGCCACAAAGTAGATCGGTATTCAGCTCCCGCTAGAAGTACCATGTCGCAAACCCTTTTCGTGCTATACCTTCTTGACACAATTTAAGATCAATTCGAGATTCGTCACCAATCGTTCGCCAATGCTTTAGCAAGCGTAACGAGCATCGAAATATTTTTTCGTGCAGAAAATCGTTAAACTTCACTCCTACCGGAGGCTGCAATGTTCACAAAATAATTGGTAAAAAAAGAACAAACAACGCTACTACAATATTATCCGCATCGTTCCAAGAATGCAGGAAAATAGCTGCGTCAGATTACTACAAATGGGTGACGTAACGTTCATTTGCACCTATAACGCCGCGGGTAACCTTCGGATTTAGAATGAAATTGTTGCTGCTTCTCGGGCGGCACCAATAAAATCATCGACCGAAAGGGACACAACCACATAACTCTAGCGAATCGAATTAAAAGGTCTCGAACGTACGCATGTCAATTCAAGCAGCATAGTATTTCACCACCGTCTTCCCACATTTTTTCACGCCGCACCTGGTGGAATAAAAATTTCGTCGTCACCGCCGATACGCGATGTACACTGGCATCTCGTTTTATCCAAAAGTCCAACCCCGTCGTCTCGAACGCGCAACGCCCGACGCGACGGGGCGAAAAATCATTTGGAAGTGTCTGAATCTAAGGTTTCTCGGTGCACCATAATAAGAGATACTTAGAAAGTCGGAAGTGTAATGTATTCCAGTTCGTGTTGCCATCAACCGACGTAGAAATCGGTGTATTGTATGTCGATTCCAGACGGTTGCAACGAGACACTTCCCGGCACCGCGCGCCGGTGGTGTACCAAAAGCCGAAGGGGAGGAGAGGGTACGGCGATGATAAAGGAAAGAAAAGCGTGACGAAACAGGAGAAAAACATGTCGGAGAGTGAGCCCGGTCTGCGGTGTGTGCACGCGGGAAAGTAATAGGTACGTGTATACGTATATGTACATAGGTATATGTGGGACAAGCAAGATGGAGTCTGGAGGTGCGGGTCGATATGAACGCGGCAGCGCTATTGCAGCAAACCGCCCCCTATTCCTGCCGTTCCGCTTACCTCCTTCTTTGCGCCCTTCCACGTCCGCGGACCCCCTTATCACCTCAACAGACTGTCGCTCAATCGCTATCGACACCGTTGCTTAATTAGCATTGCTCGGTGCGAGCGTCGCACCGGGCTGTGGCACGCAGCGAGGCAAGTCTTATCAAATTCTTATAAAAATTCATTTTGTGAGAGATGAACGGATACATTTTGGTTTCCTTTGGGCTTAGTCTAGTGGCGAAAATAAGATGAAGGTGTTCCGCAAAGTTTGGCAATGAACGCTTTCGTACAGGGTTGTAAATAAACTTGTACCCGATTTTGAACTGAGGAATTAAAAACACCGGGGAATCATTTTTTTACTGCGCTAACTAATTAACGACAAATGCAAGTAGCGCTGTTACATATTGCACGCGTTCGATATTTGTTTACACCTCTGCAACAAATCGTTTATTGCCAAACTTGCATACCATTGACTTCTTATTTCTGTCTGTAAGTGGGGTCCTCGCAGATTGCCGGGGAAAACCTGGGTCAGCCCGCAGAGCATGGTGTTTTATTGAAACAGTAGAGAGGATAATGTCGGATAAAACTTGTATAAACAAATGTTTGAAAATGTTACTTTCAGTAATTGCAATGAAAGCGCGAAGATGTTCGCAGGTTTACGCACGTATGTATTATACCTACCAGTTAGCCTTGTCAGTTTCAATTTTAATATCCCGTTTCACCGAGCTCCCACAGACGAAAAAGGCACGGCGGCGTTATGAAACATTGGAAGAATGTTGATGGGATTTGCACATTGCAGAGAATAAATTGGACAGTGTATATACCACATAACTTTCAATGAAATTTCATTCTTTTTGAGCACGACAATATTGCAACACGGTTGGCTTTTTTTCTTCGATACGACAAATACGACCGTGCGAACGAATACTCGCAAGTAAATAGGTAAATAAAAAGGCACAAATTATATAAAATCCCTGCAATCGGATTCTTTGATAATCAAATTCTTTAACATGATAAAGTCACTCGGGGCTTCGAATCGACAGCGAATCACATGTTTACGTAAATGCATTTGTTCACGAGTCGGCAGAACAAATCAAATGGATGCATGTGCTCAAAGCGTAGTACAAAATTATATGAATAACAGAACCTTCATCGTTTTATTTAATTATGAAAACTAAATTGGCAATATACCTGTCGAACATTCGGAGAACAGCTAAATTTAAAAGTTTCGTATAAAATACCGTGAGATATTAATTAGACACGGCATAAATTGCATCCTGCTGCCCCGATGGACTTCAGAATATGCCCCGCATCGGTACGATACAGAGTTAATATTAACTTGTAGTCTCCCGTGACTACACCCGCGTACGGAGAGAAAAATAACCAACCTAACAGACGATTCAATAATCGATGCAGGTTGTTACTCCAAGTAATGCCCAACCTTACCCATGTTAATCGATATAGGTCATTGTACTGATTAATCAGTGGCTAGAAGATAATCTTCTAATAAATTCTATTCTACTTCGTTAACGTAATACGCAAATTCGCGGCAATGCTATAGCAATGATACGAAAAGGCTGAATACCGTATAACGCGATCACTTGTCCAAGAAGAAATTGGAGCAACCGCGATAAATCCCATCCAATATGCCTGCCCTTTCTTTCCTTCAGTTCCACTTTCATGTCTAAACCCCGTTTTTCTGCAACCCAGAAAATGGCCGCCGTTGACAAATTAGCGACAGACATTTAATCAACACGCTGAAACCGACGTCACCGCAATCGATCCGGCTTCAATGTAAAAAGATCTGCACACGCTCTTTCCGCGCCATTAGCCACGCGAGAAAAATGTGCACTACGGAAACGTATTCGCACGGAAACGTTGCGTTTGTTCGACCCGCTGCGGAAGAGAGCACTCTATAAATTAATAAAACACGGGTAAAAGGGATAATGTACTCCGCGGCTAACGAATCCGAACTAACGAAGCGACTCTCGTCGAGCCGCGAGAGCCCGTTTTGCATTCAAGTTGAGTAGCTGGAAGTAATTTTTTTTCCCCGCCCCTTCGGAGCAAGATCAATTTCGACTTTCTTAATTACCGGCGAATCGCCGGATTATTCGCTCGACCCGACTGGCCGGGGAGGTAATATTCTTTTCCCGGCGTTATACAGGCAAGATTTTCAACTTTCTTAATCAGAAGCGCATCGCGGAAGTAAGAGGATCCGAAAATCGTTCGGGACCGCTCGCTTATACGAGAGGCTCACTTATCCTAGCCCTCGGGACGAAATTAAACGACGTTGGGGTGCCGTGAACCCCAGCTCAACGGTGAGAGGGTCAGAGAAAGGGTGTCGGTCGGGTTACCGGGTCGAATGAGCGCGAAAAAAAAAGTAAACGACAGAAGAGGTGGAAGTATCGCGAGCGTAACAGGGAAAGACTCGGAACCCCTTAATCACCCTGCAACTTTTCGATCGCGCGTCGAGAGAAGTGTAGGTAAACGAAGCGGTGAACCGGCCAAGTGCATATGCTCCGCTGGAGCAGCCCTATTAAACGGCTGCGTCAAAAAGACGCCCGGCATTCGGAGGTCGCCTCGATTTAGTAATTAAATTAGGCTGACGCTCGTGACACATCGCAGTCGATTCTTGGTGCCGATGAATAACTATATCCACCTACAACGCTTTTAACGACGACAGCCTTTTACGAGACGCTGTTTAAGTAGGTCAATCACTGATGTCTCCGGCGTTATTCGCTCGTCTCGAGTACGCATCGGGGCGCGGTGCCAAATTTCGTCGAGAATTTCTCAAATATCTATCGAGCAGGCAATCCGTTCTCTGCGGACGCAGTGCGCGTTCCAAGAAAGGGGAAGCCTGACCTTTCTTGAGAGCCCGAGATTTCCATGCATACGGCGAGACTTATACTCGAGCGAATTTATCCGTTCCGGGGCGATCAATCTAGCCGTGTAACGCGTTCAAGTTCTCCACGCGTAGGTATGAGTTTATTTGCGGGATTGCGGGAACCGAATCTATGAATTTTGCGCGAAAGTGTAACGTATGTCCTGCGTCGCAAAGGTATCTCACACTTCGGTATTAAATACCGCCCGGAAATTGATCGCCCGTAAGCGAATATATTAATAAGACGATGCTAATAACGAAGAGTCTGTGCACTAAGCCCTGATACCGTAGAATGTGAACTATAAACGGTGGCCGGAGGCAAATGGGTTGCTCAAATCTGAAATTATCCACGCACGTGCGTGAAACAAGTTCGACCGGTGGAAACGTGGCGCTCGAGAGTTCCCTGTTCGAGCATCGATGCTTCGTTGCGGTAACATGCCGAGACGAAAACGTTTATTTTCAGTCTACCTTTACACCCCACGGAAGGAGCTCTGCAAGTAGATGAGCCAAGATCGCGTGTGCGTCTGCGTTCACGCGTCTCTTCGTGCGGTTTTGCGAGCGAGTTCCATGCGGTTGAGAATCGGCAAACGGAAAACAAGAAAAAAGAACTTGTGTGCACTGTGCGAACGCTATTAGGTATAGCTCGCCGGACATTGCGCCGACCGAATTAACGAATGCTCGAAAACCCATGGCCTTGTGCCAGTCTTATCTTCAAACAAATGCCCTGAGACCGTTTTAATTGGTCTGCCCTTAGCAAAGAACTCTGTGCATTCGCATACTTCAAAGGCTGTTCCCCCTTAAGACCTGCCATCGGCATCCTGTCGTTATGGTAAACGCGTTTTACCGAACAGGTTAACTATCCTGTACCAAAGACAGCAGAAGATAGGCCCCGTGCGGCAGAACAAGTTTGAAAATAAATTTTAAACGGTGTGTCGGTAATAGGCATGTGTGTCAAGATTACGGAGACATGTAGGGAATCCTGTGCACGTATGTGCATTACACGTTGTACGTAGATGCATGCGTTGCTTCTATGCCCGCGGAATGCAACGATCGTCATGCGTCATTAACACGTGATGCAAAAACAACAATTACGTATGTATGCAGGAAATTGATATTAATGGCTCCTCTAAAGTTGCGGACGAAGACTGCGATAGAACTGATATTCAGTGTTTTCTAAACTTCAATTGAAGTCCGTACTACGCGTTTAAAATGATCAAACACATTCGTTAACATAATAATATGTAACTCTCGCCAATGTGTAATATTCAATATTTTCTCCTGGTACTTTTTTGCGATTTATTGTTCCACTTTACCTTCGTCTACTTATTTCTCTCTGTGTTAAGCACAGAATATCTTATATTATATTATTATTCTTGTACGGCTGCTCCTTTTTCGTACCATTTACATAATAGAATATAAATGGCACATCTTTTTTTATACCGCGCGCGTAAGTGCATTTCGTATACTTTACTTTTCCAGAGCTAACGTAAAAATGCCCCCTTCATTCCCTGTAATCAGTTTCGCGAACCGGATGAGATATATCTAAAAAATCGCACGTACTTTTACTCGTAACAATCGTGGGCGTGTGTTACATAGCGCCGCATTGTAAGCGATCGGATGTAACTCTGTCCCGTCACACATGTCTTCATGCATTTGCTTCCATAAATTTACACATGGCGACACGTCATACCGTGAACAATGCTTGTACAATGCATCCCTGCATGTGGACCATAAAATTATAGCAGGCGTACTGCTGAATGTCAGAAGTAACGAGACATACATACGTCTCCTATAAAGTACAACACGAATGACCTACATTCATCATCTCCGGCCACTGTAGGGCCATTACGCCCTTTATCATTGGCAAAGTTAAATTGAATGTCGGCCATTATCAAGCACGAAGAAAACTAGCAGGCTGTAAATTCATGAGCAGAAGAGAAAGGCTTGATCGAAATTTTCATTTTATATCGCTGCGCGAAGAAATAGGTTTAAAACTGCAATTTATAATGGCAACGCTGTCCTTTAACGTCAGTATCAATTATTACAGTAGGCGTTCGAGGAAAATAGTAGTAGAACCTCGATTCCTTACGATTACACTTAACCCCTTCGCTCCGATACCATTCAAAATGGAAATGTCCCCGATGCACTGGACAGTACAGATTTTATCAACATCCAAGCGCTATTCTGTTTAATTGCATGCGATCCACGTTTAATTTATACAAATAATTGCTAGAATTATACAATATCGATATAGGGAATATGTATGTATACAATAAATTTTTCGTGTACAATTTCTGAATATCTAAGGGCGTGTATGTACGTTCTTCGTAACGAAAGGGTTAATGTTACTTTGACTACGTATGCCCAGATGTTTACCACGTGACTGATGAGTTTCGGGAACTCGCTGTGATGCACGTACTAAAAAGTGAAATACAAGTTCGTAACACGTGAACGCGACAAGGGAAATGCAATTAAAGGGAGCATTGAGAAATTCATAATTACCGAGTAAAAAGGGGTTATCAATTATCATAAGCGAAGCACTATTTCTATTCTTGAAAACTATAAATGTCTACATATTTCAAGTCCAGAAATATTTCTGCATTAATAAGTATAAAATCGTTAAATAAAATATTGCAATTCCACTGCGTTTGGCACGTATAACATGCATATTTGTGAAACAAACATTGCGATTAGCTGTGAGGAAGATATTGGTGATGCTCATACTTGCGCAATACCTTACTATTTTGATCGACTACTGGTTTTACAATGGACTATATGTATAGGAGAACGAGTCCTACATGTACAGCCTAAAACGATTGGTGATCGTAGCCAAGGCCTCGTCGCATGAATGAAGGTTCATTTACGAGTACATATTCATTTACAACGTCCATACTGATGGGATTATGACGTAGTTTTACGTGGCCCACAGATTACATACCACGCAGATAAACGGTAGCATGTTCGAATGAATCGCAGATGCCGGCCAGTACAATACTCGGAGTTCTCCTTTATGTACATAAAGGAATACGAGGAGATAATACGAGGAGTTTAGATAAGTAATATAATAACAGCCCTTTTGACGAGTTATCACGAAAATATGTACTGCAATAAACTATTGAATTCATTCTCAGAAGTTCAAAGATAAAATAGCTAAATAAATTCAAGAGATGCACCCCACGCATACAAATCTTTAATACTAATGCTACACGTATTAAAACTGTATTATATATTCGCACGAAAATAGAGTTTAATAATTTATAGATTAATGCACGGGATAATCGTGAAAACAGTTCTTATTTCGCAGCTGTTTAAAAATATTTCATTGCATTCGGAAAGGAGTGACACAGTGTGACACTATTCATCAAGTACGTATATATTTAATAATAAAATATGTGAATTAAAGAACGACATTATAAATCCAGAGATAAGCCTGGGCACATTATTTTCCAAATACATCGAATTTTTCTAAGGAATGTCGGAGCCAAAGTCCTACGCCATTCCGACGAATTCGGCGGATATGTGCTTCACTTTTGCGCGACGAATTTAATCATTGAGGTGAAACACATTTCACAAACGTTTAAAAATCTTTGGCTGCCATCCATATACGCTTCTCCGAGTATTTACAGCGGACTACTTTTTCTGGAAACATCGTTTGATTCGCCCGTATAACCGTAAAGAATAAATTCATCTAAAAATAAGTCCCACTTAAATGTATCAAAGAGTAACCATTAAAAAAAAAAAGCTTCCTTACACTTGTGTGTACAGGTTACTACCTTTTGGTAGTGCCAATAAGTGTGCTTCTCTGCGTTGCACTTGGGTCAATAGAACAAAGTACATCGGCACAATTACATCGTTCCCTCCCTACCAAATGAGACGCTACCAAAAATTCGTTAGAAAAGATGTATAGCCAGATTTACGTTCACAAATTTTCAATAAAAATGTTACGCCTACTGAAAACTAAAGGCAAACAAATAGCATGACTTGTGCCCAGTTCACCGAACTGCAGCAGACTGATTTCACGGGCATTTCTTTGGAGTATCGCCGGACGTCAACCTGGAGACATATTTGTGGTAGTAAATCTGCCCCTTCGTTCATTGGCATTAGGGTGGACGATAGTCTTGCGCCAGCTGTACGCACAATGCGTGTCCTCTATTTAAAACTTTCACATCCTACGTCCTACGCTAACCATGACCTTTAAGTTGGAACAATCAGTCACAAAACCTTAACACGCTCTTTGTACGCTAATACAGAATGAACGAACGATGGAAAACTCATTATACTTGCAGCCTCTGTGTACCCCTTCCAATTTTTGCAACCTATTTTTAGCATTTGTGGCACGTGATTAGGCAAAATATTTCTATTTATCATTTTCAAGGATACTTAATATTCTGACCTCGTAATTCGTTCGTTTGCATAAACACAGCTTACTGAAAGAACGTGGTTAACTTTCCATAAACTGCTATTTCTAAATATCCCATACATTTTTTTCTTGCAAGATTTTGCAAAACAGAAAACACTAATTTTCTTCGAAATTTGACTACCTACTGGAACCGATAAATCATATAATGTAGATATTATTATTAATTAGATTTGATGTTCTCGTTGTACTATAAAAGTGTTAGCAAACATATTGAAATATACATAAATGCAAAGAAAAATATGAACAATTATTTTGTAATTGAATAGTGTGCAGTGGATTTCGTAATTGAACGATTTCATGAATAATCTATGTTGTAACTTTTATAAAATTCTTAAACTTTTATTAGATTTCAAAGAATCTTTACAAAAAACGTATCAAGACGTTATAACACAAGCCGAAACATTAAATAATTACTCTATCAACTATAAGTAAATATTGAGCATCAAAACGAAATAATAACTATGATAATCCGAAAGGTCTTTCAGGGCTTAAATAATAAAAAAGAACCTACAATTTCATTTGAAGATAATATATTGAAAAAAGAAAGTATTATAAGCTTGATTCTACATGTCACTTGGAAAAAGAAGAAACTATATTAATAGAACCGGCTAATGAATTCCCTGTTTTTTCTTGACGAGAGGGAACTATCCATCCTGCAGCTATCTAGCTTTTCTGGGTACTTAAACTGCCAATCATATCTTCGAATAGTTAAGCATGGATGAACAAGTATATTATTAGAAACTATACGTAACTGATGTTATTCCTTTAAACAAATGATATGCGTCGATTGTAGTTCTTAGCTGTTAGATACGGCAGAAACGAGATCTAATAGTGACCTGCAAGTTTCTTACGGTACTGCAACTACTGAAAACCGGATACACAGCTTCGAGTGTCATCTTCCTTCTTTTCATGAATATTAAATAACGGCATTTCATTAAAATTTCATGTTTTCTAATCTTTCCACCGATCGGTATCAACAAAAATGAATTCTATAATTCTATAATTCTATAATTCTAAATTCTATAATTCGAACCGAATGCAATGCAACAGAAAGAGCAAGAAATCAATATGCACCCGAGAGACGGATATAATAAATACAATACGCTATTTAAACGTGATTACTCGATGTTTTCGTCGACAATGAATTGTAGAGCAATTTTAATTTTTTAACGAATCGTAAGGTCCGAAAGAATATACAGAAATGTTATACTAGTAGACAGATTTGTTTAGATACCCCAGTAGTTGAAAATGTGTAGTATTTGAATATTATATAGCTTAGTCCACTTCAGTAGAGATATTTAAACTGCAGAAAAGACTATTATATCTACGTTTGCCAACAATTAACGAGTTCCAATTGAATGCACGAAATATCTAAAAGGAGACCTCAGGCGGACAATATACATATATTGTAAATATTTCAGGGTTCTCAGCATTATTGTACACGTAAAAAGAACCTCAGGTAATCAATATATATTTTTAATAACATTGAGAACCCCGAAATATTGACCATAAATGTTATAATATATTGACCGTCTGAGGTGACCTTAATGATTCTTCAACCGGTTTAAAAAAACTGCTCGCTAATCTAAACCATTTACTAAATTAACTAACCTCCACTTCGTCAATTAAATATCGACCAGCACTATATCGCATTTGTTATTCCAGGGCTAAATACTTGAAAAACGCAACAGACATCGTACGTAACTTATTGTTTGACAAACAAACAAATATAGTACTAGACCGTACCTACGATTCCCACACAACAGCATTATCATTATCCGCGTGTCCATTGGCGCACACGTTTAACATCCAACAAAGTCGGAGCATCGTCCGAACGATTGCAAAAAGAGCACGGACTCTTATCGCTGAAGTTTGAAATATTAAAAGCGACGTGAATTCCATGGAAGATACTCTTACCTGTTTCCCAGCGCGGGGTAAAGTTTCCACATTGGTACCGCCGACGACAGGCGCCTTTTCCGGTCCTCCATTCTGCTGGCTGACATTTATGTTGGCATTAACATTCGCGTGCACATTGGCGTTAAGATTGTTCGCGTTGTCCATAAGGTTCGTGTTCGTGTTTCCAACACCGCCACCACCGCCAGTTCCACCCCCGCACTTTCCTTCCTCCCCCGTCATCACTACTGCCTCACCCTCCGACAGTTCACCCTTGCCTCACCCTTTCGCGTTCTGCGCCTCGAGCCTTCCTTCCGTTCCACTGATTACCAATGTCGGTCCGCTGGCCAGAATCCGGATATCTGCTTGAACGAGACGACGAATCGACGATCAGGACAAACGGGTCAAATCTACAGATTATCGAGCAGATTGGCTAATTCCTTCATTAATCTCATTGCCCCAACCTCCTTTTGTCCCTGGCAACGTTGCTATCCCTACAGTACCATCTCTATCAAATATCGATCCTAACGGAAACGACTGCCAAACCAATAGAAGAAGTGTCGTAATCCCAACAAGCGAAGAGTAACGCTATCTACGTTCCACTTTCTTATTGTCCTTGCGCTTGGGAAATTGATTGGAGAATTTTCTGAACAACTATCGAACTTGAAAAGGTTGCAGCGAAAAATTGTAAGTTTATATAACGACAGAGTTTAGTTCAACGTTCTAATTATCTGCGAATAAGGCAAGGTATTGTTCTTTGACCTGCACGTTCGTGCTGTCGAAGCAAAAAGGAAGAAGAGGAACAGGAACGATTCATGTCGGTTTACGCGCGGCGTAAATATTGGTGAACGCTTGAGGCAGTTAAAAAAGAATTGATTCGCCATCTGACCCGATTTAACGCGAGATGTTCGAGCATATACCCTTTCTTCCACTGATACACCGCCGGGATTCATTAGAAATGTGTAGGAGAATTACTTTCGTTCACTTGGTCGCCGCTATTTTTAGGATCCTCGACCCGCGATACGGGTGGTATAACGGTATATGACGAGCTAGCTCAAGCACGTTGGAGGCAGACTCCGCGAGGCACACATGCCGATCGAGAACTAATCAATTAATGCAACGGACCGACCATCGGTCATCGAATAACCGGAACCGAATTGCCATTGGAAATAAACGACGCGTTTCAAATCCCGTTTCAACCTCCATCACGAATGACACATGTCTTCGATTCTGACTTAATTTTAGACAATCTTCACGCAGACCGGTTTTCCATTGCCGCGTTACCGGACCGAACGACCAAGTATTTATGTTGTCGATGCTCGAACTGCCGACGATAGACCGATTCATAGACGACGAACGAACTATAGAAAACGCATGTGTACCATGCATCGGGAGAAACTGGGCAAAATAGTTTCCGGTAGCTGCGAGGAACTCGAGTAATCATACGTGTACCTCTATCGTCAGTAGTGGAACCAGGGAAAATCGATTCGGCCGTGCCCGTTTGAGCACTGCGCGCCTCTCGAGTGTATGAACCATCGCGATAAAAGCGGTCGGTCGCGCGGGACGATCGTTTCGGCTTTCGGGATGCTTTACGCATCGACTTAAGC
This sequence comes from Nomada fucata, assembly GCA_948146005.1. Taxonomy (NCBI): domain Eukaryota; kingdom Metazoa; phylum Arthropoda; class Insecta; order Hymenoptera; family Apidae; genus Nomada; species Nomada fucata. The sequence goes on from OX411282.1 coordinate 9,602,134, forward strand.
TTATAACATTGTTTTGGAAGCTAGTTTTCCAAAATTGTCAAAGGGCGACGGATATTAAATTAAATGTATACGTATTTGTTGGTCGATGGAAAGGAGCGTGTCATTTTCTGATTCTGCTGTGACCCCTTGGCGTTAAACGAGGGGTAGTGCCATTCTACCCCCTAAGGGATGAAACTAGGAATTCTCACGTTGGAACGATAAAGAGCGAGAATCGTGTGGTACATGTTCGTGTATCGTAAATACGCCAATCAAATTTTTTGAAAGAACGTACGGGGACGAAATATTTGTAGACCTTTAAATGAGCAATATGAAATATACGACCGATTGGAGGTTCGATATTCATTGTGAAAATATTTAAGGGGTAGAATCGAAGTAAACGGACATAGATTCCAAGTCATGATAACGCATAAACGGTTTAGATCCTCCATATTTCTCTAAAGTAGAAATTCCTACCTCGGGCTATTGCCCGAGTCACGGTGTATACATATATTGACTAAGCCGGCCTTACTCTTTATAAAACCATACATTACGTTTGATGACCCGCGTATTTAATATATTCCCTTGCTACTTTCGAAACTAGATACGATAGTAACGTTCTGCTCAAACGACAACTGGTCGAATAATCGCCCCGTAATCGAATCCTGATGCTCCGAAAAATGACGCGACTGACTAACCAGGGAGAACTACAGGGTGTTGCGGCGAAACTTGGGGTTTCCGAATACCAACCACAAGATATCGAGGCACTTTTTCCATTAAATAATTTCTTCACTGTCAAATCACACGCCGTCTTGTCATTTTTTATACGTTTGCCGTTGCGCGAACCGAATCATATACATATATATGTATATACTACTCGAAAGGATTCAGTCTGTCTAAGAAAGTACCGAGCGTAACGCGACCGCCCTCCTAGAAACTCCGTACGGCTTTGATCGGTTTTATAACTTCGATGGCGACGAGTACGCTCGAAGCGACGCCTGGTGATGGTCTGCCAAATGCGCCGGCAAGTCCCCCTCTTTTCGATTTAAACCGAACCGATTACCGCCACAGTGGCTACAAGCACGTCTAGAAATTTGATCTTTTATCAATAAAATGAATAGCACGAGAACGACTAATATTTTTTATTGTATCAGTTTAAAACAACAGTTGCATCTATTACTACACTTTTATCCAAAACAGCTCGAATGTAATAATTTTAATGATTACCAAATAAACGCAAACAGCGATCCTAGTCATGTATCTCTCAGTGTAATAGTTGCATCTTCAATGCTATTTAAGAAATATAAACATTTTATAAGGATTACTATTCTAAAGTACAAAATGTTTTGATGGATAGTTTCATTACATTTTTATAATATTATCGTTTATATCGTACATTTAATAATAAATAGTTGAGTCGTCCATTAAAGCTGACATTAACATAAGGATCATACGAATGTTATTTATATGCAAAATGAAAGGTAATTACGTTACCCGTAGATACTAGTTGTATCTTGCACTTTGATTTATTCAAATCTTATACTAAAATTAAGATAATTAAAACTAGTTATCTAAGATAAATAAAGTTAGTGACCATTACAACAGTATCCCCATAACTTGTAATTAATTATAATAAATTGATAACAGTTAGGACAAATATTGCAATTTAGTTGAGTAATAATATCAATAATAACATAACACCTTATTATTCTTTCTAGCAGTAAGCAATTTTTATTAAAATATTATTCATATTTGAAATGGAGTCAGCATTCAAATCACGTGCTTCAACATAAAAACCTCAATGTTGATAATATTATAAATTACTTTTACTTTTATTTATATTTATAATTATAACACCTATACCTTTTTACACACATTTACCTTCATATTTTATGCGTTCTTACGCTGTTTTATACACTCAATTATGTATCATGCGTTCTGTGTCAAATATACATTGTGTATTATATAATCCAATATATTTGAATGATAATTTATATAAAAAGATGCATTACATGTTATTTTCTTAACAAAAAAATATGAAGGGCGAATTGTAGATTATCGTCACTCATTCCACTGATACATTTACTACTTCCGAATTGTGTTATAAAATTAACTTTCTACTTCAATATTTGTATTATGCCTAAATGACTTTTTAAACATATCTGTTTTCTCGTGAAAACCATGATTTGTGGAAAACGTAAAAGATGATCCATTGGTATCGGACTTAATACCTTGCTTAGAAGGGTGGACTCTAGATACGTGTCTTACTAATTTGTGTTTTGAGGAATATGTTTTCTTACAAAGATGACAAGGAAATCCAAGACCATAGTGATACGCTTTGTGCCTAGCTATCATACTATGATAACATTTATTACTACAAATAGAACATGCACTTATCCCATGCTCTTTTTCAAAATGCATTTTTCGTGTATTGAAATTATGAAATCGCCTAAAACATTCGAAGCATTGGTAGGGCAATATAGAATCAAAATGTTTATTTTTTATGTGTGCGTCGAATTGTTTGTATGAATTTAAACTGGCATTACAGTGAAAACAGTTTATTCCTATTGGCATATCAATAAACCTTTTTCCTTCGTTAATAGAACACTGATGCTTGTTCCATGCTGCAACATTAGGACAAACGATTTTGCAATATCCACATATCAACTTTGAGCTGGAATGATGTTTGCTCATGTGAACTTCAAAAGCTTTCCTTGTATAAAATTTCCGTCCACATACACAGACATTATATTTCTTGGCAAAATTAACTTTAGTTATGTTATGTCTTTTCCGTTTCATTTTACCAGCTACTTTCTTCTGCAGAAATTCCGAATTAATCTTTTCCTCGTTCGTATCATCGTCTTGTTCTACTTTAATATCTAGTAGCGTCTCCACTTTGGAAATGTCATCTGTTACTGCACTTGTAGAACTAATAATATCATTAGTACAAGAATTTGTCTGAAAATCTTCCTCTATGTCGATATCAATATCCTCGTCTATAGATTCAATCTTTAAAATACTATGATTCTCACTATATTTAGATAATTCTAAAGTTTCAGGTGGCTCGTCCTGTGAATTTATTTGCTCATCATTCTTAGAATTATCAGCTAATGCACTAACATGTTCCACGTGCCCAACATTTTCCTTTGCATTACACTTGTCAACAATTTCATAAGAATTGTTTTTCTTTTTTATTGTTATGCTAATCCCAATTCCAGAATCTCTATCAGAACTATCCTGTTTAGTATCCTGACTTGATTCATGTTCGCTCCCTTCTGTAGTAGACTGAATTAGTTTGTTAGACATATTGCATTTCTTTTTATGCATGAAGAATGTATGGGGATCTCGAAATGACTTTCCACAAGGGCAGTGAGATTTGTCATCTTCGTTATATTGTGTATTTGAACTCTGATCCTTGTCATCATTTTGTGTAATATAAATATCTGTTTCTTTGTTATTACATGAATTTGAATTATTGTGATCAATATGATTGCAATCATTTGTTTTATCGTCATCGGTTAAATTAAAATTTTTTTTTTGCTTCAAGTTTAATGGTGACTTTCGATATTTAAAATTGGATAAATGGAAATTTTCTTTTGTTTCCCCGCGAGCAACATGAATACGCCTATGTTTATGAATACTGGCCCACTTGTAAATACCAAGACAAATCTCGCATAGCTGTGTCCTAATACTTGGTGATTCTTTCACCTGTGATTCATCATTATTATCACTAACTTTACGTCTTTTTTCAGTATCCCTATCTGACACACTTGATGTTCGTTTTCCGTTTGTGGAAGAACGCGTGGAATATCCTCTTTGAACAGTCTCATTTTCTTCCACATCTTTATCCCTACTATTTTCCGTTTTTTTTTCATCATTTTTTAACAGTGTAGATGTATTATTTAGGTTCTTCAACATAAATTCAGGAGATTCAATTTTATGATAATCAATTAAATGCTTTTTCATATCTTTCACAAACTGTTTACACAATATGCACATTGGTGAAACTGAACTTTGCAAAGCTATTGACTTTTCATTTTCTTTTAATTCTTTAGTCAACACACCTTTCTCTTGCTCTTTCCTTACAGGTACACTGATATTACCATTGTCGCTAGTACGAATTGACATATTATTACTTTTTTGTTGTGAATTAACATTGGGGTCTGTGATATTGGAATCTGACGATGGTGATGATTGAAACGAGACATTTTTGCACACTTTATTTTCATCCTTCTTCAAACCAACTTTGCTATGATTATCTTCATCCCCCTCTTTTCCTGTAACATTTGCTTCTCTTTGCCTCTCCTTCTCTTTATCTGTACTTCCCTTATACAATATAGAATTCCTGTATCGTTTTAATGGTATGTGAACGCCATGTGCTCTTTCCGAATGATGCCTTAGTCCTCGATTTTCTGTATATTGCTTCCCGCATATCGAACAATGATATAATTTCTTTGTAGCTTTCACAGAAAATGTAAAATTTGGTAATGCATCATTGTTATTATTTAATATCGGTTCGTATCTAATATAAAGTGAATTTGGATTTGGTTGTATTGAACTTGTTGTTTCCACTGCTACTACCTTAGGCTTTTCGACTGGTTTGTTGTATTGCACATCTTTAATTACTTTCAATGTCTCCCATATTTTATCACATCGTTCAAGCACAACAACAGGATCTCTTACTTTATATGTTCTAAGAATGGGTATTTGTGATGTCATTATCTCACCCTAAAATTAAAAATGACACAAAGAAGTCATACTTGTACTATGAGGCAATAAAAAATTAAATCATTTGTAATAGGCATTATATTACTACTTTTTACACATCTGTAGGTACATCTATCTATTAAGAACAAACCCAATACGATATAATTGTGCAAAGCTACATCCGATAAACTTTAATCACTAGTTAAATATCTGCTATCTTTGAAATATTTTAAGGAATTTGTATAGAAATCAAAGTCTTATATTGTTTCTTTAATCATGTTATATGTAAAGAGAAAACAGAAATTATCACATAAGTATTCTCCAAAGAAAATTATACGAATTTAAAATTCCCGCCATAAATCATGTGACAAACAAACCAGCTAACTTTCCTATATTCTTGCAAATGATGACTGCAGTAGACACAAATGCAAAATGAACTCTGAATTATAATATTGGAGCAAAACGAGCTTTCAATAACATAATCTTCCACAGATGGTATACCCGAAATGATTGCGAAAGGAAAACAAAAGTGTGCAGTAAATTATTTGACAGAAGATCACGATTCGAGTACCAAAACATATTATGCACTTCCAGAGCAAATGTCGAAATGAAGTATCAAATATGATAGTATACTTACAGCATGCGATGCGTCTCCATTTGACTTCGTCGGGCTACAACATAGTGGTTCTACTTTAGGTATACACACGTTAATGGTGTACGGCTTTTGTTCGAATTCTTCTATAATTTCGTGTTCTGGATAATCCATAACTTTCTAGTCAGATAATGCGCTCCAAACAACTTTCTTGAAAAACGCGGGAGATCCAAACCTAAATTGAAGTCCAACATAAATATATTCTGAACGTAGTTGCATGCAAACCGTGTGAAGCAAGTCGACAGTTTTCTTACGTCGCCATTTTTACGTCATATTTCGCCCCCCACCCCTATTCAACTGCCTAACAGCACACTTGTTCGCCTAAGGATTCGCTTGCCTTACAGTGGCAAGACGGCTGAAACTACATATGTATATATCGCATACTGAAACTATACAATTATATGCTATTTTATAACACATTAATTATAAATATTCTTAGTAGTTGAATACCACATAAATATAAATCGGAGTTACTTAAAAATGACTTCAAACAACTGACCCCAAAGCGTGCGTACTTATATTAGAATCTTATATATTAAAAGTGTTTCTAGGCAAAGTAGGTGCACTTAAAAAATTTAATTTACATGACGTATTTATTGAGATCGCCATAAGAAAAATTATATTTGTCGCAATAATTTTGTATATGTGCAAACGATGTTAAATTTGGATAAAATTTACAGCACAGATGCAACGATACAGATACGTGAAATAATTAAATTTCTTACCTTGGACACTTACATATTAACAAGTAAATCGAAATTCTATATTGCTATTCAAAATTTTGAGCATATTAGTAATGCAAAAAGGGTCGATATCTAATCTTATCATTAGTATCGTCTCCTTTCTATCTTTTTAATTGTAAAGTTAATTAATATACTTGTACAACGACGAGTATGCATCTTATCGAGGGATCTTATACACAGTGATCCTTCACTTTAGTGTTACGTGACCCATCCTAGTAAAATCTAACTGTGAGAGAGTTCATGTTGATCGAAAACGTAACATTTCGGAATTACTAAAATAAAATGTTTATTTACATAAAAAGCAATAATGGATTTGGGTCGCATTAGAGATAAAAATAAACTGATTTATTAAATAATTTCACTGTTATTTCGTTTTGCACCGACAGCAGATTGCATTAAGACGCTACAAATATCTTCGATGTAAATGTTTCTAACCTGTTAATAATTTACATATCGTGGAAAGGTAAATCTACATCATTCGTTGAGCTTCTAGATTCCATAACATCATTTATGCCTAACGTGAGTACTTACGTTAGCTAATGTTTCAATCGAGAGTTGAAGAATTTGGTATACGATTCCTAGCCTACTGTCTGTCTTTTCCGCAACGTACGCACAAAAACAGATCTTTTCAGCTTACTTGGAAACTTGTTCCGAATCAATACGAAATCACAGATATTCAATAATCAAAATTCTGAGAGTAATGTTGCTGACCGTGTTGTTATGGATGAATCCACTTGAATAATATGTAGACGCGAATCATCGGTTCTTCTGCTCCAAGCAGTCACGAGATTGCGTCTGAGGTTAATAGTCGCAGTTTTCATGCTACTACGTCTCATGCAATATACCTTTTAACAAATGAACTACTGCACGTACATTCCTCAATATGGCAGAATTCGCATTAGGTGAAGATTACATAACTAATAAGATGAAAGCACCTAATCTGTTTGGACCTAAAAATGCTTAATTTCCGTTCATAGATCTTTAACTTGTCAAAAGCATTACTTGCAAACTAATGCAAAAAGAAGTTGCAGATCAATCAAACGGAGCTAGTATGTTTTAGCCCCCGCAAATTTTATTTTGAGGAAGTTTTAATTCGGATGCATTTATCTATACAGGATTATTCAGTTCAAGGAGCTGTTATACCCATTCTTCATAAAAAGGCAACGAAAATAACAATGATTTACTTTACTACTTATAAACGCGGATCCTGATATCCAAAGACTCAGTCTTTCACAAAGTTTGAGATACGATTAATATATTAAGCGATACATACCTACAACTCTCCCCAACACTGGCACTGTAACACCAATTAGGATTACAATCGTACTTTAACTTATTAGATAAGAAATATTCCGAAAAATAAATAACGGACAATATTTTGTATGTTGCGAAACCTTGGGTTCAATTCGTGTAATATAGGAATTGAATTGGACTATGATTTGTGTAGCTTAATACTATCTATCCAGTATAGGCTATTGGTAATCCTTGGAGTGGATGTTGCATACACTTCTGGACAAACTTCTACGCTATTTCGAGATTAAGTTAATTAATAACATTATACGGTATAATAGTGCATCACGAAATAGTGTAAAATTAATTTATCCATCTTAAAGTATTATTATAAATATTATACAAAATAATCTGCACAGTACTTACCAATGCAGAATGTTTATTCAAAATTTGGTTTCATGCAGTTGGCTAAATACGAAGATACGTACTGCAATATTCTGTGTACACTTAACGGTAGTTTAATCGCTAAGACTATACAATAAAACTTATTTTTATCAGGACCCTGAGAATATTTCATCCGGCCATCCTATATTGATTTTAAGAACACAGCAAGATTTGTTTTATTATTTTAATTAAACTTTTATTTACATTATATTGCAATTCAAACATGCACTTCTAAGTTAGGTATTATATTTTAGTTGTTGCGTCGATCTTGCATATACAATAGCTCTATCCTCAAAATCAGTTCAAGCAAGGCCATCAGCGTTGAATAACAGCATTGTGCAGAAGAATTGTCTTGATTCTCGATAAAATTGTCGCAGTAATGCACATTCGTTTCCGGCACAATACATATAAAAAGGCACGCCATTTCTTAACACAAATCAGTATCTCTCGAGGAAAAATGCATATTCTCATTATTTTTTTACTGCTTGGTATTAGCGATCTATCAACATCGATAGGAATTTATAACAGAGGTGTCACGACTTGCTAGCTTCATTTTGGTGAAAAGTTCTGATTTTAATAAATTCGTTGATGAAGAAAATATGTTCAAATGGTGGAACATATTTGTGGAAATATTTTTTTTATTTTTGCGTTGCTACCGTGATTATTTTTACGGAACTTCAAACTTTATTTAAGATTATAATACGCTCATCAGTAACATAGTGATATTTTTCATTAACATAAATTGTTTATTACAGGAAATAGTCAGCTACAGTCTGATTTTCAAAGTAACACATTTTTTAAAAAATTAAAAGATTGGTTTGACGATCTGAGGGGCCAAATTCATGAACGACTATTTGGACCAAGTGTAACTACAATACCACTTTTATCAACTGAAATATTAAACTTGGATAGATCATCATTACAAAAAAGATTCAGGAATCATGAATGGCTCTTATTAGATTTGTGTAAATATCAGTCATTGTTTGCTACTAAAATTATATTGTTTCGTAAACATTACGGTGAAAATCAATAAGAGTATTATCATAAATAACAATTAATTGCAAACACAATGTCGTGAAAATAGTCTTTCGTTACAATTACGGCAAAGCCTTAATTTTTCGTTTAAATTGCAGCTACCATATCCTTTGATCCTAATCGGGATTGGGGATTCCGCATTGGCAATTGGTACTTCATTCGCAAAGGCTTTACAGATCAATATGGAGTAGGAAATAACTCTGACGAATCAGATATTCAACCCTCGAGTACTAATCAGCCGAAAGGATTAACAGAAGTAGGGCAGACTGAAGGCACATTTGACACTACAAAAGATCCAGGCTCCATAGAATCTTCACCCGATAGCCCGACCACGATTATGTCGATAATAAATAGAATAACGCCTATAATGACGCAAGAAACAGATGCAGAGACTACAACAAGATCTATTGAGAACGTTAATCTATCGGAAAATTTCTCATTGGGAACGGATGAACGGTTAAATGACACCGATTTCGTTCACAGAGGGTCCGTGGAGGTGTTAATGGGATAATATTGGAATAGATCATGTTTGATAGCTTTCTTATATTTTCCATTTTTTATTTAAACGTTCGGTTTGAGATCTGCTAACTTTGATAGGAAAATAGAAATTTCATTATTAGAATACAAATGCATACATTGCTCTCGCAATAAACGCTTACTGATGTACATATAAACAATAAGGTATAAAAAAAAGTACTGCATTTAATTTTTTTTTCATCAAGAAGTATTCACGTTTATTCCGTAAAAGTTATCATAATCATTATTCTGCGGTAAATAAATTATTATAATAATTTTTACGTCGATGTTCAACAAACCGCGGCCCTCATGATGTCTTATGGTTTTACTGCAATAAAAAAAAGAAGAAAACAAAGATGTTATTAAAATGTTGAACGCTTGATATCGACTAACATTACACACCTCACATGCAACAGAATGTACTACTTCTACTAAATGCATGAAACAAAGTGATGGTATAATGGTGGTATAAAACTGGTAGGGAAATTATGATACAAGTACAATGGTATCTTTTTACTCAACTGATTCAATGTAAGCAGTTTCTGCTATTTTTCCTAGGCATTTAATTGAAATATAATGCTAAAAAATGGTGAACTTTATAAAAAGGGATTACTTTTGTTTTTAATTATTGTAGAATAATTTACAGTTCGTAAATCAATAATATGTTAAACAAAGATTGTATTCAATTGCATTAATGCAAGATTGCATTCAAGGATCCTAACTTGAAATATCTCTACATATTAAGTCGAAATATACTAAGTGTTAATGAAAATCACAGCAGATGAGTGAAAAGTGTTTACAGAATCTTTACTTCACAACAATTATGTGAGTATAACTTTGTTAAAAACTTGAACAAGAAAATGAAAGTAACCTGATATCTGTCAATAAATTATATACTGCAGGAAGTGAATTAGAGTTCGTTTTACAGACTACACTGCGAAACAAGATTAAACAAAAAGGAAAGCAAGATACATTGTTAAAAAGGGGAAACTGAAACTTAGAAGTATGCATGCTGACCATGAATGAGCATCATAATTAAGTTCCCTCTTGAGGCTTGTAGTACAAATGATGAGCATTTGACTACTTCTTTCCCTAGAACGTAAATAAAAAGCGTATACCACTGTATAGCATGCAAAAGTAATATGCATAATTTGTACATATATCTGTATTACAAATAACACAATATATATATATGCAATATATACATACAATTTTACGAAATTTTCTGAAGAGTTCATATTAAGTATCATGTAAGAAATTATACTGATTGTATACATAATAAACATTCATAATTTTATGTATCATGCATCTAGCGTATAAAGTCTCATTAGTTTTAACTTGTACAGCGAACATGTATTGTGTAATACCAAACGAACAATTTTTGGCAATTTATTCTTTTCACATTGAAAATTAAAAGAGAAATTGGTTCATATATGCTTATGCCTGATACTAAACATTATTAATGTTGGAAGTCCTTTGCATTAGTTAAATTATGCATGTTAGATTCATATAAAATGATTAGATAAGATAATGTAAAGTAGAATATAAATAATAACTGTAGTTATTAATATTTTTGAAAATAGGTAAGTAGTACGATTCCCAGATTGCTTGAACTTGTGATTACTTGATATATTTATCAGGAACAAATGATATTGGTACAGAAATAGAAAAACATTTCTAATGTGTAGTGCAAGTTGTGGTACAATTGAAAGCTGAGTGATGTAATAAATAAAAAGAAAAATATAGATTTCAATATTGAAATATTTGAACAAATTTCAATTTATTTGTGTAACTTTTTTCTTGCAATATTGCACCACAGACAAAACAGCAATGAACACATAATAAAAAATATATTTGTGCTGTCATTATTGTTTATACCAAACTATGTGGAAAAAACAATTTCAAGAAACATGTTATCTAATAAATATACCTAATTAACCCAAAAATGTTTCTTCATGTATTTCAATTGTACTAGAATTTACTATCTCCCCCTATATGTGTAGTAGTACATGTTGGTCATAGAATTGGTCATAGAAAAATTGAGAAATGAAATATGTGCAAAAACTTACACCAAATAAACATAAAACATATATAGCCCATCACCAAATAATAAATCATATTGTAAACAATATTATAAAAAATTTCAGTGATTTCATTGTGTAAGTAAGCATAAACTTACAAACAGGTAGGTGTACTATATTATACATAATTATAGAAATATGCAAATAATAATTCACTAGAACGAGGTGCAATATTATCTTACCTTTTTAGATGCAGCTCCTACTTTACTCTTCTTTGTACCTCTGACCTTCTTCATTCTATTCTTACGTTCTTTGCGTTGTTTTCTTGTCTGTTTTTGTTTCTCATATAGCCCATGCCTAGCTAACCTGTATTTAGGTTCAAATTTCTTTGCGAAGTCTAATGTATCATAGACCAATCCAAATCCTGTCGATTTACCACCGCCAAAATTGGTTTGAAAACCAAATACAAAAACTACATCTGGCGTGACTTTGTACATTTTAGATAGCTTCTCACGTATTTCTGTTTTCCGGACTGACGGATGGCCTGGATGAAATACATCAACAACCTACAAAGAAATAATTATTATATAATTCATCTTGATGAATAACGGCAGAAACTGATACATCAGGATACTTTATGATATATCGTAAACTAAACTAGTAATATTTTATTTGTAGTAATAACACTCAGATTCTTATTGCATGTTATCTCAGAAAAATTTGCCCCATATTGATGCCTTAACATCAGAAAAATGTGTTTCCAAGATTTAAAAAATTTCATGACTCAGTTAGATCAATCTTTGCAGCTATATTTCTATATCAACAAGTGAATAATAATCCATAACTATTAAAGGAATTACTGATACTATAGTTACAAGTGACAATGTAAAGTTACGCTTGTATAGTAACATGCATCAGAAAGTAAATACAAAACCAGTAAGGCCATTATGTCAATATAACGAAGATTAAAAATATTTATACAAATACGAACCATTTGTTTTCGGCATAGTAACCGATTGCTCATAAATTTCCGGGTTCTGATTGTAACTGCACCTTCCGTCTGTAATAAGAAAAAGCAATAGCGTTTTAAGGTTATATTTTGCTTAATAGTACCTCTTCGTTATGTTCGGAGTATTTTAAATACTGATGTTTATAAATGAATAGAAATAATATTTCTCAGTATTTCGATTATATAATTTAATTAAATGTTTCCATTTACATTTTACCATTCATTAAATAACATTGTACTGTTAGTAGGAGCACTCATGTCATAATCACGTATGTGAAAAATATCGAGTCCAATGGTATTTACAAATTATATTTGTATGAAAGAAGTGATTGTACGTTATACATATCATTTTTAAGGAATTATGCATATTTTTTCCTACGATTAATCGGTAGTTTTGGGATACAAAATACATACCATTTTGCTCGATTATCGTATCGCCAGCGAAAGGACAGTTTCGGAAGCATGTAGCGCGATCTAGAGTCAAATGTTGTACCAAAACGGTAATCCTGTATAACTACTCGGAAGATTTAATTCTCTGCACTGCAAAGCAACTGCTTAATTTAAAAAAATATACATCTTAAAATCAATGGAATAAGTATATAACATTGTTAAATATTCAAAACCATTTGAGATTATTAGGAATTTATATTTACTAATCTAATACGGCTTCCAATATAGGGATTTTGATTGTAATCCTATTAAAATAACTAGACCTCCCAAAAAATTTTACACGGAATTTCAGAACATTCTTTCCATTACAATATCATTACGCTTCTGAATATAAAACATTTCTAATAGATTTAAAACCATTCCTTTAATTGAACTGTTAATGCGAACAATTCTATATTCATCATAATACCAGGAATTTCAAAAATTACATGATACTTATTTTGTAAATTATTTCTTTTTAATATAAAAGTTATTGTCCCATCGTGTTATCGATGGAGTATGTGCGCACATATAGTTGTGAAATTCTTAGAAAGACCGTAATTGAATTTGGCGCTGACTGCGGTGCTCCGTCTCTCTGATTGGTTCCCTTTCAGGTAACGTCCATTACTCTTCTAGGAAGTTTCGAGAACGGGTAAGAACAGTAAATTGGTGAGACTTCTATTCGCTTACAACAGTTCGTCAAATACTATTACGTGGAGTGAGACGAGGGTTTACGGTCCACGGATATTTGCCACGAGCTGCTTCCTTTTTGCTGATACAGGTAAAAATCACTCGCTAATAATTGCAAATCGAGGAACATTTTAACAAATATGCGCTGGCGAGGAGAATTTTCGCCGTCGAATGGCGCGATCGATTTTAGCATCAGAATTTTTCTTGGGATAAGAATTTGTGCAGCGTTTAACAAGCATTGTCCAGTTTCCATAGAGCATTCTAACGCGAATAAAGAATGTTGGCGTATCTTAACGCTTTTTCGACGATCTATGAACTTGAGAAATGGACGCTTGAAGGTTGAATAAATAGTTCTATGCATGCCCAAGCATAATGTACATTACGAAATACGCGTCAATGAGGTTTTAACATAGGACAAGTTCTGCTCGTCCATGACTCGCACTTTTCGTTGAAAAATGGTGGATGTTCCTGTTGCCCTACTCGTGTCAATGCGAAACGTGGTTGAAGTTGCAAAGTATAACTGTCACTTTAAGCGCAATTAGTTTTAAGTGGGATCCACGTTTCATCTGCATAGCTTAATTTTATAGAACGATATAAATTTTTTAGTTAAGAAATTCTCATTTAGTATAATTTTTTTTTCTTCTTTTTTTCGCTTAATCTTTAACCGGTAGCTCAAGCCATGCTATACGTACATGTGTGTATATACGTATATATACGTTACGAGAAGGATCTAGAAAGTGTGATGTTCTTTGTTCATGACACGACGACCAGTGCGTTACTTCGAAACAGCACTTTAACTTCCTTTTCCATTCTAATTAATTATATTTTGCCATTTTAAAATGAAACTCGTCGCCATTTTGAAACCAAACATGCACATGGATACAATTTCTTGGACTTTTCTATAAACATAATTTATTGCCGCTATGAAATCGAACCTATATACGTTTATTGTAATATTTAGTTGTTTTGAAGCTTCGCGTAAAATTAAATTTTAATATATTTATTAAAATTAGAAATACATAATTGAAATTCATGGTCATTGCATATAATTCTGTTTTTATAATGTGTTGAATACATGTTAACGTTTGCAGTGTTCGATGTTTTATAGAAACTAATTTGTTTGTGTTTTTTTCTAAACATATTAATAGCATCGATTGTATCTTTAATTTCATAATCAAGTTCTGCATACACGTATATAGAAAATAGTTAATAAATCTTGATTTCGATATACATGATTGGATATTTGTTTGACTGGTTATAACTTCACTTTGTAAATATCATTGCTAAGTGTAACAAGTTGTAATTCGTGATCTAAGATTTTTTGTCTAATTTCAAATCATGTTTGCCCTTTTGTTCCAATTTCAAACAGAAATTTTTTTTTTAAAGAATGATAATAGATGTGATATCTGTACAGGATTTTATATGAAATACTTTGTCCAATCACATGTAGATGTATATATTTCTTCAAGCATTTTGCTTATGTAACGTTGCGTTCATATTGTGTAATCAATTGAAGTATAACAAATATATAATCACCCCTATTTCCATAATTTTACACAAATTATATATATAGACGTGTGTGCTTGCTGTGTGTATGTCTCTCTAAGATATGTTGCTGTTGTGCGGCTGTGTGATATTAATCCTTTAACTGTTTAGTCCATATGTCGTACAATCAAGCCACAATGTGCCAACGAGTTTAACTAATGCATTATATGGACAAGCTGATAAAAAAGAAATACACAAGAATTCTATTGTTCAGATGATATCTGATGTTTTCCTTGTTAATAAAACTTACAATAACAGAAATATTTGTAAGAAAATTTTAAATATAAGTAAAATATATTTTTGCAAGATTTGAGGTGCATAAAAGAACTGGTCACTTGTTTACCATATACATTCTTATTTCAGTGAGCAGTGAAGGGGTTAAATTTTATTAGATGCTATCCTGGATACTTTGCATTTTTTTATCACAATTGTTTCATTTTATATCTTGAAATTGAATTTCGTCAATAAACATGATTGATAATAGTAAGGAAATTGCGCAACTATGTAACAATATAAAAAATTGGTTCAAGCTTTTGCATACTTTAAATCAGAGGTGCCGAATTTCTTCTGATCCGAGAGCCATACAATTCAGCATTGAAGAACTACACGACTTCCACTCTCAGTTATCCAATCCTCCCACTATGAACTGGTGCACACACAAACACACACATAGCTTTAAATATTGGACTTCTATATATGCGTATATGTAGAGTAGCAAAGTACGTGTGGAAAAGATATCGTTCTCCTATGGCTCTTTGGAGCAGAAGAAGAGGAGATGTGAGCATGTAGCTCACTGACTGCCTGTTCGACACCCCTGCTTTAAATCATGAGTTTACAATCGTAAAGATGTTAACTATGTAACTGATGATATAAATCTTTATAGTTTAGTAACAATTGGTTGTATTTAATCTTTAACAGAAATAGTACTAGAGTAATATTTGAAGACCATCAGAGAAGAATAACACAGGAAGAATGGTGAAGGAGACTACATTTTATGATATCTTGGGCGTCAAGCCAGGATGCACGCAAGAAGATTTGAAGAAGGCTTACAGGAAGCTCGCTCTGAAGTATCACCCTGACAAGAATCCTAATGAAGGAGAAAGAGTTTGTATTCCTTTTTTTTTTGTATTTCGTACGAACTACTTTTCGAAAATTAAAAATAATTCTAATAATTCCATTTTTGCACTGCAGTTTAAACAAATCTCACAAGCGTACGAAGTATTGTCAAATCCAGAAAAGAAGCGCATTTATGACCAAGGTGGAGAACAAGCTTTAAAGGAAGGCGGAGGTGGTAGCAATGTATTCTCTTCGCCCATGGACATCTTTGATATGTTCTTCGGTGGTGGAGGTTTTGGCGGACGAAGTGGTCGTAGGAGAGAACGCAGAGGTCAAGATGTTATACATCAGTTATCTGTTTCATTGGAGGAACTGTATAAGGGCACTGTTCGCAAATTAGCTTTGCAGAAGAATGTTATTTGTGATAAATGTGAAGGTACATAGTTTTTTTGCAGTACGAAATTTGTATAAAATTTTGTACGCTAGAAAATGTTATACATATGCACGCTTTCATTTATTGTTTTATAAGGTATTGGTGGAAAGAAGGGATCCACAGAACAATGTACTACATGTCGCGGTACCGGTATGCAAGTTCAAATTCACCAGCTGGGTCCTGGAATGCTGCAGCAAGTACAAAGCATGTGCACAGACTGCAGAGGCCAAGGAGAACGCATAAACCCACGTGATCGTTGCAAACAATGTGGTGGCAGGAAAACTGTTAGAGACCGAAAGATTCTGGAAGTTCACGTAGACCCAGGTATGGTAGACGGCCAGAAGATTGTTTTTACCGGAGAAGGTGACCAAGAACCAGAATACGAACCGGGAGACATTGTTATTCTGCTTGAAGAAAAAGAACATGATCTATTTAAGTTAGTACTTTGTTTGGCATTACCTTTAACAAGAATTTGTTCCTGCGTTGACGCTATACACTCTAATATGTTATTTTAGGCGTTCGCGTAATGATCTAATTGTAAGGATGCAGTTGGAACTCGTCGAGGCTCTATGTGGGTTCCAGAAAGTTATTCGCACTTTGGATGGACGAGATTTAGTAGTAACTTCATATCCCGGGACCGTCATAAAGCACGGAGATTTGAAGTGCATTTTGAACGAAGGAATGCCGATTTATAAAGATCATTTCACGCATGGCCGGCTGATAATTCAATTTGTAGTGAATTTCCCGAAATCTATGGATGCTGCTATAATTCCAACCCTTGAATCATGCCTACCTCCTAGGGAAGAGGTTATAGTTCCAGAGGGGGCAGAGGAGTGTTCTCTTGTAGATCTGGATCCAGAACAAGAAGCAAGGCGAAGAGATCAACGACAAGCGTATGAGGAAGATGAAGGAGGCCCTTCGCGTGTCCAATGTGCCACGCATTAATTGGATTACGTCAATCTCACAATAAATATGGTCATTCTTTCATTTTAAACTTTTGTCCCATTCGCTCGATTCTGAATCGTATGTATTAACAGAAGAACGAAACAAATGTGGACGACATGTAAGGAACGTTCTTCGAGACATATAAAAAGAACCTTGAGAAAATACTTAGATATATGCACGACTGTGAAAGCTACACCGTATGGAATCACCCAAGGATTCTACCGCAAAAAGCATAAACAAATACTGAATTGTATAGGAGACTACTGATGATACAATTATCATCATTGCTGAATTAAACTATAAATTCTGGTGGAAACTGGTAAACATGTTGCAATTAGTTCATCGCTTGCTGTAGAAAAAGTATTAAAAGAAATGTACTTATCATTAAGCAGAGTGATAAGGGAAGATGAATTTACTCAACGTCTAACGTACCATCGCGTATACGTTAGTAGAGGACAGTAAACATAATCAACTGTATCATGTAACACTGAACATTCTGATTACCTTCTGCTGTTTGTGAATTTCTTTATATTTAACAGTTTTCAACATTGGTTGATACACGCATATTGAATAAAGTTAGTCAGTCGAACGAAATTATTTTACCTTATCTGTATTCGTGTTCCCTAAAAATCTGCTGGTTATTAGCATTAGTGTCTACATGTTAGTAATACGATGATTATGAAAATAGTACTAATTATATTCGGAAGAGTATTCATTCATCGAACGAGGCAGTTTTCTGTAGCCTTGATTATAGACTTTGAAAATGCTTTTCTTTTTTAAAAAAGATGCCACTTTATTCTACGTCGTATAGCGTTTAATTTGTTTATAGTCTCGTATACTGATATATGAAGATATCGAGAAAAATATTTGATGTTCATCAATACTACAATTCAAGGAAGAACATGTGGTTCCCGTGTGTGTGAAAGTGAACTTCCTGCGCGTATTTACAAATATGCCTATCATGGAAACAATAATGTTCCAATATTTATTTGTAATTGTAATTCTGGAACTGAAAGTAAAAGAAAATCCTTTCTGATAATTGTATTTACTACCGTCGTCGAAAGTCTGCTATTATATAACTTCTGAAAATACCTATTTCGTTTAATATAAGTGGATCAATGCGCATAAACGAATGTCCATTTTTAACGATCATAATAAGTTCCCATCAAATTAAACACGCATTCACATTCACATAATTTACTGTATGCAAGGCCATGTATTCATCCGCAATTAATATAGCGAATTCAAATAGAGGCGTATTATAATCTTATTTATTATAGATAAATTGGTGATTGATTAGTACGTATTTGAATCGTCTCAAATAAATTGGAAAAAAGTATAATGTCAAGTATGTGGAAAAGAGTGTTACAAAAATTGACCTTTGACCCCTACGTGTATATTACGTTACAATATCTTTTATAAACTTATATATTAATTGATTAAATAGAATTGCCTCAGAACGGCAATATTTTATTTTATAGTAAAACAGCAACTTTTACGTATTTGAATAATTTACAAATGTTCCCTTTGGAGGAAGGTCACGGAGAAGTTTTACGTCTCTATATAAATCTGAACGGCATACGCATGCCAGTGAATTAAATAGTGTCGTTCATGAGAGGTAACAATGTTAACGTGCCTTTGAGTTACGTAGAATAGCCTAACGATGGCGATATAATCGCGACGAGGGTCAATGTTTTTGTAACGTGCGTATACGAGTGGCTGAAAGCCAGCCGTCGAGATGCCGCAAAGGTTTCTGGGTATGCCGAGGGAGCCATATTTTTCCAATATCAGTTACGCGAAAACAGCGTACGCATAGCATCTTCATGATGGAATTTCGTTCAGTAGCTTGTGTCGTAGCAGTGTTTTACGAAAGTAAGTGATTGCAAAGCAGTCGACGAGGGTTTAGTGCGAGATAGGGAGGCAACTGTGCTAGTCAGAATATAATAAGCGTGCATTTCCATGCGATCAAGAAGTGAGGTTCGGTGAAAACGATGAGCGCGGCCCGCGCAGGTGTTCGAGTCGAGAAGAGGGTTAGTTAACTTAACCCGAGTTCGTAACCGCGACCGGTGGTAGTGGTGGTAGTACTAGTGGTGGTGGTGGAGGCAGCGGTAGTGGTGGTGGTGGTGATGGTGGTGGTGGTGGTGGTGCTACTGCTGCTGTGACGATGACACAGCGTCATAACACGACGTACGTCCGTCCGTGCGATTTAACGTGAATTGTTACGGCGATATAAAGTGTTTTTTGTACCGAGAGTGCATTCGCGCCATTACCGATCGAGCGTGTCGTGACTCGGTCACGATTAACCTTTGCGTATGCAGTGTCGAAGAAAATGGCTTTCTTCTTGTAGTGTGTGAACGAAGATTCGGAGTAGCGTATTCTTTCTGGTTACAGTGGCTGAAAATGACATAATTTAGTGCCATTCATATCATAGTTCCTTCGTTAAAAAGTGCGTACATGTGAAACGGAGTAATCAGAACTGCGACCACGAATAACGCGACGGGACCGTGGCAATGACACAACGACCTCAACGACTTGACTTTCTCATAGAGTTCAATTTTTCTTGTCTATAATTGTCTTTTTCATCAACGTCGACTCAGAAATTGCTCGTCTGAGTCTGCAACGGTTGGAAACATTTTCTACTTTTAACGTAAATTTCTTGTCGTAATCTACACGCGTTACGAATAACAGCGTATACAAAGAGTCTAGGTTAGTTGAATGCTTGGCCCCATTGTGTTGTTTCGTCGCCACTGAATCGGTGAACGAGACAAATGAGTGAGCTGTTGCATTGTAAATCGACCTTGCGAATGACAGCCGCAGAGTAATTTCCTAATAAACAATGTTATTGGTTTGCTCCACATCGAGCCGGTGTACAGCACGAAAAATTCAAGGGCGTTATTCTCGCTATTTTTCTTCCTATAAATCTCGTCGGTATATTATTTCAGCGAAATATGTTTTACTTATTGGCAATAAGTAGTAATTCGATTTCGAGATGTTATCTGTTGGGAAAAATCTGTGCACGTATATAAACATTGTCAGAAAAAAGAAAAGTGAAACGTAAAAAGGGCGAATTGTCTTGATAAATCAAAACGCGTCTCGAACATACGGTATAATCGAATTACCGTATATTATTATTTTTTATATTCTTTTATATGAACCATAAACGGTGATCTAACGTTACTATGGTCTGCGGCTGCATCAGAATTACGTACGACTAACGAAACTAGTATCATGGTAGAGTGCACCGATCACGGGAGAGAGGTTAGACGGGCATTGACCGGTGAATAGCTCGTGTCTGTCGTCCGACGGATGCTCTCTAATTTCAAAATCTTGGCACCGTTAACGCATGCCTACTGTCAGCTGGTTGGAAAATTATTTCTAAGCACACGTGTAACTTAAAAATATTATTCACCAGCATAGGAAAACCATTGAAAAGAATTAGCTAAAAGAACTATACTCCATCTGGCATGTCGTGCGCGGTGATGCCGAGGATGTCGAACAACGAGAACGTGCACGACAGCTGCGAGGTTTTAAGGATCGGTGACCGTGCATGTTCAAGCGGAACGAGCGATAGTACGCGGTGGATTTCAACGGTGGTTAGCGCGTGATCATTCCCGTTTACGGAGGATGCGGCAGAACCTGGAGGTACCTCCACGTAGGCGTGCTACCTGCGTTCCAGTGATGTCGGTGTCGGGGTTACTTGCAGCGCTGCTGGACCTGGACCATGGCCGGCAAGCCTGAGCAGCCGTCCACACACCCTGCTCCCCCGAATCACAGTCTACATCATCACCATCATCTGCATCACCATAACAATAACAACAACGGCAACAATAATAGCCAACAACAACAGCAACAGCAACAGCAACAACAGTCGCAGCAAAATCAACAGCAGCATCCTCAGCACGCGCAGGGGATTCAACAAAATAGTGTTCTAGTCTACGTATCGGGGGAGAATTTTGCATACGCGACGGCGGTCGGTCAGAATGCCGCCGCCGCTGCTGCTGCTGCTACCGCAGTCGGCTATCAGTCTCCGCAGCAGGCGACGTACGCCGGCATTCTGCCGCCGCAGGTGGCGACGGCGGCGGCGACGTTTCCCGCCAAAACCGCCATATACTGTAACGATAACAACGGCGCCGTAGGAGGCGCAGTTAATAATTGTTGCCGATTGAAGCCGCTCGAGTATGCGTCCACCGATGGTGACTCGAGTCGATCGGCGCGATCCATGTCGACCACCGGTAACACGGAAGACGAGGAGGATTATGGGACGATCGTCACGAATAACGGTTTGCTTTACAGGCAGACGAATCTGATTCAAGCTACCAGCGCGACCACTACGATGACGTGCGTGGTGTCCGCGTGCGACGCTAAAAATCCAGCGAATCGGAGCCCATTGGAAAACGATCCGAATAATGCCGAAAACCTCGCAACGAGTAACGTAGAGCCAATCAGCAGGATGAATGGCGGTGACGTAGTGGTATCGAGCAAATTATATCCGTCGAGAATTCACGGAGATATGTATCCGGTAGGCGCGAGACTGGCAGACGGTTATAACAATAGCGGTGGCAATAGGATCGCGCAGGGCAATTCGGGCGATGGTTGCATCGGTCTTATAAGCGACGACGCGTGTGTCGCTTACGTGCGACAAGGAAACGAAACGTCTCAAGCGTCCGCGAGTGTTTTTCATAACGACAGTGTCGATCAGCGCGTGAATATGGAGGAGAATAGCCGGCAGCAGGACGGTTTTGATAGCCAAATCGGCTCGTCGCTTTCTTCGTCCAATTCGAGCGTCGGGGTTGTCAGTGGGGGCGGCGGTGGTGTTGTTGTCGGTAGTGGTGGAAGTGGTGCGGCTAGCTGTGACTCTGTCCGATCTGATACCGGTGAATCGTCCGCTTATAGCAGTCTGAGCAGTCCTGAGAGTCAAAGTCAATCGGCACACGACGGTTTGTCTGCCGCGACGACGGTAAACGGCGGTGTTTCGTGCGCGCAGCAGGCTGCGCGTCAGCCGTCGCTCACGCGTATTAACAACGCGAACAGTAACAACAATGCCGCCCAGCAAAATGTAGTGTTAACGATGAACGGTAGTGCGGTGGTTACACAGCAGCAGCAACAAGCGATTACGGTACCACGTGGATGGAAAAGGATATGCACCAACGGAGTCATCATTTATATCAGGTGAGTTACTATTATTACTATTATTATTATTATTATTATTATTATTATTATTATTATTATTATTTATTTTCTGGTTATCGCTTACCTGACAGACAATGCGTATGGATTGTTCTCGCTTCGAATTACTGTCGCGGCACTGCGTTTGTACATTGGTATTAGGTTAGGTATTAGGTTTTTTTTATGTCGCGATACGTGAATAATTAACTCACTTTACTGAGTCGAGGTACGTACCACGCTGACCGGTGTGCTTAAAATATCGATAGCTTTGTACCGATACCACGTATGTGGCAAAAATGAGTTTACACTGCAGAGCAAAAAAAAATGGAGTACGTATATCTTTCTAGCTTTCTATTGTGTATATTCATCTGGAATATTTTTACACAAGACAATGCTGCGGTGTTATCTACAATCGATCGACCATTGAAAATAGATGTAAAAATATTCCGTTCCCAAATTTCGTTAAAAATGCTGATACATGGTACTACAATGAAGGTATGGGAAAATGATTAATTATGAATTAATTTGTCGGCTGTTAGTATTTGTTCCAGACATTTCACAGGATTATCGATTTCTGTATAAAATACTACGACTTAGTTACTTTAGAAGTAAGCGTAATAGAAACAGAAATTCTAACAAATAGTCAATTATCCCGATAGTACGTATCTTTTAAACGAGCAGGAAAGCGTTTGTTAATAATTAAATGTGCTTTTCAATTTAATTGTCTAACCGATGCAGCGTAGAAAACAATTCGCGTCCAATTATTTCCTAGATCCCGCGTGACAAAATTGTTACCGCCAAGTGTATTTTCTAACAGAATAAACGGGGCCGGAGTCTGTACACGTGCATACGTATAGGTAGAAGAAGTTGACTAGTTTTCCGTTATTCTAGAATCGACTTCACCCGGGGTTTATCTTAATGGTTTGCGGGTTAGTAGCATCGATCCGCAGTTAAATGCTCCCGCTAGAACTTTAATTTCGCTAATGGAATTAAACTGCGTCCAGCTTGAGCAAATAAGATTAGCTTAGCTGCTGGTAAATTGGAGTGAAAACTTGGAGACACAGCCACGTGAGAAATTCCCCCCTCCTACGGTCGCGCGGGTAGCATTGAGACTTGGCGGAATGGTATCGTTATTCAAAAAACGACTTTGCGGAGTTCGTTCTGATAACAAAGCATCCAGCGTAACGAGCACGAGAGGGTTTCATCACCTAGCCGCGGAGACACTCGCCTCTTCTTGGAGATCTTAAAAAGGTTCTGCCCCCTTTCTGTCCTTTGTAATCTTTCCCGACGTTCGAGTAAAAAACACGAATTTTCTGGAAGCCAAGGCTCTCTCGCTCCGTTCGACGCCCTCTCTCTCTCGTCGTCGTCCAGCACATGGAAAGCGAAGGCTTTCCCAACCCCTCATTGTACTTTTATGGCTCTTTTCAAAGTCCGTTCGAGGGTCACTTTCATCTTTTCCACCGCGTCTTTTTTACGGTTGTCTCCTCCAAGATGCTACGCATCGTCCACCGCCTTCCTTCGCTTTCGCCGTCGTTTTGAAGGGGACGTTTGTCTTCTCCGCGTGTAAGAATCGTACGAATTAATTTCTCCGTCGGGTATCGTTTTGCGTCCGAAACAATGATTCGATCGAACGATAGCAGATCACCTTTATCGTACAAGTATACTCGATAGAAATACGGAAACGAAAATGAAGAAACATTTAATTGCTCCAAACGCTTCGAAGGCTGAGGCAATAAATTTCTTTTTTCACGACGAAAATTTTCCACTACACGGACCGGAACGAAATTCATAGATCGTAGGGGGAGCAGGGGGATTTTCAAACTCCCCTCTATTCAGTTCGTCCTCGTTAGAAAGGTGGGCACGGTAATTCGAAAAATAATATCCTGCACGGGCAAACCCACGCTAACCCTAAGTAGTCGTGAAATCGTACTTTGTGAGCAAGCCAAGATACGATGGTCGTGGAGATTCACCTTTCCCCGGGGAGGATAACTTGTCGAGTGATGGGGTCGGGGCCCCGACAATCGCGCAACGTGATTTTACACGGATCACACGGGATCAGCTGTGACGGGGCACATTTACCTTTGTGTCGAACGAGGGAAGTTGATTCCTCGAGGTGCTGCGAGACGCAAAGGGCATCACCTCGTGGTGTAATCGTCCGCAGTGTAAAAGAGGCCTGACCTGGTCTGTCCCAAACCTCGTTAAAACGATCCTTCCTGGCCTGGCAAGAGTCACGGTTTAAATGACGTTTAAAGCCCTACCTCTCTCTCCTACAAACAATGCGCTCTCTTGCTGCCTGCAACGCCGGATGACCCGGGGTTTACGGTGGTCATTCTTTCTTTGGATCGAATCGTGTATTCCCAGACACATGGTTCTTCATTCGAATTTACAGTTTCTTGTACACTTTTATTTTTTTACGATATTTCTGAGAACAGCCCCGAGTGTATATTTTGACTATAGGTGTCCGGTCGTTGTGTCCATTTAGCAAATGCCACGGGGCAGGCGCGGGATTACCCATCTTCGGCGCCTAAGTAAGAAGGGCGAAAGGTCTCTCTCCCTCTCTCTGTCTCTCTGGGCGTGCGACCTGAAAAAGTCACGCGCCAGATCGCGGGGCGATACTGTCGCGAGCAGCCGTACAAATTGCTAGGAGTACGAAAACGCCGATGAATTCGTCTTCGGCCGCACCAAAAATTCTGCGAGCGAGGACAAATAGTTTTTGTCTTGTCGGATAAATCGTCGATATATCTTGGCCGTGCGGCGTAGGAGGAGGAGGATGAGGAGGATTCCTTCAAGGATTCTTACGCTTCAGCATCCTCTGTCCGAGGCGATGTATGGCAGGACAGATTCTCACATCGGCCCGTGTACAGGAAGCGATGGAACGGTCGGAAGGAAGGGGGAGCACATATAGGAAGGGAAAAGGAATTTCGTTGAACCGCGCTGTTCGTGCGATCATTGATTTACGATGGTACGTCGTAAATACCACCGGTGATGTACGACCGTACCTCCCCCCCTCCCTCCCCTGATCCCTTACCCCTGCGTACCTTCCCTTGTCTTCCCTCGCAGGTTTTCTTCCTCGCTCTTCTTTCGCCTTCGCCACCGACGTTCCCTTTGCGGACCTCCTCTTGATTTATAATACCTACAGGCCTGTTGTCTCTTTTCGTTCTCTCTTCTCGTGCATACCTTCAAGGTGTTCGGACTTGGTTCCCCTTAGCCGTCTCTCTTGCGCACCACCGTAACCACCCCGTATCAACCGTGAGTTCAGCTTTGACGTCCCTTCTTCCTTTCGTCCGCCAGTTTTCTTCGCCTTTTCCATTTTTGTTTTTTCTTTTTTGTCGGCTCGCTGCCTGCCACCCACTATTCGCGTTCGTATCGTCTACACTGCGAGTGAGTTGTTCGACGAGAAATGCATACGCGCTGCATCCCGCCGCAGTGCGTTTGCTTTTCTATGTGCGATTTGAGGATGCAGGCTCAGGGATGGTTTCGCCGAGATGTCTACGATGCTTGGGATACAAATTGAACTCCGATAAAGCTTTCGTGCGTTGAACTTCGATTTATGACGAGTTTGTAGGCTTATAATGCGAGTAGATCTGTAATCGTCTCTTCCGGATTCAAGCACGACTGAACAGTACAGTGTTCTCCTTTTTCATACTCGAGGTTCGATGTAGTCGCGGGCAAAACAAATTACCATCAAGGATAGAAAATTAATGGCAGTGAAATATTCACCTGTGCGTCCTTGAGTTTATTCGAACCCTCTTTGCAATTGTAATTTCATTCAAATGGGAAATGGTTGTCCTGACGAAGAGTACCTTGGAGTTTCGAGGTGTGTTAATATTTGACCCGTTTAGATAGATGTTTTGGCATGTTTATTTTTAATGTAAATCTATTTAAATTAGCGCTGTTGCGTCGCAGTCTGCGAGATTCAGCGTAGATACTTGGAATTGCAATTATTCCCGCTGGAGCACTTTGAATATTCATTAGAATGCTTACTTTGCATAGTGTTAAGTGCCACCATGAAATTTGTAATTGTGCTAGGGCGAAGGATAATCTCGTGTGTGGTTTCCATTCTACGATATAAACTTGAATGAGTTTAAATGTTATCCTCGCACGTTTCGTTCACGCTTCTATTTTTTGTCGATCTCTTATCGTTAATGAGCTTTTAAATACTTTTATAGCTTTTAAATTGTCGGTTCTCGTTATTATTACGACGATTATAAACATTTCAATGAACCGTTTCAGCTTTCTATGTGCAAAAAAGGATAATGCATCATTCCCAGAACTTATTAATTCACGTAATGCTTTCCACTCATTATTCATTATTGCGGTAGGTAGTAATGAAACGAGAGAGACTTATTCGCATTTCTATATTTTCGTATTGACTTTGATCGTTTACTCGTTCTTGTATTTCCTTGACATTTAACGATATCATTTAATTATCGATTGGAGGCAAATCGTTGTTAAATAATTTCGGCACGTGGTTTTATGATAGTATTATAAACAAGTCATTAACCACGTGAACGCTCTCGATATCTGGTGAAGTACGTGCAAATGGGAGAGTATGCGCTTGAAACGATTTCCATTGTTAATTCTGTGTGCATAATTGCCCAACCATTAGTACTAATTGCATCAGAATCATTAAATTCTTCCTTCTAAACTGGCTATTTTTATGTTAATACACAGCTTCCCCCCCTCATGAATTTTAATTGGCTTTGAACAAAATTTTGGAGTGCCTGGTTGAAATCTTTAACCCGCTCCAAAACGTTGAATCGTATTTTCGGTCGCGCTCGCCCCAAATTCTGCTTTGGGTGCATCTTTCGTAAAAGTTGAACGAACGAATGAACCGGGGTATTTGAAAACCCTTTGGCATCGAACACGTAGATACCTATTAGAATATATCGCTGTCGTAAATGTTGCCCATAATATACCACCGTTCACAAATTATTCCACGAACAAAATAGATGACAAGTTTATCATCCATCGCCGCATGAAAGACTTCTGTCTGTCCGAGCTGAATAAAAAGTCGCTCGTAAAGGCGCACTGCGAATGGTCAAAACGGGAGTGGAATATCTAAGTAAAAACAACTATATTCATTACACGGTATTCAGTACGTTCGCTATCCTCATTTATCACTTAATATTCCCGCGAGACGTATTCCATATATTTTCTCGTCCCCTCGGTATATCTTCTTCGCACTTGCATTGGCAAACGCGTGACGCGTTACTTTCAAATCGATGTGCCAAGCATTCCCCGAACCTCTACATGCACCCCGTTCCATAAAGCCTCGCACAGTTCGCGACTCGTCGCGGCATTTAATCTTCTTTCCCATTGGCGAACGTGTCTTTTAATAGTATCATATTCCACCGCGTTCATACGGGCTGATGTACGACGGCTATTATCGAACGACGAATCGCGTGCCCATTTGTAACAGAAACGGCCGAGAGGAGGCCAGCTGATCAGGAAAAGTGGTTCCGTCGTGGAATCAATGAAGATCGATCGGAGGCAAAAACAACAGGTCGGAGTAATGCTGGCTAGAGAAAGAGAGACAGAGGGAGTGAAAGAGGGAAGGGAGGGATAGGTATGGGCGAAGAAAAATTAAGGTTAGCGGCACGAACGATTAGACTCGTGGGTTCTGGAACGGCGCAGAAGGAAATGGCGATTGCGGGGCCGGTGGGTCAGCAGGGCCTCGATCCCCAGGAAAGGGGCGAAGGGGGATCAGCGGCTGCGGGAGATGACGAGGGGAGAGTGTAGAATGAGCGATAGTTGCGCAACCACACCTCCACCGGCGTCGAGCGGCGATTACGCAAACGTGATAATTAATTGCCAGTGTTCTCTGTTTAATGACTCGTCAAGTCGTTTGCTAAACACGCCAAATCACCGGTACGTCACGAAAATCGCTATGCAGGTGCATCGTTCCGTGTCGAAGCTGTTAATTCTGCGACGTAGTTGCGTAATCATACCCGCCGGGGAGACCTCCTCCTTTTTATTAACCCTTTCGATACGAAGGGCGTGCATGTACGACGTCCGATGCCCAGCAGACGCAACTAGCTATTGCCAATTATTTATGCAAATAGTATCTTAGCCGATTCAACAGAGTATCGAAGTGTTTACGGGTATAAGGGTTACACCTCTTCGATGTTAATTAAATCTGTATTGTTTTATGTAACGAGGATTTTTTCGGTTTTCATGCGACCTGAAAGAAAGGGACGAGGTCGTCCTTTTTTTCTTTGAGAACCTACATATTTGCTTCTCCGGGTAATCGTTCAGATTTTGGCCTTGCTCGTCGTTAACTTTGCACTGCATTTATAATGCATCTCGCGTTGGAAGTACGGTCGTGAGTCATCGGCTTTGATTGATGTCGCATGAGAGACGATACTGCTCTTCGTTGCACCGGGAATTTACGACGCGAATTTTTGAACGGTTCAGTTCAGTTTTGCTGTAGAGTTTTGAAAATTGAGGGCCTTCAATTGTAGTATTTTAAAGTAATAGTTTCAGTCCAATAGTATAATGATATTATTCTTATGGTCATATTAACCATGGTGGACAGCATCGAAATGGTACTGAATAGAAAATCGAGAAACGCAGTGATTAGGACGGTACTGAAACGATGAATAGTCGTGAATATTTGTTATTGCCGACATCGTAACCCTTTGTGCAACGATACGTTCTATAATAATGTATTGCGCGATGATGGTTAGGTTATTTGCCAGGATAATAGAGGTATGTAAATACGATAATAGCGGAAATGTGAAATGAACTGGGTTTCGAGGAATATGGAAACAAATACGGTGATTTGTTACGTGTCATTCTTCGCGTATATCTCGATTGAACTTTATATTTCAATGAAATAGAACGAAAAAATATACTCAAATTCCGCAGTTTGAAAGCAGATTTATGTTCGAGCCTTCAAAACAATAAGTAGAGAAAATCGACAAATTGGAAACTATGTTTTAAAGAACTTAAAATTATTTTAAATATTTTTAAAAATATTTTGAAGCGCAGTTAATCACAATGGCTCTTCAAATAAATGATATATTATTCACCAGCAATATAAAATTTGCCAAAACTCGTGATAGGAAATAGAATTATCAAGATAACTTATTTTATTTATAGAAAGTTAAACACGAATTATACGTTTTGGTAAATTGACGTTAAAGACTTGGAGCTTTTCGAGCGACCCAATTTACCTCGCACTTTAGTGTCGCAATTACGCTTTCGTGGATACAAATAATACTATTATATATAATGCAGCATTCCTTCGAGCGTGGAAAATGCAATATTAAAATATATCTTACACCTCAGTATTCAATATCGAATGCGGTAACTTCATTAAATATATTAGCCTTGTAAATAGAAAATAAATTTGCATTCACTAAAAATCGTGGGGATTTTGGAGCATTGAAGCAAAAGGCTGACCAAGTCCCATACAAGGGACATAGGGTTGTACAGGGGGGGCTGCACAGTAAGCTCAAATAAGGACAAGTTTCGTACAACGTCGGTAGCGTAACGGTTATCTTCTCCGCTTACGAAACCGACGGCCGCGTGTTCGAGTCCCATAGGACCGACTTTTCGCTCGGCTCGATGCTATGTCGCAACATTCCAATGGGAAAATCGTTTTCAATCGTGTTTCGCCCCGATTGGCCCTTTTCAAATCTCTCTCTGAACTTTGGAAAGTAGTCAAGTCTGAAGAAGAAGAAAAAAACTAGTACACACACATACAAACACAGTAGTAGTTCCGGAGGAATGCCCGATGATGAGTAAGAGAAAGAATAATCGCGGCCAGGGTCAATCTAGCAGATGAGGCACACGTGGCCAAGGGTACTCAGTTACCGCGATGCTCTGCCTCGGGAAGGTCTGAGATAAAGTCGTCACCTCCTCGATGTTTCTCTCGAGGAGGACGCTCCAGAAGGGCGATCCTGTAAATTGGGATGCGGGGAAACCAGAAACAGCGGTAAACCAGCTCTGTCGCCGTGGACGCCAGCGCATTTCTCCACCTCTCTGTATTCTAGCTTCCCTCTGCGTTTCCTTCATCCTTGTATTTCGCTCATTTTCACCGTTCCTCTGTTACAATCTCGCAAGAGACCGTTCTTCGTCCTCTGTCCCGATCCTCTCTGTCTGCTACGTCTCGTTGAGTGTACTAGGGAAAGAGAGGAGGAGAGTGGGCAAAGTGGCAGAGGTCGGCTGGTCATACCGATGGAAATTCCCGTGACTCGCAATTTCAGTACAATCTGCAAGCCGCCCCTCCGTATCCGCGCTTGTATTTCGTGGACGACGCTCTGAGGCGGGGTGGAACTCAATTCAGACTAATCTGACCCCGGCCCGTTTATTAAAACCTGAGGGCTCCTCTTTTCTTTTCTTTCCTTTTTTTCTTGTTGGCACTCGCAGAGTCTTTTCTTCCCCTCGTTTTGACGGAGGTCTTGTTTGCTGTTAAACGCGTCGGTGGCTGTACACTCGCCCCGATCTTATCACGTCGATATTACTTTTGATATCGATAATTGGTTTGCGCGATATAGTACTGGCATTCGTGGTTTGACTAAGGGGACCGGTGTCTCCTAAAACAAATAATACCTTTGGTTCATTTAATCGAAGCCGCGGGGAATAACGTCTAGAGCCAGTTAGTCCCCTATTTTCGTCAAGGTCTTGTATTACCTTCGACGCATTTTGTATTGAGTAATCGGCTAATTATAGTTTTCACTTGTTCAGAAATCCCTGGCTGGCATCGATCGCCGAAACATGCTCGGGACGTATCGAGCACTCTGGCTATAAAATTATTCGTCGATTCGAATTTCGAACGCCAGCCGCTCGAGAGCGAGGCAAGCTTTGTTCTCTTGATTTTCGCTCGTGTTTCGTGATGAAATTGTTCATCGTCGAGATTAACGATGCTCGAGTGTTCTGCTGGTATCGCTGTCGTGTTAATTCGTTATCATTTTTGACGCACGTCCGTGCCGGGCACACGCGTTTCTCGACGATTCGTTTTTCTTTCTCCGTCTTCCCCCCATTTTTGTTGCTTTAGTTTCCTGCCGTCGAAGATGTACGCTCAGGAATACACGAGGCGCGTAATTTATAGCCGTGCTGATTGTACGCACCACGGCGCCGCATGGCGTGTTTCGGAGTCGATAACATCGCGAATACGCACCTGGTTGTACGGTTGATGTGTGTATCGTATACCCGACGTTTCATTCTGATTAAACAAAGATACTTGTAAACATTGTTACGATAAGTCTTCGTTAAACACACGAAAAATCTTCGTTTGCCCCCAATTACATTGGGAAAATAATTCGCCTCGCGTATGTCGGAGATTGATTCTGCATTTGATTCGGAGCACACTTTTGATCCTGAAACTCGATTGATATCATATCGGTTGCACGGTTATCGTCGGTTTCGTTAATGTTTAGCACCGGACTACATTAAAATTATTTCGAAGATAAAATTGATATGTCGAATAAAAAATGGATAGTTTCATTTACGTCAACAGATTCCGATTTGATCTTGAAATTGTTATCATCGATCCAGGGCAATTACGACCCGTCATGCGAGCATTATTATTGCACGCTGGGAACTAAATTAGACGCGTAGGAGCGAGGGTAATTTCTGCTGATAACGAACCACCCACGCGAATGACGTTCGCAATAGAATCGGCCAATATTCGAATGGACTGCACGATCGTGATCATTTCTTAATTGCACCAGCATTACCTTTTATCCTACGAATTCTTCATCGTCGTAACTAATGTGTCCATTGTCTCTGCAACGCGCGCGCCCGCTACAAATTCAATTCTGTACGCATTAACGAAACATTCGGTAACGGGTAACAAAATTTATACGAGCATTTGGCACAACATGCTATGAATATTGCATGTTTTTCACATCGGCGAAATGATAATTTTATCGCAGCGCGATCAATAAATAAATTCCGTCAGCCTTCGCGGTGCGGGGGAGTAGCTGAACGTTTGACATTGTAAATATCGATTGAACGGTTTATGCGGCTGCTTTTAGACGCGCAACGGGGATTATTTCGACCTGGCCCCCCTCCGCCCCCGGAAATTGATATTCTCCTATCGCGAGCAACCCGTATTACCGATTATTATCATCGCTTCTAACTACCTCTGCCGGATACATGTGCTCGCAAGGATTAATTTTGAACGGCAGACAACGCGAGATCTTCGATATCCAAACTATTTATAGAGGTATCAGCCTGCCTCATAAAAGTTCTATGAGCACCGTTTAACCAAAGTTCAGATAATGTCGCTTTTAATTTCAAAGCACTTTTAGTGCCACGATAAAACGCTCGCACGCTGCGCAACGATTTATAGCGTTGAATTTTTTATGCTCCTTTCGTAATAGTGCATCGTACAAATATAACTTTACGTACGGTGTAAATTATCTTCGCAATAATTTCAGTTGCACCGGGAGCACTTTGAAGCACGGCATGTATCGTTGTCTTTAGACTTTGGCACGGTTTAAAATCGATGGGGAACGCTTCGAATGCTGCATATACAGTGGGCCAAAAAAGAATTCAGCAAGTGGATTAGTTTCACTTGCAAGTTCGTTATTTTGGTGACACACACATATACGTGAATGTGAAGCACATCTATTACACTTTAAAATATGTATTGGTTTTAGGAATAATTGTTTTAACGCCAACATTTTGGTGACACCAAAATAATGAAGGTGCAAGTCAAACTAATGCAGTGTATGAATACCTTCTTGTATACCTTCGGATCGATTTCGAACATCAAACTGCTAATTTTCAGGCACGATGTAGGAAGTTGCGATTTAGCGAGAGTAATAATTGCACGCTAGAAATATCTCGCGAAACGCGTGTTGGATACGTCTAGGCAGTACAGGTCCGTTGAAATTGAATGCGTGTATACATTTATTTTTTAAAGATTTACAGGAATCGTTCTTCGTCGCGTTTGTTTCCTCGTTGTTAATAGATCTACCTTAATTTATGAGATTTACGGATGTAAAGACCGACATGCGAGCGAAGTCAGCTTATCAGAAGATAAGGCACGATGTAGTATTCTGCTCGCTTTCTACTTGCACGATTAACGTGACCCTCGGTACCGATGACAATCTTTTTAATTTGTTTTCTCGGAAAAGGAGCACCTTACGTCACCCTAGCGTGGAAAGTGGCATTAGCTGGAACACGGAATAAACCGTTCAATTACCAACGTTATGGACATAAAATATTGACGTAAATTTACCTTTGAAAATCAAGATTACATCCCCTTGGCTTTGATAATTGTCTATTTGTAGATTTTGGAGCACGGTTTTGCTATTCATTTTATTTCAATTAATTATATATTCCTTTTTGCTAAGCGATACCGGGGTGTGCCGGATTTTATATTTTATCTATTAATGAGTTAATTATTTAAGGGAACGAGTTTCATTCCTGTCTGTTAAAAAATTAAGATAGATGAGCGGGGAAAACAATCAGTATGATATCTGTTATCACCGCAGCAGATGAGTAGAAATAAGAAAATAGGAACGAAGATTGTGATTATTCTGCCGCGTTTAATTATCGCATATTGCAATTAGAATTAATCTTACGTAGCAATTTGAACTGCAGAATCATCATTATTGAATAGGAAAACGGCCGATGAAGAACAATTGGTGAAACATTAATCGATCGGCATTTTTTAGAAGCTATGTATATTCGTAAAAGCTATATTTCACTGCTGTCCTTAAATCAATCTTACTATTAATCATTTTTGTACTACGTTTCGCGGTTCTTTGTTCAGTGTGAACATAATTATCGGTTGTCCTTGGAATATAATAATATATCACGTTTCCGTTTACAAAGGAAAAAGGAATAAACACAAGAAGTGTTTGCGCAATGGATCCAAAGGATTAACAATTGCCTGCTTCTAGTTGTACCTTTAGTACCTACCTGAAGAGGTGTTTGCACGGGCTCAACTCAAACAGCATTTCGGTGTTGTTCACACTTTGACTTCCTCTACTTTCGTTCTCGTAAAACTTTGATTCAATATGATTTTATGAGTATTCTTATAATAAATTAACATACGCTATTGTATTATGAAACGGTACTAACTTATTTTGTTGTTATTCAATTAAAGAACCCTATTCGATTTTTATATTCGAATATAAACGAATTTTGTAACAGATTTCGTTACGAAATTCCAGAAAACTACTGCACAAATAATATCATTCCTCGTCAAATATATTCGTTAAATTTGTTCATTTGTTACTTTACAATCGGTCACGAGCATTTAAATTTTGTAATCCGTCTGTTACGAGTCTCGGTTAAAATTGTCATACCGTTTTCACAGCTTTCGTGGTGCTACGTGATTTAACGTTGTTTGTCTTGCATTTAAAACACACAATGGTCGATTTCCACGCTATCCACAAAGGCGTAACTGTAATAGCGCAAAGAGTGGAGCGAATACATTTGTGTATCGGAGATATGACAGGAAAGCAAATTTATTCGTTTGAACTGCACTTTTTACCAATTCGATCTGAATTTATCGTTTGTTGATGCATAAATTCCATCGTTTGCATACCGCTCGAGCACAATCTTCCATATAATAAATTACTCTCATAACGCATAATCGAATTGGCCGATGTGAAAGTCGAACGGGATGACGGCCTTTTGGTTTCTTTTCATTTCGTCTCGCGGGTAACTTCAATTTAGTTTCGGTTCGTGCGAATGTACTCATGCATGCGCATTTCCCTTCTGTCACATCGATTATTCCGTGTATCGAAGCCGGAATAAATTACGTTGCTTTTATTTCTGGTTGTGCCGTGCACACAATTCTACCTTCTTATTTCGAAAATAGTTTTTTTTATTACATGCTACTGTTTCCTAACGACGTTCGCCCTTTCTTGGTTCTCTATGATTTAGTTATGTTGCGCAGCTGTTTTAAATTGTTCATCCAATATTATTGAACGGAGAAAAGTTTCGCGAAAATTATTTTCATTAACCAGCCGTATGAATAGTTATCACGATTCTCATAATTTTATCAAGCCAATAAATGTCAAGGGCAGATCACGGAACCTGCCGTTCCTGAAGCGATACTAGATAGATTAGAATCGTAAAGCGATATATTTTTACCAAACGTGTTCATCGGCGGATAAAAATCAAAGCCTTGAAAACAATAGCATTTAATCAGTCATTGAAGATCTTGCGTCTTGCTCGTTACATCTTGCTCTTCCTTTTACTTCCATTTTCACGCGACTACATAGTTCGATAAGAGAAAGTATAAAGACTGTTGATAATTATCACGCGCGGCGCTATCTCATTCTATTTAATTTCTTTCCACACTCTAATTGCAACGGCGCGGCAAAACGTTAGTGGAAATATTTTTTACTCGCAACGAACGAGACAGTACAGGAAAACAGGAACTATTCCCTTCCTTTCTCGCAATTTCACGGTTGGCTTTAGTCGCACTTTCACGAGCTCTATTTGCGGAAAGTATACGGGGTCGAATTATTTAATAACCGAGAATAACTGCGCAAAACTTGAGCCGCCTCGCTCGCTCCTATCGGCTCCCCCGTGGCAAGTTCAACTTCTCATCCTCGCCCCTATGCTTTTTTCCACCTCAGCTTAATGCTCTGCTAAAACTTTCGACGACCGTAATATTTTTAAACGGTGCGAAGTTCGTCCCGAACGGCTTAAAAATGACGCCACTTATGAATACGGATCACAATGGGGCAGAGTTAAACCCCCAAGTCTGAATCATTCGCCTTCTCGGTTTGCTGCCTTTTTTTTGTTTCGTTCCAGCTAATATAAAACACGTTTCGAATCCGTGTTAAAATTCAGGTTAATCGTGACGCAATACAAATAGTGACACGCGAATTCTATTTCGATCGTCCGTTGCGTATCGCTGGTTGGTATAATGATACGACTATATTCTCAGCAAGCTTGTAAACGAAAATTTGCAGCCGAATGATTAAATTCACGCCAGGCACAAAGGGAACGCGCGGGCAGTAATACGTTATGCTTTCGGGCTTGATTTATGTTACACATGCAATTGCAGCATGGTCACGATCCATTCACGGCAGGTTCAAATTCTATTTAACGCGCTGATGGGGGACGTGATGGGAGTGTAAACGGCGCGTTTACATTCGTAACGTACGATTCAACTTACGACGGAGGATACATTGCGAGAAAAGTCTCTGCGATAAGTATCGCGTTGAAGTAAGCGGTTGTATCGGGAATGTAGATCTGTATCAAGAAATACCGTTCGACTTAACTATTAATCAAGCCGCTCCGATTTCTGCCGCAAGTGTTAAAGTCATTCTAGAGAGAACGCAACCCATTCGGCGGTAAAATCTTTCCAAGTCACATTGGTGCTGCTGTGCAAAATCACACTGTTCCCTTTGAGTTGAGCTTAAAACAATGGAACTCATTAGTTGGCCGCGTGTATTACTAGAGAGGGGAACATTGAAACAATGCAGAAATAGGTAATGCAATTTTCTGGCGACGATTGTTTAGTTTTTATCTAATATTGGCGTATATGTAGAACACCGCGTTACTTGTGGAGACGACGAAACAATTCCATATGGAGTCTCGATGCACATTGAACCATAATATATAAATGCATAAACGAGTGCACGCTTCGCTGCAAACGAGTTTTCGGAATTCACAAATGGATGCGTGGCTTTGAATGATTGAATACATCTCTGTATCCTCTCACCGAGAATTCCGCTTCCACCCTGTACACTTCGAGGACGGGAACCCTCGCGATGACTCCCTTGCGACACAGCCGACAAAGGAGGGCCAATGGAAACACAGTTAACACAGTTAACAAATTGCATCGCGGGGCACGCTGTTAAAATCAGTAAAGCGAGCTCGTCGATCCCGAAAGCGTTGTGCGTCGATGCAACGTTTAAGCATTTATTGAACGGGCGAGTGGCGCAGGGAGAGAGAGAGAGGGAAAGAGTTGAACGACGGTTGAACGTGGACGCCGTGCGGCGCGACGCAGCTTCGCGTTAATTGCTTCACAAAAGGGCACGCGGAGCGAGCAGAGAATATTCGTGCTTGCGTCGAAAAAAAATGAAAAAATGCAGAGACCGAAGGATCGGCGGTAGCTGACGAATCGGCCGGGGGTGGGAAACACGAAAAGCGTCGGGAGAAACCGACAATCGTCTCGAAAGTAATTGGCGCGACGAACCGACTTTGCGATTCGCCTCTTAATGCGCCCTCTCTGCAGTATTTCGATGCTAGCGTGGACTGGCTGTCGCGGTGCGAGAGTACGAACGGCAGGGGGTGAGAAAGGGAGCGAGAGAAAGCGAAGCAAACGTTGCGAGGACGAGCGAGGGTGGCAGCGACGAAGCGAAGAAGAAACGGGGAGCAGAGGAGAAAGCGAAAGAGGAACAGAAGATAGGGAGGACAAAAAAAAAGTACGTCGTAAAGCCGGGATTAATCCGTGGCGGTCTCGGCGTCGCCGGCGACGCTGCCGCCAGTGTTCATTGATTGCATGAAATCGGGGTTTCCTGCTTTCCCATTGTCCACGTACAGGCACGCTCGCGTGTTGTTTTCTGCCTACGGATAAATTGGCAAGTGTGCGCCCCCGTAATCAATAGGCAGATCGGCTTTGTCGGTGGGCGAGGGTGGGTGCAAGGTCGGCCGGCTTGTATCTCACGTGCACACGTGTACACCTACGCCCGACACGGTACATACACGCGCGCACCTCCGGCGTACACCTGTGTGTACACGCGTGAACACGAAACGGCTAGCTGCACTGGATGCGCGTTCACGGTGACCAAGCGCGCAGAGAATCGACCGTGGCACGATTCGCCTGCATCGTGGCCTCTCTGAGCGGTGTTAAAATGCCTCGAAGAGTGCTTTCGCGTGCCTCTCGAGAGCGTGTGGGACTTTTCGCGAGCGCAACTTCTGCTCCGTTCTTCCGCGAGGGTGTAATCGTACGCGCTGGAGCGTTAATCGCGACGCCGCGCAGCGGTATGCGCTCCTCGTGTTGTATTCGCGGCGGTTTATGGCCGACAATTGCCGGGTTCGGTCTTTTATAGCGCGGTAAAAGGATGGGAAGATGCTTTTGAAAGGTACGCCGTGGACAGTTAACGTTGAATATTATATCTTCGAAAAATGTAATAGGTAGCACGAGTTTCAGCGGTCTTTTATTATTAACTCGTTCCCCCCGCGCATACGCGAGCAGCGAAATTGTTTCCATTTTTGTCTCCTTTCGTTATTTCAAACGCTTGGAGTGTTACGTTCGTTTCTCGAAACTTAAACGTACGGTGGAGCCTCGTCGATTGGCTGATATAATGTGGACTGAGCCTAGAAGGGTTGATTGGTGCCCATAAAAGGTATAATAAAATCGTGATAAACATTTTGATAATGCAATTTCGTACGTATTTCGTATTTAAGTTTAATTGACCCCTTGCGTCGGACCAAGTAATACTGTTTACTTTAATAGTGGTACTAATTATTTTAACATCCCAGTATGTCTGTGTAATATGGTTAGGCAGTTAACGCTTATGTTAATGTATGTTACAAAAGAATATCACTATAACCAGGATAAGATTTTCGTAAATGCAAACGCGATAAGTAAATTGCAATATCGCACGACTCCTCAGAGACGTCACGACAAGGGGTTACCTTTTGCAAATAATACGTTAATGTTTACGTTAACCCTTGCGTAGGCAACCGGGTACCCATTATATTTCTTCATTTTATATTTCTACATTTCCTTTACCAATTTTATTATATTCCTGACAAAATATCGCAAATCCACTCCGGACCTCCATTCTTTGGACACTTTTACGTCAATTCACGTTTTCTGAAAAAAATGTATGCAGAATATTTTAAGCAAACGAGCTTCAAACTTATCGACCATCTTCGTTGCCCACGCAAGGGTTAACCTCACCTCACCACGGATAATACGTAACCGCGGATAACCGAGTCTCCACTGTATCTCGCACATACGCGTTCAAGCTTCCGAGATCGTTTCGAATTGTGTCTCGCCCCCTATTTTAATCCATCTCGTCTGCCGT
This sequence comes from Nomada fucata, assembly GCA_948146005.1. Classification (NCBI taxonomy): domain Eukaryota; kingdom Metazoa; phylum Arthropoda; class Insecta; order Hymenoptera; family Apidae; genus Nomada; species Nomada fucata. The sequence goes on from OX411282.1 coordinate 9,641,698, forward strand.
TGAGCAAACGAAGGGGTGTTCGTCTCGAAATCTCGATCCGACGATTAAATCAACCGATGCTCCCTCCCCCCGGGGACGAATCTCGGAGCGTGTACCGCGATCTCGAGGAACAGTGATCGCGTGGAACGCGACGCCCGCACGCGATGCCGCTGCGCCGCGGCGCTTCGCGTCCCGTGTTCCCCGTGTACCCGTGAAACGTTCGGGTCTTTACCTACAGCGCGTAAGTACAGAGAACACGCGCACGGCCGTCGCATGACGCGTAGTAAGCGCAATTGTCAGCACACGGCACACGTATGCATACACACGGTGCATGCGTAACGCTTACGCCCGGCCGGGATGCGCAAACATGTGCACCCACATGCACACGCGCATACGCATGCGGTGGATGCGTTCTGTGGCATGAAACGCGTATTTACGTCACGCGTGGCCGTCGCGTTTCGGCTAGGCTCGGTTATTGCCGAAAGCCGCCCGGAAAACTGGCTAGAAACGATGGATCGGGGAAACTTTGCGAACAGAGAGAACGTGAACAGCAGCGGGAGAGGGGGAGTGATAGGTTGAGAGAAGGGAGCGTGTGGTCGATGGAATGGAGACAGAAGCGTGAATGTGTGCATTTCGGCGCTGCGGACATTGATCATCCGCTCTTTTTCGTCTGGTTTTGCTGCAACATTGCGCACATGTTCGTTCCAGATTTTCGGGGATCGCGTGTAATCAACGGACCGATGCATCTGAACGGGGCCTCTTTTTTGTTTTGGCTTTTTCCTATTTTGCTTTTTCCTTTTTGGAGGGAGAGATCGCGTTCCGTTTAGTCGCGGGGAGAATACGTGATGCAGAGAAGGGGCTTCGAATTTTATCTGCGAAATTGTATTCCATTTGTCGTTGCGCTTTGTCGGTGCTTCCCGTGAAGCTTGACGCACGCATGAAAAGCTTAACTTTGAGTAACGCTAGACTTATGTTACGTTCGTTTTGAATGCGCTGCACACAGGCGTGTTCGCGTGCGTGTCGGTTAGAACAAATGAATTGTACCTTCTGGCAACTGATTTGGCAGTGCTTCGTCAGTCGAAAGGAGCGATAAGCAGATGCGTAGATTTGCAAGTTACGAAACTATTGTTCGTTTTCGAATCGTTCGTTAGTGATGCATTGGAATTGTTCGATTATTTAATTCTCTTTGTTCGTTCGAGATTACTGATAAGCCTCGTTATCGTTCTATCTTGTTTTCACTTCGAGATAGCGGTAATACTCGCAAAACGTTGTCACATCAAATATAAATTACTTCCCTCTTCGCGGCAATTACCTATTTTTACACTGCCTTGTGATTGGTGCATCGTAATACAAATACGTGAGTATCTCGATTGAAAATTTGTCCAAATGAATCCAATTAAGACCGAGAACAACCTATACTAAATATTAGCTTATCGAAAAAGATAGTGTGACTTTTATAAAATATATGCACGTTTGACAGTAACTACTACACGTGAGAAGTACCAATTTAATGTCCTTGCCGTTGTCGTCAATTAATCGCGACCAATTAAAAATCTAACGCCATGTACATTGAGAAACGCTGCCTTATAATAATAAACCATAATTTTTGCACATTTAGCAGAGAACAAATAACAAATTTACATTTGCAGTATAATCGTGCCGCCTCCACGCTGCATACACACATACACACACACACACACACTCCTCCGTTCTTTTCATCCGACATTAAATCGAGAACAACTCCGCAAAGCGACGAAATACAAATATACGGGCGCAAAGAAAATACCGTTACAAGCACACAGGTTTCTAACAGCATATTTCCCGCATGCGACAAGATATACATACGCGCTTGATCGAGCTATATTTCGACGTCGCGACGCGACGCGACGCCGCGGTGTTTTCATCGGCGTCGCCGGTAATGCACGGCATTCCTAAAAGTAAATGTCGCCGTTGCTCTACGGTCGCATAAAGATCATATAAACGCATGCCTGTGGGAATGAAAAATATTTCCGCCACTCGCGCCAAGTCTTCAATAATCCCGGCGCGCGTAAATTTCTCACGTTTATCGTTCCCCTACCGTTTCGCGAAATTTATCTACTCGCGAGAATACGCTCGATTCCGTTCGCGATTCCGCGCCTCCGCCGATCCTCTCGTGTACGACTTTCAACGATCGGGCCTCAACCACCCCCGTCACGCAAAGCCGCGTTGCGTGATGCGACCGAATAATTTTAAACCTTCCCGCGGAATAATTTCACCTGGGAGAATTTACGCCGCGCTTCGGTGTCACCCTATCAAACCGTTTCGTTTCGCCGTGTAAAGCGCGAGAATTTATATTATTTCGGGCAGGGGGATTGCCGCGAGTACGCGGTAGTCACGGAATCGTTCGAGGTCGGTCTCGATCGAGTTTAACGAACAGGCTACGAATAATAAGCTTTAAAAGTGACGATGCGAAAAGTGATAAGACGTCGCTATCGCGGCTGTATCGGTAGAATTCGGAGATAAAGCGATAACATACGTAATACGAATTGTGTATTGTCACGCGAAACGCATTGGAGGATTCAAGTATTGATACGTAGTTAGCGTATCGGATAAATTGTTGCGTCGAGCGTCGGTCGATCGGCGTCTGTAGTTTTTCAAGTCTGTACGTACGCGTGTATGCAGTGCATTATGGTGTATTGTGCTATTTTAATTTTATTTATCGGTTTGGCAGGATTCAGGGTGCTGGTACTAGCGATGAATATTTCACGACTGCAGCATTTATCTCAATAGCGTTAATATTGTTTGCGTTTGTTATAAACGGTTTCGCAGCAGTCGCTATTTTGTTGGCAAATTTGCTCCGATCCGAGGCGATGCAATTTCGTTGTTTACGTCCCGCAATTTGTTATATTTGCAAACATATTTTCAACTCTTCGCGCGTTTACCGTTAATCTAACGGAAGTTGATTATTCAATACGTGTCAGTAAAATAATTGATAAACGGGGCCCGGCGATACAACGTGCGGAACTTCGTCGCAGAAACGAATTTGTCTCTCCGCTTGAAAATCGTTCCGGGAAATATTCGCAGCCGCTGTCTGGAAAGCTTTTTACACGGTTTTAGAGTGCGATCTCCTAGATGAGTCCTATATACAAAACTAGCCGTCGTTGACGTTAAAATGCACGTTGACTTCCCGTGTTTTTAAATTCACTGCATTTCCCAGCCACGTTTTTGCTAGTCCCTCCGCCCACGCCAGCCGCGCGCACCTATCTCGAAATAAATGTAACGTTTCGACACGCGCTCCGTCAAAGTGCATTCATGTGTGGCGGTAGAATCCATCATACCTCGCCATTGAATTCGAATCCGTGCTTTTTCACCGACACATTCTTGCCCGCCAATGAAAAAAAAGCGTTCCGGTTCTTTTTAATTAAAAATAATACGGATTTTCCCCGAGGGGTGGATTTTTTTTTTGTTCTTTTGTTTCGCTGAGTTTATTTCGCTGCGTCTATTTAGGAAGCAAAGGCCTGGGTTCCATTCGTACCCAGGAGCGCAGCGGTTTTTCAAAATTTTCTAAATGGAGATTACGCGGAATCGTACGTGCGCGGAATTTATCGTAAATTATTGTCTTGCATCTCCGCGAAACGGGTTTCGTGCGCGGGGTAGGGGTGGGAAAAAAATGGGGTACGTTCGAACGGAACGGAAATAAAAAGCACAGAATACTGCGTTTCAATACGTTCCGTTTTTTCCCTACAATTCGTCCGTACGATATTACTTCTATTTTTTTTTTCTTCTTTCTTCTCTTTTTTGTTTCGCCCTCTTTCGTTTCGGAGTTTTAATTTTTTTTAAAAGCGTCGTATTTTCACGATTATTCGCGCTGCAGGTAGAAATTGAAGTGGCGGAGCACAGTTGATAGCCGTTAGGAAATCGTTTCTTTTTAATGAAAAGCTTCCGTTTTGATGCCGTCGCGCAGCGGTGAATTTGAAATGCCTAGAAATTCAACGAAATTTTCATCTTTCCCATCATCGAGCCGAAAAATAATTAGAAAATTCACAATCCTTTTTCCGCCCCCTGGAGCGAACGTTATGAGAGCGCAATTGTTAGGCGTACCGTAAAAGCAAGGTAATTTAATTGCCGCGCCGTAAAAGTGCTATTAAACCATATAATCGCTTTTTTCCTTAATTGGATCGGAAACATTCCTTTTCCAAGTGAATTGCTCGCAACGAGCCTGCTAATTTCCATTACACTCGCACCGACGTCACAGCGCGGCACGAGGGAAATTATTGGGACGATCGTCGAGAAATTATAGATCGAAGAGAAGCCCCGACGAGCCCCGACAGTCGAATATAAATTTCGAATCTGTTCGAGAGCGGAGCGAACATCGATATCGTTTCTTCTATCGCGAGTGCGGGTGATTTTTCTTTTGGCCGTCCCGGTTGGTCAGCGAAATCCAGCCAAGTGGATTAGAACGACAAACAACTTTATTGCCGGACTCTTTGATTCCATTCGAAACGCAAACCGTAATAGTCGGTTTTCACGGTGACGGCATGTTGCATCTGCATCGGTGTGTGCATCGCGGCGTGTCGATTGGCCGACGGTAATGTCACTCATGTATACGTCGGCTGTACCAGTTCACGTCGGTAATGGTTACTGCACCGTGGAGTCGACGTTGCCCGCACTGAATCGCGAGCGATCAATGATAGAAACTCGCGCACAAAAAGTATTATTGAATTACCGCGTTGGAAGTATTCCACCCGTGGCGGATATTTTAATTATTGCTGAACGAGAAGCAATGCATAGACGATTGCACCGGAGGAAACGCGTGTCGAGTTTTATGGCATACATATGCCTGCGCGATCGAACGAAGCATGTCGTGATATGTACATTTAATTGTGCTCCGTTTGTTCTTTATGCATCGTGCGTATTTATTTGCGACACGTTATCTTCTCCAGTGCGGCGTTTGTTGGACGCACGCGAATACACTTGATCGCGCCGCTTTTTTTTGCACCAATGCAGCATGCGTCAACGAAAATCGTAATTCAACTGCTCTTCCACTGCATCCGCGGAATTTTTCTTAACCCTTCCCTGCCTGGCGATAATTCGTTGCTCCGTTTGTACGAGAACGCTGCCGCGAATTCTGATGGAACATGCACGTATTGGCGTGACGTGAAATGTCTCAATTCGATCGCCTTCGAATAAAAATCCTGCGAAAAAATCAAACGACTACATAACTCAGACCTTAAAGGATTAAATAGACAGCAAATCCCGCGTGTGCGTACGTGAAAAGCCTTCGCAACAATTGCACAATTGAATCGCCGTGTCGCTTAACGCGGACGAAGAATTGGTACAATGATACTCTCCAAACGAGACATTATTAAACCGGTATAATTTAACACGGGTGTCGCAACGGTTCGCCACCATGTAAAGGCGCGCAAGGGGGGGAACAGGTTACGCTCTTAACTTCCCGAGAGCGTGCAATGAAGGCATTGCTAAATTACCGTAAGGAATTATACACCTTAACGGTGCCCGCATAGACGAGGACCTTTCGGAGCAATCGGGCCGCGAGTTGCTAAAACGAAACACGATCTTTCAGCCGTGTACACCCGTCGGGTAATACGATTCTCGTTGGTGGATCGTGCAACGAGATGCACCACGTCGACCGGGTCGAACCGCGGAAATGGAATACGGTCATTAGCGTGGCGAGGAGGGCGAAATCCAATTAGTCCCTTACACCGATGCGGATACCAAGGAATTGGCGGAAGGTTGGGGGAGTGGAGCGAGCGAGACAGAAACTGCGGGACAGAAGGAGAGACCGTCGTTTAGAGAGAGAGAGAGAGAGAGAGAGAGAGAGAGAGAGCGATAGGGTTGCGAGGGGGACAGAGGGAGGGCAGATTGAATGGAATGAAACGATTGAAAACAAAAGAGGAACCGGCGGGGGGACAAACGCGACTGGCTTCGGCTCGCGCCTGCCTCTGATCTGCATCAACGATTATGCGAATGCATTTCGATGCGCACCGTGCACGGGTCGGGCATGCGCGTCACCGTCAATAAATGTTTATCGACGTAAGACTAGACCGGTCGAATAATAATAAAACGCGCGGGGGTGTCCCTGTTTGTTTTGTTCCCCCTGACAATCGCTCTCTGCGATCGCTGCGCTTTTCCCAACCCCCTTTCAACCCCCGTCCCCGTCCGCTGCCGCACCCCCTCGCCCCACCGAGCCGTCTTACTCAACCACCCGCCCTCCCGTCGCCCCTCCGCCCCCCGATGGCGGTGAGCTTGCTGCACGTGCGCGCGCATCTCTATGTACGTGTTTATTGATGTAACTGGAGACGGTCGCACGCAGTTAACAGCCCGTAAACAGAGAATGCACCGAGAATATACGAGTGTTTTTCGTGCTTGCCTCTGGCATCCACTCGGCGTGAGCGGAGCGCCGCTCGAGATTTCTTTACAGCATTAATCCCGGAACGTTATGTATCCGACCCGGAGAGCTATGCTCCGTCACGCCGTCCGGCGTTAATTTCTTGTTCGCCGACAGCCGAACGGCCGTGTCACCGTTGATATTGAACCCGGTGAATTGTACGCGAGGCCCCCGTTCGGGCGACGCGCACACGTTGCGGTATATATTTATCGGGTCGACTTTTAATAAACTCGACGTCTCGCGGTTTGCTCGAGAGACGCGCGCCCACTTTGCCCCCCCGTCCACGTTGCTCTCCGTTTCGCTTTGATTCATTAACGGGGAATTAAATCGGGGACGCGAGCATCCACACCCCTGTCGCATTCCCTCCACGGGTTTACGACCGTCGGTATTTATCGACGATCCTGGATGACTCGTGTTCCTCGTTTCGGCCATAAAGACGCGTGCACACACGTATACGCGTGATCTACGAATTCCGCGGACATAGGGGAACGACGCTTCCTTCCCGGTTACGGACGTGTACAGGGTAGAAGGGGGTTGGAAACGGATGAAGGCGGCGATACTGTGTCGAATACGCAGAGAAAAGGGGTTAACGCGTTTCTAACGTTTCAACGAATGTTACGCTTCTTTCTATGCAAGCTGCTCCCTTTTTTTGACACCACCCCGTGTACGCGTCTGAACCGTATTGAAACGCGGAGTACAGGGCCACGGTGGCGCATTAGGGGTGCGCAAGGAGAGAATTTAGAATCGGTGCCAGGCTCCGGGCGAATTTACGGAAAACGCTGAAAAGGGTGGTCGGAGTCAAAGAAGGATAGGGGGAGTCCCGGTGTTCCCCCGGTGTTCCCCCGTGTTCCCCCGTGTGGCGCGAATACAATGGCCACGATTTCACTCAAGGGCAGGTAGCGACGGCATAAGCGAGTGATTTAACAGCAGGTTAGGTATTATTCTATTCGTACGCCTATCGAATATCCCGTCCGTCTATTCACTCGTTCGCCATGAATCTATACATGGATCCGTTCGTTCGTCGAGTGCCCGGAAGGTTCACTGATCCGGATACGCATCGCAGAAGCGTATGACGCTTTCGCGGGTCACGTGACGCGGACGAGCGACGCGTGTTCCGCGTGCACGTTGGTCTTTGCTAATGGTGGAAAGTGAGAAAGTCGACGGAGGGGGGGATGGCTTTTGCACGCAACGCGGCGTTGAAATATGCGATGAGTGACAGATAATGGAGCTGGGGTGTGTAATTTTTGTAGCCGATATTTTAGGAGCAGGGAAATCGTATCGGACAATTTGATTGCCTCGTTCGGATGTTTCTTGGTATTGCGAGAAAGTATCTGTTTTAGTTTCTTTCGATGTGGGTAATTTTTGTTTTATTGCCGGGTTCGCAGCGTGTAATCAGTCCAGCTGAACGAGGCGAATTGCGTAGAGTTTATTTCGAACGTGTTGGATTCCGGGGTTTTGTGTCTTAAGAAAATAACGCTTTCCTACTTTTAAAACTAAACTTTAATCATCGAAATCTTACAATTTACTTTAAAACGCTTGGGCGATGATATTTCTACTATTGGTTCGGAACTCTTCTAAGTGTCGTGACTCTTTCGAAAACGCAGGATGTCGAAAAGCTCTCCGCAAACCTCCGCAAACCTCCGCAAACCTCCGCGCGTTCTTTTTAAGGAGTTTTGGAAATAGGGATGTGGAAATGAAAAAGGCTTTGGTAGGAAAGTTAGGGTTTTGGTGTATGACTCGAAATTTATGACGGTACATGATTCAAGGGTCGCTATGCGTCAGTATGCAGGAACATAGGAAATAGGAGGTAGGGCGATTTGCTATTGCTCGACGTGGTAATTGCGTGATGTTATAGACTTAAAAAGTATTTGCCCTCGTAAAACGATACCCAATAAAAGTCGAAATAGGGAATTGGAGAATTTTGACAAGAGGTGAATGTAATGCAATTAATAAAGTTCGATATTTAATTTGCGTGCAATGTATTGCAATTTAATGAAAATAGCGGATCAACGGAGTAACGGATTTATATTCGTCTCATTTTACGAATACGTACTCCGTGTCGCGCTCTTTTCTCGCTGCGCAAATAATAATTGAGACGAGCACATACGTGTGTACAAACATACGTGTTCTGTTCAACGCCTGACGTAAACACGGGCATACGCGTGCAGGTGAATTTTGCAAATTGACGCGCTGCTCGTTTCGTATTAATCGACCTACTAAATAATTGTCGTAAAGTCGCTTGTAACAGCGCGCGCAGTAATTACGACATAAACAACAATTGTTTAATAGTACACGCGATCGTTCGATATACCTTCTCGATATGCATCTAACGAGTGAAATAAAATATGAAGTACACACGTAAGCGCGGAAACACGAAGCTATCGTGGACATGTTATTTTTAGATGAATAGCTGAGGGCGTGTACGTGGAAAAGCGTCAATCATCTCGTGCACTGTATGCATTTCGCGAGGTATCGATGTTTTTTTCCTATCGCGTGTATGCGCACCAGCCCCTCGTGCATTGTTACGAGCATCAATAATGTTTTTGATTTATTCAAACGGCGGAATTTGTATAGCCGGCGGATCGATTAAAGCCAAAGGGATGTACCGTGGCGTATCGTCGCATTAAAATATTTACGATATCTATATTCGGCTTCGATATCAAATTCCACTCGACAAACATTCGCCGGAACAATCGATTCGATCGTTTATCAAACTTTCAAGCACTTTCTTCCTTTGCTCCCGTGCACGTACAATCATTCACAGCGATTGTTAATTTTCCATGCACTTTGAACCGGGTATCGCACGCGTTCGATATCAGCCTGGCAAAGTATTAGATATTCGTAAACTACTTTTGCATTCCAGCGGAAAACGTTTTTCTCCGTTCTTGACTTTGTACATTTATAGCCACGGCTGAGAATCGATCCCCGAGTATAGACGAATATACTTCAAGCGTTATCGTGACATTTTTATGCAAATACAATCCCGACGTCTGGGTTGAAGGAAAAAATAAATAAATTGCATTATTCATTTCCGGATTATTTATTCTCGTCGCAATGCAATCGAGGTTGAAGATGATAGCGATTGATGACTATCAATGTTCCGTAATTGCGAGCCGATTGAGAAAATGATTGATAGGCGGTCTCTGAAACTCTGGTAAACAGGTTTCGAATAATTACTCAGTGTTTTCAATCGGGCGAAGATGTGATTGCGCATTTCAGTAACTCCGTCGTCGGATCGTTATCGATATGCAGGTACATTACACGTTACCTTTCACATAATGATTCGGTTAGTATGAAGTTTATCGAGCGCAAACGAACCGGTGTCGCGGTGTCGCTGAAAACTGGCAACTTCTCGGCGAGATCAATCACGGTAGCTAACTTCAAAGCTTGTTTAATTGGCAAAGTGACTGAGTCTCTTCATCATAGCTATCTAACTACCAGCACGCTATACCCAGGTGGGCGGTTCGCATAGGTCACGGAGGGTAGGACTGACCTCGACATTGCACCAAATCCTATTATGGATTTCGAGTTCGCCCTCCTCGTCGAAATGAACCGACGACTTCTTCGAAATTATTCATTACAGATTCGTAATTAATTTTGCCTTAAAGTATTGAATTTTTAAAGATTTCAGCGCGTCGAATCGATCCTTTCTGCGCAGGCACCGTGCATATGTGTGCTTGATAATTTATACGTAATAATACGTGTATACGTAAATGCTCTCTGGAAAAAAAATGATTGCTATTCCACCGCAATTGTTTTATTTGAATAACTACCGAGAAAATTCCCCCTCGCAACTCTCTCGAACAAAAAGAAGGAACAAAAAGTAACTGTTTTGCATGTCGATGATATTTTACACTCCGAGGAGAGCGTCGCGGTAAACGGGTTAACGCGTTATCATCGATCGTGTATGCATTCACGGTTCGCCGCTTCGAAGAAAGTTATGCCTGTAATTTTCGGTACGCGTTACTCGAATTAAGACCGGAGTGGGAAACATGTTCAGGTAGGTTCCGTCGGTTATCCGACGTAAGTGGCAATTTTCCTGAATGCATGGAAATCTCTTTGAGCGCACTGCGGAGCGTAACTGCGCATCGAGCTTCCGAGAATCGCCCGCGGTTTCACGATAATAATTGCGATGAATGGCCTTTCATTGCCGCAGAATGCAGAAGTTTAGCGATAGAGCTGTTTTACAGCGTGGATCGATGCGCTAAGCTGTCTTCCCTCGTTAGAAAATAATATACTCGTACGTGGGCCGACTGGCAATGCGGGATTCGCGACGCATCCCACCGGTGATACGCATTGGTGTGTTAGTGGGATGGGTGATCGATGTGTGCGACTTCTCGAACGTATTACGTTCACTCCGCTCACGTATTTGTTTTTCCTGTGTGCACGACGCGCGCATTTATCATTCGTAGATAAATTAAACGTCTATTCTTATTCATTGTGCGCCGGTGTCTCTCTTTTTCTATTTAATCGTTAATCCTTGGCGAACGTGACTCAAAGGCGCACCGTGCACGTCGCTCCAGCCGCGTATAAAATAATTATGTGCTTCAATTATCGTTTATGTAACAGTAACACCTGCGGTAATTGGAAGAAAAAGAAATCCAAACTGGGAACCGAACCAAGGCTTCCGTCGCTCATTCAACATTCAACGGAGCAATAAATATTGAGATGCATTTAATCTGTCGCGCGGAATTTGTAGCTTCGCGTGGCATGCGACTAAAAAAATCGAAAGAAAAGTCTGGGAAATGTTTAATCAAACGTGTCGCGCACGAAACTGTTCCAATCGCTAGATGCAATCGAAGGTGGCCGCTCCCTTCTAATGCTGCCGTCGAGAGCAAGTTTAATCAATGCACTTCAGAACTCATTTTACTCTCGCTATATTATTTGCATTTACACGCGCATAAAATGCTAGCTGTGAATCCCACTTCCGCCGGCAATAATAGCCATACCGGATTTCCACATCCACGTTATAAGTTTGCACCGTGAAGCTCACGCGTATGCCGGTCCTCCCTTTTTCTTCCGTTCCATTGTACATACTAGTCTTCCTTTTTCTCCCCATTTCTCATTTCCTCCTGTTTTTCTCCATTTTCGCCGCGCTTCTCTGGTTTCAAGGCAGCAGGAAGAAAGCAGCTATTAACTAAATGTTAGGAAAATGTTATCGCTGCCGGCATGGAATAACCATTGAACGAAGTGGCCGCCGCGGTTCGACGTCAGCTTCGCCCGCCAGCACCTTGTTCGAGTTCCTCCTTCTGGAGTCCCACTTTAACTCGACTCACCCCTTTCGGTGCTTGTCGTTTCGCCATATTTTCCCGCGGTAACTGAGGCAATTGCGGCCCTGAGAGAATCCATAGAGCCGTATTCCACGTCTCCCTTCGCGCAACGATCATTCCGTTTTGCTTGCTCGCCGTTCAAATCCATTTTTCTACGTTTTCGTCGGTAAAGCGGGAATCGGGAACATCAAATTCTCGCAACGTTCTTTCCGTTCCACCTATATTTGGGATATTTTTATCGACAAGTTCATCGTCTATGGAGGCAGTAAGCCCCTTCGGTAGGATATAAAACCTAACCCTTTACGCGAATGCTATAATGGCATCCGGTAAAGTGATTTTCTGAGACGGAGCATTTTCTTCAAACGTTATTTTACCCTTTTCTGCGTCTCGCTTTAAAACTCGCTGGATATTTCATTAATACCAGGCAGCGATTCAGAGACCTGTCCCTGTCAGAAGTTATGGAAGCGAACATCCTGGTATTATCCGTAATAATACATGTTTCGTGGTAAAGTTGCGCGGTAACTCGCTGTAGCGTTCCGTTCGGATTCGCCGAAACGTCGCTCCCGGGACGAAAATAGTTCCGGCCAATCTCAGTTTCGCAACAATTTGGTAAATGTTCATCGTTAAATCGCCGGAGTAAATTAAGTAGGCGTTCGCATTTCGTTCGCAAGATCTCGCTCAACAATATTACCGCCGCGAACGGACGAGTCGCGGTCAACTGCTCGCGGATCAGCAGGTTCGAATTAACCGCGGCTTCTCCGCCCGTATCTCCTGATTTATCGGCAGCACGGCAGACTCGACGCGTAATTCAATTACAAGAAACCCCGGTGAATATTTTACGCGTCCGGGTTCGGTGCGCGTTGCAGCGCCCCGGCCCCTCTTTTTTTTTGCACGAGGTACGCAGTTGCCGAAACACGGGCCGTGGGGGGATACTCCGTTTTGTTTCCCGGCCTTCGCGTCGCCGTTCCCCGCGATCGATCGGAGTCTTTCAATTTCACGAATCCCCGGCTGCACTCCAGGCTTCTCAATTACGCCGTTGTTCTAACCTTTATTGCGCCGGCATCGTCTCCGATATATAACGTCGTCAAATCGGGTATTCTTCCGCAACCCTCGCCACGCTCGGAGCCCGGCGATACCACACGTAAGGTGCAAGCGAAAGGGGGATGACGGGGCTCGGGGTGGTTCGCGGCGGAGGAAGGAGAGGGGTGGTAAGAACAGCGAAGAAAGCATAGGGGCGAGCAGGTGTTCGAGTGAGAGGGGAAAGAAACGTGGCGAAGGAACGGTTAGAGGTATGGAAGGGTGGCTCGAGGGTGTCGGTGTGTCGGAAAGAGAGAGAATAAGCGAGATACGGTAGATGAGGTGGCAGGGTGGTGGTGGCAAAAGGGGAGAAAAGCAAGAAGGTGCAGCGGAGAAGGCGATCGATGCACCGTCCCGGCCATACGGCGGTGCCTGAGTCAGCCTTTCGCGAGCATTGGCCGCCGGCATTACGGCTGCGCTCGTCGTAGAAAAGCGGCAACCGAGGAGGGCGGATTGGGGATGAAGGAGGACAGGGGGTGGAAGGCTGAATCGTTTCCGCCAAACGCAGCCTCTGCAAGTACCGGCTGGTTACCGCGGTAGAAGTGACGTTCCAAATGAATATCAACAAGCGCGCAGCCTCCAGATGAGATGAGGAGAGATGGGATGAGACGAGATGAGACGAGACGAGACGAGACGAGACGAGATGAGAGGCGCGGTGAAGGAGCAGGGAAAAGGGGGGAAACGAATTTTATTTCCGCGGGCGTGGCGCGGATACATAACGGGGATAGTTTTTCTTCCGCCGTTTCTTTCTTCTTCCTCGGCTCTGGTTCCCGTCCCGTCTGTTTGTCGACCGGCCTCGCATTTCCGTACGGTTCCATCGACTGTCTCGGTTTTACGTAATGTTGCGCGACGGCCGCCGGGATTTTTGATCGCCGCCGCGACGCTTTAGAGCGCCGCGATAACGCGAACTCGACAATTCCCCGAAGGGAAGATTATATTCCGGCGGGGTGGTGCTCTGGAAGCGGGACAATTACTGTTGTGCGCGAAAAGTGTGTCAAGCACTCTATGTCTACCCCTGTCGAGCAAAGCACCGTTCTAAATGGGATTACGCCGCGGTAATATACAAAACATTTCTCTGCACGGGCGTAACATTCCTTCGGGGGCTGTTTTTGGAAAATGGAAGCCGCGCGTTGCGAAATGGTGGCAGCAAATTTTTCATTGGTCCTGAAAAAGTGATATACAGCAATCCCTCGAACAACGCGGGGGCTAGGGACAGCGACTGACCGCGTACTTTTGGAGCCCACCCCCCACCCCTAACAAAAACTGAATTGAATACGCACATTTATATTTCTCCAATGCATGTGCGTACACGCAATTCACGTACAATGTATACCTACGTACACATGTACACATAGTTCGGGGAGAAACACTAATCGTGCGATTTCGTTTCAAAGTTCCAAAACAGTTCGGTGTGTGTTTGAACTTAGTGCTACTACTACTTGTATGCTACTCCTTGGGAAATTTTCGAAGAACAAGTTCACGTGGACAAACTTGCATTCGTTCTTCTTTACCTCTCTAGTTGGCAATGACGAACGAATTACTTCGAAACAAATGTTTAAAATAAGAATGCGTCGGAAAATAATCCGCGGTGTTCGAGGGATTACTATACACGTCGGCGTTATACCGGCGTATGTACGTCTGTTTCGCATGCATAAATCGAACGTCGAACAGCGCCAGCTCTGCATCAGTATATCGACTTATCTCATCAACCTCCTAGCAGTTTACTTTAGTTCACTTGCTCTCAAACTAGCCATGCTCTCCGACGTCTATTTTTCCCCCATTCCTTTTCTTTACACGCGCTGTTGCATATCTTCTTTTTCCTTCTTCCTCCTCCTAACAGCCTTATCCCTCCAGTAATAAACAAATCAATAAATATTCCCAAACGTTAAACGAACGGAGTAACACCTTCGCAAATACGCCCCGCCCTGTATCGTCGTGCGCGCACAGGGCAAGCCCTACGCAAATTTTACGCCCGCAGCCTGCGTTACAAGGCAGCCGAAGTTCGCGTTTTCGTCGCTCTTGTTCGACGCGAGCGGCCGCGATCGAATTTCACGAGACGATTGAACTGCATCCGCGGATATTCGGATATACCGGGCGTATCCGAGGGTGGTCGGCTGCAGCCGGGACGTGACAGACAGCTCGGCCGCTAATTGCATCGGGATAACGCTCGGAACGTCGGGGAAAACGGTTCGATCTCTCCCGCCTCTCTTTGCTCGCAGCAATTGGTCCACGAGGGGGTGGGAAAGGAGGCGAGAGAAAGGAAAGGTGGATGGAACGGGCGAAAGAGGTCGGCGGCAACGGAACGGGGGAGCAGAGAGAGAGAGAGAGAGAGAGAATCGTACGAGAGTTTCGAGCGTGGTCGAAGCAGAAGCGGTGACTGGGAGGGGAAGCCAATTAATTTTACGATGGCAAACAGTGAGACTGTCGCAACGCCGTTTCTGCAGTTCACCGAAGTAATTAAAGTTTAAATTGTTTTGAAGAACAATAACGCCCCCCCCCCCCGCCTTTCTGCCGGTTCCTCTGGCTGTCTCTTCGACGCACGTCTAACCCGCGTCCTAACGACGTTCCGTCGAGGAAAAGAGGGTCGGGAACGGAGCGGTCGAGGTTGCGCGACGAGACTCGAATTGAGACGCGTCGCCGGAAGTCGACGGATGATTGTCCGTTTCGCGTTGCCGCACCGCCGGCGCTCCGTTTCTCTGTATCTCCGGCGACACGTGATACGCTTGTCGTCCGAGGTGGTGTTTTCGATAACGTGCCTCCGCTTCGCGGCTCGCTCGAACGGACGACCGTCCGAGCGTTCGAGATATCGCGCGCCGCGATGCGATCTAAATTGGAGTCCCTATTAATCGATCCCAGAACGGAGCGGAATCGCGCGACGCTTGCGACCAACGTTTCCTCGCGCTATTCCCGAGAGGATTGAAGGAACACGAGAAGGTCGACGGCGGTTCGCGTAATAATTTTCTTGCAGAGAAGCGACGCGAAACTACGTTTACTAATCGCTGGCCACGACGGAGCGAGGCTTTTGTTTTATCGACGTACCCCGCCAGTCCGGGCATTGATTAGCGCAGCATCGAGTCTACCCCGTGGTAATATCGGCTCGACTCCGCTTCGCCCATTACACGGCACCGCTCTAATTATTATCCCATGGATCGAGACCTCGTCGATTCGCTTCGCCGTGGAAGCGGCGGGTAATCGAGGCTCAAATGAATGTGACGAATCGCGAGAAATCGGGATTAATCGGCATCGGGAAGCGCACCTGTTAAGCGGCCGTCTATCTTTTTCGCGGCGCGCTCTCGACAAATGGACGAAAATTATGCGTTACCCTGCCCGCGTAATTGCGCGACGATAAATGACGCGCACTCGGATTGCAGTTTACGCGCGGCGCGTGAAGTCCTAACAAATAATGGGAAATAATTTTAATAACGAGTCTTGCAGCCGCGCTAAACGAGTCAATTACGTACTGGGTTAGCTTGGATTTTACACTAACGCCGTGCAGGTACCCCACCCCCCACCCCACCGCCTCGCAATTGTGCAATAGAATTTTAATTACCTGGACTATCACCGTTCACATTAATTTGTCGAAAGGCTGCTCAACTGATAACCATTGTTATCGTTAATCGTTGCATATCCATATCGTGAATGGTTTCTTCAAAGCACGCGAGTCTAAAAATCCTCGAGTTCGTGCAGAAATAGAATAAATATTCGCAAAAACGACTGAGATTTATCAGTTTCTCACGTGTTCAAAGAAAATGGTTAAAAATACATCCTCCCCGTCCCGGCGAAATTAAGTTGTACTCATTTGTAGGTTGATCCTATCAATTGGAGTAATCTCGGCTTCGCGCTCGGCGGCGACTCGAGGAGTTGCGAGCCGCGCGCAAGGGTCGAATAAAATCTGGAGCAAGAAAAATCGAGCGGACAGGTGCCCCCGACGAATTAGCCGGGCCGGCTCGTAAACCGCGCTATGACTAATTATCGGCATTGACGCGACTAAAGGAGCGGAAGACCGGTTGATCGAGGCTGTTGGGAGCTTATGTCGGCAGAGAATCAGAAGTTCTAGGCCCGTTGCTGCTCTCGCAAACTCATTATCCGAGGCCTGTACCCGAGTTCCACCCTCCCCTGTCTCTGTCCCTGTCGCACCTGCGTCCCCGGGCCTCTATCGTTCCGCCTCGCTCCCTGCGCCTCTCAGCACTAATTATAACCGTAATCATGGTACGCATTAACTCTCCTTGTACAGGTAATTGTTAATGAGAGCACACGAGCCAGATTGCATTACCACGCTGCCGCTGTACGCCTCCATTGGTAATTAGAGTCGTCTTCGATTGAGTGGATGTTCCCTCTATTTCGGACTAGCCTCCCCTTCGTCGTCCTCTGGCTTCTTGACATTTTCGGGACTATGCCTACGCTACTGTCCCTCTATTGTTCTATTATTAACGCTCAGGTGAAGGAGGCTCGAGAACGATTCGAGCGCGACATACGTCGCTTTCAAGGTGGAATAAAGTTATGACTCGAAATGCTTCAATCTACGTTTCTTCTTTATTCGCGGAACGAGTAGAAAACAATTTGAGATTAATTTGCTCACTTTCGGGAACGTTTGCACTATAAACGTAGTTGATAGTAATTTCAATATTTTTGTAAAATCGCTTTTGCGTTACACGATGAGTGTTTCTGTCCATCGCGCATCGTTTGTCTCGAATTAACGGTAATCGCTTTTACTCCGTTTGGGAATCGCGCCGAGGCTTTAACGAAGGCAGAGATGTTCCATCTACTAAGTAGTTCTTTTGTATCGATTGTACAAAGTTCCGCGATGTCGTCGCGTGATCAATGCGAACGATGCCAAACGTTTGGCACGCCGTGATTGCAGTCGCTCTATCAAGCCTCTCCTTGACCTAAATCCAATCGTGCCGATACGCTGTTCGTCGTGTGTTGAACTAAACCAACCTCGAGCGAATCATCCCCCCGGTTGATAAATCGCCGTAATTTTCCGTAGACGATTAATATTCTTTGCGCGAACGTTTCGAGCGGCCCAGGGAAGCGCGATAATTCGGCGCGAGGTCACGAGCGCTCCATTTTTCACGGTGCACGATTATTGGACACCGTTGGCAACCGATAATACCGATCGCATGCTATTCGATCTTGATCGGTTGATATTTCGCAACGATGCAAATAGCGGCGCAACGACTCCGAGGACTTAAAAGTTTTTTTTTCGTAACTCGTCGTTATCGCGAACGGTCGATGTTGCACGCTACTATCTTCGCGAACGTTACGTCAGCGAATCTTATCAGCGTTCGAAAAATACGCGCACGTTACATAGCAGCTCCGCGGTACTTTTATAATTCGCGTGAAACGCGAAACACCGGCGGGGCCTGTGCCCCCCGTACGTTTTGGCACGTCGGGCGTAATAAAATCAATTGCACGGAAACACGCCGCGAATCGAACGCGCGAGCCATGGAAACTTTGTAGCGCGACGCGCGAACGTTCGGGGCGCATTTAATTGCATCAACAACTCGTATTTACCGATTCCGTTCACGTTGCATCATCGGCCGTTTAAAAGTACGGTGTGCTCGATCCGAGATCCAATTGCAACCATCTGTTGTTCATCATATCGGGTTGCATGAGTCTGTAACGCGAATCCGCTTCCCGCTGATAAATTGCAACGACCTTCTTACGGTCATTAATTAGACCCAGTCAAGTACCTTGTTTAATCTGATCTCGTTTAAATACTGCCCGGAACACAAAATGCGTGCATACGCGCAACGCCGTGGAGCGGTCGCTCCGACCAGTCAGGCTTTTTCTCGCGTCGGCCGAACGAAACGCCAGCCGCTTTTCAATTAACGTATCTCCAAATGAAAAGCGATTAATCCGTGTAAAAAGGTTGAAGTGGATTCGATACGGCGACCGGTGGACGTTTAATTGCGCGTCCCGTTCGCCCTGGCAAATCTCTACACGCGTACACATATTCCTGCGCCCATCGAGGACTCTTAGCCGCGTCCGAGGTAGGCTCCGTTAACCAACTGACTCCCGTGTAAGACGACCTTTGCCCCGGTCGAATTCACGATCGTCTGCCGCTCGTGGCACAGATGCAACGAGCAACAAAGAACGGAGTCGGATATGCCGGTATGCGGCTCGATTCTAATATTAGGCCGATCGGAAAATTTCAACGCCATGGCTTGTAGCGCAGGCGGGTCCAGTGCACGCGCAAACACGGGGATAATCAGCGCTAACTCGCCTCTAACTATTCATAGCACGCGCGCAATGTCGTGCCCGGCACGTTGCTCGGATCGGGCGTCAACTCGTAATGCAGCCTCTGGCCCTCTCGGCACATCCGCCCGTGCATACATCGACGATCATCCCCGTCTACCAGCGTATCGACGCTCGCGTTTATCGCGTTAATCGATTGCCGGCCCGATTTGTTCGTCGCGTTTTACTTTTCTCGAATTATTTATGAGCGGGGCGAGCTTCGACGCACCCCGCAATTGATCGCCGTCGAGTTAATTGCGCTCCATACACGGACGCGTCGTTCTCGCAGTCACGTTTTTAATTTGCTTCGTCGGCTCCGTTCGATTCGGTTGCAATTTAAAGCGGGATCTTTTTCGCAACGGTGTTTTCTCGGCGAATGGACGACGGAGTTGTACGAGGTTGGTGGAGGTATTTTCTGTTCCGTAGCCCGTCGAGTCGCTCTTGGACGGCGACAAGTATCGGATCGGTCGCGGCCGCGAAGAGGGCAATTATCTAATTTATCTCGGGGGCAAAGGTCGTCGGGGTGTCGAAACGGTGTCGCCGACGAATACGATCCGCGGCGACAGTGCCAAGCGAATATCGGAAAGCTCCATGCGCCGGGTTCGAAACGAAATGGCCATTTCCTCGTCGGGTATCCGCATCGAACGCTTTACTGTCCCCCCCGTACGAAATAATCGACGACATCGGTCGAAGCGGAGATAAAAGCTCGCCCCATCCACCCAGCAGTTCGCATCATTAATCCCGATGCCATTATTATTTATTCTCCCGACATTTCGGCCGATAAATCTTTGCGGGCGCGAATTAATAACCCCGCCGTCTAGACTGGATCAATCTCATTGCCAAGGTCCGCCGCGAGCGCGCGGCGGAAAAGGAAGAAGAGGATCATTATCCGACAGGAGTCTTCGAGAAAGAAACTCGTACGAGCTCGCGGCGAGAGCAATTTGCTCGCCTTGAGACCGCCGGTAAATCACCATGCGCTTCGTGGCTCCTGGTGCTTCGCGGATTCCTCTTTACTTTACCCGTTTCGTTCCATCGCGTGCTCCTCGCTTCTCTGATAAAAAAAATCCCGAAGACGGGAACTTCGCCCTCTCTTCTTGTCCCCTGCCTTCCCACCTTTTCCTTTTCGTGCAGCGCGTAGCGCAACGCGCGCACACGGGATCCCTCCTCGGTCCTTTTGTGTATCCCGGGACAATAACGCGTTGTTCTCATCGCGATTCCTCGCCAGAGCAATTTGCTCACCTTGATGCGCACGCCACTCCCAACCACGGGCTCACCTATGCACGTAACAGCCGTGAAACACGGGCGCACACGTGTTGCACACGTGGTAGCACTTTCGCGAGCGATGCACACGCGGGAAAGTGCATCTCCGGGCGGCCGGCACTCTTATTATTGCTAAACGCGTCATCATTAAATAAATTGGCTTGCTCGGTTGCTTATAGCATCGCCACTTCTACGTCACGTATCTCTCGCTCTCGCCCCCACTTTTGCCACCGTTGCGGGGCTCTGTTATTTCTCGTTACACGTTGTCGCACTTTGCCTCGGTGCATCGCGTGCTCGCGGTAACGGCCGGTCGTTTCTTGGTACTTAATGAGCTTGCTCGAAGGATGTCGAGGGGCTTTGGAAAATCTCGACGGTGTATCTTTTTTTTCCTCTCGAGACAATGGGGGCCCCGATCGGCGCCCGAGGATACATACGCATCCAGCGTATTAAAACTATTTTACGTTCCCGTGCAAACAGTTTACAAAGTGCTGATTAACTTTTATCTAGCCGAACGATCGTTGCTTTCGAGACGTTACACGATCACGGCATTTTTATATAATCGCCGGGCACTCGGTGCTTCGCGATGTCCCGTTTAAATATGCGGCGCAACCGAGCGGGCGTACGCTCGATTTTCGCTCTTTACCCGCGTCGCACGTACTCGATTACAGTGGCCGATCGACGCGCAGCGAAATTAAATCGTCTACGCGTCGATAATTACAGGTCCTCGGGGAGAGTGCGCCGCGATTCCTATCCAAGATCCAGCGCGGTTAATCCAGCCTGCATCTCGAGTTGGAAATGATCACCGCGGTCGTTATCTTTAAACGCGATCCACAAGAAATTGAACCGTTTCCACCGTGCAGAAACGTGGACAATCTAGCGGGCAGTTAGCTCAGCCAATTCGAGAGCACATTTCGCTCGCATCCGCTCACCCGCGGACGGCGTTGACCGATGCGTAACCCTCGAACTCTCGGCAAGACCGCGCTGCCCGGCGCTAGATAAGTCCAGGAAGAGGATAACGATGGAAACGTCGATGGGCAACGGGGGCATTTCGCGCGGGACCAAGGAGCAACGGATAGTAGAAATCGCGGCACGTAATGAGAGGAGGCGAATCGAGCGATAGTTATCGTCCGAGTGCCGTGCAAGAATGCTGCAAATGCGTGTACGGGCCGGCATTATCCTACAAAGTGTCGATTAGCCGTGACGGCGATATCGCGTATGGAGTTACATTACCAGCCTGCAAGATGTTCACTCAGCAGGCGGGCAGAAAATGGACCTGCGAGACAGGGCTGAGACGGGACGAGACGGGACGAGACGAGAGGCGACACGTATCTGCCCTTTGGCAGTTTAGCTGCGTCGCCTTGGCTCGTTTGAATACAGGCACCGCGATCGAACGATGATATGCAATCTGATTTTTCATGCTCAGCTTTATTAGGGACAAGGATGCGAACGTATTATGGTGTCCCGTTTCAATTACTATCTGTTGGTCCCTTTCTCCCTTTTGTTGGCCAGGATTAATAAGGGTTATTACGCGCAGCGTAATATTATACGCGTACCTATATGACCGCGGCGAAGCGTGGTATTTCGAGGACGTAGACACTTCGACGAGATACGTCGCAGATGGGATTACACCCGGTTAAAACCGAGAAATAGCGAAACGATCGATAAAGAACGAAGGATGATTTGCCCAGCAAGTGTTAGTCATTTTCGAGAACGCGACTCCGCGAGCAACGAAACGGCCCCATCGATTGGACCAGTATTATGTACAATTATCTCGCGCCCTGTAAATCCTTTTAAGTACATCTTTAATCCCGACCAACGGTGTGCTGTGCACCAAAAGCGTCGATGCTTCCACGGCAATACGCGGGATTTCTGTGCGAAATAAGTACGGCTTCTGACACATTGGCAACTCGGTTTATCGAATTAACTCGTACCTACCCCGGCAAACAGGTCGAACCACGGTTTCCAGGCACGCCTAGAGTTCGCGCGAACTTGGCGAACTCGAGCGTTCTTGAATTAGCGAAACTCGCGGAGGTGAGAAGCTCCTTCGCCGGGGCGGCCGAAGGAATCGATTCCGTAAGGGATCAAAGCACATACGCAACAAACCGCTCAAGAATCCAGCAATGAGAGGAGGAACGCGGAGTTAAGCTAACGAGGCCGGCGATTTGCGTTCCAGTCTGTTTATCGTGGCTCTGCAGCCCCCTCGAGCTTCAGCGCGATTGGCAGAACGAGATTAGACCGCTCACGGCCCACCACGATAAGCCCATTGTTGCTTGTTCTCTCGTTCGCTTTTACCGGCAGCGTAGAAAAGTGCTTCAGCCCCGCTTTCGCACGCCTTTCCATGCGTCGTCGCGTATCCTGCGACCCTGGAAAAATCTTCGATCCTCCCTTTGTGGCCCCGCCAGACGATTTTCCGCGCGCGTGTTTAACGCGATCACGCTTTCCTCCCTCGCAATATTGTCGTTGCCGCGTGACGTAACGGTCACCTGGAAGATGCTAGTTTGTTTCCAGCTACGGCACAGCGGTTTCGTCGAGGGGAGAATCGATTGGTCATAGAATTAATTATTCGTCGGATGAGCGGTCGATTGTTTTCATACGTTAGCCCCTGCTAATTGTACCTGTCACTGCCAGAACTGTTATTGTGATCCGAGACAGAATTGTAAGATGGCAACAGGGTGGGAAAGGTGTACGAACAATTGGATTATTGGCTAGGATTGTTCGGCCTTCTGTTGCTACTCCTCTGTGGTCAGTTTATGTGTCGCGGACTATTTGAAGGGGGGCCGAAGGAGCTTGAGCTCTCGAACGTTAATCCATTTCAGTTGCACACCTATACAGCGCACAGATTCTTATCAACCCTATCGTTCGCTTGCGTACACCGTTCATTACCCTTATCGCGTCGCAAAGGCTCGAGACAGACAGTTAGAATAATATTAACGCGTGCACCGCCAATGAACGCGACGAACGCTGCGTTTAAATTTAACCATTGTGGCGGAGTTTTATAGCCTTAATGCGCCGATAAATCCGATAACTCGAACTTCGTACGTATACAGGCAACCCTCGTACAACGCGGTCTTGAAATTTTTGGATTTTTATGTTTTCACTTTGCACAGGCTGTTTTTAGAAACGGTGGAATGTCTCGCGAAAGATTGAAGTTATCAAAAAAATGTTCCTGCAATAGTTGTTTGGGTGATCCACATAATGTTTGGGCGGGTGTCACGGTGGGTGAGATGTCGAAGAAAAGTTGATTGCTTGAAAAGGGACCCCGTAGTCCTTTATTCATATTATAGTAGCGTGTGCCGAGACGAGTACAATGACCTGCGGCACATTACAGTATTCATTCACCCGTGGAAAGAAAAAGAAATGTCGAACGATTCATTTAATTTCGTATACACTATAGAGGCGAAGTGCGCGTGGAAGGGAAATGATAAGGGAAAATATTAACATAACGATCGGATAATGATGTGCCGTAAAAACTAATGGACGAAAGGATAGGCAGACCATCGAGCAGAGCTGGATCCGCGTTACTCGAGGGTTACCTGCTCGCAGACATATTTTCGTTGCGAATGTATTGCAGACAGTGCATGTCGCGATACAAATGTAACGCGTCGCGACTAGTTCCAAACGAACGGGGCTGAATTGTGGCTAGCTGCATCTTCGCGTTTCTGCAGCGCAGTCGATTAAACGAGGAAGCGAGGGCAAGCAGAGACGTTGGCTACCCTTTTAAGTCGAAAAATATCGTGACCGACAAGCGGGCTGTGTTCGCAGCGGGGCAATTTCCTTCGGACTCGGCGCAAATATTTTCTTTCTTATCAATCGGCCGCCAGCATCAATCTTATTTCCCCGTGTCCCGGCACGTCACGGGAAAACGTACGATTCCGCTCGGGACGTTTTTGCGGTCTAGCTAATGGTTTCCGCGATACGATCGAAGGATCGCCCGAGGTCGTATCTTTATAGCGCGTGCAATGACTCCTTTACCCAGCAGTGCACCGCATGCACTGCCCTCATAAATCCGTCAACCAAACATCATTAAGTTGGTGTTATTGGTGCTTGGCCGCGACTGGCGCAGCAGTCTTGGCAGTTGCAAACAGACCACGCTATTCTCGACTCCGTTCGCTGATGAATCAAGACGGCTCGGGTACGCTTTAACCCGACGATTCCATCATTTTGAAGGGAACGCTCGATCTACGTTCAACTGTAATTCAACGGGGACACGAGATGGTGGAACGTTTGATATACACGTTGCCCATGCGACGATTCAGCTTTGATTTAGGTCGCTGCACCGCGTTTGCGCCCGTGTCCACGACTTATGCGCTTCGTAAATTAACAGTCGTTCTTTCTTTTTCTGTTTCCAGGTAAGCCCAACAAGATCTCTCCCCTATGGGCAACGGTTTGTAAGGCCAGCGTGTACGCCACAGCCGAGTGAAAGTGCATCCCGCGGTACGTACACATAATGAATTATTATACTCAACGCTGCTGCAACGAGTGCCCGCGTAGGATCAATTGAAACGACGATTACCGAGCGTATCGCGTAGAAAGCAGGCGCAGGTAATGGACGGTGGTGCGCGGTAGGCGTGATATAAGCGCACCGAGTTAGCAATTTCTAAAATGCTCGTAATTCGCGGCGCGCTGGCAATCAGTCCCTGAAACTCGCCCGGGATCCGGACGAGGCACCGGCTCCGTTGCAATAATTCGCCAACACCGGAGAGACTACGTCGCGAATCGGTCTTACCAACGTCGATCTCTCTGGCCATCCGGTTATCGATTACCGTGAATTACAGTTCGCTCGCGACGCTGCGACCGGTCAACTTTCTCGCGAACGGAGCCGGGACGAGCCGCGAAAGACGCGCAAAGCTGTGTCCCATGTTTGACGCAGCTTGCGCACGCCGCACAGTGGACCACATTGGCAGTTAAGTAGGTACTACTTCATGTTTCACAGATTTCATCGTTCATTGATTCTAATCCAAGGTTATAGGTAATACTACTGCACGATACCCGTCTAGACTAGAGATACAGAAATTAATATGTGTATTCATATTATTTTTTTTTACATAAATCTTATTGCGTTTGTAGTGAGAAAGTAATGTGATGTGAATATTGCTCAGGAACAACTGAAAGGAAAAGAGTTGCACTACAAGAATTAATAGATTAATTAAAATAACTTTGGCTACAAATAACTATCATAAACGATCTAATTGCTTTTGGCCATCGATATGCATTATCAATTACGAAAGTATCGTTATGACTATAACTGTTAGGACCCCTGTTCATTTTACCTATCCCGCACCTACTTTTGTTGCAAGAAAGGGAGGGATGCAGACGGACGCGAATAATTAAATGTTGCGAACTTGGATCTATCTTGAATGATGAGATATGCTTGAATTTACAAACAGACAAACAATTTTTGTTATTTAGGAAAATTTGTTATCGATATAAAAAATGATAATTTGATAGCAAAATAGTGACCATGCAAATGCTTATCATTATAAGAAGAAAGGTATCTACAACCATTCCAATAAAAAATCCGCTAACTACTTTCTGGAAACGTAAATATATACAAGATATTGTAGAACGCTTTCGAGAGTTTAATACAATGTTTGGCTGAGTACGAGAGAATTATGGAGTAAGTTCATAAAATTAGACTTTGCGAATTGCACAATTAGCATAACAATGCAGAAACAAGAAAATTATTCGTCGAGAATTAGCCCAGTACTTTACAGTTTCCACCCTCTGTGCGCCCGAAGACGTCGTTTACCGGCGCTTTTACCGTGAATCGCCGACGTCTTACGATCGGACGGTAAAACGAGCGATAAACTTAGCGAGAGGCGCGACAGGCCACGGCCGGGCGCAATCGAAAATGGAAGTCAAACAAACGGCCCAGGACGTTTTACGGTCCCCGAAGGCGCGCTCGGGACATGTCGCGATGATGCATCACGACTGACAGTTATGCTACTCTCACCTTACGCCCGTACGTCCACCGATTGCGCCATTTGTACATACGTCATTACGGTTCGTGCATGCCAGATGCGCGCGTTGCAGATTTTAGTGCGGGCGTTGAAATTCGCACCGGTGCGCCGCGCGTTCGTTTTTCCTATCTGCGAGCGTTTACGAGTCGCGTAGGTGCCTGCTGGATAGAGCGGAGTCACGAGTTACGTCTCTGTTTTCCGACCATTTTTTTTCCCCCCCGTGCCTCTTTGCTCGTGTACATTACGCGATCGTAACGCTCGAGCGACAGTAAGTGCGCCTTTTATAATAGAATTGCTGCGCGGGGCGAACTTGGAAGCCCCGATTTATTTTCGCCATTCTTCCGAACGTCCAAATGGCGCTGAGTTTTCAAGAGTTTCTTAAATTGTCGGCGTTAAATTTTTAGTGGACGGTGCGGGCGAATTTGCGTTATCGGGCACGATAAGCTTTCGCGTTTTAGGCAAGTTGGAATGGTGTACGATATTCGATGGAGAATTAATTTATTTCAAATTGGTATGTGATAGATAAGGATAGGAAAATGAATTGTTTCTGAATGCTTCGCCGATTATTTATCGTTCTTATTCTTGCTCTCGTTTTCGTTTTAACACTAGAGCTACCAAGCAAGTAAAACTGACGTGCCTCAGATTTTTTGCTTTAAAATTATTAATGCGTAGGTAACGTTGTAGCAATTTATGATGAATTTTAATAAGACAGAATGACAATTGTATATGTCTGTTAAATGTTCATTCAAGGACTTTCGTGTTTTTAATATGTCTAATGTTTGCTATCTAACTGGTACAAAAATCTATCGGTAGTTCTAGTGTGAAACGAGGGATACAAGGCAGCGAGCGTTATATACTTTATATTACTTACTCCAAACCAGTAAGTAATCCAAATTAGTTACTCCAAACCATAACGATCTACCATAATGATCCACCATATTTCGTTGCAAATTATTAATCATTTCCCAATTGTATCGCCAAATCCGAAATGACCGCCGTCTGGCTTCGTTTTTCTTCTCCCAGTTTTAACCAAAAACCCGAGTAACACCTTACCGGTAAACCGGAACACCCCGGCGTGTAAATATCGCGACGATCGGCGCGAGGCAGCAATTTTAATCGGCACGCCCAGCTCGCCCGCTATGAAAATACAAATATCAGAGAGCGTTGGCCGAGTTTGTCGGCATGCCGACGGTCGTGCCACGGGGAATTTGCCTCTCTAATAAGCGCCTATCGAGTGGAAACGGGGATAACTCGTGTGAGTGAAAGCTAATGATTCGTTCCGAAGGAGAAAGTCGGAACTGGGGAACCGGCGGCCAGTGACACGCGTCTCCGACAAGAGTGTCAGCCTCGTTTGCTCGCGCAGCCGTGCGGGGCTGAAAAATCGTGTCGCGTGAGTCACGATCGGTCGCGAACGGAAACGGTTCCGTGCGATTTCCAACCGATCCCCGGGCCTTTCTTCCCGCGATACGGTTTCACGCCGCGGATGAATCGGGATCTATTGTGTTTGGCGAGCAGCGGAATCGTTCGGCGGTATTGATCGTAAATTTTCAGCCCGAGCCACCGTCCTGTGCGCCCGAAGATACCGTGCCGATCGTCGCATTGAGCGCGTCACATTTGCGAATTGTTTAGGGATCCGGTGATATTTATGGCGACCGACGCGATTACGTTGTCGATAGCGGATTGCACCGGCGACCTGCGCCGACGATGCGCCGAGATCTCTTTTGTCGTGCAACGTTATTATAATTTATGATGGCGAATATCGCGTTCTGCATTGTGAAATATCTTCCATGCAGAATACGGTTCCGCTCGAGGATAGGATTTAAGATCGAGCCGGCATTGGTTGGCCTTTCGAGGAACGGCATTGCTCTGCGGTTAATAGAATGTTTATCGAAGAGTAATCGGTGCGCCGCTTTGCGCGTGGGATCTGTAATCAGATAATTGTTCCGGCGGTGCCAGAACAATTCTGATCTTTTTTGTATCATTCTTTTTCACCTCCCCGGAAGCGTCGCGATACCGTTTCCCCAAAATGTGATTGACTTCTCTGTGAAATATTGGTAAAGGTGATTTTTACGTCTTTTAAGGAGTCGACTTTTTTGGCGACGAATAGAATGTTTGAAAGCAAGAAATAAGCAAGGTCTATAGGGTAGGGAGTGGTTGTAAATGGTTTTCCTGGGTTTTCATCTTTCAAGACGACTTAATAGCTCTCCCCGAAACATTCTCCCCTGGATCTTTTTTTTATTGCTGGTTTTAGGTTACATGCCCCTTCTGAGGTTATTACTGACCGCAGGTGTAAGTGCTCAGTGCGATAAACACAGTGCTCTGTAGGAAATTGAACACTTTTTTACAGAAGTCCTTCTTCTGTAACATGTTGAGGAAATTTTGTAGATCGCGTTGTACCCTTTTACTGTTGCATTTGAGACAGGTGACTAGGATGTAGCTGATGGAGTTTGGTATGTCGCAAGTGCCTCAAGTGTCGGAAGAATTTGGTTCAGTTTTTGCAATAAGTTAGGAGTGTGCCCAGATTGTACGGCCTATTCTTATTCGCATCAGAATCACTTGCTCTTTTCCGTTTAGCGGCATGGCTGGGTTAGAATCATTTGCATTGCTTCCGATTTTCTGCAACTTGGCAGGTCTTGAATTTTCCCATTCTACGTTCCATGATCCCAGTGATAGGCACCTCCTCCCTGATGACTATTGTTCTACCAGCAATTTCATCTCCGCGCGTGCGATAATAATATTCGTTATCATCGCGACTCGTAACCCCCGCAAACGTTTCACGCGAGCCAGAATTGCTGTTCCCTGTACCGCTTTATTTAATACACCGATTAAATCTAACCCAGGCCGTTATTAACGCCGCGTTCACCGTCAGTTATCTTTTTTCTCTTCTACGTTCTTTTTCAATTTTTTGCTTCATTATCAATTTCCACTCGAGCGAGCATCGTTGATTTCACGCCGCGACCGTATCTCGCGGTTTTCGAATAGAAACGCGACACAATTCCCGTGATTTGTTGCCCGATTAATGGAAGCATGTACGGCCGTTCAATCGATCCAATATTCGCACGCTCTCCGTTTCCCCTCTCTTTCCTCCGTCTCCCTCGAACCGTTCTCTCGTGCCTCTCTGCAACGTTTCTCCCTGTCCCCCGTTGTTCCTCTCTAACTCCCGACGTCGAATACGATATCATCGCTAATAGCAGCGACGTCGTTGCTGGCGGCGACGCGAGATCGCTTACGATATTTTCTCCGGAAGGTTTTAAGCGAGTCGCAGCCGGGCCTGTGCGGATCGATCGCCGGATAAACCGGCCGATAGACACAAAGCATTGTGGGTAGGACGATGCAACGGCATGCGAGGAGCTCGCTTGCTCGCATTCACCAATACCTTCTCAAGGCAAACAAAACGACGAACAAATGCTCGATACCATACTGATCCGGAGCTCCAGGGACGCATCGAATGTTTCGCCGCTCCTTCTTCCCTCTGCTTTCTCCTCGATGTTCTTCTGCTGGGGGCCCCCGTTAGGAATATTCTGGCAACTGCCTTGGAAACCCCCCGCGAACGTGATTTACCTGGAATCTGAAAAATGGTCCAACGTCTAATATTTTCTTTTTATTATATACGGTGTCGCGTGACCCTTGGTACCATTGAACGAAATGGGTGAAATGGGTGATTCTGGGTGAAAAGAATGGGACAAAAATAAATTATTATTTATTTTTCATCGTGATTTACACCCTTTTCGGTGGTACCACCAGTTCTACATGACACTCTGTTGAAAATGGATTTGGCTTATACACAGAGATTCTTGCACATATTTTCTTGGGTTTTTCTTCAACCCTCTCCAATCAGACCATCTTGCACTGATTGCAGGTGTCATCTAAAATACTTTAGCCATTACTGTTTCATCGTCATTCAGTTCCGCGCAGTTGTCGATTAGTTGTTGCAGCGAGTCAATTTCCATTCTGCATTTCTTCATTTGTATTTCTAATATGACTCTGTCATCGCGAATATTAGCAACCGAATGGAGCTCGATTTGGAGTACAATTTAATCGTTCAATCGTTTCCGACTTATATTTCCATTGGCTGTCATATCGAATGCAGTAACTAAAGCTTGCGTTTCCAGCGAATGTAACAAAGTGTATAAATATTTCACGAATCAAATAGGAGACAACGAGATCTCTTTTTCGAACCTTTTCGTACCAATATCGTGCGCCAGATCTTACGGCACAATTGCAATTGAAACATCCCGCGAGGGAGGCAAATATAGACCCGTGCATTATGCATTCTTCCCACCTTTATTCAGTGCAGTGGGTTAAAAAGCTCGTTGTCTCGGAAGGGTTTTCGATTGTCTGAAACGCGCTGACTTCAGAAACGCGGCGATATTGGAAACGTAAGCCATTGAAATCGTAATCGAGTGATCCGGAGAAAAGCCGGTTGGGTATTTTGCCCGATCCGTTCCTGCAATAGAGTCCACCTCTCGGTACCGGTGCACGGAGTGCATCGTGCACTTCTCCCCCTCCTGGTGTGCAGAGCACCGTCGCGTCATGTTCCACCCGCTCTTCTCCTCTCCCTCTCCCTCTCGCTCTCTCTCTCTCTCTCTCTCTCTCTTCGTATCCTCTTCGTTCTATTCCAGAGCTCGTTATTGAATTTGTGCGTCGGCCGAGCGAACCGACGATATCGCCTTTCAATATCGCTTCATTTGGCTCACGTTCATTCGATTTGCGGGAATATCTCTGACTGTTCCCCAACCCCCGTCCATCGTTGCACCGGCGAACGACAGCGGGAGCCCCCTCGCCGGAGCTCCTCTCTCGTCATCGTACACCTCAGACTAATCCTTTTTAAATATTCCATTCGGAATCAAGCGGAAATTAATCGGATCTTCGGCCCGCCGCCATTGCCGTCGTCGATTCGCCCCGTTCCTCCTCGCAACCCTCCCCCTCCCCGAGCTTAGTTCCCGGGGTTCAATTTGTTCGGACTTAAAGCGACGCCGATACGTTCATTGAATCGTCAGTTAATTAAACGGTTTGTTGCCGATCGACGATACGTTTGCTGCAGATAGAAGTAAATTGGATTTACGTAACTGAAACGAAACGTTCGCATCGGATCGTTAATAACTGGTAATTGATAGGTCGATGAGTCGCGTAGAATTTTTCGATTCTGTCCTCCTCTCTCTCTCTCTCTCTCTCTCTCTCTCTCTCTCTCTGTCTATCGGTCTTTTTTCTCTTCTTGCTGTTCGCCGCGGGGAGGACTTTGGACGACGCGCTTCTATGTAATTACGGGTGAAGCCACGGTGCACGTATCGCGTTCGATCCGTGCATTTCAGATCGCTGTCCGATGTTCAAGCTGCAACACGTACACGAGAATGTATTACAGGCAAGCGACCGCGAGATGTCGAGGAAGATTCACCGCGACTGAATCTACGCAGAATCTATGCAGTATCTAATGCTGCAGTATCTATGCTGAATCTATCGCAGGAGGCAAGTGCGTTGCACCTGGTCGAACTTCTCGCGGATCTCCTCTTCCCCCCCAACCGAACGCGATATCGTGGCACGGTTTACGACCCGGTGTACTTTATCTTGGCCCTGACGAGCTCGTATCTTAATTACATATCGCACCGCTGACTGGGCCGCGGCACGCTGCAAGCCACGCTTTGTAATAACATCTTAGTAACGTCGAGTACAGAGCGTAATAGCGCGCCTTTACAGCCGTGTAAAGTTTAAGGTTTACGCGACAGTAAAGTCAAGCCGGGCCCGAGAATTGATAGCTGCCTTTTAAGTCATTTCGATTCGTTTCGTGAAACTAATAAATTCGGTTGCCCGTGGGCGTCCCTTAAATTATCATAAACGTTGGACGGTTCGAATCGTTCCTTCTTCGGCAGAGATCCTCGGCCCGTAATCGATTCGCTTGCCGAACTTCTGCCCTTTGTCCGTATCGGGAGATTTGGCGAGGCGGACGCGTTTCGCCGCAGTCGCCGGTGAAACAACTACGGTACACACGCGCAGCGTCGGAAAGCGTTGTCTCGTCGGGGCCGGTATTAATATCGTTGGCCGAAGGTTTCGCTCGTGGGCCCTCGTTTTCTTTCACGCGAATCGTGACCTCCGCGTCCCTTCGCCCGCAGCTAACTTTCACCGAAATGAAGAGGTCGGCTGAAAGAGAACGAGCGGCCGTGCGATCTCGAGCATCGCGAAATCAGTTCGGTCTTGCCACGTATCGCAATTATTCTGAACGCGAAATTTCGGCGAGGGCCAATTCAGTTACACCTGCCCCGTTTGCTTCATTATCGAAATGTCTACTGGTTTAGCATCCTGGCTACTTCAAATACGATGTACTCCAAAAATGTGCAGACATCTTTGCATACATTTAATCCTAAATGTAGATCGGTCTAATTCAATATTAACGCCGAGATATCGTCAGCCGATGAACGGCCGAAGCCCTTCGTTGCCCCGAATTATTCAAATTTCCTCTAAGCTTAATCGCGCATACCGGGGGTAACGAGAAAAATCGACTGACATATTCCGTTGCAACGCGTACCGGCTATCTCGCGAAGATAATGGCACGTAAAATCGCAAGGAATGCTTGTTTACGATCAGAGAGACGCTCCGCGGTAACTTTCGAACGGCGATCATCGACTTTCGAGCGAGTCGATGCGGGCGGCAGCGCGTCGGCAAATTTAGGGGCTGTAAAATAGGGCTGACAATGGGGAACGAGGAAACTCGCCCCATTGTAGAAGTTCGAGGCGATCGTTCTTTCAGGGACCGCTCGGGGGGTAACCAGCTGTCTCTGCGACCGACCATAAACGACGGAACAGACTGTAGCTTTCTCTGCGCCGCGATCGTGATTTCACCGTGATCGTACGATGAGAACGGCTGATCGTATATTTCATATGTACTCTCGGCAACAAAAGTTTCGCAGCCCGGCGTATCTGGGCCGCGTGAAATTTACCGTCGTCCCCGGGCATCGTAAAAAAAAAAAAGAAGTCCCCGCGGATGGAGAGGATAATTTCAAACGCACTTGTTGAGCGCGAATCGAGTGCCGTTCTTTCAACGAGCGCGGATTTATTTCTCTGGACGCGCGGCTTCCGCGGTAGCAACCGCGTCGATAAGGAAACCGTCTACGCGTGTACGCGCGCCGCGTGTGCACGCGGAAATAATTGCGCGAGCGGGTAGCAGGCTGCGGAATTTTTATGGCGAATCGCATTATACGCGCGTCGTTCTTTCCGGGCGCGAAGTAATTTATTGTTTTAGACGATTACTATTGAACGCGGACGAAACGTATTGTAGGTAGATAATTCATAAGCCCACGGTAATTCCGCTGTGTTAGATACACGGAATATTATGCTTTATGCTTGGAAGCCGATTGTATGTAAATTACGATAAGTAGCAACGGTTTGAATGAATAGCAGTGAACGTAGCGCAGCTAGGATGGGGTTACATATTAGTCTAACACCTCGCAAGATTTACACAACTGTGCGTTAAACTAATGCTCCATTGAAACTGGAAACAATTAGGCATCTCGTAGGATTCGCTTGATCCCTAGACGTCGAGCAGAATGAATATTCTTATTTAGCATGCTTTATTTCGGTCGAATTGAATTTTCAAGCCGACACTTGTTAGAATTTCATTCGGCCAATTTTGCTGCGTGTTATTGCGCGACACGGTATTTAATCAAACTGTTTGAAATGTTGCTGCAACCTTGTCGAACTGTTAACGAGTAAAGAATCATTGAAACTGTTATTTATTGCTACCTATGTTCGTGGATATTGCAATTTCGTATTTTCTAGCAGGGTGTTTCGACATAGATCTGAACGCAGTTACGTTGAAATAGGAATGCACATTTCACACACGTACATTTTACAACGAATTCAATCTAGACACTATGTTGATAAAAACTACGTTGTGCCACGAGAAAATCGTTCGTATCATTAGGAAAGCGACAAATATTTTTCTCGACGCTATACCAATCTCGTACAGTTTTGCATGCTCGATATGTACAACATACCTCTGTACGTACTTTCGTGTTCAACTAGGTTAATATCTCCGAACCAGTCAAGTCTGATTTGTTAACTGAACGCGCTAAAAAAAATTGCAACATTGTGCAACATTCCATCGACGGCGTAGCGATTAAAATTATTTGCATTCATTGGTAAGGTGAAAAGCATTGTTGCTGCCGGCTGTAACCGTAAAAGGGGGCGTTCGTTAAATAATTGCGCACGCTCAATGAAGTTTAAATGTGGAAACACGAATTGTAAATCGGGAAGCCAGATACACGCGCACCTTAATACTCCGGAATCCAATTTATTGGAATGCTGCGCATTGGAAAATAGTAGTTACGTGATTCTGGCTCGCTTGAATTGCTTGGCCACGGTATAAGCATCATGTCCAATGTGCACAAAAGAATATAAGTAATAGGTCATACGAGAACCGATAGGTCAATGATCTTACCTGCGCCTTTATCTTTTGTCGCATTAAACAGAAAGAGTATTTTATACGAACCCCGAAATATTTTTAGCGTCGTACAGATTTAGAGATGGAATATGCAACAGGAAACGAGAGGAAATCTAAAGGATTCAATTGAAAGCATTACTGCATACAAAGGAACATAAGAGTTGCAATAATTTAATTAGAAGATCGGATTTATTTATTCTCAGACATTCAACGATCCACGGGTGAAACTATTATTCATGGTTCTATTAAACAGCAAAAATTGATTTGCATTTTTGTATTAACTTTTATTTAGAATTTGTTCATCCCGAACAAATTATTATTATTCTGTGTACATATACGCCTGTATGTTACAAACACTGTATTGTACATATAGTAGGTACTGTCTTATTATTTCTTCCTTCTTTCCTTTTATTCGCCGTTCACTGGCTGCAACTGCACACGAACCCCCGCATACACCCGTAACATGTATCGGAGTCGTTAAACCCGGCGCGCGAGTATCAATTACAAATTCATAAATAAATTACCCCGACTTGTCGCTTGTTTCGCAGGGAAAATTAACGGACAGCATGAAAAATGGTACAGAAAACGGCGTGACAAATTGTTTCCGAACGCGCCGGTTATCTCGGTATTTAATTAAGTCATCCACTGCGAAATACGAGCAACAAATACGTGCACGCCTAATAAGTTCATATATGTATGTAGCGTTGCAATTACGCGGCCGGACCGTGTCGGTCGTGTTGTTTCGCAAAATCATCAAGCCCGTGTTCGTTTCCCGATAGTTTCCAACGACTGACGTAACCGTCTGTACGATTAGAAAACGTTTTATTGGCGGTGTATCGCGTTTCCGTGCACAGCGTACACAGACGATATCACTTTATGGAACGGTGTTCGAGTAGAAGTCGGATACATGCGATATACAGGCGGGCGAAAGTGGGCCAGAAAGTTGTGCCCCGGCTCTTTGACGTTGCTACGTATCGTTAGACCGATTAATTGAACGCTGTGTTAAAAAAAAAAACGAGCACCAGCCAGGCGCAAAATACACGGAGATCCGTGTTCGACGTTCGACCTTCGATTTTATTTTTAAGCCGACCGTTCAATGGATCGCCCGGAGAACAGTTTCATGCGATGAAATCCGTGCTCGATCGTTCCTTGCCAGCTCGCTCCGTTTTATTAATCACGTTGAGAAGGTTCGTTTTCTCGCGATATTTCTGTAATCTTTCTTACGGTTGTTATTTTTCCGTCGATTCTGCGATTATATCGCGGCACGCGACCAATGTCGGGCGTTTCGATAATCAAACCCGTTTCCTCGAAGTTTCGTGCGTATTTGCCCGGCAGGAATCGGAGATTTAGAGGGACGCGATTTCCATTTATTTCTGTCGGACTCTGTACGCGACTCTGCGGATTTTTACACGGACGTGTCCGTTCGAGCTTTCGAACCCATTCCGAACGACCGGAGCTTCTCGGCGTTTCTGTAATAAAAAGTGCGCGTGGCTTTGCCACGGGTACACGGGGCTAGAATGTCGACGAAGTTTCGCAAGCTCTGTCAGAAAGTGCGGCCTGGACGACGGCGAGGGCCCGTTTATTTTAGAATTTCGTAACCCGGGACGAAGACGAATTTATTCGATTGCTGAAACACGCGTTACGCTCTCGGCTTGTACGTACCATGATAATGCAAGATTTGTTGCGCCAATAAAGCGCCTAATTTACGACCGTTCCCGCGGAGCTTCGTTTCATTCAACGCGACATTATCGTCCGACGAATTTAAACAAACCAGCCCCGAGTTCACGTTCGACGTGACGCAAAAACTGTACTCGACGATTCCGCTTAATGAGCTTAACAATCCTGTTACAAGATTTAACGCGACCCGAAACTCATAGCCCCCTGTGTCGTTCGCGCTTCTCTTTGCGGGCAAGATAAAACGTGCCAGCGCGCAGTGGTCTAAATCGAGCAAGTACATTGCGATATACTTTATGATTATTTAAATAGCTTTCCGCGAAAAAGTGAATGCAACCATCCGTGTATGGAAACGCACAGCGACGCGGACGGCTTCAAACAATAATAATTCGCGAATTAGGAAACAATTGTTGCAGAATTAAATGAGACAAACATATTCTAGCTTGTTAGAATGTGGAACTTTTTGGGGCTCAAAATGTATTCCATTTCAATTGTTAAGAATATTTCGAATTTTCTTTACTCCATTCATTGTAACAGTTTCGACACATTGCGAATAGTAATGTTTACCAGACAGCGGTAAGTTGTAACTTAAAGATATACTTTTCACTTGAAACAAAATTGGAGAGAAAATATTGAAAAGAATCGTAGGGGCATCTTAAAGAAAACAATTAATTATTTCCATGAAAAGTGCTATCTTCAAAACTTCCAACTTTAACTGTCTGTTACAGTGACGGTTATTAAACTTTAATCATTTTCTTGTTCCCGAGGTCCATGGACATTAACGCTAGCTTTACGGACAAGTGTGAACGCTTATTTTTACTGAATATTCTCAGATTAACGAATGCTAATAAAAATCCGCCTTTTCCTAAAAAAAATGAATTCTCTTAATCTAGATGCGATACAATTAATCGAATTGTATAATATTAGCGAACCTTTATTAATTGTTGCCTTACGAATTCCGAAATCCGTCAAAACGACCTGCTCCGCAAATCTAGTGCTAACGAAGTGCACTGATTAGATATCGACGCGAGAAAGTTGACACGTCGGCTAAATGTCGCTAAATTTCGCATTTTAGACCACTCCGCGCGATCTTGCGGGAAACGTCCTCTCGGCGCGCAGAGCAAACGTCTCATTAAAATCGTCAATTTCTCCGCGACGCGTTTCAAATGAAGCGTCCAATTTCAATTTAGCCCGAGGTGGTAACGTTGCCCGTCGCCTGTACGCGAAAGCGTTTCTTTGCTTCCCAGCGCACAATGCGACACCGTGCGCAGCCGCTTCACGCAAATGTCAATCTTCCTCCGCGACGTTGTTGCGCGTCCCCGGGAACATCGCCGGCGAGCAATAATTGCGCAAACCTCGG
This sequence comes from Nomada fucata, assembly GCA_948146005.1. Lineage (NCBI taxonomy): Eukaryota > Metazoa > Arthropoda > Insecta > Hymenoptera > Apidae > Nomada > Nomada fucata. The sequence goes on from OX411282.1 coordinate 9,679,336, forward strand.
CTCTCGCGCGGCGAACGCAGCCGCGGATCGGCACGCGGTTTCTTCCTTTTCTAATTACGATTTCTCTCCGTGCAAGAGATACGAATCGGGCCCCGTTTCCTCGGGGATATTGACTCGTTAATAGAGACGTTTGTCCCTCCGCTCGTCGTCGCGCGTTTCACGGACGAGAAACGGCCCCCGTGTTTCTCGCGACCCGCGCCGTATCCCGTGAACGCGCCGCGAGCAGATTATCGAAAGCCGCGATCCGCGAAGGAATCCTTTCGAAAGTGGCCGCCGGGACGATTTCCACGGGGCGGTCGGAGTCGTGAGAATGAAAGGCGTGGACCGGCGCGGCTGGTCGGAAAATAAACGATTCGGTAATCGATGACGACGTATTCGAACATCGGTTGAAAAGCTGGCCGCGAAATTACGGTGGGAGTTAAATGATTTATTAGGAGCAAAGGCGTGGGAATGGAGGCGTGGGTCGCGCGATATTCGGGCCGGCAAAAAAATTCGTGGCGACGAACGAAAGGGAAGAGGGACAAGCGAGGAGGCCGAAGAAGAAGGAAGTTGTTCGCATGCAACGTGACAAACCGGCTCCCGGTAGAACCAGATGCGGGGGAACGCTGCTTTATTGGCATACATACGTGCTATAAAGTATATTATTTATGGTTCACAGCCGCGTTATTGCGGGCGCGAGTATCGACGACGCTGAACCCGCTGTGCCCCCGGGTCACGTTCTAGCGATCGACCACCTCTCTGAATCCCCGTGCCACCGTGGTTATTCTTTATTTGGACTGTTCAAGAGCGAATGTGCCATAAGGAGACATGTTTTTTATGGACTTTTCCATGCTGCACATGGTGCATACTACCTTGTGAATAATGGAGTCCGGTGGGTCCGGTGCAAGAGGGATATGTCACAAAACGTTGAAAGCCGAGATTTTTATTACTATTTGTTAATTATCGTGTCTTAATTTATTACCATTCTACGATCGTGCATACGAATGATTGTATTCCCTACGTGCTTTTGTTAAAATTCTTTTTTAATCCAATCTTTAGATTTGTGCATATAAAAAGTAAGATAGAAAGTAAAACATTTTCCCAGATACACTACCTTCGTGTTAACAGATTTGAATAAAAGAATAGCAGTATTAATTGCCCACTTTCTATTCGAACACCACTTTTCATAAAATCGTTAATGTCTCTCGATGCTACTCGGGTGGCACAATCCTTTCTTGCACTGGAACCCTCAATTGTATCGTGGTGCTTGATCGCGACAAGTCATGGTCGTTGAATGTTCTCTTACGAAGTTGTTTGACTGTTACAATCGTATCGAACGAAATGAAATTCATTGCTTTAAATTTGCATTCGTATTCGAAATCAATATGGATTGGATCGAAGGAATCAAATTGACCACTCGATATTGTATTATACGTACGATTGCTTCGATTCTAGTGTGGGTAACTTGATTTTGGGATTCACTGGTGATGAAAATTCGATTTGACGCGTGGAAACAAGATTTTGGACTTTGATCAGTTTTATTTTGATCGGGCGTAGGTGCACGTAATACAGATTCCTTGTAATTATAAAGACTTTGACAATCTGCACCGTCGTTTCTCAACCTGTGGTACACGTACCACTAATGGTATATGACGCTATTTTTGGTGGGCAAAGCGATACACTTTTGATTGCCTTTCAGCACATCATATCTTTGCGAAACTGAGTTTTCAGCCACGCTTGTAAGTAAAAATAAGTAGAGGACACGGTCGCAACTTAAACCGGACTTACGTTTAAAATAAATGAAGATAAAGATTGACATATCGAAATTCGTTGCAATGCAACCGGCTCATCCTTCGCATATATATTATATCATTATAATGCAAAAGTTTCAATTTACGAATACAATCGAGTAATATAAATTTAAAATGTTTTCTTCTCACTTATGCGGCGCAAAATTAAAAAGTTCGAGAAGCCCCGATCTGTACGATTCATTTGTGAAAATAATAGCTGGCTCCCATTTGCAAATTAGTTCTTTACGCGGATAGGAGTCGTACGTATCTAAAGTAATTTGAAGAAATTTAAGCGAATGCATGTACAGGCACGCTCGAAGCACTCTTGAATCACGTTCTTCACGAGTGAGTTCATTCACGATAGCGATAACTCTTTTTTTTGTTATATTCCAACGCATTATCTAACTCTTTCTTTCCGTTCTCGTGCATTTCATCAGAACCGTCGAGTCATGTTTTCAGTAAAAACGAACGGTCAGTCTCCCGCCATCCCGAGCGACCTTTCTCCCTCATTTGAAATTCAATTCCATACAGTGTAACGAAATTCGATCCAACTTACGGGGGAAATTAAAAGGCGGCCGCCGAGAATGCGTGGAAAAACCATGCTGGCTGTAATTAGCAGATCTGTGCAACGAGTGGGCGCAAACGGCGAGGGAGTGCGCGCATAGGTTTTTAGGAAATAATTGGCACGCACGCACGCACGTCGCGAGCGGTTCTACTCCTTTCGCGTTCCAGCACCGGTCCGTAAAGCTTCTCAGGTGTGCACGGTGGCCTCAGCCGCGCGCTAATTATCCGCGCGTCTACGCTTAAAAGTCGAGTGGCGCCGTTTATAACCTCGGATCCGCCCGTTCCAAGCCGTTGGGGGGCTCGCGATCGAATTCCTCGCGTCAAGCAGCACGAGCTTCTTTTACATAACTAATAGCCAGCAACAATCGCGAATCGCGGCAGCGCGGTAATTACGCGCACACGTTCGCCTCCGCAAATTACACCTTCCCGTGGCCGCAGGACCGATTTAACTTGTCACTCATTTACGCGAGCGTAAACAAGCGCGGGGAACGGAATACCCTCCTCGGTTGGAAACGCCACGCCGGGCACAATGACGATCGCTTCTGCGTCGCGCATCGAACAGTAGCCGCTCCGGGTCGGACACGAAACGTACGCGTGCACTCGTGTGCAGAACTTTGTTCATGGATCACCGACTTCGACGCCGGGGTCCATTCGACCGTGATAGACGTCGATCCCCGATGCTGTGCGAACGACGCAGCCCGCGGACCGAACAGTAGATCCGCCCTTCCACGCCTCGCGCGGAGCGTATTTTCCGCCGCGCGTTGCGTCGCCGTGTCGTGCACCGGGGGTCGCGAAAGGGTGCTGGCGCCAAGAAGGGCAACAATGCCGCGTCAGACACCACCTATCATCTGCATTTCTCTTCCCCCTCGCCCCGGCAACGTTGTTCGTCATTTCTGTCGCTCCTGCGACAGAATCTCGCGACTTCTCTTTCCGTCGCTCGCGTTTCGTACCGCGCGCACCGTTCACCCTTGTTTTTCCTATGCCCCGTTGTATAGTAAACGTTGCCCACCCCTTTCCCAACCCTAGCCACCCTCTTCTCGACGGCTGCGCTCGCCTCGCAGTATCCGTAGTTTGTTTCGCCCCGTTCCGTTCCGTTCCGTTCTTCTCACGGAACGAGCAGCAGTCTGTCTATGCATAATGCATACATACATACTGCGCGTACACGCGTGTACCTCGGCGTCCCTTTCGCGTGCTACTCGAGCACAAAGTTTTTTCAACGGCGGCGTGCGTGAAAAGTGCAAGCGATCGCGCAAACCATCGCAAGGATACGCGGGCCAGGCTGTGTGCATCGCGGCTGAAAGGGCAGGGGGGAAAATGTGGCGCAAACGGAACGCGTACCGCGCGTGGGGTTTGGACAAATGGCGAAAAAGAGAGGCAGACTTTGAGCGTGGACTCCGTTTTCTTTCTGCTCTAATCTTCCTCCCTTTTTATTGTTGCGTAAAACGCGCCTTTGAACGTGTCCCCGACACGCTGGTTACGAAACAAATGGTCCTCTAGCGGAGAATTTTTGCTACACAGTTTACAGTCCCATTTTTCGCATCAATGCCGCAACCGGCCGTGGTTAATACGAGGTTGGATCATATTATTGAATACGATGAGTCGCTGCGTTTATGCTTTGCCGAGCACGTGCTCTTTCAGAACGATTTTAGCCTGTATTATTAATAAAGCGTTTCAGTCGAACCGGATTGTTGCTACATTTTCAAACGCAGCAGGTTGCTTCGTACGAAATAAGTCAGAGTTGTAGCAGAAAAGTAGTGGAGCCAAAAAGATATCCCAAGTCAGTGAGCAGAAAATATTGGGGATGGTTTCTCGAAACGTCGGAATCCCTGGGAAACACGAGAAAGTTTCGAGCTTCGACAATCCGAGACTCTCCGCTTTTTTCGAAGCTCTCGCAAACTCAAATAAGAAAAGGTATAAAACGAAGGAATTCCAAGTACTCGATGGGAGATTTCGAGATCTCGAATTCTCGGCGATCGGTGTTTGATTTTTGGACTATACGTAAATAGATTGGCGATCGATCGTGAAAGATTTATCGCTGACTGAAAAAATGTTGATTCAGTCTTCAAACAAAATAAAATTTCGGATTCGGGTTTCGGGAGTTTAAGAATTAGATTCGAGTCCGCCCCCGCGAAACATTAATCGAACGGCGGAAGGAACCGCGTTGCAGCTGCGATTTTGTTGCCATTGGAAAAATAGGAGAAAAAATAAAAATCTGTTTACAGTTGCCCGATTGACGTAACGCGAACGGGCTATCACCCCGCATCTTACCCTGATTCGATACTTCCCCCCTGGTTTTCGTGCGAACGCGTCAACTTGTTCAATAACAATAAAGCCATTTCAATTGACACATATTGCACGTGTGTATGCGCTCACGTGAACACAAGCACCAAGCCTGTCGCGTGTGGTCACGACTTACTTCTACGTGGCTGTACGCGATCTCATTGTACCGCGGCATGATTAGCGAAACCGGGTCACTTGCAGCGCTGCACAATGCAATCATTTCGCATGCAAACTAATCTTCCTTCCACCCACACCGATGTACTTATAGTGCATGCTCGTTTGGATCTGCCTGTATGCCCATCCAGGGGGCTGCTCTTTGCTACCGAGAATTAATCTTTTCAGTGTATCCGCGTGTAAATCGATACTACTTGCGCGCTCGCCCGGGCAAATTTTCTTTCTATAATTCCATTCTGCTTTTGTTGTATCATTATTCGCGAGGCAGTAATAATTGTTTCAGTCGCGGGATAATATTCAAAGTATTTCTCGCTTTGATTATTTCGTGAAATATCGTTGCACCTATTTTGATCTAGTTCGTAACTGTGGTAAACTTAATATTGCAACGTTCTCAGTCGATTCGTACCGACAGTTTCAATTCTGCGGAAGCATTACAGTACCCAAGCTCGTCTAACCCTCTAAGGCTGAATTACGTAGCCGTCACGTGTCCATCACAATTGCTATTCCATATACCGGAAAGGTGATTAAACGAAACGTGCACACTCCAATTATAAATACTTGTCGCAGCCAGTTGATCATTAGCTGCAGCATGTAAGAAGTACAAGTGCATCCGTGTTCTACATTCGTCGCAGCACCGCAACACGAGTGGCAACTGCCGAAACACCGTCAGGCAACGGAGAATCGAAACGGTTAAATGAAAACGATACCGTGCCCCCCGTGCATTCCTTCGTTCGCCGCAAGGATATTTACAATGGCAGAACGCAGGAAGCTTTTCCGGCGAAACGGTTTCCGTGGCATCCCTGCGAACGTGCCTCCTCGCGCCTCTTGGCCCGCTTGTCGCTATCCGGGTTTCGTTCTTCTGTATGCAAATCAGTCGACACCTACCTACGTGGCGCTTTCGTGTCTTATCTTCATCCCCGAGAGGTTGGTTCCTCGTCCGAATGAGATTGCGTGCAACCATCGTTTCGAGCCCTCCCTTGCATCGCCTCGCCCCTTCTCTGCCTCGCACGTCCATCCATTCTGGACGTTTGGACGTATCTTTGACGCTCACCCTCCGCTGATAACGCTTTACGAGCCTCCTTGGAGGGTTGGAAAAAGAATAACACGGGGTTCGTGGCTCCGAATGCGCGTCGTGTAAAGGGTCGATCGTAGGAAACCCCACGAAAAGGAAAATAATCTAATGGGCCTGCGGTTACGGTTTCATTCATTGCTAACGCTCGGAACGTTATTGAAGTGGCAGTAATTTTTCTTCGAGCTCGATTGGACGCAATACTTGTCTCGCGCTGTACATTACTTCGTATCGCTTTGGCCAAGGCGCGTGCAGGAGGTGCCGAATTAACCGTGCTAATGTTTGGTCGGTCGGCAACGTTTCGGGACTCTGTTCGATTATTAATGCCTGCGAACGCAATGTTGCAAACGTTGCGTACAAAGGGGGCGATTGTCCCGGTTCATTTGATTTAAAGATTATTCGTTTTGTTGGAGTACTAACGAGTCAACCCGTTATCGCGGTAATACGGTGAAATTTGCATCGGAATTACAGTTATTGGAAACATTAATGTTACAGCGTTATTGATAGATCAGTACGATATTATTTGGCCTGACATTTAGTAATTGGATGGTTTAATTATTTTGATCGATTCGCTGCCTTAATAAGGCAATTAAGCGGGGACATATTATGTGGTATTTAACACAATTACCGGCCGGCTGGATAGTTCGCGTAAATAGATTAATTCGCTGTTACACGGCCGGGAACACGAAATTGTCGTCGATTTCGCGGAACTTGTAATTATTTCTGGCGAATGTTTTCCGCGTAATTATCGAAAAGTTGGGGACAGGGAATAGTTTCGAACCAGATATCGCACTGAACCGTGAAATTCGGAACACTCAAGCATTTCTTAGATAACTTCTTTCTAATAATTATCTATCAACGCTATTACTCGTCACTGCGCTCGTCTTTTATTTTAAGGTTCGACATTATTCGGTCGTCAAACCAATCCGCATAAATAAAAGTTTCTCGTTAGCGCCGTTTATTTCGCGTTACAATTTTTCCTATAGACTTTAGTCTATAGTATGTTACTCTAGGACGAATAAACAAGCTGTCGACTTTCGTTTTGCCGTTTCGATACAACTGGACCTTATTAATTAAAGAAGAATTCATCTACATATTGCAATTGATTGTTTCGTACAATGTTGATGGCGATATCCTTCGCATGTGGCAACCATCAATTCTATATTGATTTGCGTTTTGTGAAAAGAAGATTGACTCAAAATACCGTAAATAACAAAGCTTCAAACGTCCTAAACATTTTGATTGCCACGCGAGGAATACGTATGCATGTAGCACGATCGATGAACACCGAAATGATCCTTTCGCGATCGCAGGCAATCCTGGTAGCCTTTCACGACTCCCAGCTCCGGTTTTCCACGATGCACTTAGGTGGGGCCAAAAGGGCAAAATCCAGGGGGGAGTCTAGGAGAGTGACACACTCGCCTCGCGAACGCTGAAAGAAACAGTTGCGTCGCCAGTAATTGCAACGGGCCTTTAATTAACAAAGCACAATGGAGGGAACGTACCCATTGCCACCCTCATTGTCTTTGCGTCAGATCTGTCCTAGCTAAAGCCCCTCGTGTAGCCTACACCCACGCCCGTATCGGTGTCTCTGCGCGCAATCGCGTGCACACGGGTGTCTACACACGTTCGCTCGTTGCACGGGTTGGTGGCGTTTATCCGCGTCGCTGTTTCGAGCGGCGGTCGATTATTTAACGCAATTATCTGTCGTTCCATCGCGAGGCAGCGGTGTGCCCTCACCGTTCTTCTCCACCCTTGCTTTCGTCCGCGGTACGCCATTGTTTCTTCTCGGCCGTATCGATTCGCGGCATGCACCCGGTTCGACTGCTTCCCGTCCGCGGCGGAATGAAAAGCACCGGTTCCTTCGAGAACCCGAAGAGAACGCAGCTGACCGATCTTTTTCCGCAAATGGGCGACCGGACGAAAACCGACCGTTCAACCGTTAAAGGTATAATCGAAATCGTTTCGCACCGGGACGCAACCTCTCAGGAAACATCTGCGTTCCTCCGCGTTCCGGCGTTCTCGATCAGTGTACGGCACGTGACGAGCCAACGCGACAACGTTGAAACACGAGCGTCGTCCAAGAAATTACCGACGTCTCTTAAGAAATTGCCGGCCCCCTGACGTCTCGATATCGACTTGGAGTCTTTTCGCCAGCTAGCTAACGCGCCGCGATCCGGATGCTCGAAGTTTTCACTCCGGCTTCCCGAAATCGCGTTCAGTTGGGAATACCCGTGTTAGGGGTATGACGGAGGGGCGACGAGGAACCATCGTGCTCGCCGGATGATTGTTATTCACTTAGATAGGGGCTGTTTTAAAGTTTCCAACGGAAGGACTCGCTGTATTCCCCCGCGACTCGCCGGGATAAAGGAAGCCTGCAAATTGTTGTTGCTGGAATCGGGGACACTCTGCCGCAGATTCTGCTGGCGGGGGATGACGGTAATAGTATTAGGGTTAGTGGCGTATCTCGAGTGGTTTGAGTTCCTGCAGCGGCTGTAAGATAGCGGGGCCGAGTCCGGACGCGAGGAAGAAGCGAAACGGAGGTGAAAAGGTAAAATAAACAGAGAAACGAGGGGTGGGGCGGAGGGGGTGGTCCCGATGGTACGGTGGTAGAAGCCACCGCCGGGGCTGTCTTTATTGGCCTGAATTGCCGGAGGATTAATTTCGCTGGATTTAAGTGGGATGCCGGCGCGGAACGGCGTCCATTAAAAATGATAATATTTAGACGGTCGATTACCCTCGTTTGTGCGTTCCAGGCGGCACCCATTTTTTCCACGGCAAATTAGATTTTCACCGGGAAACTTAGCGAGCCAGTGGTAGTTTAAGAAGCTCGGTGAGAGGAATCTTATTGACCTTAAAATTGGATCACCGGCTACTTTCACGGCGAATCGTCGACCGTTGGAATTGCTGGAAATTTTCTGCGTCGATGACGATTGACGACACATTTTATCAAGCAAGTCTTTTTTTAGAGAAAACTAGTCGTACAATTATTTCAATGAATTGGCACTGGTTCGAAATTTGCAATAAATCGCACAGCTGTCGTTGGAATTACTTTTGGGTCAGCAATAAATTATCAGCCTGTAGTTTTGCCCGATCGTTGCTCGCACTGAAAATAAATAAATTAACATCGTTCTTTGCAAATGAAAAAAGTAATACTGCCAATACTGGATACTTCTTAGGAAACGATTCGTACGATTTTCACTGTGAGCGATAGTAGCACTGCGTTTTAACATTTCTTCGCGAAAAAATGAAATTTCACCGCAGGCGAGGCGAATTATTACAGTAATGGGGGTTCACGGTAACCTTAAAATTGAATTTCTTCCACGGCATAAAGAAAGCTTACTAATCCTTACTGCGCTCCGCCACATTACGTTAGATTGGATAGGAATATCAGCGTGGAAATCTTGCCACCTAATTGCCCGTTTCGCTGAAAACCTCCGCACGGAGATGCCGTTCGTTAAAAATTATAATGCCGTATCCTCGATTGCCTTCCATCGAAAATTGCAAGCCCCGCTTTTCTTTCGCGGATGAAACTCAAGGGACAAGTGGGATTATATCCGAGTCGACTGAGAGGTCGAGGGCTTATCTTGGAACGGACGTTTTTCTTCAAACGACGCGCAACCATCGGACGCGGTTGGCATTGTTCGCAACGTCGTGCATTATTTTTAACCGCGTCAGCTTCGACAAAAATATCGCGGCTGCGAAATTCCTCGCCCCGATTGTTCGACAGTTTGTTTTCCTCGCTGGCAGGGTAAACAGAGCAAAGGCTATTGAATAATTCTTCCCCTTCGTTGTCGTGCGTCGGGTTCACGCCGATAACCGTGTTGAATGAAATTTTTTCGGCGGCTGCGTTTTTCTTTCTCCCCGTCGCGACGTCGCGACGTGGAATCTGAAAATTGAAATTCCTTCCTTTCTTCTCGGAGCGAAAGATCCTCGGGGGAAAAATTATCGACGACCTTGAACGCGTCATCGGCAAAGGCTGACGGTGTATTACGTCGGATTCGATAGACGCGTCGCGATGAAAATCTCATCCTTGATCGTTTCTTCGTGAAGGGTGGCTGTAAACAGGGCCAGCTTATCTTTCCCCGTGGCTGGAGGGTGAACCCTTTAACCGAAACCAAGCAACCTCGTCGATAAACCTTAAGTCCCGGGGACGTGCACGGCAGGTCAGACGGGGTGAAACGGGAACAAGAGGGATGCTGCGTGGATCTTCCTTCTGCCGGCTGGCGCGTCGTGTTTAGAGGGGAAGAAAATGTTGGGACGCCCCTTTGGGTGGATGACGACATTAGTCTCTTGATCTGCCAACCCATAATGAGATGCAAAATGACTGTAACCTCAACGATCATTTATATACGTACACTGCTGCTCTTTAGCACTGCGAGTAATAGACTGCGGCCATTTACACGCGTATAGTGTCGCTCATTCGCAGCAACGATGGCGTGAAAACGAGTTGGAACGTTTTGAAGGGTTACAATTTTGCAAGAACATTGCATTGAAGTGCTCGCTCTCGGGGTGGTCCTTGAAAGCTAAATTATGAGACGCAACTAGTTAAAAGTATGGGTAAGAATCATTTTTTTCTCCCCCAATAACTCGGAGACTGTAGAGTTTGGTGCAGCAAGTGAGCGATCGGTGCAAGTCTGCGATATATGCAGTTTTGAAGCAAAATGTAATTTTTCAAATAAAAAAAGATTTTTAGAGTAGCAATTCAGTGCATAAGCGTAACTTGTACATTAGATTTTAAAGTAGTATTCGTTAGGTCCTTTGCAAAAAAATTATGTTAATTTTTTACTTTTGACTGGCATATGGATCGACAAGATATATTAAAATCGCTGTTTGTAATTAAAGAAATAAGTAAATAAATTATTTTACTTTTTCATAATTTGAGGTACGATACATCACAGCTTTTTAATATTTTTTTGTGAATCAAAATGTTTCATCGATCCTACTGATTAAACGTTACGTGTAAACGAAATGTGCAAGAAATATGCAGGATACAAATTATATACACAATATATAAGTACATTTTATATACAAGACGACAAATATTTTCACAACTGCAATAACACACTTCTAACAAGGTTCTTCTTACAATAACTTGCATTACGGATTCGCCGTTTGCCGACTAATTATTCAATTGTTCAACCTTGCATCGAGAATATTATTCGCCCGCAATACAAATGAAGATCACAACATCTTGACTGCGGGTGACAAGTTTCTAATTACAGGCACGCCTAATCGACACGCTTTACGAATCGGTAGACCGCCCACGGTTCCCCTCCCAGAAATCAGTGTCGTTCGCGTAATCTTTCCAGGTCTTGTAACATCCCGTAGGAAGCTCAGACGAGGGTTTTCCTTTCCTGACGTCGAACAGGGCGGGGGACGTTTTCGGGGTAGTTGTATCGGGGATCGATGTTGGAATACGAAAACACCGAAGAGTCAGCCCTCCGGTTTCCAGCGTCGCTCCCGCACCCTCTTTTCCTTCACGTCGCAGTCGCATTTCCGGAGTCTTTTACCGGTAGAGCGTGTAAGCTTGCACAAAGAAAACCGTGGAGGAGGTAGGTCGCAGCCGGTGACTAAACTTCCCCTCCTACCAGTCCCTTTCCCGTCCCTTTCCCGTCCCTTTCCATCCCTTCGCGTCGCGCCAGGCGAACTTTTAGAAACTGCAATTTCTGTATACCTTTATCGCTGCCCGCCGTCGAGCGTAATTCCGATCGCGCTTGACTCAGCTTTTGCATAACCGCATAACCCGGAGCAGTCCCGTCGGGGTAGTTCTAGAATTCATAAAAGGGTAAAAGGCTAAAATTGCGCCACGTTCTTCCCTTCCTCGGGCTCCTTCGCTTTCTATGCTCCTTCGTCCCGAAACCCGCACCCTCTACTTCCCTCGCTCTACGGGAGTGACCGACGTTTCGCCGTGTAAACGCGCAACCGGCAATCGTGTCCCACGGCCGTCCGGGAAAAATAGTTTTCTGGATTCGATGGGGCGAATTTTTATTCTGTTCAGCGGAACGACCTCGGTCGTGCCTTATCCCGACAGACCATTTTGATTCCACCGTTCTCTACACTCTCTCTCTCTTTGGTCTTGGAGATTTTAGCACGGGCTTCGGGTTAGAAGCCAAGGGGGGATTGGAAACGACCCCTGCGTTTTATTGCCCGGCTAATTCTTTTGCGTCCTTCTGGTTCTCTTTTCACGCCGGTTCCCTTCCTTGCGGAGAGAAAGTTCCGCGGGTTTCTGCGAGCTCAGAATTTTTGGCCGCGCAATTTTGAATAGAAACAACCGTAAACCTTTGTCCGCTAAATCTCGCGACTGATTCAAAATTTGTATAAAATGTATTCCACATAATTTACTCTTAAATTGTGCAGCCATACCCATTCAATTATCATATCCAGGATCAAAAGGATAGTTTTGCACTTGGAGCAACCCTCGCGGGTAGTTCATCGTAATTTCGAGCACAACAAACTTCCCCGGCAAGTTTCCCCGCGACGGGCGAAATTTCTGCAATCTTCCCGGCGCGTTGCGCGCTCGTACAAGAGGAACGACGAGAATAATCCGCGTTGCTGGACCGGTGGAGAATTTTAAAAGTCCTGGAGGTACGCCGTCGCAAAACGCATAATCGCGTCTTCGAGGCCACGGATACTTGCGATAACTTCCTTCACCGTCGAAAGTGCACGACAATTTCAGCATGTATTCCGTAAACCGCCCCCCCCCCCTGGGGGGGGTGTTCCGATCCCCTTTCATATTCTTTGGAAGCCGGTAGACAAGAGGCGACTTTGACTGAAACTGCAATGAACTCACGCCTGCTCGCGTATACCGCCTCGCTTCTCATCTCTTCTTCTCTCGAGCTCTCGGCCCAAGCCGAGGGAATCAATAACTCCTCGCGACGGAGTCACCCTCTCGTTCTTCGGCCCCTAACCAAAGAACCCTGCCCCTATAACCCCATAAAACGTCCGCGGGAGTGACTCGCATTGTGGAGATTTCGAAGACGCGCAGTTTCTTACCGGCGAAACGACTCGAGGTGTTTTCGAAGGTGTCGGCTTTTTCAATGGGCCCTGTGGATATTTACGAAACGATGAAAACGAATTTCAGGGGGGATGAGCGGTATATAGAACGAAGGGGGATTGTTTCTTGCGCAACGGCGCATAATATATTTCGTTAGACACCTTGGATTGACGCGTACCTCGTTGGAATGTTTTTGTACTCGTCTGCTTGGTATTTGCGATTTTTCGATACAGTGTTTGGGATATCGAGATGTCGAGCTATTTGTAACGGCAACGATAGAGGACCTTTTTTAATATTTTATTTTCTTGAATTATTTGTCGAAATACCATATCGATGTATTGCGAAGAATTTCAGCGAAGCATTCAAATTAATAATACCATGCTATATATTAATCGTACCAACGACAACAAATTTCGTGGGCAGTTTGAATATTATAGTTTGGTGCGAACCGAACCTATTTTCTGGCAAATTTATTTAATTTATAATTGACACAACAGAGAAACGTATACGTACACCTGAACCACCCCTCATTATTCAATCCGCCTAAGACGAAAAAGATTTCCACGCTGATTTCTATACGGGGAATCCTGTTTCATCTCCATTAACAGCCCACGAAATAATAGCGCGCGCGCGTTTAATCCTTTCACGCCCGTGACGTCTGTACGCGCCTAACTAACTTTGGTCATCCGACGCTAATGACGTCTTTAATTTTAATTAACACCGCTCGAAACGGACTGCGAACGGCTACAGGTGCTTGTCAGGTATACACTCGGCCGAATAGTCAGCCACTATTGTCGCAGTCGTGATTAATAATTAATAATAACAACGACACCAGCGATAATCGATCTCCATTGATAGTCCGTCGACTGCCACGGCGTTTAATTGAATTTCAAATCACCGTAACGAAAGGGTTAGCTGCGTAACACCCGTCGCGCCAGCCACATCGGTGGCAACGTAGGAAAACGTGTCCCGTTCTAGTCCGCGACGAGCGCGAATCGACCCAGCTATCGGGTTGTAATTTATAGCGAATCAATGGTATCGTAAAACACAGAACGGTGACCGTGATACTGTGCCACCGCCGCTCGAAAATGGAGTTACACGGACGAACGGGTAGCATCGCTAATTTATTAGATTCTGGAATGCGCGCTCGTAATCTCATCGATCGGTGTATTTGTCCAGCTGAGTGCACCCGTTAATCTTGCGCAAATGAAATAATGGTTTCAAGCTTTATCGACGGATAATGAATTTTAAATCGGATCAGCCCGACGGCATTAATTCCGCGTTCGCCGCGCGTGATCCGAGACTGGATTGCAAATTAGATTATCCATATCTGCCACGGTCCGTCCGCCTCCAACCTCGCCTTTCCTTCTTCTATCCGCTTTTTTCTTTCCTCCCTTCCCTTTATTTGTCCCTTACCTACCCCCCCGGCAGACGCATAACCGACCGCGGGCCGCGCACCGCGTTTTAACGACGCGATATCGCGGGATAAAGTCGCGGCTGACGCGTCTCATCTGCATAATAAAAGTGCGAGATACGAAATCTTGGCCGTACCTTCCGCGCGCCCTTTAAACCGTAACGCGGAGCAAAGTTTCCTTTTCAATCGATGCCGCTGCGACCGTTACCCCTAATTGCCACTTGCTCTCGAACGCTCCCGCTCCACAGTTTCGCGATGGAAATTCTTCCGATTTACATTTCACTTCCACCCCGGTCCCTTTCTGCATTCCCCGATTACTCGGCCGAGACGGTTGCACCGGGCTCCGCGTCCGCCGTTATCAGAAACGGCCGCTCGTTAATTTCGAATCGCTGCCCATTCGCCGGATAGAAAGGAAAACGGCGCGTTGCCCGACCGACGCAATTTCGTCGCAATTTCTCCGCGGCGTTATCTCCGTTTAGAAGGTTCGACGCGTCGTTTATCGTCGAGCATAAAAATAACGGGACGCTCGCGTCGCGGGCGTAAAGCGTTTCGCCGGATTTAGGAACGGGTCAGTTCACCTTTATGCCGGGGCAGGTAAAGAAATAACTTCGGGGCGAGTTGTAAAGCAGCATAGACGCGCCGGCCCCATTCGAGTGAGCAGGCGGTATGTACTTCGTACTTTACAGATTTCATTATTTATTGATTCTAATTCAAGGTTGCAGGTAATGTTACTGCACGATACTCGTCGAAACTTGAGACAAACAAATTCATTTTTTTTGTTTATTTTATGTATTTTTATAAAAGTCTTGTTGAGTTAGCAATGAGAAAGTAATGTGACGTGGCTATCGCTGAAAAGACAGCGCTAGTTTTGACTGTGTCATAGACCTGACAAATGAAAGGAAAAAAGTTGTAGTGTAAGAATTGATAGATTCGTTTAAATAACTTTGGCTGCGGATAACTGTCGCACACGATCTAATTGCTTTTGACCATCGATGTACATTATCGATTACGAAAGTTTCGGTATGATTATAACTGTTAGGGTCCCCGGTCATTTTACCTCTCTCGCACCTATTTTTGTTGCAAGAGAGGGACGGATGCGGACGGATGTAAATAATTAAATTTTGCGAACTTCAGTCTATCTAACAATTTTTGTTATTTAGAAAAAATTGAAATCGTTATAACATAATTTAGTAGCAAAATAGTGACCACGTAAAGGTTTATAATTTCCATTATCAGAAGAAAGGTATCCAGAACCATTCCAATAAAAAGTCCGAAAAAACACTTTCGAGAGTTCAAGATAATATCTGGTTGATCATAAGAGAAATGAATTCGTAACATTTAACCACATGTTTGCAGTATAATAATAGGTGAATTAAAAAATTAACACAACAATACAGACGCAAAAAAATTGTTTAAAAAATATGCCCAGTATTTTACACTTTCGACCCACCGTGCGACGCTTCCCGTCCCGAGGCGTACACTTGTGCACGAAAACGGAGATCCGCCAGAAGTCGTATACGCATTCGATTCCGCGCGATACCGATACCACCACGGTCGGCTCCCATCGGGGGATTCCATATCTCCACGGTTTCGACACGGCTTTCGCGCTTTTACGGGCGAGGCAATTTTGCGCGAATAGGATCCACGGCAATGCGAATTCACGTAGCCGCCCCGACTTCCCTCGTAACTTTCTTCTCCTCGTTATTCCTCTCTCTCTCTTTATTGCGACCCCGGCAAACTGCCGGCACGTAACAATCCCCAATCTCCCCGACGGATCCGGTTCGACGTTCCTACCCTTCGCGATGAGGCGCGAAGCACAATGCCCGCGATTCTGGTCGAATCGCGACCGATCCGATTAGGTCGGACGACTCCTCCGCGATCGACGCTCCTCCACCCGCGACCCAAGACAAATGGCTTTTCGCCGATCCGATTAGTCCCAGTCGAAGTTCGCGATTCGAGACGCCACCGGTTAAATAATTGCTGGGAGTTAAGTGAACGGCGCGGGCCGCGATAATGCGCGATAATACGCTCGCTGCGGCGATTTTTCTCGCGTCGTTCACCGGTCTGGCTCGATTTTGTGATCGCGTTGTATCGATGTCAGTTATCGAAGCTGTCGACCGCCACGACGAACAGAGCCGAGAGAATCGGCCGGCCTAATTTTCTTCGACGCTGAGACGTGCGTACGCGACGGTTGCGTCGATTGCAATTTGGCTTTACCCGTGACTCTCTTCGGTTTTTGTTTTTTGCCTTGCCTCTTTTTCCGTTCCCCGTTTTCCTTCCACGTTGTTCTCCCTCCCTCGATGCAGTTTTCGATCCCGCATATTCCGCCGGGGGAGGGACCGGTTTTGTTTCGTCGCCGTGCGACTTTAATTGTCAATTCGTCGGCGTGCCGTGGGGCGGCGGGAGCGGCGGGCAGGGGTCCTTTTTTTTCGTGCCGGTACGTCGACGGATTTTCTCCGAACCGGAAAATGAAAATGCGTTTCGCGCGTTTTATACGCGATAAGCGCGGAACGTTTTTGTTCCGCGAACAATAACGAAACGGCGGGACAACGAACGTTATGTTATTGCCTTCGCCTCTATTTTTACCGGCGAGCCCGGTTTAATTTATTCGCGAGCCATTGAAGGATATTTTTAATCCAGGAGAGAGCGGCGAATCGAATATGACCGGCGGGGTATTTATTGAATATGAAATTTTTGGGGGACGTTCGGCCACCGCCCTGGTTCGGGCGAACGTTGAATTTGCGGGGAGAAGAATTATTTGACGAACCGTATCTGTATTTTGTTTTTTTTTTTTTTCCACCGACGAAACTCTTCTCTGACGAAGCGGCGGAACTACAGCGTGCACCTCGATTGGAATTGTGTGTACATTTTTCATGCGGCGTATCGATTTTCCCCGTTACCCGGCGTACGTGTAATAGTATTAATGAAATATCATAGGACGCTACGTAGTGCACCGGGCGTTTTACGATATTGCGACGATGGACAAGTTATCGATTACCACTAGAACCTGCAGGGAATACCTCGGTATCCGCTGTAATAGATTTGTAAAGCTAGTGGCCTTAGCGTAATAAGTGGAATGCGCAGTGCAAACGAGGAGAATCGATGCGTACGCGAAATTGTAGATGGATTTAAGTAAAAACTCCTGTACATTCGAAAGGATACACTGCTCACGAATATTCGTTTTTCTGCTTCGATATTCAGTTTCACGTATTCGCTATACTCGTTAAACTAATTATAACAACATATCGAGCGGACTGTTTTGAAACAACCTCGAAGCTCGTAGTTGAAACTCTACCCTTGGATTTCCCTTAAAATTTTAACGAACAACCACTTCCCTTCAAATAGTACGTTTGCATTCACCTGCAGGCAGGTGTACAAACATTCGCATACTATTCGTCTGTGGTCCAAGCATTCTTTTCTCGCCGTTCAATGAAAAAGCTATAACTCCTCTAAATGTTACTTTCTCAAAAATCGTACAGCTAATCGTGCATCCGTCAGTTGAACTCGCCGCCCTCTTCTATACCCCATCGTGTCCCATCGTGTTATTAACAACGAACGCATTAACCGAAACGATGACAACCGCAGTCACGTGTAACCAGCTCTCCTGTTGAGCACTGAAATCTCGGTGCGCCATAGAGTGCGCGGGGCGAAGCTAACGAGGAAATTATTACGTTCAGCCTCCCGATAGGTAGGTTTAATCGAAGACGTCGAAACCCTAGTCGGTCGTAATGTGTTTAGCGGATAAGTTTCGATTCGCAGTCACGGCGCCGGGACACAGTTACATCGTACATTGGATTTGTATTGCGAGATGGGCGGATTGGTGGTAAGTGGGATGGTAAGAGGATAGAAGAGGGTGGACGGGCCATGTTAACCCAGTTTCTATCCAACTGATCAATACAACCGGCGTTCGTGCAACGCCGCAGCCACTTATTCATCTTGAAAGGTTCACGCGTTGTTTACCCTCTTTCGCTGGATAAATGTTATCTCGTTCATGCTCGGCGTCCCTCTACGTCGGAATATTATTTTCATTGCTTTCGAGGGCTCGCCTCTCGCGCATGATTATCATAACCGCTTCTGTCTATGCTGACTTTTCTTAATTGTCTTTGCAAATAGGAGTCGCTGGGAACGGGGCTGGACAGGGAAGCGTTTGCTTCGCGATGGAACGGAGTTCTTGTATGGGAGTGTTTGTTATTTTAAGGTGAATCGTCGACGAGTCTCGCGACAGTTTAGATAATATTTAGGAAATGCTTGCTGATTTAATAGAATTTTAATATTAAACTCGATAAATATTGGACGCTACTTTACAATATTTTAGAGATAGACGAATTGATATTCAGGGTCTCGCGTAATTGTCTTGCAACTTGGAAATGATAGCCTGTTACAAGAGGCTATCATTTCCAAATGAAGAAAAATACGAATGTGTCCGAACGACAGAATAATTTTCTGATTTCCTGCAAATGATTCGTACGTAGCAATGGTATCAATTATGAAATAAAAAGATAGGCGATACTGCAAATTAAACAGCATATGCATGGATTGCAAAATTGAATAAATTAGTATCACAATTATTGAGACATACAGTAATTCTAATTCTAACTATTCGGTGCGCACTTCACTCTGCTGCTTTTTTTTATGCGCCCGAAATTCTTAAATGTCTCGTCACCTTTGCTTCTCGCATCTTTAAATTACCCTTATCTCATTAAGAAATATGCGACTACCATTCCTGAACAGAAATTAAGCTAGCACGGGCCGAAACCTTTAATTCAGTTTCCCTATGTAAGTAAAAAATTGTATTTAAATTTCATAATTAAGCAACTATGGCAGCTGAATATCTCAAGTTAAAATCCGTACACTCCTATATAAACAAAAGTCTACGCGTTTTTCCTCGTCGAGTTGTATCGCGGGACATTTAATTCATTCAAAAAGAAGCCAACGTCCCCGCATAATGGCCTGTACGATACGTACATATGAATACATACGCACACACGATTGTACAGCAACATCGTAAAATCAGTGAAGCGTTACAATACACATGTTTCGGGTGTCGGAACTGAAATTCGAGACGTTTTGGGGGGAGATAAGGAGCCAAGCTTCATTCAGGACCAATACGATGCCCTCCTCTTTCAGAGCGAGACGCGTAAATGTTCGTTGCGTTACGGGAGTAGTGCCACCCGAGTAGCAGCTTCGTTCGCGTAGGCTACTGTAACACGAATCTGGATAATGTGACATCAATGGGTGCCGACATTCGAAGGTTTAATTTATGCCCTCGGTGTATCGATTTCACCGCGTACAAATCACACGGACACGCCCGAGCTGCACTCGTAGCGAGAGATCAAATTTTCCTTCGCCGTTTCTAAGTATAGTACGCTTGACGTCGTTCGGCCTCTCAATGGGCTGCTTATTTTTGGAGTCGGATGTATTGGTCCCCCGGAGTCATTGAGTAAACTCTCTATGTGTTTCGCAGGGCAACAATAGGCTTAAACTGTGCGATAGAACGGGAAGCCACGAGGACGATATACGTATCGTCTTGGGAAGAAAGATGTAGATTGTATACTCGAATCATTGCGCGTAGAGAAACTTTTCCTAGATCTGAAAATCGGCGTAATGTCCAGATTTGTTTGTCGCGCGAGGAAGTCTGCATTTAATCCTTTGAAAGGAAATTTTGTTTCTGAGTTATTCTACTCGATCCAACTGATTTTTCTGGGGAATGGTGAATAGCAGATACAAAAGTACTATTACTGGATACGATGTGTTAAATAAAATAACTATCATACTTAGAAGGCACGTTCTTTCACTATGAAATGCTCTCACGAACTGACTGAAGACACCCGAAGGGAATTGGGATCCACTTACACCTACGAATGCGTATTGTTTCATTTTGCAATCTAGGCCCTTTTGACTAGCCAAGTACAAACCATCCTGGTTCTCTTAGCACCTCTGCTAGTAAGACGTTCACTATCCCTAGTAGTTATCCAACAACTAGGGATACTAGATTATTAGGATTTACGTGTTACATGTCACGTGTTACAGGAATTTGTTGGTAGATATCGTAATATATTAAGTGAGATAGGCGTAGAACTGAACGAGTCCGAAACAGGACTGCAACAGAAGATTTATGACACTGGAGGGGGTCCGAATTGGAGCCAGAACTGATTGAACCAGTGTATCGCGATGATAAAAATGCAGAGTACTCCGCGACACCCCTATTCGATGGCAGTCACATGTCTGAAGGGCCCCATAAACGGCGATCTCTCTCTCAACACTGCGCCGCAAAAAGTGCCAACACAAAGTGCCTCGTTCGAAACGGAACTAATGCTCCGTATCATCTACCCGTGCCATTGAAAGTTGAGGCATTCAGGGGATGAAAGTGCTATGTCACAAATATAAACTTTGCATTCAACCGACTGCGAGTTCAAAAGTGATTCCTCCTGCATGTGCCCGTGTAACACCTGCTCCTTCATCCTCTCCGCACTTCGTTGCTCTATAATAGAACGAAGCGACGCAACGTGCCTATACGCCTCTGCTCTTCCTCCGCCAGAAAAGCTCCGCTGTCTCTCGTCGGCCGAAACTTTCAATTATTCCGCGAATGGTAGGCAAGAATTCGCCCCCGTGCAAGGGAACAAACGAAACGTGTAAGCAGGTAGCTTGGTCCGGCAATGCCGCTCGGGGAAAGAAAAGGAAAGAAAAGACGACGGCGTTTGTGCGGTCGCAACGGCGAGGCACTCGTCCATACCAGATCCAAGCTGCAATAGCACAGTAGAACGGCGTTATTGCCTCGAAGCGGGCGTATCCGCTCGAAATGCGCGGCTTCAACAGGATCGCGGGTATATCTCGACGCCGAGCGGCGCTAGGCGGCGAAATTGCACCCCCGCGGCGAAGCACGACGATCCTCTTCGTGCCGGGCGAGTTTTATCGGCGTCACGCGCATCTCGCCCCTTTTATCCTTTATTTGTTCATCGAACGAGAACGCCCCGGACGATCGGCCCATTTATTCGACTGGAAAGAACGCCTTCTCCCCGCGAAATAGAGACTCGTGCCCGGCGTCACGACGGGGACGAGCCTTGAAAAGATGCCCATTGCCGGGGAAACGGTTTTGCACGAAGCTTGTACTGGTGTACCGATCCGGCGATGTTCGTGCTCGCTTCACCGACGTTCGAATTCCTCTGCGGAGATCTGGAGGTTCGCACGGGAGTATCGCGCGGCGTCTTGGATTAGCTTGGGAGGCTGGGAGAGTTGATAATTGTATTTAATCCGAATGACGTTTAGGGGCTAATTGTTTGATTCGTCGAGTAAGTACTTTGCTATAGATCGATACTTTATCGGAAGGTTTGAAAGCAGGTGTCAGTCTCGAGGAAGAATTTGCGCGTGCAGGATTGACAGCGTATTTTTGTATGGCAAACGTTAAAATCATGTTGAGGAGAACGAATTCATGATTTCCTTAACATTTATGTTAGCAATCGGGTACCCGTTTCTACATTTGCATTTCTAATTTTCGTATGTTCTTGACTAACCGCTCCAGATCTTGGTTCTTTGAACGATTTCACGTCAACTCGCGTTTTGTGAAAACAAATTTATGCAAGATATTTTAAATAACTAAGCATCGAACTTCTTCACCATTCTGGTTGGTAACATAAGCGTTAACAATCGATCGTTGCTAGCGTATATTGTTGTGTCCAGCACAACAGATGCTTGGTAGATATTTCTTTAATTTTGATGAAACGTACCGGCGTGAAGTATGCGCATTTTATGCGTGCTTTGCCAATGTGGCCACGGTATCGAGAGCTTGCGAGTAGCTGAAATTTACCATTGCGAAAATTGGAGTTAAATATCGTTCAGTCCCGTTTCCCCTTCGCCATCCACCGTTCTCGCGCGACCTTCCAATCTACCTTTGATTTCCATTGACGGGTCACGACATGCTGGGCTCACCGTGCACTGCATAAAAGGGGGCAATCATTTTCTCATGATCTCTGGTCCCTCTCCACGAGACCGATCACTTTCTGCGCATAGGCATAGGCACACACACACACACACAATAGTGAATTCCACAGCATTTGTTCGACAGCCGCGTGTATCAACGCCCCCTTAAGATAAAATCGTGCCCCCTGTGTTCATTCCCAAGCGTTCTCCGTAAACCCTGTCTCGGTGCAAGCGCAATAATTGCCATGCAGAAAATCGTCCTTTCGGCTTGCCGAGCCCATAATTAATTAACGTGATTGACGGACCGGGTAACCTGTATAGGCGTGCTTTCACGCGATATCTCGGAACATCGATATCGACATTGGTGACTACGTGCATGCACACGTATCCGCGGTATCACCGCAAGTCGGAAACCTACGGACGACACAATTTGTACGAATCCTTGGACAATGGCAACGACGCGTCCCGAAGCGTCGTCGCGTGCGTCGTCGCGCGATTAGAACCGACGATGTGCCGTTGAACGATGATGAATGACGGCGCGAGGAAAGGAGAAAAAAAAATGCCCGTTAACAACGCGACCACGGTCGCTAATGACTTTTCATCTCGCAAGTCAAGCGGACGCGGTAAAACACGTGCACGAGCCTTGTGAATGACCACGATGTGTGCACGTAACGAGAAAGACAACGAGGGAGAGCGGTTCGTCTCGATGTTGTTTGCATGCGTTTGCAGCGGGCGCGTGTATGCTTTGCACCGAGGATAGGTGCACACGTTCTCGCCTGAACGCGCTGAAGCCAATTAACTGTAACCCGCGGGATCTGCTTGCCAAGTCAGGCTTACCAGAGTAATGCCCTACGAAGCCCTTCGTCGAGAAGGGGCTTGGGTCCTGCGAGGTATATAAGGCCAGACAAGAAAGAGCGGTGTACGGTTTACCTTTGTAAGTCGGTAAGCTCGATCCGAGTAACGCCATGCCAGCCGTGAATTTGATTAAAATGCTCCACGGTTACGGATAAGATCGATCAAGACACTGGGGGATCAAACAGGGGGATGGTATTATAATGCTGTTACCGTAATCGCTCATTGTTTTAGGGTGAATTATATTTGTCGTTGCGTTATTTAAATCGAAACCGGGTGGTCGCACTGGGCTAAGTGTCGGTGCACGACTGTTACGGGAGGCGATCGTTCGGTTTCGTGTTAATAGGGGAAACATTTGGAATATTAATACATCCTGTTTAGCCCTCCGGGAAGAAATCCTTTTCTGAATTGCAGGAAATCGGCCCGAACTGAGATTGAAGTATGGTTTCGAAAACTGGAGAAATGTGTCGAGGTTCTGAGATTTCGTTTACGAGCAATTAGACAACTCTTCGGTGGAACGTTAAAATAACTTTCCTGCCTTAAGAAATAATCTTTCCTCCGCCTGCGAGCGTGTCTTGCGACATCGATTGAACCGATCTACTGCAAAAGCAATCCGAAAGGAGTATGCACCGAACAAATTCTTGTAAAAATTCCTTTTTCTTGGCGACTTTCGCAGAGTGCGATGCGATGGTCCAGTTTTGCAGCGTGGCGTGCAACTGGATCGCTCGACAAATATTGAAGAGCTGTAGCGCTGATCTTCGCGAAGTTTACACTGGTTAGTTAACTGGAAAATTGAACGGTGCACTTTGGATTGCCCCTTCTCGCGGCACAAGTGTTTAGTTGCGAATCTAATTAAATTGTGACAAACTTAACGAGTGACGCGGCGAATTGCACCGCAATGGCTGCTGTAACACTTATCCGCTGCTTAAGGATTCTGTTAGGCGTTCATTCAGATTCCCGATTCCCCCAAGACGTTTCGAAGATCTTCGTATGCTGAATACCACGCACGCCGGATAAATTGAATTTTTGCAAAATCTGTGCCACAAAATAACGCGCACTTCGAACGCTTCTTATGTCTCGTGCCTAAATTATTACAGCTTTGGTATTTCAATATAGATAGCTGGCTCGTTGCGAACCTAGTTGGCGAGACTACCTTTATACAGGCAAATTCGTACGTGTGTGCTTATAACTGTTTGGTACATTACAGCTTTCTCATTGCGGGCAATTGGCCCCTTTCTAGTCCGGTAATTGGTTTTGTAGGTTTTTTGGACGGATATAGTATGCAAAGTTGTAATTTAATATCTCTGCTGAATGAACCAAATTGGATAGTTTACTGGGTGATTTTATTCTTGATCAAATTAAGGAGCATTAGATGTTAACAAAACAGTAAATCTACATTTATACCTACGGAAATATTAATTTCGAGAGCTCAACAACGATACAGATACATTCGCCGCCATAGACGAACGCAGTCGCTATAGTTTTCACATTTTATTAAATTACGTTCCCTGCTGCAAGCTTACTTTCTTAACTGAAACCTCGTCACAATTCAATCCAAGTAAACGTACGGTACTTCTGTCAGGTGCAACGACGCAATGAAAAAGAGCCAGAAACCAAAAATATTAGCGGAAGGCTGTTTCTCACAGCGCTAATCGCCGCAATCGAGTGCACTAATACGGAATACGAAAATAAAGCGAGATAAAGAGCGTAAAAAGGAAGCCAAGCACTTGACAACGTCGCCAATCAAATCGTATTAGCCCCTTGCCGTACCATTTAGCTCCCCTCCATTCCATTAGCGTCAGGTTTGCCGAAGGTAATCTCTACAATATCGCCGGCATACGATTCCACGCGTCGGAAATTTTTCTCACGAGTCAGACTCGTCAAAATACGGCACGGGGTTAATCTGACAATCCCGGCTCCTCGTGTTCCCTCTCGACGCGTAATTGTCCGACAAACAGAGACCCCCGGCCGGCTAGACTGAAGTTCGCATCGGTTAGTTAACTGGAAAATTAGACGTTGCACTTTCGGTTAAGCGTCTTGGCACACAAGTGCACGCGCGCAATTACGTAGCGGGCAACTGCAAGCGGATTCCCGGCTATTCGGCCGTATCCACCCTAAGTAAAGCTCCGTCTGGATATCGCGTGCGGACAATGATCGCGAATTAGCGATCGCGAATTATTAACGAGCTACGCGGCTAAGCGTGCAGCCTTCGACGATGTCGTCGACATCGACGACCTCCTTTGACGAGCATTCTGTCGCCACCTGAAACCTGCGCCCCCGCGTAAATAATAGACGAAGGAAAAAAAAAATCAGCTGTTAGCGCTACGTGCTGGCTTTCCTGTGCCCGCTGAAACACCGTGGAATGTTTTAACTTTGCAGTCACGACGTGCACGCCGCACAAATCATTCCGCCTAGTTTAATGCGCGGTATATACGGTCTAAGTGCCCACTCTTGTTTATTTTTTACGCGGAGGATTCACCGGCGGAGGGAAAACCTTGCGGCCGGCTTAAAATGTTGCAAATTATTATACCACAGGCGGCTTTGTTTATTTGGTTTCCAAGGTGCACCGAGAGATACAGCATCGTCTATTCAAGGTTCGTTGTAACGTATGTACGGTATATACAGTATATTACGGGCGATCAATTTAGTTCAGTTCAGCGTGAGAACACAGATACGCGACTCTGTTGCAAAGCAAGCCGTTTCACGATTAATAATGTTCGTACAATAAGCGCGTTCCTGAAACGAACCATCGGAACGAGGTTAATTTCGACGGAAATAATGTTCGTTGAATTATAAACGAGGAGAATGATAAATAAGGGACAACATTTCCTTCCCCACCTGTTGCTGCAATAAGTGCTTACAATTAGGTTGATCTCACCGATTTGGAAACGTGACGTTTAATTAACGTCGATTGTTGCTCCGCGGTTAACCCGCCGCGTCGCGAAATAACGAACCTTTCGCCATTACCAATGCGGATCGCGGTGTACTCGACTACTTAGCTTTTCATCTGGAAGCAGTCGTGACATCGTTGCACCTCGATAGGGTTACCTGGGCCCGTCCGACTGCGGCGTTCCGCTATCGCCGTAAATTAAGAGTGACTGACAGACATCAGAGAGGAATTCCAAGGGGTTCTCGCAACGCTGCTTTGTGCCGTGCCGCGTGCATAGCGACCGTGCACTTTGATCGTACACTGTCCATTATTACGATAGTACTTGCGGCGTCGTTCTGCGAATAAAATAATTCCCTTTGTAACGAGGCTGAAAGACCGTCGGTACGATAAGGATTAAACTAACCGCTGGGATCGTTCGCGATGGTAATAAAACGGCGACTTGCGCCGTGATTCTTTAATGAAAATGTTCGCTCGCGGAACTTCGCGCCGTAGCGTCCGGAATGTGTTTGTGGAATCGTTGAAAATTCGCCGCCCCTTTTATCGGGGTGCAACTCGTGACATCGGAGAAACCAGATTCGTCCGTCGTTTGGACGACGGGGGCGGCTTTTGAGGACGATACAGCGCGAGGGCCAGTCGCACGGATTATGGTAAGCGAAAGTTGATAAATTTGGAATGGTTGAAGGGCGAACGTGAATTAGGGATCCCCAATAATACATATAGCCACCGATGAATTTAACCGTATTCGAAACATGGACCGGACAAATTACTATCGTCGGAACTCGCAATTTGGAGCAGTGGTGCCCAATCGTGTAACAATGATGCCACCCTCCCCGCACTTTAACTCGCAATTCCTTAAAAAAAATGAAATATGTACGACAGGCACATGCCTGCAACGCTTACACAGTGAACTCCCGTTCCCCGTGTTATTCTCTCCGCATTAAGAATACGGAACGATCGATTGCTTTCAAAAGGGCGTTCCATGCGGCCGCAGCGAAAGATACAAATCATCCACCGCGTAAAGTCACTCGAAACAACGCCCATTCGTATATCGATCTCCTCGGTGCACACGTTTCTCGCCAGGTTACTTTCTTCTCGTCTATTGGTCAACGGTTCGATATGTATTTCACGCGAAGAAAGCAGGGCGTGCAGAGGAGTGTATAACGCTCCAGTCGAAGCCGCGAGATCGGGGAGGACGGAGACGACGAAGAATAAGAAGCAGAAGAAGAAGAAGAAGAAGAAGAAGAAGAAGAGGCCACGTAAGGTCGCGAACGGCCATTATGCAGCAACAATAGCCTCATTGTCCACTGTTTGCAATGTGACATGCCTAAGAGGCCTAGCTAGGCATCTGAGATCGTATCGCGCGATAATATTGTCCTGTACACTGCTCGCTGCCAGCTCCTCTTCCTAACCTTCCGCTATTCCATTCCCATACCGAAGCGTCCCGTTGTCTCTTCCTCGGCCTTTCCTCACTTCTCGTCTGACGTGAAATATTTTATGCCGGTCGTTGCTTCGGTACGTGCTGGATATCTTTTACGATGCCCCCCTCCTCTATTTGCGGATTTCTTTTTTCACGAATAAATTACATCCGTGACATAACCGTGGCGGTTCTGTTACGCACGAATTAGACGTTTCCCTTTGAACGCCATTCGCGGCGCAAGAGTAGTCGCGCTGAATTGTCACGAACCGCCTGGAACGCATTCGTTTCGCCTCGCCGTCGATGAAAGATGAACGCGCTAAGTCGAGGATCGGTTCTTGCCCGATTAGAATTTACAACTTGTCCGGGACGCGTGGGTCGGGCTTTTCCGCCGAGATTTCCATCGGAAGGAAGATGAAGAAGCAAGGAAGGAAGGAAGGAAGGAAGGTGACCGTGGTCTCGATCGTAGCGAGAGTCACAACGATCCGCGGGAATAGAATATCATGGGATCTAAAGGCTGCGGACCTGCGAAATGGCATTCCTACGTGACAGTTGTGCCAAGCGTTGGAAAATCTAGATCTCGTTTAGCTGCCGAGAAACTCGGCAATCTCCATCTCGCCGATCTATTCCCCTCCCCCGTTGCAGTTAATAACTCGGAGCGCATAGAGCCGGCGAAAGGAGTCTGTTCGGAATGCAGTCCGTACAGGAAGCGGCCGATCAACGACCCTACCGATGCTTTCGAGCCGGAAGCCGCTGTGATTGACGCGAAATCATTCGCGGGAATAATTGACGTTCGATACTGTGTCGCGACTGCGGCAAATCGGGAAAGCTCTTCTCAGAACTTTGGAAAGCGTTGCAAAAGTTCTATCGCTTTCTACATTAGCCACCTATAGCTTTGTTTCGCGAATGAATTATCACGGACAAGAATTGCCAGCAACTCCCCGTAACGACTGCAGTCGTTCTATAACAGTTTAATGATAAATTAAGAAATGCCAGTTTCCTGTTTATCTTATGACAAAAGTCGAAGACGAATGACGCTCGTGAACAAAGTTCATGCACGTGGCTGTATGTTACGCGACTGTACAAAGAGGTAACAGTGCGGTTCAAGCCGGCAAAAATGTATCCGAAGTACCTATGCGCGCGACGACGATGCCCGAACCGGAGATCTATCACTCGACGATCCACCACTGTCCGTCCAATTGACGGGCTTCTAAAGGAATTGTGCACTATGAAAGAAGTGGAAAAATGTATCGATAAATTGTGAAAAATGAATGAAAACACCGAGACAGTAGTCACGTTCTCGCTGCTCAAAAACGACAGTGAACCTTTCGACTAATTTGATATAGAACATTGATGCGGAGAGAAGAATAAAAAAAGGAATCGTCGGAATTGGCTGCAATTTAACGTTAAGATTGTGCCGCGCGAAACGCGGCGAGAAGCATCGTTTCCCCGCTATCTGATTGCCGGTGTAAAAACACCGCCATTCGAAACGACTCTGCCCGTGCTCGATTCCCGGGAATACATTTTTCACGGCGACGATTGTTTCGTGTTTTTTATGGAAATTGCCAGCAGCCCGAACGGTTTGGTGTACGCCGCTACTCTAGATTGCCGCGCCGCGATATCGACCTTCTCTTTTAACCTATTTCTCTGGATCGCTGTGTTTGCGAAAGGATGATGCGGTCAAAATTCATTCAGCTCCGCGGAACCGGGCATGCATTACACCGATGCCTCTGCGAGCGACAACAGTTGCGGCTCGGATCGTTCGTACCGTGGAACGATCGCTCGATCCGGCCGATCGATCGGCCGGGAGCAAATTTATTGGCCGTCGAACGACGAATCGTAGCGAGGGTGGAGGACGTACGAATGCATCGGAGGACGCGCAAAGGCCCTCGAAACGGTCGCACTGGGGGAATTGGAAGAAACGCGACCGATCGCGTTGCGGCGACGTCGTTGCATCGTACGAGCTGGATCGAGTCGATCGGCCGGCCGTTGGTGGGCGATACGCTATTCTAAATAAGTTTAGCTGGCTAGGTTATTGCCCTCGGGTGAACCTAACGGCATGGCGGCCGACTAGCATTTGTGACATTGTGATTGCCGGTGTACCGGCGAAGCCGCGAATGCATTGCGGTTGCACCGCGGCACTTCGCGGTCTTCCATCGGGCCACCGCTCACACCTATCGACTGCGATTCGCTATTGACAGTGTTCTTCTCGGTTGTTCTTCTGTTCCTTTCCTTGCGTTTCACTAATGCACGTTTTGCGTCCTGCTCGCGCCTCACGGGGTTACGTACGTACGCGCGTATGTGCGATTATTAGTGTGCAGCGGAGCATCGATCGGTCGACCCAATTAGGAGGCAGACGGGCTGAAGAAATATGGATCTGGAGAGAAATTGTTCGGGATGTTGGGCTTTTGATAGCGGTATATATTTCTCGGTCGATTTACTTGCGTTGAATTCTTGGGCAAATGTAGATTCATTGTTGCAATACTGGTTGAACCGATTACTTTTTTTGTCGGATAGTCGTGGTATTTCAATTTCTTAGCAGGTTTCTTTTGCCTCGATTGGTAGGCAGAATGTGAGGGTACCCGCTGGAGATACTGGAAATTATTTTTCCTCCTTTTTTGCCGGATCGTTTAGAGCTATGTTGTTTATTTGTGTCACGTATTAATGATGATTAGTAGTTTCACTCGGGCTTCTAATCAAGAGTAATCATTACAGAAATCGTTGAACGGTTATTTTGTATAAACGATACTTGCAATTAGATTCGCTTCATTAAACTGTTGAGTAACTTGCGTTCTGTTTGGAATTCTTCATCTCTAAATCATTCACGCTTATCGCATAATAACTGTGATTAATAGCTTCCTCTCGATTGTAAATTTTAATGCGCGTGAAGATTCGCATTAATCTTTCACCGAACATTGAAGGACTATTTCACAGTTGGGCAATATATAAATCTTTGTTAATAGAATTATTTAATACTGTTTATTTTATGCACGCATCGTCGCCGTGGTGTTCACGGTTTCTGTGTGTAATTTCGTTAGGCCAAGCAGCGAATGATTAAATATTCAACCAGGAACGTCAGATTAGTCAGATTTATGTGTGCTATTTAATCATCGAGGAGTCAAAGGTCTTAAAAAATTGTCTACCGTGTTTCACAATTTAAGATAATTACATCGTACGATAATTTATATTGATTATAATGAAATTAAATTCTGCCGACTATCCATATATCATATCGATTAAATTCGATCGTACCTCGCGCCGAAACTTCTCTGCAACGCTGTCAACGATAAAACGCTGGCCTGTCATTCAACTTAATTCATAAAATTCCATTCAAGTACTCCCTCCGGCAAATGCTACTGCCTGTATCGAAATTCGGCAGAAAAGATTGTCAACAATTGTTTAAATTTCAGAGGGCAATATAGCACTATGGCAGAGTGGCAATATTTTAAACTAATCAGATTGCCTTTCCCGAGCCCAAATATATACCCGAATGTGGCGAGTCACCATTTTTCGCCACAGTACCAAACATTTCGCCAACAGTTTACGCAACATCTCTGCAACATTCCTCTAAAGAGCGAGTGCTCGATTACGAAGCAACGCTCAACTTTATCCGTTCGCCTCCGAAAGCAGTTTCGTCTATCAGAGTCGCATTCCTCGATACCGACTATCTGCAAGTGAGAAGTAACCGTGCACAGTGATTCGTGGCCGATTTAATAACGGACCAAGGAATGTGTCCGCGTGCGATTTAATAAAGCATATCGGTTATCGATAATTAAGACTCGGGCGTAGCGTAAGTGGGCGCATCCTCGGCTTCGCGTAGATACCTCCAGTGAATTCGGGATTCTTGGCAACATCTATCGACCGCAAGGGGATACCGCAGAGACGGCGAAGCGCGTCCGGTAACGCCGTGAAATTAGCGCCAGCCCGATAGTAAACACAATTATGCGACAAAGCAAAGGTGCGCGCGGAGGCAAACACTAATTTGCGCCGCAAACACACCTCGTCGCCGTAAGCCTCGGGATAAACGCGAACTCGCAGCCTTATCCGACTTAATAACTGTTACGTATCTATTTATAAGTGTTCACGAGCTCGCGTCCTCGACCCTTCCTTTTTCCCATTTTTCTTTCGCATTTTTTTTGCTTCTTGTTTCCCTTTTTTATTTCAGCAAAGCTGCGAAGCTATTTAGTCGCGATACGCGAGTTACGCGCAAGTGTGTCGCTGCAGTTCACGTCGAACAAGATACAGGTAGCTTGAATTTTTACGCTTTCGATTCAGACGACGAAGCAAATTAATCAGGTCAAGTATGTTATAAATCTTGGTGGGTAACAAGTAGTTTTGTTCGAGATATCTATCGAATTGATGGAGACGATCGTATCGAAGTGCGCATTCAATTCGTTCTAGTGTTAAAACGAAATGTGTACTTTAGGCAATGCGGGCTTCCCCGAAATAAAAATTTCCTGACCAGTAATTCCGATACGCTGGGTCTAAAAAATTGCTGCGAATAAAAGCAAAAAGTGGGACAACCCAGCGGACGAAAAGGTTCCCCAGTGTACACGGGGGGAAATTAAATCGCGTCGCGGCTACGATATTTTCTCATCAAAAACTCATCAAGCTCCTACGACTTGCAGAGCTAGCGATGGTAATAATTCCATCGATCGCTCATTACGACGACCTCCAACGAGGTGCGCGAGAGTTTCTCGCCGAAATTCGCGACTCGCCGTGCTCGATGCAAATCTGCGACATGACATTGTCACCTCGATACTAAAAGGCAACCAGGAACGAAGCGTTCCCGGTTCTGCATACCACCTTCTCCCCGCCCCCTCAGTCGGGCTGGTATAATAAATGCACGCCTGCAATCTGGGTTTACTACCAGCGAATCCGTTGGCCCATTTTCAGGCCACTTTTCTACCGTTTCATTCGCACACACTGCTCGTTACGCGAGAGAGGCCACGCTTTTGTTTGGGTCTTTCGTGGTCCTAGCTAGTTCCATCAGCCGGCACCCAATTTGCCCGATTGCAGCCACGCGAACTTAGCGTCACAAAGATGAGTCCAAGACAGACATTGTCCCGTATCCAAGCAAACTGGAAACATTTGACGATGCATCGCCAAGTTCTGCGTTAGAACCCGGCCCACTGTTCTTACTTTTCCGAATGAAGAAATAACGCAAATGTCATGCGATTAATGGTAACTCGTTTCCTTCGTTGACGAGGCTGGAATTTTCGTGGAACCTTTGACCGAACAACGGAGGCGTTCTTGATTTTCTTGATTTTTCGTATTATTAAAGCACGAGGCTGTTCGGGAAATTAAATTGAAAATGAAAATCTATGTTCTTTATGACTGATATAATTATCTTTCAGTGATTCTTGTTTAAATTCCCTGTTCGATTTATTTTCGACGCGAAACTCTGAATTGACTATTGGATAACAATTCTGTGAGCGATTAGCCAATTCTGTTGGATATGCCTGAAGCTATTCAATAGTTTGACATTTAGACACTTGACAGTCGATGTCAGACGAAATGAGCCAACTAATCATTGCGTATCCTTTTGAAGCCGCGCGGAAATCACGTGACTCTTTGTTGAAGCAAGGAAAAAAACAAACATAGGATACCTGCGTTTCGAAATACACGCATACGTCGAAATTGCTCTTCGCGATTTATTCTTATTTGTAACTGAATCCGATATGGAAATTCGGAAACTAGTTTTTGATGTTGAAAGTGCTTCACGATAGCGGATATCTGTTGTGCCTCTCGTGTATGCACTTGTAAGTTAATTCATTGCTTTTGTGAAGCGTACAATGTACAATATACAATACAAGTAATTGAATCGTCTTTTAACTGAAAAGCTGCCTGATAGTACATGTACTTGTTTTTTCCGTTTAGTTTAACCTTGTCTTTGGTGTAAATTTGGTGCCAGAAAGAACAGTTTATTTGTAACGCCGTGACTAATTCTACGATGAATAGTTGGTCTCATAGATAAGGACAAGGATGACTCAGAACATGGACTTTCAAACGCGTCCCAATATTATTCGTGACTGAAACATGTGACAACATATGTTTCTCGCAACAGTTAATAATTTAAAAGCAGCTTTTATCTAGTAATATCGTTCCCCAGTTATTTACTGCGTCGAGGCCATGTCTGTTTTTTCGTTAGCAGTAGTAGAACGTCTATTACGGAGACCCAAGAACAAACAATTGGGGCAAATTTGTCTTACTCACCGAAAGACCAGAACTAAAAACTGCAATCCTTTCTTTACAATTGCTTTCACAATTAAAGCATCTCCTGGTCGAAACCGTCGGTCATCGCAATCCGGTTGCTCGAGGATCTACCATAGTTTGTAACTAGCTACTCGGACTAATTGTACATGCAATTAACGAGAGAGTAGTCGAAATAAGTGTATACACAAAATAGATGAAGATTAACGAGTGAAACGACGAGTACTTAATCCGGACCATATTTCAGCCCGAACCGGTCGCAACAGTCGTAAGAATTCTCCGCTTTGTGCCGGCCAGCCGTCTCCATTATCCGCCCGTTCTTATGCCCAACTTAGGCGCAAATAAAAGCCATTCTTTCCGCGACCAACCGCGCAAAACTAGTTCAAAGCTCTCGGAAGGTAGCTGGCTGCTGCGCGTCGTCGCAGGACGCGAGGGAACGGGAACGTTGGTTCTAAACCGTTGGTCTCAAACTAACGAGACGGTGCGGGGAACAACAACGAATTGCGAGACGGCCGCGAAACAAAGCAAAACGGTTCGCGTAAAATGCTGCGGTTACGCATCGAGCCATCGGTACGATAATTGAACGTGACCGTACGCGTACAGCCGGTCGCGTATATCAGCCGGACGACCACAAGCGTGGGCATCCGAAAGGCATGGGCTCTTTCGCGGCGTTAAATAAAATCCTTGCGGTTTTCATGCCGATTTCACTCTGGCGTTCGACGAAGCGCAGTGCCGCACTTCCGCATTCTCGCGTTTATCGGCCTGCAGTCGGTCAACGTACTCCGAAAGAAATTTACTGGCGCCTTCGCCGGCTAGGATAGGCTGTTATTAACGTTGCTCTCAATCGGCTGCGCGAGCGGCGCTGCGATAACGCTTTTCTGCATATCCGTGTTACGCGACCGAAAGAAATCTGCATCGAATATTGTCCCATCGGGCGGCGAGAACGCGTAGGCAGGCTTTCGGAAATCATCCGAATTTCCACGCCGCTGATGTTCTTGACTCTGGACCGGGGCTGACGAACTGGCGGCTAGGCAATGCATAGTCTGCGAGTAAGGAGGCACCCAAGGTGCCACGCGGTGGACCTACCCAATCGATTCTAAAACAAGTAATGATAGCCTAGTTGAACACGTATTCGCAGCGAAATTAGGGGGAATACACCGAGCGTTACACTCGGCAAAAACCTGCGTCACCATCGCATTCGCTCGTAATCTTCAAAAGGAGATGGATTGCGAATAACTTATCTGACAGGGATAGAAAGATCGTCGGTTGAGCCGATTGGAGAATAGGACGAGCCAGCCGGAAAAGGCGAGTCAAGGCTCGATCGTAATTCGTTGGGCAAGTTAACCATTAATGGCTGCACGTCGCAGATAAAGCGAAAAAGGAGTTAGAAAAGTTCTGCGCATCATTATCGTTTTCAACATTTTCAATTTATCCTCCCTTCGATGGCCGGCCAGCTAACAGTCGCGAAACCAATTTAGAAAAATATCGGCTTGCTTGCGCCACGAAACGTGCACCGGCTCCCCAAAGGTTAAAACACTGTCGGGCAAAATCGAGAGCGACACGGGTAGCCCTCGCGGATAACGGTTGCCGGCGAGCAGAGATGCGATTGCCCGATGTTCGATGGAATGGAAACGGTCGGAGAACGGGGGCACAGCGTTGTTCGAAAGTGGCCGTGGCTCACAATGCAGATGGATCATTAAGGATGGATCGCCGGGGAGATATACAGCTTCGAAGTCGAAGGAGGAAGTCGTTCGGGATCCACCGTGAGGCACCGGTCGAGCGTCGAACGAACGAGCTCTCGCCGCTTCCGCGACAAGGGAAATCGGTTGTACCGGAGGATTATTAGTTCCTTCGGCGAGATGGAGCGACGTCGACCCGCCACGATTTACCGTGCAACCACCGACTCGTTCGATCCCCGCTTTATTGCCCGGAGTTTCTACCCGTCCACGGTACTGCAGCCGACCCGGGCGAATTATCGCGACACGCTCGTCGAATTGCAGCGCCGGCAATTTCGCGAACGGCGGGGCACGCCGTTGCCCGGCGATAAATTTATTATCGCGGTATCGCGGAATCGGCGAGCGAAGCTAGAGGAAAGACGAGAACGGGAAATTAAAATCAACGACGGATCGTGGCCGCGCGGCTACGCGGCCGTAGCCTGATAACGGAATAGCAGTGATTTGGGCCGATTTATGCGTCGATAAAATCGAGACGGCAGCCAGCGTCGAGCTGCTGCTGCGATGACATTGGGGCGAAGGTTTCAATCGAGGCCCCGATTCGTTCGTTCCCCTCGGACAGTGCCTCGGATTTAGGTCATGGCGCGCGATACGCGTTTATTCTTGATCCTACGCTTTCCATGCGGGTCGACCGAGTTCGCCGTCGTTCGGGCTTCTTTTTGCCGGCGTATCCGTAAACGTTGATGACGATTATGATTAATTTCAATGCCGCTGTTCGAGCTGCTAGAAAGCTCTTGCTCTTCGGACGATTGTCTTGTCGATTTGGATTTCACGGCTAATAGTGCCAATAATAACGATAGGGATGTATTTTTGTAGGGAGCATCGGTGTGCTTAGGAGCGAGATGCATTGGAGTGTCTAAGCAGTACCGTTTCGCAATGCTTTCGTTCTCCATGTAAGTCGCGGCTTAATTTAGTGCACTGTGTTGTAAACATTGGATTTCTCCAATGGACCAGCTGGATCAATCTTCTCGATGCGATTGAATTTTTACAACTCAACGTATTTTATGTCAATTTTCCGACGCAGGTACATTTACGTGATAATTGACACTTAGAAAAATGTTGAATGCAGGACAACGTGAAATGTATCACTGTTTTGATGGAACGAAACAATCGATAAATCTCGTCGACGATTCAATTAATTCTACTACGCACCACTACGCGGACGCAGACGTGCCGCGAATACTATCTGAAATTAGAGGCTATACGTTCTAAACGTTTGTATTCGAATGGCCGTAGATATTACTACCGTTGCTACTGTTAGGCAGAGGTAAATTGCGGTCGTAGATAAGCGGCGCTGCTATCTGAATAAGTGAAAGACAGTCGTTGTCGCGCGTGTTATAGAATTGCCGTAGGTAGCACACCGAGCGTACAGTGTATGCTCACTGGAGATGCACACGGTGGTTTAAGTAATATCAATTTCATTTCACGCCGGCTGACCGATTCTGGAGCAAAATAAATTACTGTACCCGAACTTCACGAGCGCCGTGTCCACTCGTTCAAAGAAGCCAAACGGCGATGCAGATAACATATTTATATACATTTATCAGCATTCAGCGATAAAGTCTCGAATGATCTCGAGGACTCAAATGTTTCTGAGCAAATATTCGTTTTTTCACGCACATCTACTCGCGCAAATATAATTGATCCCTCCACGTTGCAAATACATTTTAGCGAAACATAAAATTACGTATCCTACCCCAAAATCGATCGACACCGTATAATTTCTCGAAGTTTTCTAACGGACCTCGTGTCGCAGATATATTACGAAATTGTATCGCAATCAACAAGTAATTGATTGATTTCACTCAACATCGAACATCGATGTTCAAATCGACACGCAGGTTATCTCCGTTGATTTTCCGAAATGATTGCCTGGAAGTCGAGCGGATCATTATTGCTATAAAATTATTACCACAAAATTGTCCACGGTCGCGCGGTGAATGCACACCTCGGCGGTATCGAGCGACGATTTATTTGAATGACGCGCACTCCGCGACGGGTGCACGTACGCGCCCGTGTACAAGCAATGCGCGTGTACAAGTGCAAGTACCGGGCAGCCAGCCACGTAAACGTGTGCGCGACCGTTCGCACGTATGCAGATGGAGAAGAGGCGCATATACGCGGGACCGTTGCACGTCTCGTTCGATATTTATAACTTGTTTAGAGAAGCGTGTAGCGTAAGCCTGCCGGTGAAGGAGAGTCAACGTACGTGGCACGACGAAGCCGCGAGGATGTAATAAACGATTGTCTCGCTTTTGAAGTGGCTCGAGGAATGCTTTAGACGAATCGTGTCGAATCTGGAGTGGGATGTACTTACGTGCCTGGGGCCGCGACGCGTGTTTGCAAGCTTCTTTACTCCTATCGTTGACTTTTGCACGCCGTGCCGTATTGCCGTGGAATAATATGCAAATGGGCTACAATGTTGTCGAGGCAGATGCTTTATGGACCGAAACGTAGCCGTGGCGCATTGTTGAACGCGAGGAAGCGGCCGAGGATGATCCTAAGTCTAGCCTGGCGGGTGACGCGACGTAAACGAGTTTACGACCGTTGGCGTTGCTAATTGCTCGCAAATGTTGGAGGTTTCTTTTTTAATCTGCTGCGCCGATCGTTCGCTCAATCCGCCGGGGCATTTTTCCGGAAATTACACTGGCATACTTGGTAGCGATGCTCAGCCATTCGCGTACTCCAATTCAACTTGCGCAGTTGCGATTGCACGGCGTTACGTAATGGCAACTCCGATTTGATTGTACGGCTTCGTTAGTCTAATGCCGCGATCTATAACGATGGACGCACAACGCTGCGGAGGATTATGGAGTTGCTCGTTTATGTAGACGTTCTCCGGTTCGGGTACGAACGGTCGATCCATTTTTCTGGCACACCCACGAGGTGCGGTAATATAATTTAACGTAACTCAATTTGACGAATACTTCTCTGCAACGGTGAATCGGGGGTAACAGATGCTCCGAATAAAAGTCGTCCAACTCGTCGCGTAACAGCCTCGTAGACGAAATATAGGATAAATACTGCGAACAGCGTGTTTCATTGCAGGGCGACCCAGAGTTTCGATTGCCCATGTAAGGGAAGAAAGATACGGCGCCGTGTGAGGCAGGAATTCGTGGCTCGACGTTACAGAAACACGTTTGTAACCTACCCGGGCAGGTTTTCGACCGAACATTTGTAAGATAACCCGTCCGACAACATACCCAACGATCTGAGCGGCCTAATTCTCCTTCTGCTTCTCTCTCCGACAGAGAAGGAGGCCTGCAATCGCGTGCTTCTAATAGAGCTATACGATGGAAGCCTCTCTCGAGCCCTTTCACCTCTGGGACTACGACACGTGACCCAGAATGCGGGTTCAGAGATTCTAACAGCGTCATTAAAGTCCGATTCGCTAATTTTCGAGATTCCCGCGATCGATCCTCCACCGCGGCTCCCCGCCTCGCGATAAATTCAATTTTCTGCCCCGCCGCGATTCTGCCCGAATATCACACGAACGGAACACCTTCGTGCACAGCGATACACTCGGTCGCGTGAACGCGGAGGTAAATTGTAACCAGAATTCGGCGTCCAATTCATTTACCCGCAACGACTTGCTCGAATCTCGTAATTTAGATTTGTTTCCGAAATTGCCCATTCAGATTTCACGGGAGTACGATCGCGTTCATGGTCGTCTATGTTGTTTTTATTATACATTCGATGCTTTTAAACAATGTGCCCCTACTACTGTGCGCACCTGGCTCGTAATTTATATTTTCTAATTCGTATATATTTTCTAAACCGTATTTTTTATCGCCTGCTGTCTCAAAGGTTTCCCTGTTCGTTGCCTCGTAATCAAAGGGCTTGTCTCGTCGACGCAATGTATAAATAAACGAAAGGTGGAATCGTTCGAACACGCGCGACACGCTAATTGAAATGGCAGAATCGTTTCTACGTTCGTCCGAACGTTTCTACGCAATTCCGCGATAGCGCACCAATTGAACGAGGAAGATCTACAGTGGAGCTCTTTCGTGGCCGAAAGTGCAACGCGCGTCACAGTTCGTAAATCTCGAGGTCGGCGTATCGTCGTCGATGGTTAATTCGAGCTGCGCCGCCGGACATCTCGAATCGAATCTGCCAGCGGAACGAAATTCGTTCCTCGTCCGACCCCGGTACACATCGTTCTCTATCGATCGAGACAAAGACGACGCCGTCCACCCTCTCGAGCCGAAAAAAATCCTTCCTTCGATCGATCGTTCCGCGTGGCGCAAAAGTATCCCCATTAACGCGGACGCCCGATCCTGTTACCACCAGCAGCTTGTCTCCTTTCCAGTAAAGCAAGGGACCCATCAATTCCCAAACGCAATGAATCCGATTTGCATTCAATTACCATTTCGAGGGGCGGACGTCGGCGTCGGGTCGTTAGCCCGCTGAAAACCGCCGGCAGAGTCGTCCCGAGTCCCTCGAACGGACGAAAATTGCTCGCGATCGCGCTCGAAAGGATGCAATTTTCTCGCCGCGCGCCGCCGCGAGCCATCGATATCGCGTCGCACACTTTCGACGCTCGCCGGGCGCATCTCGACCGTACCTGGGACACCCAAATGATGACTTATGGCGCCTAATTCGCACCATTCGGACCGCCGTTCCTCGCCTTTATCGTAAATCAGCGGTCGCGGGACCGCGCCGCAGTCGAGCGCGTCCCCGTGGATCCTCTCTCGCCGCGCGTGGTTTTCGTCACGATTTGAATACCGGCGACGTGGCGGCTCGCGCATCCGACGAATTCGCAGCCGGGTCCGGCTGTCCTTTCCCTCCCGGTCGATTTCATCTGGACCTTCTCGCGGCTACCCCGAGACGCGGCATTATCATAATAACTGGTAGCCAAATAAAGCGACGGGGAATCTCGCTGGGCCGGTCCTTCGTTCCACGCGCGAGCAGCGACGCGTGCATATACGAGCGTACCGCGTTTCGGTACGAGTACATTTTAAAGGACGCGTCCAGGCCGCGTATCTTCGCGAAGCGGAGAGAGTCGACACAGAAAACCAGTAGAGCTGAGAACTGGTTTTCTGGCGGACGATCAACGCCCAAGGCTTGTCACGATGCCTGGACGTTGCTGTTGAACGAAGCTCACACGCGAGGCACCGCGCTTGTTTTATAATGCCGGGGCCCGATCGACGGCTGGCTACCAGCCGTGGAAGAAACGTTCGCTGATTGCTCGCCGGGATGGCGACACGGGCCCTGGGAAGGAACCGATGAAGCGATTACGAATCGATGAAATTTTCGTGCATTCGCTGCGCAGCCGGCGCGGCCGAGCGAGAACGCCGCCTCGTCGGATCGACGAGATAATTTGCTCCTTCGCGGCAATTACGTGGAAATTGGAACGGTCCCGATAAGATTTACACTTGTTGCACTTATTTCTGAGAGGGAACGATTAAACGCCGGCGATGCCCTCTCGGGTTCGACGTCGTTCGCTCGTGCGATTCCGCCGTAAGAGGGATGCAATAATTGCGGAGGCATGTAATTTTTAATAGAGTGATTATCCTGCGTACGCTCGGTACAAGTTCATTGAAATGACGCGCGAGTCGCGTTCTCAGGCGAAAACGTTTCAGGCTTTCAACATCCTTCGTAGCGAATGCCACCGCTCTGGTATTCGTTACATTTGAAAAAGATCAAAGTATACAATAGTTAACTGTAACATATTTTTAAGTATTCGCGTATGTAACTACTGGGAATGTGAAATATTTATAATGTACCTTTAATTGCTTGCAGGTAAGCGAATTGCGGCTCGAACAGGGTCTACCGCGACTGGTTAGTAATTGCACGAGTTATCTTAATTACCTTAGCCTTAAGTAAACCGCGCAGCCTACAATTCGCATTGATTTAACCAATATGCTCTGCCCAACCGCGGGCGTTAACTCAAAACGATCTTGCCCTATCGGGAACAGAAATTCTCCCTCGAAGTTAACTGTTTCGTTTCAAAGATAAACTCGAATGGGCAAGATCTGTATTGGCAGAACCACCGTTTTAATATCGTGAATTACGGGGGACGCGGCGCGCGTTAAGAAGGGTCCCAGGGCAGAGTGGCGTTCTCGTCCGAGAACTTGGTAATTAAAATGGTACCGCGTTTGCCCGTTAAGTTTCGTATTTGCATACGCGTGGTTCAGGGGGGTGGTTGAAATCGAGTTACGCGACTTCGCGGTGGTAAACGAGGCCCGGTCCACGCTGTAAACACCGAGGAAAGTTTTCGGCGTCGAAAACTCGCCAAGGAAGCGCCGCTGCCTCGTGGAATATCGTCCCCCGCAGCTCCTCGCGTTCCACGGGTCGCAGACATTACCGACCCGTGGAGTCCACTTTTCGCACCCTCGTCGTTCCCTCGTATAATTGGCCCATTTAACAGATGCTTTATCCTGTTTTCCTTTCGGTTACATGTGAAACGATCCACGACCCGACCGACAATTCTGTTCATTAACGAGCTTTCTTAATTGTTTCGCCGACTGGTTCTGTCTTTTCTGTACCTTCGTCAACGATAACGAAGAGAAATGTCGCACGGCTGGGGTGGAAAAGTTCGCTGAGGTTTCACGCGCAATCTAAGCGCCTCTCGCGCTGAAGCGTGTTCCTTTCACGGTGAAACAGAAGTAACGGGCAGGTGATACGAAAAATGCAGCGGTACCGTGCGTGTAACGAACAGTAATCGTTCGATGAAAAATTCACTTTGATCTTTAAATAACAATTTCTTCTTCTGTATTGGGAAATCATGCACAACAAGAGTACTGTACTGTTCTATTCTAAGGATATTTATATTCGTGCGATCGACGGATAATAAAATATTTCCGTACACGTGACGCAAGTAGAACGAAAAATTGAATCCAGTATTAAATGCCTCACTCTGTACACCAAAATGCGAAACTGACGTACCGATCCATTTTAAATCTATCGAGGCATGCACGCAATTGTTTATTGTTACTCGGTGCGAGGAGGGTGGCGTTTCGCGGCTCGACCATCCAAGCGGAAAGAAAAAAGGTTCGCGGTACAAGGTGCTCGTCGCAATAATTTTTCAGCCGGACGACTCATTACCATATCTTATTATTCGTTGGAAGTTTCACTTATTGGGCCGCGGCGTCGTAAAATGTTTTTTTTCTTCTTTTTTTTTGCGGTATCGTTTGCACGGCACGCACGCGTGCACGTCGATCGTCGCGCGGCAATTTTTCGACGATTCACCTGCCCTGTGCGAGAATCGACGATACGCATCGCGCTCAGCGTGCTCATTAATGGTGTCGAACAGCATCGAACAGCATCGAACAACGCGTGAGCGATGTTCGTGGCACGTTTAGGGCCGACCACCCATCGGAGCACCGTAATAATCCGGGCCGATAATAATTAATCTGCCAGCGAGACAGTAACCGTGCCAGGAGACGCAATATAGCTACAGCGTGGAGACCAATTGCTCTCGGTCGTAATAATCTGCGGCGAATTAATTGTCGACGCTTGCGACAAGCATACCTTGCGCTTGTTGCGCCCGCCAATATTCCATTGTCATCGATGCCCATTGAGCTGAAATTTCCGACGTACCACAGGGTATAGAAGAGTGTCTGAAAAATTGCATTCACGAATTAGTTGTTCAATTGCATTTCCATTGGCTTAGGCTTAGAATATTGCCAGGATCGAGTTTACCAGGCATTTCGAGGTGCATACATTCTTTGACGATTGATTATAGTCATTTTAAGCTGAATATTTGAGGACATTTTGAGGCTAGGACTGATGGAAACAAAGTTTCTGACTGTCAGTGAGTAATATCAATGAATCGTCAGCAAAGGAATCCGAGTATTTATAAATCTCGGGACGTGGACCTGAACTTTTGGCTGGTTGCGTATACAGTTTGTAACAAAAGTATTCAATCGCGTTAGGTGTTCAGTCATCTTTGAACAAAATTATTTATGTATATGTATATTTGATTGAGGCAGAGGTAAAGGACATATTCGAGTTTTGTTCGTAAAACGTACTATTTTGTTTAGTTAGTAATATAGTTGATATTATTATTTACAACCTGCTATCACCTGCCAACAAGCTCCAACAGTCCTTCTCGATAGAAATCGATAGATTGCTACCACGTGTCCTCGTCTACATCTGATGATCTTTTGTTGCGCGGGTCATTCTTTAAATCAAAATCTACCAACCGGAATTTTTCGTACCGGCTGTAGCATGAGCTCTTATAAGGTGCACCTTCATCAAACACTTTAGACATTCAGAGTTCCCCGTAACAAACATTTGTTATAGTATACTAAATATTAAACACAGATTTCACCACGACCATTTAAAAGATAGTTAGCAAAAATTCCCATTTCTTTTGCGTCAACCCAATATTTTAATACAATTATGAAACAATACTTCTGAATATTCATTAGAAAATAGCTGAATATTAAATGAACAAGGATTTCTCAATCGTGCTAGGCAGTCGAATACTTTCGCGAGCTGCAACAAGTAGCTCTGTATAATGATAAGCTACGAAAGTGCTAGAAAAAACCGTGCACATACTACTTATTAGTGCGCAATCGACACGTAACCGAGCGCAGCGTTTCATAGATGGCAATCTTCGCATACCAGAAAAGAATGACCACGCGCTGCGGGTGAACTAATTCGTTCCAAGCTTTCCGTACAACCTGGCGTGTCCGAGCAATAATCTTCCCCGCTGAACGAAACGTCGCGACGCGTCCTTTCCAAAAGTAGCGCTCGTCGAAAGTCAGTTTTTCAATATTAAACGCGAGGTCGCACATTTTTTTTTTTCGCCGCGCGCTGAAACCCCCATAAATATTCGCACCCCGGCCCTCGGCGAGAGCTTTTCCAAAGTCGGGCAAAAGTTTCCGGCCAATTAACGAAGGCTAACAACGTAGAACGTATTATTAAGCGGGCGCGTCCCTCTCGCGCCCGTGGCGTGGCGTCGCTCGTTTAAAAATGGTAATTGTCGATGGTTTTCCATTAACCGTGGAAGGCCGGTAACGACGAACGGGCGCGTCAAATTTCAGGCGTACCCCGAGTATCGCTCGTCCACAATTTTATTCCCTTCGATGCGGCCGTGTCGTTAAGCTTCACGAGTGTCGCGCGTGCAACGCGACACACGGGCAGCCCCGTGTCTCGTTACGGCGCGTTTATATAATCGGGGACGGTGAGG
The DNA here is from genome assembly GCA_948146005.1 of Nomada fucata. Classification (NCBI taxonomy): domain Eukaryota; kingdom Metazoa; phylum Arthropoda; class Insecta; order Hymenoptera; family Apidae; genus Nomada; species Nomada fucata. Next base: position 9,723,761 of record OX411282.1, read on the forward strand.
ATCTTGCAACCGACGACGGCCTGTTTCTTCTATATCGTCGCGGTTCGTTTTGTCGAATCGAGCTACATTCCTGCCGAAGGTACGAGACTCCTCTGCTCCCTTCGATCGCGTTTTTCTACCGGCGGCTGTGCGTATCCTGCGGGATTCTTCGGCACTCGACGAGAACGGCGAGGAATCCGCGGCGAGCGGGGATGGAAAGAAGAAGGAGGAGAAAAAAAAGGGTCACGCACCTGCCGCGCTATTTTCTCGTCGCGACGACGTCGCCGGCCGATTACACGGGATATAGCAATTTGTCGATTTATTAATCCTTCCATTGGGGAATTTTACGAGCACCTTCGGGAAAAACAAGCAACTCCGTAAATGAAAGGTGGACGGTCGCCAGGGAGGAAGGAAAAGGTAATGACGAGGCGAACAGGTCCGTTCGTCGGCGTGTAATCGAACAAAACGAGGGATGCCGAGGGTCGAAGGGGGGACGGGGGTCTGTGTGGGGGCAAGGGGAGCCGCGTCGCGACTGGGAAATGCATTGTAATCACTTAATTGAGGATAAATGGAAACGAGCCATTACGATGGGTTCTCTCTACGTTGCCGCGGCATATCATTTGTACACGTTTCTTGCTCGGCGGGGTGAATGGTTCTAACAGATAGTACATTGTGCTCGTGAAATTCTGCGTTGCGTGACAAGGTGTCCCCGTTATACAATCATTTTCTGTTGAATACTGCTGAACGCCTCGCGGCCACTTGGATATGCCAAATTGTAACTGTGCACTCGAGCGCTACTCATCTCTCCAGCGCCCTAGAGCGAGACACGATTTTTCTCAAACTAGAAAAGCTGCATATCCGTTTAAGACGCCCAAGGTTTTCTTCGCCCTCCTCTCCTCGCGCGAAAGCGTTCCTCGTGTTCGCTATAGTCTTAAAAAACAAAAAGCGAACCGCTGAATATGCCGCAGGAGGATCAGCATTCGAAATGAACACATTAAGGGCCTTCGGTCTATTTGCTGAATCCCTCACCTTGCCGCCAGGAGCATTCCCCGAGGGAAACGATACGGCGACAGGGTGGACTGGACGAAAAACTCCGACAAGGGCGGTGGGGGAAGGCTGGAGAAGGGATCGGTCGGTGGAAAAAAATGTGCATCTGCCGGCTCGCTCTCATAATGGTCACGGGTGTGATTACGTGCAATTACCGCGAAGAGCGGCCCTCGAAGATCGATGAACGACGGAAGAACAAGAGGCGCAGTCGTTCGATGAGGATGCAGGTGAACGAAGGGGCCCGTGGAACACGGCCGTAAGAAGGAGGTGACGGGAAGAAGAGCAGTCAGTCGAAAGGTGGATATTTGCGCGACGCAAGAGCGGTCGTATCGTAAAGACCATGACGGTTAAAACATTTTAAGCCCATTGACCTTAATAACAGGTCTACGGTTGCCGCTGCTTCGGCTACCGACCAATCCCATCGCGTTCGTGCGCGCTGTGTAAGCTGCCAACAGTTCCCTTTGTTTTCTCTTTTGTCAACGTCACCGCTTTTCTCTCCCCCCCCCCTTCCCATCCCCGCCCTTTCGACCGTCTTCGAGGGTGCCGTCGCTATTTAAAATTAAAATATGTAGCCGCTTCTTGGGGAAGAGTCCTTCGAGCGGAGCATTGGGGGCGAGGGGGTACGGCTCGTAGCTTTCGAATACTCGAGGATCGTTAATTTATTTTTCATGCCCGAGGGGATATTTTTCAGCGAGCATTTGTTACCTCTGATTGCGCGAGAAAATGTGGATCGTTATTTTTCCGTGGAGAATCATTGGGAGATGTTACGTGTAAAGAAAAAATAGGTACTCTGTTTAGACGCGTCTCGAATCGCAACGGCGACAACGCATCATCCGTGAACCCTCGTACCGAATCGAGCGCGCAACAATTTCCAGGTGTGCATACATCGATGTGCGTCTTACAATGCTGCGATCCCCGTTCAACGACAAATATCGTAAAACGTTTATTAGCGTTAAAGGGTTCTCGCGATATTAGTAACAACGAGACAGAGCGTCAATAAACTGGAGGGGGTGGGAGGATGTTCGGTTAATTAAATTTCCAGGCGATATTAAATTTAAGCGGTCCGCCGGTGCAGCGAAACGCGGCAGCACCGGGCGAGCTTTATTTATGCCGCCCGATCGTCCCCGGGTCGCATTATACCGAGCGATTATTTTTGCGTTTGTTTTCTGTTCGAGAGGCCGCGGAGGCATCGGCATTAAAATGGCTACCAGTTCTTCTCGAGTGGCTCTCGAGCGGAGCGTAACATCTGTCGGAGTGGCTTCTTTTGCCCCCTTCTAACATGTCTCGAATCACGCGGCGCCGTGTGACAAGCTGCGGGATTGAAGGGCACGAAAAGGGATTGAGGTTTCCCCGTCGTTCACGAGGGAAGATTAAAGTCATCCTCCTTGCCGTTTCTCCCTGCGGATCCTTTTCCTCGCCCTATCTGAAAAATTCAGTCCCGAAGATCACGGTGGATTCTCGGCCGTTTCGCGATGCCGGGTATATATGTATATGTATGTACATGGACGTGTACGCCAGGTCTGTTTCCGAGGGAAAGCTGCTTTTGTCGACAAGATTGACTCGTTTATAAATAATGGATTCTGATATCGCGCCTGCTTACTTTTATCGTCCCGTGCCGAAATTCGTATTTCGTTCGCCGCCTCTCCGTTCGAATTGGATATTTCTCGACGCATGAATATCGGAACGAATTTAAATTCGCGCTCTTAGCTTAATCCTTCGATGGGATTGTTCGGTGCTTGGGCACGTAGACGCTGCTGCGCGGTCTGTTTGTAACGCGGCGAGCAATTACATTCTTTCTTATTCGGAGTAAGGAGTCCATATTTTCTTCCTGAAAAGATTTCTTGGTACTCGCGTCGTTACGAATCCAATTTTTTAACGCGAGAGCACCTCGGATGCTGAAGTATCTCAAATATTGCAAAACAATGTAGCGCACTGCAGAAGTCTCTGGAATCTGTTTCCATTGCAAATTCCAATTGCCATAAACAGGTTTACCCGTCGCGAAAATAAAAGTCGACCGGGACACGAAATTTAGATCCCCGGTCCTACTATATTCGACAACTTTCTTGCGCATAAAAAGTGGACACGCATCGCACCCAAATACGATTTCGACCGCCGTTATCGTATTTATCGAACGATCCACCACGCCGGCTAATTGAACCAACTGCAGATAATAGCCTGAACTATAACAGGCCCGCCTAAATGGAAGCCTGTCGGTCGAATGTTAACAAATCACACGAAACGGGGAAACAATCAACCCGCTCTCTCTGCTCTAATTCCGTTTCCCTGTTCGCCCATCAATCACGATGCCCGGCCATAAAGCGATCCCTCCTTTGATCTCGATTCAATCAGGAACACCTCCGTAGCCGAGATCGTCGCGGGCGAAATATTAATCTCCCCGAGCGTCGATAAAAAAAAAGAAAGGAAGCACACCCACGGAGGCACCGTTTCGACGATTCTACGGTCGATCGAGAATCACGGGCGTTCGCGTTATCCAAATCGTATTTGCTCGTTAATGCGACGTCTCAAAGGAACGGTCGGCCGTGCCCCGATCGTTTATCTCCCGGATCGTGTAACGGGTTGGCGAATCGGCGGCGGATGGAACCAGTTAGGTGGATCCGGGAAGGTGGCGAGGCGGATCGTGAAATCAAGAAGCTGATTTGCCTCCCTCGTAACGATCGATCACAGACTTAATGCCTCGATGGGAGATCGCGGGATGGTAATGACGCCCAGCGGACAGGAGGATAAGACGCCGCCTCGTCTTTCAGCCGCTTCTACACGCGTGTATCCGACTTTTTGCTCCCGAGGTTAGGGTCGAGGGGTCGCGGTGGTCGTCAGCGTATGGGCTAATCCTATTGTAGGGGGTATAATTGGATCGATTCACCCTCTCCCTCTTCGCTCCGCGACGTCTGTCCACCTCATTCGTTTCCCCTCGCAAAACCCGCGTTGAACAATTCTACTCTGGTGGCGACTCGTCTTTCGGCAGAACTGCTTAGCTCTTCGCCTAATCCTCGAGGTCCCTCGTAACTTCGTTAAACGACCTTCCGAGACCGTTCGCGTATCACGACTGACCGACGAGTGGCGGACACTCGTTGAAAAATCAATTTCCTCGCCGACTTTATCGGATCGGAACTGCACCACTTCCGCCCTTCGTGTCGCCCGTGGAAAATTGTTTCACTCGCGCGGCGAGTTCTGGATTGGGATCGGGGAGATGTCGCTACACCGTCCGCATCCGTCGAGAGTGGAACCGTGTGTACCTTTTGCTCCGTGGTGACGGTGACGCGACGCACGCGCGGTTGTTCAAAATCTAGGAATGTCGCTCGATAATTCGAAAGAACGATCCATTTTAACGGAGTGGAAATCATCGTCGACCGGGCTACTGGTTTCGACAGTCGTTCGTGGATAATGTGATAACAAATTTAGCGCGTCATAATTCGCACCGACGGTCCCCGTGTATTCGTAAAACGTTCGCAGTATTATCAAAATAAAAGCACGATCGATGGACAGAGAACGTGGTAACCGTTGAACGATAGCGTTGAACATTAATTATCCATTATGGGCGTTAGCGCTTCGACCAGAATGGATATTCCGTGATTAATCTTGTTAACCGATCCGAACCGTCCCGGGCACAGTATCGCGACCGTGTAATTCATAAACTGAATTCTCGTTTAATGAACGAGACCCGAGCGGCGTTTTACAGCAGCGCCTACATGCCACCGGAACGAGCAAGCGTGGTTTAACTATAAACACCGTTAGATAAGTTATTCTCTTTGCTCTCTGACCCGAATGCTAGATCACGGTCTCGTTACGCGCCACTGTCGTCATAAAAGCGAAACGAATGTAACCCAATGTCGCAATAAATTGTTACAGAGTAAGTGTTACACGATCCACTCTATACCGCGGCAGTAAATTCTCGTTGAAATTATCGCTGACCACTCATTCTCGTTCTACGAGCAAATCAAACGAACTGGACTCGAGCGTCGTTCGTTTATTAGCCGGACAATCGCGGACCCGATGAACCGGAACACTCAATTACACTCGACGCTTTCGTACGCATTCCGTCCGTCCAATCTATTTTCAACGAAATTTTAACGGGCCACCCTTTTACGTGTCCCTGATTGCGAGACATTACCTAAGCCACCGCGCGCGCGAGTGCTCTTAATTACACCTTCGACGCGTTGGTCCCAATTAACATTTTTTCACGCCGCCATTAAAATCGTTGCCGACACAGTTTTGTAATTTGCCCGTCGGTTTCGCCCCGAGTCTACAAATCTTTTCGGTGCTCGTTAATTCGGTTCATTGCGTAAATCACCACGCAACTCTCGCATATGCAACCGACGCATTCATTAATTCCGAAGCTCGGTTGGTTCAGGTATCTTGCATGAACCGTTCTTTCGCGAAATCCAGGGGTCGCGTCCCGATGTTTCGTCGAAACCGTGGGAAATTAAGGGGCCCGCGATTATCCAATCACGGGTAAAATATGCGCCCGTTCCCGTTTCGGGGAAAATCCGATTCCTCTCGGGCCCGTTCGGCCCTTCTGCTTCGATCACGGACCGGACGTTTCCTCGAAGCTTGCTGCGCAGTAAACTAACCCCGTAACGATTGAAACAAAGATGAGAGCGAAGTGATTGTGACGCGCAACAAGGTGGGCCGGAGCACGGAAGAAAACAGCAGACCGGGACGCGGATCGTAAAATTAGAAGATTGTTGTCCGCGCGAAGGGTGTGACGACGAAAGTGTACAATTCCACGCGTGGTACCTGTACGCCATTATCGCGAACGTCATTATAAATCTTCGCGCAAACGTCCAAGCACGAGGCCGGAGGTACTTAACGGCGCGATATAAGGAAGCGGCCCGAGGTATCTTTACGGAGTGTGGAACTGACTACTCGTTTAGCCTAAGCATCCTCATTAGATAATTCTTCGTTGGCCTATCAATTATGCCGGGGCCGGGACACCATGGGCGGTCCACGGGGATCGACAATCTGTGGAGTGATGGGGCAACGTTGCGAGTAATCGAATTAAAGAATTCTCGCGTCACGTTCGTGCCGTAAAGGGTTGGTGAACGCTCGTTACTTGCCGTTTCCTTTGTGTCAGATGCACGAACGAGCAAACTATTATTTCTTGATCGTTTTCGTGATTTATCCGTGACGTATCGTCGAGCAATCCATTTTTAAAAGTAATCGTCATTCCATTTGTCTGTCTCTGTTTTCCGCGGAATGTTGGACACTTGGGTTCAACGGAAACGTTGATTACTGTTTCTCCTACGGTTATCGGACAATATTATTTGGTACGTCGATGCCTCGGAAAATATTTGTGCGATGACGCATGGCGTTGAGACAAACAAATGGTAATACGATGTTGTTATGTCCGGTGAATATACCGGGCAAATTTATATCGTCTTATGTAAATTCAAATAACGTGCCTTTCGGCGGTTTCGTTACACGTCGCCTAGAATTGCCACGGAATTATCTAACTGGTAGTTAAATACAACGACACCCAAGTTTTCGTAAGCGGAATTAAATTTTTTACCCGTAGCGATGAAATGTTTAGATTTAACTGATTGTAAGAAATTGACCAAAGTCAGCAGAAATGATGGCGATTACTGTAATAAGTGTGAATCCTTCGGTACTGTTTGCTATTGAACTAGTTAAATTACTTATTGGAATACCTTTTTTTTTAATTCTTTAAATTGAAAGCCTGAAAACCGTCGCCTTTCATTTCTTGATGTAATATGAATTGTTTGTTGATCTTTAACGGGACAATCGATGTCCTAAGAAATAATCGTTGGCGATAAATTCTGACGATTATGACCAAAGAGTGCAAGCACTGAGTGTAATCTAATGTTTTGTGGAATTTAGTTACGCGTAACGTATACATATATACGTGCTTTCCATTCCGTTGCCGATGAATTATAATGGATACAAATATTTAATATTCAATGGGATTGTACGCATTCGCCTGTGTTCGTGTTAGCACAGTACGGTGAATGGAAGAGGGACAAAGAAGAACCTTGTAATACGATTTCGTAACGAACCATTAGCATAAATCAACGTTTCTGTATTCACCGCAGGCCTGTTTTTTATCTAATAGAGAAAACAGAAAAACCTTATTTGCAGAATTCATTACAGCATGAAGTTTCAATTACAGGTAATCCATAGCCTAATTGTTTGTCGCGCGTAAAAACCGTATAACATGCAAAACAGATTAATTAAAAAACGTCTGATAATCAGAACAAACATTTGCCAACTTTTTGCCGGAATTTCCGACAAGTTTTTTTAAATACGGGAAGGAGTTATTGTATATGAGTATTGAACCAATCACTGTCAGAATAGAGGCTTATGACCCAGTTTTGCATCTCGAATAGGAAAGAATCGTGTCTGTCTATCGTTGCACGTAACCTAACAGTCAAACTTTTTATCGATCCAAATATGTGACAGCCCAATTTAACTATAGCTTAATAGCTCCGGGGTTCGCGCGTCCACGAACTTTCTAATTATACCTCGGCGACAAAATTTGCCTGCAACGTCGTGCCATTTAACGCGAGTTACGTTCAAATTCGTGACAAATTTCAGCGCAATAAGGAGTAAACGACGCTGGTTCTCGTTTTCGCCAAACGATCACGCTTCCCTGAAACACGCGCGCGATAAGCTCCGAACAAGTTCGCTTCGAGTACTCCCATAAATGTAACGAATATACAATAATTTCTTATCGAGCGCCCGCGTATATAGGTTCGATCATTCGCGCCGCTAAGGACGCCGCAAAATTCATTCGACTCCTCTTGTTTGTCGCGAGACGCCGCTACATCGCGCGCACGGACATTGCGTGGACACGGAGAAGGCGAAAGAGGGTCGAAAGATATTTTATTTTACTGACAAGTGAAGAACGATCTCGCGAGGAGAAGCTCCCGTTTCCCCGGAGACGTTCGTAAGCCCGTTCAAATGAACCGATTACAATGTCTTCGCTGCACCGCCCCGACGATATTTTATCCGGCGAAGCGAGAAGGGTGGATTTCGTTCGATCCAAATAATATCTGATTATCATGGCAATCCCGAGGCATAGCCGTGGCTCGATTTGCCGCGGGCTACGCGTTTATGTATAAATTATTCGTCACCGGGCGTAATTATTTCTACCACCGGCGTGCGTGTCGCTTCCACGAAGGCTGATTTGAATATTTCGAAAGTGGTCTTTCGTTTAGACGACGGACACGTAGTTATTAAAGTTATACCTTCGCCCGTGTCGGCGGACTACGGGGGAGGGGAGAAAAAAAGGAGCACGCGAGTAAATTACAGTGCGCAGGGCGCGGATCCTTGGTGGCGGCATGTAAAGAATTTAAATTGTTCAATTGCTCGCTCGTTTCGTAATCGAAGAAAACTCCTGGCCCCCCGAGTACGCGTCATGCGTGAAACCGCCGGCGAGGAATGGGCCCCCCGCGTTCGAGCCGTTTGACAGTCGTCAATCTCTGCTGAAACGTTTAATGAGATCTCGATGGCGATTATGATTGACTCGACACGAAACCAGAACGGAAACATTTATTAATTTAGCCGCTAATAACTTTCTGGAATATTCTGAAACAGTGTACATATTCGTTAAAGCGATTGCAATTTTTCTTCGGGGTCTTTTTATATTTTTCTGAAATGTATCCAATGATGGAATTAGCAAAGGCATAGTGGATTACTTATTGATACATCTAATGCATACTTTGGAATTGGATTGAAATTTTAGTACTGTCTTTTGGCGGAGAGGCTTTGGAATTAAAGACTTTGCAGTGCTTTGCGAAGAAGGAATGCATATTTGCACTTCGAAAAGAGTAACATTATTTTGATGTAACGGACAATGTTCGCTGCGACACTCTGTCTCGTATAACTCTATTATCTAGCAAATTATTCCCACTAGCGGGTAAATACGAACGAAAATTGTAGTGCAATTTGTTTTGAAATTTGTGTATTCGTAGATCAGAATTGTCAGATACGAAGCAATAATTGATACCAGTCCGCAAAAGTCTCTCGGCTATCGGCCAAAAATTTTGCATCACCTCCGAATTTCTACGCAACCATTAAATTCCTTTGCTCATCAATTTATCAGTGTCGCAGTAATTTATCGAATTGTGCACTGCACTTCGATACTCTATCGTCGCATCGGAATCTTATCAGTTTCCTATTACAAAATTGTTGCCAGCAAACAACTGCAGATCGCATGCTTAATTTATCGCTGCTGGTGCATTGCATTCACACGAACAATTAATCATTCGTATTATATAAAAATGATCTCACGGGATGTGCAATTAATTCCGTCGAAAGTCCGTGTTACCTTTGATCAGCGGCAACGTTTCTCTTCGAACGGGAGGGAAGCCTGTCGCTGTAAAATTGTCGAATATTCATATTCCTGAATCGGCGGGAGCGGATTGAAGGCGAGCAGCCCAGGGATCGACGAGGGGCGCTCGTGCTGATACATACGGCACAGTTAAAAGCGCATTATGCTAATTTTCATTTTACATCCTGATAATTAATTAAACGTTCACGTGGCACGAAATACCGTGGATATTTGCACGCTCTCCGGTATTTGGCGATGTTTTTCCCTGGCGATCGCCGCGTTGAAATTTGTCGCCCGATAAAATCGACCGATGTTTCTCTCTCGCTGCGCCGCATCGCCGGCGTTAATCTCTGTAATTAATGAAATTGCATCCGCACGGCCATCATAATAATATCGTTGCAAAATAGACACGCTCTCGTCGTGTTTCGAATATTTCCCGTGTCTATTAAAGATGTCCCTGAGGTTTATGTGCGCGACACTTTATTAACGTCCGTCAGTCTCATGTATACACGGTACATATTTTTCCACGCTTTCGACGGTGCTTCGCGACTTCTTTTTTTCTTTCTCTGTCTCAACGGCGCGTATGCAAATTCGACGGTCGTTGACGAATCAAAGTTGCCGGTTTGCGTATTTACTCGAGGGGCATTGAAATTACAAGTATTATAAGCCGATCGACAGGTTTGTCCGGTGACAAAAAAAAAAAAAAAAAAAGATTAAGAGGTGATTCATCTATTAGTTAGAGGGATACGTGTTATGTTAATGCGGAAGCTCTCTCAAGGATCCGACGCGAGACAAGACGTAGTGAACTTAATTATACATGTCCCAATAGCGCACGGAAGTGTTAACTCGAGGAGCACACTCTGAAATTTGACATTGGTCTCTCGAAATTCGTGGATACGTGTAACGGGTGCAAATATAACATTACCCGCGGACATTGTTGATACGTGCGCCGAGCATTTGCATAACGTTCACGTTTCCCACAGCCTGTTCGAACTACTTCGAGCATCGCGTTAAAGTAATCGCGATTTCACGCGAAAGAAACGAACGAAACGAACGAAATCTTCCATCGCGTATCGTGCTCTTCGTACATTTTGCTCCCTGGTCGTTACGGCAACCTTTCCTTCGGGGAGAAATGAATTTTGGAGATAGCGGGCGTCGGATGATGAATGGAGGGGAAAGATAATTAATTGTGACGATTCGGGACGTTATTGTTCCCCTGATTTCGCGCAGGAGGATGATTGGGTGGGACAGATAGGTTGCGAGGGTCGCGAGAAAAATCGGATAAAATAGTTGGCGATGCCTATCTTTGCCGGTGTAGACGGTCGTTTGTATTAATTAGCCGAGTGCTTGCTCGATTTCTTAACTCGGTCGTGATTGCCGCTAAATGAAGCGTGTTAAACGTCTCTGGTAGCCGGAGTAACAAAGTGCCAGCAATCTGCAACGCTAATTTATACCGTCCCAGTTGCGTACAAATTGTTCGATGAACTTTGTTATTCGCGTGCAATCAAAATTTTGCGCCAAAGATATTTATACGGCAATTTATTTTGTTCACTGCGAGCATATTTCGTGGTAATCGTGATCTCAGATCCGTTGCAGCACGTATTTACATCATTGGTGTACAAATGCAAATTACCGGCATTAATTATACGCCAGTCTTCGTTGGTTCTCATTAAGTTTGCAGCGTATAAATTAATCATCGCTGCGGGAAATGGTATGAATTGTCGATGTAACTGAATTTATGCGTACGCGGGTATTTAAAGTAACGGTGGCATTATTTTTTTTTTTTTAATTTTAACATGGAGAGGGAAATGATTGTAATGAACGGGGGACGTATTAATGAGTACAATCTGTGGTATGCAAAATTGTGCGAATGAATGATAAAAATGTGTTTACGCGAGGTAAAGATACCGAGCATTGACAATTATTGTACGATAATAGTCGATCGACGATTACAGCGGCTCTGTATGTAATTACAATTCTCTGTTGTTCAATTACTATTTTACGACGATCAAGTGTGTCATCTGCATTATTCAAATGCCAGTCTACCATGAATATTATGCAGCTGCGAAATTAATGTTAATACAATTGATTGGGTAATTGCCTTGTACGTATTTAATAATTATAATAATGACAATGGCTCTCGATCGAATATCTCGAATGCTCCTGCAACTGAAATTAAACGGTTAATTGTTTAATTCATTGTTCTGATTGATTACATCGATAATTGTGCATTATTGGAAACGCTTGCGATTGTCATTGAAATTCTTCGATTGAAGACTCATTGTTAGCGGTGTTCGAACGGGTGTTTCCCCCGAGTTGAAGGATAAATGGAATCTTTTAAACGAACGTGCAATTTTTCTTTTCGCCCTATCATCCATTTCCCGATATTGAAAACATTTGTGCCATTTGAAAGATTAGTTGGGAAATAATTAATTTAAAACAGGGGTTCCAGTTTGCAAATAATTTAGAGTTTCAAATCACGCGACATCGAAGGAATTGCGATATGTTCGAAATCGATAGACGGTAATTAATTTTCAGCCAGCCTTCGAGTACTAATTGTACATGGCACGCAACACATCTTTCCAGACGTATTAACTGCTTATGTTGTGCAACGCTTACGCTAAAAGCGCTGCTCATTATATCCTTCATTAAAATACGCTTGCAGTAGTCTGCTTAAATAGAAAATTGTTACTTGTAACTTGAAATAATTTCGTTCCATAAATACCAACATCGGGATCGATAATAGCATTCAATTTTTTTCGTTTCCGCGATCTATTGACACTTGTATTTCCCCGTGCTTCGTATAAAATTTCAATTACTTAAACGCAATCTCCCATTTAATTTCTCTGATTGAGGTAAATAAATTTCGCAATCCATTTTTCACCATTTATTTTTTCGCACGACATACTGGAGCTATTAAGATAATACCTGTACCGTGTACAGGTAGTACACGTCGGGACTCGACTGAAACATGAAACGATCCGTGTCCTTACCTACAAATCCCATTCTGAAAGGTTCGATTACTCCTATCGACTATTAATCTATAGGCATAATAACATCGTGGCTCACGATGGCTACTGCCGCGTTATTACTGTTATTTGCTCGTCCGGTACGGTCTCGTAGCCCTGAAGGATTAAATTCAGGTTGCCTTCTGAATCACAAGGTCAGTCTCATTCCATGCTGTCACTCTGTTATCCATTTATATCTGTCCAATCAAGCAGGGGTTCTCACCGTTCCACGGTTCTATCGCGTAACGCGAGTAAGTAAGTATGCACGTCTTAATCAAGTCGATCGGCTTCTGCGGTTCCGTTAGAAATAATGCTGTCATTGAGAAACCAGCGCGACGTGGATTTGGGTTTAAGACTGTGTCAACCTACTTCTTGGGTGCCCCCGTTATATTTTCGCTCGATTGTCCGTACGCGATCGAATTTTACGCGATGTCTAATATCGCGAAGGAATATGAGAATTAGACCAGGTAGTTAGACTTGGACAAGTCACCGGGAACAACAATATAGTGAAATTATTAGGAGCAACGGTCAAAGGAATGCACGCTACACTGCAACGGGAAAACGGTATTTTAACATCCAAATGTTTCCACGGATAAAAGTAATAAACTTGTCAAACTTGTAGTATCAAATCGTGTTATCAAAATACCTTCATATATCTTTAATAAGTTTAATAACTTTAGCGGGCCATAAAGAATGCTGGATAATTCAATAAGAAAAACAAGCGACAGATTTATTGATCGGAGATACAGGGAATTTACTGATGACTGTTCGAAAGAAGTATGGCGAATCGGAGAGAAAATGTGCGCAATCCTATCACGAAACACTCACAAACCCCTCACCTTTTTGTCCATTCAAATTAAAACGCGCGTACACATTGCAATGCTCACAGATACATTGTACTTTCTCGTTAAAACAATTCCGCGCCTGCTCGAAGTTATACAAGGCGACCAATGCGACAGCTAACGAACAAACAAAGCCCGCAACTCGGAAGCGGTGGAAATTTTTAATTCATTAAGACACGTAGCGTTCCAAGAAATCCGCCAAGCGGTGTCCAGGCGCGGTGCGTTAAAAATACAGAGCGAAGTTTCCCCGTGGAAATTCTCCCCCGTTCGTCGACGCGAGATTGACTATGTGCACTTCCGAGAAGCACAGCGCCTTCGAGGGGTCGGTCCAGCCCACGGAATTGGTACTCGATGATTTTTCCACGCGCGACGTGCAACGCTGAATACCGCGCAGATACAGAGAAGAAAAGGGGAGTCGAAGGCTGGTCTGTCGCAGAAAGGAAAAGATGTCGGGCCGCGATAAAAATAAAAGCTGTCAGGTATGAAAGGCGAGATACGCGGTGTCGATAAAGCGTAAAACTTCGAACGGCCTCCTCCTCCTCCCTTGTCATTGGCATCACCTGCTTCAAGTTAGCAGCCGTGACTCGACGAAAGATAACCTTCCCAGGAAAGTTCCTTCATTACCCGGGTAATTGCATCGTTCTTGGTTGAGCGTGTGTACACCTTAAGCCGGGTTCTTCGTCCCCTGGTCGAGGTGACAACGACGTCATCGTCGGCTCGCTGACAACGAAAGGGAAACTTTAAACGAGCCCGCAAACCCCCGTTCCTCTTTTAGCCTCCTCATCGATTTTGTTCGACGCTCGGTCGTTTAATAACGACCGCCATTGTACCACCGCTATTTAGGTTCGCAAGGTTCGTCGCGAGAACGGAAAATCGCAGGTAAACCGGGGTTGCGTTCGCCACGGTGGTTTCGCGAAACCTGGATGTGGATGTGGAAACGTTCGAGGATCAACGCTGACGTGTATCTAGTGTTCGATATTTCTAGCGAGCGTGTCCGCTTGATTGATAGGCGGTATTTTTTGCGGCGCGAAGTGTGATAGGTTGCCTTCGTAAATGAATGGCACTGATGTTAAAGTATTCGTGCTTGGAGAAGTGAGTGATGTAAGGAGAAATGTGTTCATTGACGCCTTTGCGTTTTTTCGAACGCCAGGGGAAAATGCATGCAGTATTGTTGAGAAACAAACGGTGCATATACGCACATATATGTATATTTTTCGAGCTTCAAAAATGAAGGTATTGCAAGAACAGACGAGTCATTTTGAACGCATTGATGGCTTTAGCGCTGTACGTTTAAAGTGTTGCCGGGAAATTGATTGTCACAGCGTTTCTACCTAGCTTGAACTCGTTAAAACATGATACATGTATTGTAAACTTGCTTGCCTGTAAATAATACATATTGATAGAACATTGGCTGTCTCGCAAGGTAAGCAGTTGTGGATAATAAATACTTGTAGTTATTAAATTGTTAAATACCGCAAAGTTGTTCAAAGATATACTACAATAAAGAGAAACCTCCATTTTTTATTACTTCAAATTATATTACTTAAATTTACATATTCCACAGAACATTAGTATAAGCGTTACCTAAAAAGTTTTACGGTATATTTTTTTGCCGGACAATCAAAGTTACTTACGTGTTTTGTTTCATTTCCATTGGAATTACGCGCGGAATGCTACGTAATGCATTATTCCAAATGAAAGAGCATAAAATTAATAAAACCCACGTAACACGTAACCAAATGAAAATGAATTACATTTCTTGCCATTTTGCCTCTCTTGCCTTCCGCAATATTTACATGGAAATAAATAATTCAGCCTCGTCATGACATCGTAATTTACACTATCTCGATCTTCCCCTTGTTTTCCATTCGCTTGCTTCGATGAAACTACAAAGTAACTCACGCTCGTATAGTTTATGCTTCAAGATTAGCGAACACATGTTTCTAAATAGATACACATAAGACGCGTTAATAGTATACGTTTTCTGTTTGTTTGCATATAATAGCACTAATTACTGCCACTGTTCGTAATTGACGTACGTTCCAGGAAATCGATAAGGAATGATCCGCCGCAACCAGTAGCTTTTTCAATATCGTTACATATTCCACATTGCCATTCGATCGATAATTATATTTTCACTGCACAACAGAAACAATCATTTCCTTAACATCGTCCACGCGATACAGCGAAAATTCGAACGAGTTGAGGCAGTCAGCTCGCGCGTATAAACAAGTTGTTATTAATAGTCTTTGCTATCGCGAAACGTAGCTTTGACGGCCAGACGAGCATTAGTTTTTTTCTTTTCGTGCTTCATTTGTCGCCGCGCAAAATGAACCGTATCGCGGAATTAATCGAGTTCCTCGTGCAATTTGATCGCCGTTCGATCGATTATTAATTGATAATTGATCGATTACGCGCGACAGCGAAAGGATGCGTACTCGTATTTTCCATGCGTTATCACGAAGCGACTGTTGCGTACGTAATTCGCTGCGAATGGGCAATCGTTTTCAACGAACGAACCGAAACTGTAATAGACTTCAGAAGAGGATCTCCAGTTTCGTGGCTCTTATGTCAAAAGAGTGTCGAGAACTATACGAATGATTAAAGCATGGTGCAGAACGATATTCGTTCGCGAAGGACAATAAATTATTGCGTTCTCTGACGAGATCTCCATTTATTCCGAGCACTGATGACATTTCCCGGATTTATTCAGTCGTAATCTTAACGGCAATTATTGCTGCAAATTTAAAAGACTATTCAGTGGAAGCACTCAAGCAATTGCCACCGGGTTTCTCGGAAAGTTCCACCTACCCACTCCGGAACGCCAACTATTTAAAGATTGCCATTGTGAATTCCACGAAACGCTTATTGCGCAAGGAAACGGTTCGGTTTATCGATTTAGCTTTACTTGCATTTCCCCGTGTTTATATTACGAGACAAACGAGATGCAAACAAAAGATGACTTTAAGCGTGCATTGTAAACTCCGAAGGCATCGGCGGCAAAGTGAATGCTATTTTCAGCCATTCCGTAGTTCGTGATTTCGTGGGCAAACCGAAGGCTGAAACGAAGTTTGTCGCGGATACAGCCGGATGAAATTTGGCAGAGAACGAAACTGCCGTTCGACGAGGTTCCTCGAGTGCCGGCTCCCGATATATCGATCTTTGAATCTCGAAAGACTTCGCGGATATCACCGTCAACGGCTCCCACCATTGCACGATCGTGAACAGCGTGTAGCGCAGTTTGTCTGAAACAGTTCTCCGCAAACTCGAAATGTTTCTCCCGGCCGGAAAACTTCGGAGCTCACGGTCGTTGATAGAATTTCACGATATTTCCAAGCGCAACTTTACCGACGAGTGTTTGCCGCGGCATTGGCGAGGCGAAGATCTCGAAAACAATTTAGAAGTACCCCCTCGATCTCCGTCAACGAAACCAGCAAACACGATGAAATATCGAGCTTCTGGCTATTGAGATTAGTGTTCCGGCAAATTTCGTTGCTCGTAAATTCGAGCACCTCTTGTTTTCCCGGCGTGCTTCCGAGCAATTTGATATTCAATCGAAGGAAACGGATTCGTTTCAATTAGAATTTACTCGATAAACTGGGATTCAACCGTTCTACTTTTATGTTCTCTGAATGGCTCGCGATCCTTCAATGTTCCTGCGTCAGGAGTTCGAAAATAACCGGGAGGAAATCGCAAGAAATTGCGGACTTTATTAATGCATAAGTGGTGTCTGGACATTCCGTGGCAGACGTTTCCCAATTCTATTATAAATTTTAAGATCTATTTTAAGCTACTCCGTACAGCGTAAAATTATTCCTGACGTTGAGCAAACATATCAATGCGTTATATAGAGGGTAAAATTTATATATAAAAATTGGCGTTACAGAAAGGTCTTATTTAAAACGTACGCATAGAGGTATATCAATTACGAAACCCTTTCAATCCAACGAAATTCGCTTTCACTATCCTCATCGCAAATGTCATTAAAAAGTTTGCAATTCTCAAAGATCTTAAAAAGGAAAAAAGTAAAACAGCCAGCCTTTCAAGTACAAGAACCATTTCTCCACTTTCCCCTTAGCTACCGCGCTGTACGAATATCTCAGTACCTCGAAGCGACGCGCTATACAGCCTCCCTCGCAATTTTCTCAAATTGTTCGTAGCTGCAGTTGGAAAACCGTTTCCCCGTACATTTTACGTACAATCTTGCTCGATCGTTTCGCCCCCAACAAAGAACAACAGTGCGTTTCCCCGGGGTCCCGTCGAGCGACCGATGCACGCTGGATTCCAGTCGGTCGTTGGATCAATCCGCTTCGGACGATACGCAAGGATCCAGGAACTGCCGGACCCCCTTAGCTAGGATTTGGAGCGAAGCCAGAAAGCGATACCTGGAAATCTGTCGGACAACTCGATTTCGTCGCGAGCACGCCGGAGAAACTTGTTTACCGGTCTGATAATGGCATTCTGTCGGATGCACCGACGGTTCTCGTGTTTCTGCGGCACCGTTAATGGACTTACGACGAATCGCCGGGATTTACACCGGATTACAAACGCGTTTACGACTAATCTCTTCGTGTGTGACCAGTTGATGGCCTCTCTTTCCCTCCGTCTTGTCCACCTTCTTACTGTCCCTCTGTCTCGCGCTCACCCTTCCTCTCCCTCCCTGCCCTCCTCCCTGCGAGTATCTCCGACTATTTATCTTTCTCCGTTCGCAGTTACGCGCGCCTCTTGGTCTTCATAGCCGTTTGTGTTCGTGGTCTCGCGTGCAATTCCCGCTAAAGATTAGTGGTTTAGAACGCGTATCACGCTGGGCGATCGGAACAGCGCGTTTTCGGTTCCGACGCGGACCAGTTGCCGGTTGTCCCGTGTTTATTGACGTCAATTTGTTTAAGGATTCCGGTCGAACGCGTATCACGCGTGCCCCGCTGTAATTGATGGCTTTGCCGTTGTAAAAATTCCTCGGGAAACGGAAGCGTTTATACGGTGTTTTGGAGTACGACTGATTATAGATTTAGAGGGAAATTGAAATGAGCGTGTCTGTACGCTGGAATGGGGACTAATGAGAGATAATTGTGGCCAGCGAATGAACGGTGTATGTGTACGTTGGTTCGTGTAAGAATGTGGGTCAGTCGCGCGGTTTCAGGCAGAAGTTTAGTCGTTTCTTGGGCTCCTCGTTACGTTTCTTTGGCAGCTATTGAGGCCTATTAGAGCAGTCAGTTATTATTATTATTATATTGAACCAGTGCTCAGCCGCGTGTTAGATTCGAAGAAGAGCTGCTTCTTATTAAATTAGGAAATTACGTATTTTCTATATAATTGCCTGTGAATTGGATTTCACTTTAGTGAATTATATTTTGCGAAGCGAAATCGTATATTCCGTTTAAGGGAAATAGTAAACGACTGCCAGGCACCAGCTAAACTCGACCGAAGCTTTAGCACCTGGATTGAAATTTCAACGAACAACTGCCTCGTATAACATTTTCGTATACAACAAATAATAAGAATAATCTACTTTTAATCGCCGCCTATCGCGAACCTGACATTTCTAACGCGACATCTTCGTCCCCAAAGCTCCGAACGATCATCCAGCATTAAGCCATCGACGAAATAAATCACTGCACCAATCCAACCGAATTCTCTTTCAGCCGGGCTTTCCCACAATTTACCTGTTTCTCGGATCACGTAGATTCAGCCAGCTATCGAAATAAATACCCACGGTTACGGTCTCGCCGGACAATTCGCAATTCAACCGTGCAGCCCAGTCGCCAAACGTTCGCAGTCGAACACACGGTGATTTTCTAAACCGTACAAAAGCAGAGGTTCGTAACTCGTGTTCCGATCCGGGGCCAAGAGTGGAACGGATCGGCAGGCAGCTTTGACGTCTCGTTTGTACGAAGCTAAGCCCGTTGGACGAGTTGTATCACCAGGAGCGGTAGTTTCTGCGATCGGGCAATTTGCTTGCATAATGCAACGCCCACGCAGCACCCACGCGCTGTCGAGCGCGGTTGAGAATCTTCGTTCGAGTTACACCGGCTATTAGCGATCATTTGCGAGGACGCCGCTGGAATACGATCGAACGCGATTATGGGGAAAATAATCGGCCGATTGCGCGACGAAAATTTCGATCGTCGAAGTACGACGCGCACTGCCGCTCATAAGTCATAGGACAGGCAATGAAATTTTATGAAAATTGCACGAAAATTCTTGGTCTCGTCAATGTTGGGTGTACCGGAAAGTTCTGTCCGGTAATATCGTCTCAAGTTTCACCATTATGCGGCTGCCTGTTTTTACCATCGTGTATCTAAATATGTGCTGTTCTAAATTACATCAGCAGCGATGGTAATTTATATTGTTCAGGAAATATTGGTATTCGGTAGAAGGAAGACTTTCTCTTGCGATTCTGATTGTGAGAATTCGATTCTTCTAAACGATAGCCTGTCCCGGAAAGTTCTGTCCGTTTTTGAATTCAAAGGAAATAATACATTTATTGATATTTACCGAACAATATAATTTCTATCGTTACTAATGTACTTTAGAAAATCACATATGCAAAAATACAATGGCACAGAGAGGCAGCCATATATGTTTAGCTAATATATTTAACAGAAGACAAGTCCATCTTTATGTTTTACATAATCATTTATGCGTGCAATAAGAAAGCAGTCCGCGCCGAGCCAAAGCAAAATCGTTAATAATAATTAGATTTTCTTTACATTTACGCGTCCTATCAATATTTATCCATTCTTTCCGCAAAACGTTCCGCTAACTTCCGCCCAGAAATATTTTCTGTCGCCTTAAATACGTCTTTCATTGTTTAAAACCTACTAAACATTTCATTTCCTTCTACCAAACTGATATTAAAGATATATTCGTAAGTATACGCAGCGACGAAGCCATACATTATTTCAATCGTTTAACCACTGCGAACCACCAAGTGTCCTATAAATTTTGCACGAAGTGCAGTACGTACTACTCGATGATCAATTATTCTATACATTGCCCATCCGACTTGTCTATCCACTTTGAACGCAACGCGTTAAGATGTCGATAAAGGACGGCACTGTAGCAGCGATGATACGAACGGCGATGGTTGCTTACGTTTAATGAGAAATAAAGGCGAGTCTGTTACTTCTTCTAGATCGCTCGTTTTCATGAGAGAATTATATGTGGCTCGCGGAGGCAGTGTTCCTTCCTGGCGTAAGAGCCTGGAGTAACGAAACGATAATTTAACGATGCCGTTAATGGGCCATACAAAGTTGAAAGGGACGAAAGGACTACGCGAATTCATGTTTTTCGCGTCACGTTTCCTTCGAAATCTTCCCGACGAAAGGAGCAAACGTTTGGCGCATTTTTCACGGCGCATTCCTTTTTAATAATAATTCGATGCACCGCATCGCGAAAATGTGAAGCGAAGATTTGGGTAAACTCGTGACATTATTCTTGTTAAACATTTGCGCGCAGCTTTAATCCCGCTGATAATTGGAAACGTGTCTGAGCACATCTGGTGTGCCTTGCTTGACGTATCTACTTAGCAACCACGTGTTTCAAATTATTTGCCAGCAATGATGACGTTCTGCCATAACTATTAGACTTTGATACATGCTAATGAATACAATGAGCCGACTGTCTGTGAAACATCGGTTTTACCGAACGGATCAAAGATTGACACTTTTATTAAAATAATTCGATAATCGTAACAGATTATTGAATTGGGTGACCCGCGTAATACAAAACCCTATGTTAGTTCCAATCTAAAAAAAAAGTTGCACAAGTAATTGGACTTAATAAAAAAGAAGAAGCATGCGTAACAACACAACGCTGTCTCCAAATTCGAGAACGGAGACGCGGATCTTGATTGAGACGTTGAAATCTAGCTTGATTGACAGATTCCTTTCTGAAACAATTTCGAAAGTGATTTCGTTCGTAGGTTTTGTTGATCCTTTGCAGCATGTGTTCAGAGGTTTCAGCGCTGTCTTGCTCAAGGCTGGGTACATTTGTCAAGCTGATCGAGCTGTAGGTTGAAAACTGTTTTGAATGTTAAGTTCGAGTGGAAAGAGTCTATTAATACCATGAATAGATTGCTTGTTCAAAGCGATTGCCCATCGGTCGACAGATCCGGTTCCAAATCTCGTTCCAGTAGCTTCGCTAACTGATTCCTCATCTCCCCGTATCACTGTCATAGTTTTAAAACAACCGTCGACCAATGTATCGTACAAAGACGGACGTCTTCGAAATGCAACCAATCAATTTTTATCTACCGCTGCCTCGATCGACACTCCGCTTTCTCACTTTCACCGTTTACACATTCCGCGTTCGAGATAGCACCTCCTTTTAGCTACCAGTCGCAAACCGCGCACAAATGCAGAAAAAGCTGTTTCTTTTCCATGCATAGCGCGTAATTGCCACTGCTTCGTTACCCACTTCGCCGCATTTCATTTTCCCCTGAACGTTGCAGTGCGCAGCGAGTCAAGCCGAACGTGCATCGTTTTTCGCGACATCGCGTTGAAAGAAACACATTTCCATTCCTCAAACGATTCCAGCGAAATCGCCGAGTTCCGTGGCCTCCCTCGAAAAAGCGAAACCTCCCCGGAATCGACGGACCGCGGCGTTTCCTATTATCGCGAAAATGAGACGGGGAAGGCCTCGCGGGCGGCATCCCCGCGTCAGCAACAGCATCGGCATCGGCAACAGCAACAGCGGCAAGGTAGAAGCGAACGATCTGGCTACTCTGTCGGGCAAGTAACGACTTCGTTACCGGCGAAATTCTACCAAGAGATCGGGCACGCCTTTCCGCGGCGTCATAGCTGCCTAAGAAATTACGTTCTTGCCGGTCGTTCCGCGAAAGCGGCCTTCCGTCGAGTCCTTAACTTCTTTAGGGCTTCATTCCCGAAGGTCGTAAGGCGAATCGTACACGTACCTTTTGCGGCGCTTGTTCTCACTTAACGAGATGCGTGTTCTCGCGCTGGGAATAGTGCCGGCCTGCGCGTCGAACCCTTTCTTACGATCGACTCTTTTGCAATTCTGCCGAGCGCGCCTCGGTGCCCGGGTTTGCGCCGGTTTGTTTGAATACCTGAGATTATATAATAGATACGCCATGCCGCGCCAAAGGTCCCCCGGTGCGTTTTTCCTTTCGGTCGCGGGTTTCTCATTGGGAATGCCTCGATTCTGCCGTTCGTTCGTTCGTCCGTCCGTCCGTTCTGCTCGCAGCTGAGATTATTCCTGAACACGAAAACGGCCAATTACGAGTCCCTGACGGGTGTATTTTAGAGACAACGAGCGTCGACGGCCGGGCAACGCGCGTGATTCATTGCACGGCGGATACGGTAATAACTGTTGCCACTTGAGGCAGCCCGTTTCTTCTTATCGTTCGACAATAATATCGTGTAGACGAAAGCGTAAAAGGTTTTAACCTTTCGTTTCCTCCGCCGGATCCGGCTGCGGGACGAATGGCCGTTACTGTTTGATATTTGCGTGGAATTGCCGGCGCGTTACATGCCCGGGCCGAGCGTCGACACGGTGGTAAAGGTAAACGATCGTGTTAACACTTTGTTGAGGGTTTATTGTGATCGTTGCTTCGGAGTCTTATGGAGGGAATCGGGGAATAGGAATATCGTGAGATTACAATGCCCGTCATTTTTATGTAACAACTGATTTATCTCTCGTGTAACAGTTGGAGCTAAAATGTTACTGCGCGCCTGGCGAATAAATTGGCGAATTGCGTTTATGGGAACGATACGCTCGAAATAAACTATAGAAGGTTATCCGCGGAACAGGGGAACACGTGGCAGGAGTAACAAAAATTGGACGATCGGGGGTATCGTAAATGATCTTTGTAAATTGATTTCAATTCAAGAATTTTGTTGCGAAGAATATTTGTAGAAACATTTCGCACGGCTTTATACGTCGGGATATTCTTGGTAGTCCAGCGTTCCCTTTTTCTTTTTTCGATCGTGGTCCGAGTAAAAAATGAACGATTAAGGCCGGACCACCTGAAAGACCCTCTTTCTACGGCCATTAGAAGAAATCGATCTATTAATCGGCTGCCGGAAGTCAGACGAGTGTATCGGCCGCTGTTATTCACGACCCACCAAGAAGAAACCAAGGGGAAAGGGGCCCGAGCTACGTCATTTAACGTGAGAAGATATTTCATGGTTGCTCAATGGCAATACATCTCTATAGGCGAGACATAACGGCAGCTATGATTCACAATAATTTAGATCCCCTACGATTAATGCAATATTTTTCCATTTAATTATAGCTTAGCAGTATTGCTTGACAGAATTATGACTTTTTGTCATTCAATCGTGAGTGTTATTTGATCGATTATGCAAATATTTTGTCTTGGACATAATATTAGAATGTATGAATTGTTGGTATTGCGGCGGCGCGTAATAATTCTTGCAAGCAGCGATAAATAGAATGAAAAGGGCAATATGGTTACGTGTATATTTTCTTCTTTTTAAATTGCATTTAGCTGAACGATGGCATAACTTCGGGAGAAACATAAACGGGACGCTTGTTTCGCTGTTCGCTCCCTTTTGCATGATTTATGGTGGCTGGAACAGAGACGAGCATAAATCTTTGTTTAACTTCTCTGTGAAGTCTAGAGGTGTTTAGCATCCCCTTTCTCGGGACCACTATTGTCGTACAGTCTCCTAACTTGCGCGATAAATATTTCGAAACACTTTCATATAACAGCTGACATTCTTTAAAACTATGTATCGTAGCGACAAAGAACGGCCGAATTCAGGCTTCAGCCACAGCAGTTGCGAAAAGTGCACTGTCGTTTAAACGTCGGAAAAACTATTCCCGTAGAAATCATAGAAATCGGCATTTCTATTAATTATCAGCGTCGCAAAAGAACTGCGCCTACAAACGGCAGCCAATTTTACGGAATGAAATGCCGCACAGGCAGCAATGCAATATCGATTCCATTCGTTCAAGACGATCAGTCATAAAGGCGGAATCGAATTAAAAGGTCTTCGGGTTCGCGTAGTTGAGCAACCCCTGCTAGGCTGTCGTTTCTTAACTGGAAAGCACAACCGACGTTGCGTTTATCGCTCTTTCCACGGCGGAGTTTGAATATTCAGTGGTTTCGTGGGGTAGAAAGGCCGAAGGGGGACGAACAGCGTGAATGGGAATGAGAATGAGAATGAGAACGAGAAGGAGGAAAGGGCTGGCACGGAGGAAATCCAGAGGCAGGAGGGATAAGCTGGCTAGAATCTGGTGTACATCCCCGTTTAGCAATTAGCATCTTGTATTTCGAAGCCGGAGTTTCCTCCGGATGGAGCCGCAGGAAGAAAGCAGCCCGAGTCACGAAGTCAGCCAACCTCCCCCTTGCTTTGCTGCCAGCCGTCTCTGAATATTGTTAGCTTCGGCGAATTTAATTCGGCGGTCGTAATTTGGCGCGCGTTAGCGATGTTCCGCGTTGGAAATTCCGTTCGCCGTTCGCCTGCACGATTAATTTCTAGTTGAACTTTGTTTTCCTCGACGGGGGAAGTTGGCGGTTCTTTGTCGGTTTCCGTGCACCCACCCCTGTTTCGTTTTGCGCGATACAACTGGCTTAAGTTGTTTGGCGGATTCCGGGGGAATCGGGGAAGGGTGGGGTCGCATAATCGGACCAGTTTGAATTTGTTGGCGCGAAAGGGGAGGGGTATTGTAGTCGAAGCAAAGATTTTATTTTCGGAAAGCAGCGAAGGCAGCAGCTTCCTTGGAAGGACGGTGGTGCGGGAGTTCGATCATTTTATAAAGCGATATTATTCTTATTCGACGCGGAAACTGTATTGTTTTTTTGCTGAATGTTTCTTCATTGTTTTAATATAGAAGAAGCTGCATCTATTGACTTTGTGTAAGGCGCGCTTCAACGGCAGTCTGTACAATATCGCTCAAATGTTTTTACCGTCCAAATTAGTTTCATGCAAGGTTCACTTGAACGACGCGTAATGCTTATGCAACGCATTTCATAACGTTAAAATGAGAATGTTATCGAAATACGCAGAGGGTGTTTATGGGTATCGTATAAAAATATATAAACAGTTTTGCGCAATCGTTTTATTTCTAAAATCATCAATTGCCATGTAAAACGGGTCTCATCTAGAAATTACATCCCGACTGTCCAACAGCGATAGCTTTGAACGCACAAAATTGTTCACAATATATGTCTATCTTAAAGCAACGTACAAACGTAGAACTCGTCGCGTTTTTGCCATTTCTCCAACGTTTTGTCGTCTCAACGGGATAATGTAAAATCGATTTCGCGGTTGAAGCTCGTTTCTCCGCCGCTAGAATCGCTGATGCAAGGACACTGCTGTCCGGGAAAAGCGTCTGGGCTTTTCAACCCGAGCTACGATCTCGTTTTCATGAATTCTGAATTACACGTTGCAGTGTCGCGCGCGTACACCCTTGTCTGGACATACACGATGATCCGAGGAGCATGCATACGCATACAATGTCTACAGTGTACACCGTAAACCAGGTGTCCGCGTGATTTAATCACATCGCTTTGTCTGGACGAAGCTGTTCCCGGTATCGAATTATACGAGAGTCGCGTAGCATGGGGTAATTGATTGTTGCTGTAAACGTGTTCTGGATTAATCGTGCAGCCTTCTTTGCTTAATTTTGTGCTAGATGAAGTTAGGATAATTGGCGGATGCATTAAACGCAGAGGTTTATGACCATCGCGACCCATTTTTTGTTTGTTTTGCCATGGTCGAACACGTGGGAAATAGGAAATTATTACATGAAAAATGATTTCTGTTCGTTGCTTATATTTTATTAGAAAAGTGTCGTTGTATTGGTGCAAGTGTGCTTTCAAGCAAAATACGAGTTCCGTTTATTTCTTCAATTATGCGCCAAGTATGTATGTTTATTAAAGGATAATCATGTATCCATAAGGAGTTTAATTACTTGGACAAGCTACTGATACAACTCGCGATAATAATGTGAAACGTTAAATAGAATCGGTTTCTAATAAATCATGTGCAAAGTTCGGTTCTGGGAATTCTCGTATGATTATAAGGCAATTTAATTGCAATAAAATATATCCAACGTTATTAAAACGTTCTGACGGCCTTAAATGCCTTGAGAAAATTGCAGGGACCATAATTATAGAGTTTAGTGTCACGTTTGTGGTTGTGAAAGTTCAATTTTATATCAGGATAGAGAGAATGTTTTATAGTTAATATCTAACAATTGCAATTCGACATTTGCACCAGCAGAGAAACGAGAAATGGGCAAATATATATAATACTTTCCGAGACATCGTACAATTTACACCGTCAATAAACTTACAGATATCAAGATAAACAACAATCTCTGATCAATTAATAACCGCATGCATATTAACCGTTGTCGCGCGTCTTCGTTGGCTTCCAACTCCAAACGGTATCCACGTTTCATAGAGAAGTTCAACATAGTCTTATAAATCATCAACGAACCACCCAATGAATACTAATATTTTCCTAAATACCGACTACTAATATCGAGCACTAAAATACTAAATACGATCATTCGCTATTGGATACCCGAATATTCCTGCCTCGAACGAGCCGATGAAAAAAAAATTGCCACCTCATACCCTCCCTAAAAAGAATCTCTGTCGGCAAAGGGAACGCTCGACACACAAGCCGGAGCGTGATCGCGAAATCGCAGATCGCGAAATAATCGAATCGTCGGGCGTTCGATCGGCGACGCAAAGCGATACAAAGTGTACACAGAGAGGCGGGCACGGTTTTTCGTGAACGCTGAAAGCACGCATCGAAGTCCCTTTTAACGGCGCTTTCAGCGCTCTTCCCATCGCGGCTGCTCCAGATCGTTCAAATATTAAAATAAGCGACCGGGAGAAGCGGAAACACGCTCCGGCTTACAAAAGAGTTTCTCCGCTTTACCGTGACCCGGCGTTCCTCTTCTGGATGGCGGGCGGACAAGGAAGGCGAAATGGGGTTGAAAGATGGCAAGGGTTGGAAGTTCCCGTGCCTTCTTTCCGGCCGCCTCTCGCTTCCGAGGGAAAACAAATTTACAAACAAGAAGACACGCCACGCTTCCGTCTAAACCGATAGCCGGTTATCCGTCCGAATCGCGAGGAGCCCCGGAGACGAATCTCGGGGAATATTTCACGGAACGATGCGCCCGTGCGAGGCGTCCTCTTTACGACGGTGCGCCACTACACTTTGATTCTATTTTAATACCGTGAACGATCAACACCACCGTTTGCGTCATTTCATATTTGACTTGCTGATTCGGGGAACAACGCGATTCCACGAACCGACGTTTAGGCATTTTCAGAGTATCGACGTACCGCCTCACGCGTGGGAATGCTTCGACGCTCGAATAGCAGTTTCTTTCTGCCCGGGGAGTGGAACGAATAACCGGGGGTGGGATGGGATAAGTTAGATCGTCGGCGACAATATTTGCGGAGCAGTCGCGTTAACTTAATGGTCGGTGGTGCCGTCGAATTCGACAAGCGTGCCGAACGGGGAAATTTGTATTGCTGGATTTCTGAACTGGAAACAGTAAACGGACGAATTTATTATTGTACCTCTTCTTTTGTCTCATGCTTCTGTTTGGGCGGAATTATTAAAATTAGAAATGTTTCGCTGGACCAACGTCGCGGGAAAGGTGAAATTTCGTTTCGCCTTCTGAACAGAGTAACCGACTCCAGTGAGTTATAAATAAGTTTGCGTGCAAGTATATAAATATTCAGCGTGTTTTCGAACGAATGTAAGAAGACTTTAATAGATCGGCCGAGAGGCTATTCTCTGTAAAAAAATGTGATGCGAAACGCAGGGTCTATATTTACGTCGCTAGAACGGCTCAAAGTTTTATTTCTGTAAACTCTGAAGATTGATGCGCACGAAATATCATTTATCTTCGCTTCACTTTTGCAATAAATATTTACGATGTATACCGCGGCGGTCGAATATAGACAATGGATCGATAAATCACAGCGCCGTGTTCTCAATTTTACCCCGACAAGAATAAAAATTTAATCTCACTTATCGATGGAAGAATTGAGAGTAGTATCTATAATATATTCATGTTGCATATCTCGCGCTGCTGGATCTATCGGATAACGTTCGAAACTTTCGAAACCTTGCACGTTCGTTCAGGAACACCCTTAATACGTATTGCGCCCTGTATTCGGTACTGCGTGTACAATTTTGTGAAACGCGACAGCTAAAACAGCCAAGCCTCTATCGTTGCGCATAACGCGACAGATAAATACCTGAATAAAAAAGAATGAAACGCGAGCAAGGGTGGCATAAAGAATGCAGGTGTCGAGGCATCGTCCATTTGACAATCCTCTTTCACGTGGCAGAAAGATATAACCGCGTTCGCCATGTTCGTCCCTGTACCGAATCGGGCCTCATTTGAGAAATGAATCGTCCTCGGTTGTAGAACCGTGTCCCCCCGGCGTGGATAGTTTTAAAAATATCACGTGTACGCGTACAAACCGACCGGATCGCACGGATAAAGTCATTTCATCGTTCTTCTTTTGTATGTTGCAGGTACGTTCAGTGCATTTCTCATCGGGCCGACACTGCCAGTCCTGGCGATCATGCTATTCTCACTGCGATCACGTATGTATCTTTGCACGTGTACAGCGTGTCGATATTAATAATGAATGAAGCTGTTGCATATACGGCTCGTACCGTTCGCTCGAAATTCGCGCATGATTTCGCCCGCTCCAATCCTATTATGCGCATTATTCATTTCTTTCCGTAGTTTGGCTGTCTGGAAAAATATCGCTGCCATATCGAAGCGTCGTTCTAATAACGCGGCCTTAACTATTGGTGACACGATTTTCCGTCGCAATTCGTACCCTCTCGGTCTTTAAACAATTTCCCCCTCCGCTTCGTTTCGTTCGAGGGCGATCAAAATCTGCGGCTAGGTTGCAAAGAATTTTGAACCCGAGCTGTTTCTCGAGTTTCGCGCGACTTTCAACTTGACACGAACATAGATTCCTTTGTGTGCGAAAAACTAAACGAATAAGTTCGATCTTTATCCGTTTCACGGGGATTTCAATGAAGGAACTCCGATCTGAACCGTTTCGTTGCGGAATTGACGCGACGCGCGTAGACGAAATGTGACAAATAAAAGTTTCACTGCCGTAAAACGATAGGTATCCGGGCAGATTTTTCCTCTAAAATTCTGCCAGAGAAGACGCGGAACTATGTGCATAGAATGGCGGAGCTCTGAACGGGAAGATAAAACGCTCCCCAGCTCTCTGGAAATGAAGCATAGAAAGAATTTATCTAAATAAAAGAGTTTCCTTATTTCGCACGAAGGAGCGAAGGAAGTGCATTGTTTAAAATGGCAGAATGCACACGCGAGTGTTACTACATCATAAACAAACACCATGATAATACAAGTCTAACACGTATCATTGCTTTCGCAAAATATCCAAATTATAAATTCATCGAATTACCCAACAATTTCCCAGAATTCATTCTTAATATAATCAATTTCCACGCCATTGCAATAAATAAATAAATAAAAATCGTTTCGCTGTTAACACAATAAAACATACATCCAGGCCCTTGGCGTGACATTTTTAAACGTCGAGTCAGATTTCCCTCCCTGCCTCAGCGGAAAACGTTACGAAAAGAGAAAAACGAGATCATCGCGTTTCGAGGGTGAATTTGCATGCGGCGCATAAAATTCCTACGAGCCGAGAGAGTCAGCCAGTCGGTTTCGCTGAATTCGATTCCCTTATCAGTTTGATCCCCTATTTTCGCGACGCAGAAAATCAAGCTGAAACGAGGGCGCGGAAAAGGGAAATCGCGACACGGTGATTTAAAACGGCAGAATGGTCCGCGATGAGGTCGGCTTCGAGGGAAGAGGAGGAAAGAAGATTATAAGTGTCGCGTTCCATTTACCGCTCTCCTCCTGTTTTATCCAAAGAGGTTTTTACGCTCGACTCGAGCTCAGCCCGGGGCAATATCCATAACAAAGTCCCTCGGTCCTTCTTGTCTGCTCGTTTTCGCAAGGGGCCCTGTTAAATAAATCGTTCGGAAAAAAGAACCAGTTCGCTTTAAATTCCGGCCAAATTGGCGGAAAACCTTCGGTCGATACTGCTCGCCAGATATCCCTTTTCCTGCTTGTCGTTCGATTTCATTCGTTCCTGCAACTGTAATCAAGTTGGCCCTTTTTTTGTCGGTGTTTCGCGTCTAACGTGCGCTTCTGTAGATATCAAATGCACTATCAATGCAAATGAATATTTTCGACGAATCGGCAAAAAAACAGCGGACAGTAGACGAATCTAATCTTTTCAATGAATAAAAAAATGGTATTTTTCGTGACACGTACAAAGTTAACCTGCAAAAAAATCGGATAATATTTTATAATATTATATTTTTATAATGCAAACTGACACAAAACACTGCACAGTGTTATTGTTTTTTTATGAAACTGATTATAATCTTTTTACGAGGCGGGAGGGTTCTCCCGACCTGTTAATTTCTTTTATCTATTTAATCTGTTCATTAGTGCTCATAAGTTCAAGCATAAATCCTCAGATGAGATCAGAAACTGTTCCTCTATCCAGGAACATCCGACAGAGACTCGTGCGTCGCTAAGGTCGACCGAAAGCATAAAAAATCGTGTAGCAAATTGTTCTTCCGTAACAAAAGGCAAGGAATCAAAGTGGAAAGGAGTACACAATGAACGACGTACACCTACGAGCCATCGCCGACAAGCGATGTATACATACATGTCAGGCGTTTTTCTTCCCTCGTCGAGCACTCTGTCATCGTTTCCCCGCAAAGAGCGAATCGGTCTTCGTATCGTCGCGAACATTTGTTTATCTTCCCCGGCGGGAACACATAGCCGCAAACACTTAAATCGAGCGAGCAAACAGGCGAAACAAAAACGGCCGACATCATCCCCTTCCGGTGTTATCTAGGGGGATGATCAAAGCGCACCTCGAGCCTATGGAGCTTTTCAAAAATCGCTTTTATCTCCCGTTCCTCTGTCGCTGAAATCGACGAACGTCGTCCGTATTTGTCCTGGCCCCTTTGTCCACGAAGAAGTGGCTTCCAGCAACCAGTCAGAGGTGGTAATACGCCATGTCTCCGGGCTGGACGCTCCGTCGATCCTCCTCCTTCGGGCGAAGGTGGACCGAGTACGAGAGCTTTCACGAGAGCGTCTGTGTTTTTCTGTTTACGCGCCAGAAGAATCGCTCCGAGGAGCCAAGGGATGCTGCTGGACATCTAACCGTATCTGTTGTAGCAAATACGAGGGTTATCTGGCCTCCGCTGCTGGTGCTTTGCTGGCATTGCTCTTGGCTAGGGTTGATCAGTGACGCGCAACCGCTCAGCTGTATCGCGGTTTCTTCTTCGCGTTGTGTGTAAATGATTGATGGTTTTGGGACGTTCTTTTTGCACGGCTTGCTGATTGAGATACGTTGTTTATAGTGAATATTCGTGCGCGTGATATGCAGTATTTTTTAGAATAAGACCCACGTTCTTTCGAAAAATCTTTGGTGATATATATGTATATAGGTATGTCTTGTGTCAAATATACAGCAGAGTGTACCATTCGAAGGCAGACCACAAAAGCAATACGTGATTTTCGAGGTATCATCATGAGTAGACAAATGTTACCATATTTGTTGGCAAAACTGTGCTACTTAAAAGATCAGAATCTTCTTCTCATCGTAGTTATTCGTTCTATCCCCAACTTCGCTTAAGCTTAAGAAAAATCTAGCGCAAGATTTTACAGCCATGTTGAGATCGAACTTTCTATTTTATCGAAAGAAAAACTGCGTGCAATACGCTCCCTCAAGTAATTTGCACAGATCTAAAACTCCAGCGTCTCCGGTCCACGGTGAATCCTTCTCGTCGATTCGACTTCTATGGATTGTTCCGCGACATCTGAAGCGTGTACAAGCATTCGGGTAATACGCGATTAAAAAAGTTTGCGAGCCACTGGTAAGGATGATGTAAAGACGGCCCTCCAGGGTCTCTGATAGCACGCTAAGTGCATTTGGCCAGCTTCCAGCCGAACGACGACTTGAACGGCTTTTCTGGACGTGAAATCACCGTGGCACACCCCCAATTCCACCCACCTGTCTCCTTTCTTCCTTCGACTCCTCCGCCACGTCTGTCACGGTCCTCCCCACGTCCATCCCCTCGAGCTTCTGAAGCTTTTTCGTTGGTCTCTCGTCTGCTCGTATTCCCTCTCCGATGGTCGACGATTTCTCGTGGCGGTGGTGTTCTCTCGCCTTGCCAGTCGTGGCCAAAGAGCTTACGTTCGAGATTGCAAGGTAGTTTGTTGTAGAATCGTCTACTACCGTCGGGGGATAAGCGAATCAACGTTCAATGACCTGCACGTTGCGGATTCGACGGTTTATTTTCTCGTCGGCTGATGAAACTTTCCCGTGTATAGACTTTTGCTGAGAAAAAGATGAAAGCAGGATGCTCCCGGAAATGCTAAATAACTGCTTGATTCAGCGAAGCACGATTATCGTTCTTCCTTCTAAACGAAATTTATATTTCTCGTAAAAAGAAACCTTTACCTCGGGTGAAACGAGAAAATGGATCTTTAATAATTGAATTTTCGTTGGAGGAACGCTGATCGACATTTTAATATTCCGCGACAAGAATTATTTTTCTCGAACGTTCAACTATTTTGCTATCAATAGCGCGCTTCCAGGAAAGAATGTTATATTAAGTTGCAATTCAATCGTTAAATTGCCTCTCCTTTTTATAAATGTCACGGTTTCGTATAGAATTTGACTGACGGTTGAATGACGACCTAACAATAATCGTCCAAATACGATTAAAAGTCATGACAATTACAGCTCTCTATTTCACTTTTATACATTTTCCGTACACCAAACTTAACCCTTTCAACGTTATGATTCGCCACTGAAA
Source organism: Nomada fucata (assembly GCA_948146005.1). Lineage (NCBI taxonomy): Eukaryota > Metazoa > Arthropoda > Insecta > Hymenoptera > Apidae > Nomada > Nomada fucata. The sequence continues at coordinate 9,756,816 of OX411282.1, forward strand.
GTGCAGCTGAGTGACGCCGATGCATATCTTGTTCCTAACATTCCAAATTCTAAAGTGCAGCGACGCAGGTGGACGTAACGTACAATGAGGTACAGCAGAATTGTCATACCCCAACTACCGTGCACTGCCTTTGATCACGACGTACATATACGACACAGCCACTTAATGGGTTAAATAGCGTATATAAAAAATCGCAGGGCAACCGGTTAATCCGTGTCCGACAAACGCTTCAATCATCTCAAAGCTCACCCCCTCGACAGCCACTCCAAACTCCGCACCATAAACCGCCAGAATTTTCCCAACGAGCAGACTTCGAAGCCAGCTAACGGCGAACCTGGTCGGTTCCATCGACCCGCGTTGAACGGCAGGAAACGAGCGTTCATTTATCACCGAGAGTTTCACCTGTGGACTTCTTTCGAGCGTCTCGCGACGTGCTCACGGTGAACGAATCGTCTAGCCCCGTGTCTAGAGAAGGAGAGAGCGAAGGAGAGTGTGTGTGTGTGTGTGTGTGTGTCTTCTCGCTTGTCTGTCGTCAAAGTGAATTCCCATCGTTTTACTTTGGATCGTCGAATGGCTAAAGGAGGATCAGTGAACGCGACGAGCCAGTACCTCGTCTTAGACGAGGACATTTCCTTTCTCGTTAGGTTTCTGTTGGAGCTTCCGCGTCGGCGTTTCAGCGCTTTGTAACGTAGCGAGAGGCAGCTTTGTAAGAAGCACTCGGGCGACGGAAGGTTAAGGCGCGCCGCGCAGGGATACGAAAAAGCTTGCTGAGACACATTAGTCTCGGCGGGGGCCAACGAGTGAAAATAAATGGCCCATTACTTCACCGAGAGGCAGCCTATACTACACAATGTCCCTGGCATACGCGGCCGGGCCCCTACTCTTTTTCTCGTTTTCTCTTCGTGGGCTCCTTGGTTCTACTGGAATTTCACGGGGCAACGATATACGAGGCAGCGCCGAGAATAATACAACGTAAATACCGCAATGAAACGATGGGACCTGTTACGCCGTTATTATCGACCCCCGAACACCTTTTGCCACACGACGGAGCCGTTCCATTCGATCCGCCGTGTCTATCTCCTTTCCTTTCTTCTGTGGAAATCTGCGGAAATTTGTGGAAAAACTGGACGATTCTGATTCGATTGTTATTTTTCCATCAGTTATTTATTAACTTCTGTTTCGGTTCGGTCCTTAAAAATTAAACTTACGCATTGCTTGGTAAAATGAATGTATAGGGAAGTTAGGTTTAATTTCATACGATTTGATGTAATTGTAAATATGTATGCTGGAAGGGCGTAAGGGGAAATTGGAGTAAAAAGTACGACAATTAGAGTGTAATGGAACATAGATGTAATTATATTGGAGAGCAGAAGAGTGTAATTACATGCAGTGAGCTTTGAGTATATTCGAACGCTTACATATGAAATGTTTTATTCAGAAGAAAATTAAGTTACATTGCGAACTGGAAAATGCAATTATTCCAGGAATATCATAAAAGTGATTATGTCTGATTACGTATGTTCAATTTGGAGCACCAGGGATGCTACAAAAGCAGCTACTACTCGAGCAACTAGATATTGAAAATATATTTCTAAATATAGTTTCCACGCACAGAATATAGACGGAGAAAATATCGCATTTGCAGCCACCAGGAAGCACACCGGATTCAATATTTCCCCCCCTAACACTTTACTCCAATCGAATTATTTCAACCGTTCCCATTTTACAGGCCACCCGTCATTTAAAAAGTGCTTCCTGTTGCGAAACATCGAGGAGAAGTTCCCCGAAAGAAAACGCTAACCAATTACATATATAGAATACGCGGAACACAATTTTTATTAATTAAAATGTTATAGGAGGTTCGGGAAAGCCGCGCGTAATTTCGCATTGAAATAAGAATGCAGAGCGCAATTCGTTTACAACTTCTAGAAACCTATCATTCCATCCAGTCGCGAGAACCCCCTTCGGAATGAATAGAAGAACAAAGGACGGACTTCTCTGTAATTAATTAACGTACTGGGAACGTGAAATAAATTTGCTCACTCGTTGTATTACGCGCTCCTCGCGTGACCAGTAATTATTTATAGCAGTTACATTTTTCGCTGTTTTATTGTATATTAGACTACGCGGGGACGCGTATTTTAATACGCGCGACAGATGGGGAACGAATACGTGCTGCGGGAAAATAATGGCTTGGAAACTTAACAGGTTGTCGACACGAGGAACGTAAGCATTTAATTTTCTATCGCGTCTCTAACATTTTCATTTTTCATCATTTGCTAACCGGTTTACAGTTTTAATAATGCAATCGGTGTTATTGCACGGATTACGTTATTGTTGATATCCTTTTAGTATCTAGGTATATTAAACTCTTCAGTTGCATGCTTGATAGTACTTTCTGGTCACAATAAAAAGGTAAATTAGAAACTCTAGGTGCATCTTCTCCCTAATGTATATAGTTCCAGGTCTTGAATTTTTGAAAATTTGCGCTATCAAACCACTTGATTGGTGCTTAACCTTTTACGTTTAAAATGAACTTCCTTGATAGTTACGTAAAGCCAGTAGATGACAAAACTTTGTATGGCGGTTGATTAATAAATATCTAATTTACTTCGGGGCTAATGTGATTAACTCCATACGCGAAATTAAATTAGAAAATTCTAGTCGTAACCTGAAAGCTACACCTGTAATATTACAATCTCCAATGTATATTTGAATACATATTTCATAAGAAAGTTTAAAAAGGAATTTATATAATTATTCGCCATTCATTTACTGTGCTAATACTCCACTTTCAATATAAACCTACGTAACAATAATTTTACGTTACATTGCGCCTCCGACGGAATATTTCCCCGCCGTGATATAAAACTCACGTAATTTGTTCCTATTCTAATCATTACAGTTAACTCAAGTTAAACAACTTCCTCGTTGACGCAACAAACAATTTAATCTGGGCTCGGACGAGTCGGGACCGCAAGTTTCATACTTTTTCTTCCGCCGTTGTCCTCGTATATCCACCGGTTCGCAGCTTCTTCAGATTCTTCGAAACGAAAGATCGCACACCTGCCCAGTTAGGATAGCTGGGAGCGGCTAAAAATCGACAAACTTGTCGTTTCGTTTTGCAGTGGCGGTGAAATTAATCGGCGAGGCGGTCTGACGCGTGCCCGGAATCACTTTCGCGAGTCTTTTTGTCGGGGAACGGGTCGAACCAGGGGAGCCTGGATCGAAATGGACCCGGCTCACGAGGATCCTCTCAATCCTTGGGACCAATTGGACGGCGGACAAAAGTCTCAGGTGTTTGCCTGCTCCTTTTTCGACCGCCTATTGTATTGTGACAAGGATCGTTCGAATTCTTGCGGTTCGAGCGTATGACGAATAAGCACTTATTGTTGAGAATGTAGTAATGGTCTGTCAGGACATTGGCGAATGCGTGTGTGCGTGGGCGTGTGCACGATTTGCGCGTTGATGAATGTTTTTCCCAAGAAGTCGTAATCCGCGGAGGTAATTATTGGAGGCACAGTAATGAGTCGTAATATTTTTATCTGTCGAGGGTGTTCAACGACGATATAATTCGTATGAAATGCGGACCATTTGCGAGCTATGTCAACACGCTGTGCGATACGAGAAAAGAAAGAAATATTTGTAGAATACATTTTATGGTGGAAATAAAACGCGAAACATGCACGGCTTCAGTTGACAATTTTCTACGCGACAGGAAGCTCCCGCGCGAAAATTTGTATCGGTGAAATATCGCCCTTCGGGGAGTTATACAATAGGCAGCGAACTGGGAACGAAATATGCGCACATCCTGTGTTGACTGAATGTTTTTGTAACGATTGATTGCGGCATTAAGAGATCCCGGTACTAGGAATATTAGGAATATTAGGAATATTTGGAGTCGAAGAGAAATTGGATTTATATAACGCGTATATACATATAAAGCGAGTTAAACAATATTCTTCATTCAAAGTGCTTCATTCCCTTCACGCCTATTACATTTGCGTCTCCGTATTTTCGATTCATATCGTTGAAAATCGTCACGAAATACCAGTAATCTTAAAGAGCATTAGTGCAGACAGATCTACAATGCCTTTGCAATTTGAAGCAGGTACTTGTTGCGGGCACACCATTGCATTGTATCGCCCTCGCTTCAAAATACACGTGTACATATTTCCCCTAATTAGATACTTCGGTAGATCAGATACCTGGAAAACGAACACCGAATGTGAAAACACGTTCCAGAAATAAGGCGATCCAAACTGCAATAGCTTCGATATAATTTATATCCTAATTAACGCAACGTGCAGAACGCCAGACGAATCGCTTGCTCGCAAAAACACGCCGCCCAGCGTTTCCGTATTAATAATTTAATTCGAGAACCGAACAAATTGTCCGGGAGCGGAACAGAACGAAACATCGCGGCCGGAGATTAATTAATTAGACGAGCGATTTATCAGTGCCGCGTTTCCCGTCCGGAAAGAAAATATTCGAACGTCGACGGACGATTCTCGGTAAATTAAAATACGTGGGGGGGGTCCCCCGCCTATGCCAGGCTTTTGAGTTATTTATTACCCTCAATTACATAAACGTTTCGCGCGAGGGTCGGCAATACTTTCTGTACCACAGAATGGAATTCATCTTTATAATAACTTCGCCAGTGTATCGACGCGTGATTGACGTCTCGCCATTGTTCGATAGGAAGGCGACAAAAATCGAATGCTAATTAGACGAAAAAAAGGAAGAATATTGGCGGACAGTTAGGGGAGTGAGTGGCATGACTCTCGCGAACAAAGTACGACACCTGCGTTTAATTTCCGACAAGTATTCATTAACACCTTGCAACACGTTTCGCATTACCGTGGCAGAAATTGAAAGGCTGTTTGTAGCGTAAATAAACTGACGTTGTCAGTGATCTTTTCGATGATAATGTTGATACTGACGGCTGACTGGCGGCACAAACGAAGGAAAAGTTGAATGAAAGGGGATATCGGTCATCGTAATATTATCGAAGCAGACAGGCTTGCCATTTACGACACGCACATGCTATTCATAATGTGTTCGGCCATCGGATAGGACGTGTTTGTTGTAAACTACGTCCCACGATCAAACTAGACTTATCAGAATTTTGTACTCGTACCTTGATCGATCATCGCGATTATCCAGGTAAAATATCGCAACACGGTAGCTGCACCACTTGTGGGCGACTTTAATACGCAGCCGACGACAGTTGCGTGCCTATCGTTTGGAACAGTTATTACGGGGAGGAATTTGCGACAGTTACCGCATAGTTTCGTCAAACTTGTACAAGCCGTACGCATATAGTTCAAGAGAAATAGTTTGTAGGGACTTTTTTACCGCGTGTGATATTTTTCCTCAAGGCCTACTCTATGTATGTACTCGGCGGAAGTCGTAAAATACTCTGAATTTTGTTAAACGAAAAGGCCGCTGTAGTCGTTAAATAACATTTCAATTTACTGATGTTCCTTTGGAAAAATATTGGCTTAACCGATTAGTTTGTGTCGCTTTTCTACTACGTGGTACATTACTTCCACCATTTGCCTGTTAAATGTTCATCGTAAATTATTTAATAGCCACTGCATTCCGCTTTCAATGCTGCTGCGAATTGTTTGGCGTTTCGCTAATCACAGAGAAAATTCGAGTTTGAACGCGACGAGTTCAATTATTGCCCCCAAAGCAGTCCAGAGCGACCGAAACGTTTCTACTGCCTATGACAAATTTTAGAAAGCAGCCTGGAAACGATTTTCGTGCTTCACGAATAATTCTCTCTTGCGTGAACCGTGCTCCACTCGTGACCTCTCTTCCGACGAGAATTGCTTAGAGTTCGATTCATTTAATTCAACGAAAATTATTCTTCGAAACCTTCGGTTCGGCCAAATCAATTGTTGCGTCGCCCTCGCAACAGGCGGCAAAGAATTTCTTGACCAACCCGACAGTATTTTCATTTCGCCGTTCTTTCCGCCAGCTATAAAACAGACGAAGACTTTTGGCCCGTGAGTTTCGGGAAACACGGCTGCCAGGGGTTGAGAGAAAATTCAACGTGGTCGCCGGCTTAATTACGTTAGTCACATTATGCGACGTTTCTCCCTTGTTTCTGCGACGTCGTCATGAGATCCCCGGTAAACGACGCGACGCCAGTGCCAACGTAGTCGGAATTGCGTCGGTCCAGGCGTCGACTTGCCACTAGGCGAGAATGCGAGCACGTCGAATCGACCGCGCGACGTAATTGTCCCTTTTTCTTTTATCTCTCCCTCCCTCTGTCCCGCCCTATTTCACTCGCGTGCTCTTCTCTCTGCGCCTTCGATCATTCCCGGTCTTTTTTTTTTTTATTTCATTCACCGTCCGCGGCGTTAATTTCATTCGGCCAGGTGCAGCGTTAATTTCGGGGTTCGAGCGCTGTATATTTTCGAGCGGAAACGAAACACTCGCCGCCCTGCATTAGAGGGGTGTGTTTTCGTCAAAGAAACACGGGATCAAAATTGGCCGGTGCTCACGAAGGAGTCGAGGGGGGAAACGAACTGCTTCATGGAAAACATTTTTTACGCAGTTCTGGTCAATAATCGTCTAATGGCAGAGATTAGGATCGCGTATTGCGAAGTGGAAAACAGGTGTCTCTTGTTGATCCTTCTTTTCTCTTGACGCCTATGGATAGCAAGGGCGCGCTGCGCCAGTTGCTGCAATTATACAGGGTTTTAACGTGCATGTTTCCCGGAAAAAATAATCGAATAATGTAGTATCTCACCGATGGATCAAATCACTCACTCAGGTGTTTTTTTTTCTTCCAATTAATACAATTTCTCATCAGCTGTGCGCGCAGTTCTTTTGGTCGCGCAGCTCTAAATTCGTATCTTGCTCCGACTAGTAAGCAAAAATTAGACGCGCAATAATCGAATTAATAACTCGAGTTGTTCTATCATTATCTGTTTCCAAATGGCTAACTTTTCCATACCGCATCCGCACAAGTTTGGGACTGCTCAAGGACTGCACAGTTTCAATTTCGCATGGCATAACTGACGCTTCGGTTATTCATTTCTCACGGTGTATGTAATTTTCGGAGGAGCACCGCCGACTGGAATATTGTCCAGCTGGATTCGTTCGTCGCAGATGTCCGAAAATCGTGGGCTAAAAATTACCCGAACGTAACGCCCATGTCGAAGACCCAGGGTTCCGTGGAAGGTACGAAATGTGCGAATACCGAGTCCAAATTATACGGTGCGACTCGTCACGGTCTCAAAACGTGTACGTATTCTAATTAGTTAGACACGCCAGGCTGCCCCCTTCGATGAAAAGATATCGCCGCGTCAGTTGACGCACTCGGCTCGAACAATTCGAATGGTCGCAACATGCTTCCCATCTTATTTAACGGAAAGACGTTAGGTGTATCATGGTTATTACAGCGGGGGGGATTAATTAAGTTTATCGATATCGCATGCAGCCCGACGACAATCGTGCGAAAGACCGCGAGGATACGAGCGTGTAAAATGTCTGCTTGAAATGTTAATGCTGCCGCGTACCGTGTGATCAGGGGACACGCGATCGAACTGTGGAAACGCGAAACCATTGTACATACCCGCATCGAGCTCATCGTCTGATTAGGTTGTCAGACAGGAATTAACAAATTAATGTTTCGTTGCGGCAATCTCGACCGTACCTTCATTGGTAACTAGCGAGTGGATCTACTCTTTGTCGGAGAACCGTAATTAAATGAATGAATAGCAATAGTTACATACGTCGGTATACATTCGTGTATGACCACTCTGAATTGCATGCTATTTAATCGTCAACATCGTTAACTAGTTGCGGTTACGACGGTCTTAAATAACGCTCTGCTGCTCGTGAATGTTCCCCAACAGGATTTACTCGAAAAATTATAAATTCGCAAATTGTTTTATGTATTCGAACAAGAGCAATATGTAACAGAAACAGTATTTATCGGCTTATCAATTTTATCCGCGTTTTATTGCATATGTTGCGTCCCGATATAATTATCGCCTTTTCTTAGTTAACTTTAATGACCACAGCGAATTCCTCCATAGTCTACTTTTCGCATTTCCACTCTGATGACAAATACTCCAAACCTCCTCGCGATGCATAACAACTCCAACCCTTGCCACTAGTCGTCTTCAACCCTCGAACTTCAAACTCCTTTCCCTATTCCCTACTAAATCCTAGATAACAACCCCTACTCTCCCATTTTTCCCCAATACATGCATACTGAACCACATCCCAAAAACCAAAGTTCTTTCAGACTAGAGACTTTATCGACGTAGGTCTCCCTCGGCGAATTGGTATCAGAATATCAACGATACGCCGCCGCTCTAAGTGTTCGTCAAGTTTCCGCTAAAGCGTTACTGTAATTTATTAAATATAATAAATAATAGCTGCGCGGAACACGACACATACCAGGTATACCATATTAAAAAAAAAAAGACCAGCCGAAATACATTTAAGTACGCAATAAAAAATGTCCAACGACCCGCGCCACAGCAATTAGCATAAACAGCAAGATCCGACGTCGATAGCGGCGACAAGTTTCACCATTTGTCGCAATAAGGCAAGGAAAGAAAAAAAGCAGGCGTTCAAATTAACATTGCATTACGTCGACGGTCTTCGCTATCGAGTTCCCTCCCCTGTCCCATCGATCTACCCCGAGGGGAACAAATCCCGAAAGTAGCACGGAACGGTAGACGACGCCTCGAAAATCAAGGAGCCAAGTCGACAAGCGGAACAGCCCCGGCACGACAATTTCCCCATCGAGAGAATGGTTTATCGAACGCGACGTATCGGTATTGATTTTTTCCACCGATTTCACACGGCATTCCAAACACTGTCCCCGACGTATCGCGGCTGATCTGGGCTCGGCCTAGGCCTTATCGCGCCCGCCAGGGCCCCGATCTCTTTTTATCAGGACGCGGGCACGAGGAACGCGTTCGACAAGAATACACGGCTGGGGAGAGAGACGTTCGGCGAGGGTCGGGTGGGGTCGAGAAAGAAAAAAAAAAGAGGATCGCAGAGGAACGGCGTACATGTAAGTGGTAACGCTTCGTGCATGCCAATCGTAGGTCGTATATCTCGTGGTACTTAGGTCGATCGTATCTCGGTCGACAGAGGGCGCGCTTGTTCAGCTGCACCGGCCCAGGACTCCGTTTGCCCTTGGAACAGGATGTTCGGCTTTATATCCTGTCGACGGTATCGTATCGTGAGATACAAATTGTGCCTTCAGCTTGCGATGATCAACCGGCTGGCTCGTGATTCGAATGTTCGACCGGGTTTCCGGGGAATCCGTTCCGTGTCCCTGGTACACGAAAACCTGCGCTTCCCCCCCGGGGAATCGATGACCTTTTGGCTCGATGACGGACCAATCTTTGCGAGGCACCGGCAACGAGACGCAGTTCGTTTTTGTTGCCCGGAGATCGTCATTATTGTCTAGGGCCTAGGGCAAGCTATGCGGGTGGAATTATTTTTACTATTTTGCATTTAGAACGGCGTACCTTGCGTGAGTTGCTTTACGTATTCCTCCTGCATATGGGACGGCGAAATCCTCTGGAAATATTGTAGGTACCGCGTTAGGTATTTTATACGGGAAGACAGATACAGGGGGAGAAAATGTGCACGGGAACTGGGAATACGGAATAGAAAATATTGTTACGCAGAAGTCTGCTATATGTATTATGCAGAACCCCGTGTTTATGCTGTTATCGGGCATGTAAGGAGCATATTGGTGCACACACTCGCGTAGCGTGTGCAGTATCGAAACGATGTCCCGGGCGAACTCGCTTGCATACATTGAATTGAACTCAATTTGTTCGAATAATTAATCACACTTTATCACGGAGCTGTTCTATTTTTGTTCTATTTTGACGAGCTACGAGCACCCAATATACGAAACATTATTCTACGTTTCCCCTATATCCATAAAATATAATCCATAAAAATCCATAATCCATAAATCATAAAAAAGTCACGGTGCAAGAATTTCGTATGCAATAATTCGCGCAAATACCAAACGAGTGTCGCAAGCTCGCATCGCTTTCTACGGGTATGAGAATTACAAAAAAAAAATGATCGAACACTAACTCCCAACAGAAGGACAAACTTGCGAGGGAAAGAAACGATTTTCCGCGTATGGGACGAGTGCGAAACGGGATCGTGGCCTTTAATTCGCGATTATACACCGCTGGGATCATAACTCACACGGCGAGTCAAAGAGTATCCGGTGCCCGGTTCATCCCTTTCGTCGCGTGGACCTTGCGGTCACTTTAGTTTTCCCATCTTCCCGTCCTCGTTACCCTCGTGCCCTCTTACGCGATGGCTTTCGCAGTGCGGTTACACCAGCAGAAAAACGAACGACCCGGCATCGCTCGGACGGGCCACCTCGCGGCTTGTTCCTGCCCGCAAATGTGCGGCACCGTCGGGCCAGGTCGGCGCTGATATATTAACCGAGAATCAGAAAGATTAAAAATGAATTTATTATCGTCGGTACGGCGCACAGTGGGGAAAAACGGCAATTTAGGCGTGCAAAAGTCTTTCTCTATGAAATACTTTTGAACTCCACTGCCCTTCGTTCTAATTTTTACATAGACGTTAAGAATGGGATGTCTACTATATGCTCTATAAAATTTGGCTGCAGCCAACTGCAGCTGCAAAAGTTATTGCATTTTTAATGGAATAGTTCCATGTCGAGCGTATACGACCTACGGTAGACTCCCGATCAACGTGCCCCGTTTTTTTTTCTTGACAATTAACTAGAAGAAAACGATTGACATATTCCATCCTTGTTAACTTTTTGTCGCATTTGTCATTGTTTCAATAGTTTATGGATATTAAATTATTTAAATATTTTTTTGGATATTAAATTTTTGTGTACTGGATTCCGTACGTCTTTATGCCTAGGAGGTATATATTGTGCGTTATTGATATTTTTATATGTTAATTTAATATCAGTGACCCTGTCATAAACCTCCAGAGGTTTGGCTCTGGTTTAATCCTTGTAATCATGCACCACGCTCTACAAATGAAGTTATTTTTCGCGCATTCTTTGATGAAATGAAGTGAAAGCTCTTCTCGAAATAGAGGATTAATAACTTTTTTTATAAATTTTTTGTAATTAAATTTTTTTTTGTTATTATTTAATATTAATTTTTTTATATATATTGTTATTGTCTTTATTGTAAATTTTATATCTGTAAATTATACATGTTCATAAATGAAAAAGTGGAACCCGATCATCTACAATCTACCGTAGGCCGCATCAGTGCGAACGTTCTCGGCTTTGAACTATTCTATAAAAAATGCAATAACTTTTGCAGCTGCAGCTGGCTGCAGCCAAATTTTATAGAGCATATAGTATACATCCCATTCTTAACGTGTATCTAAAAATTAGCGCGAAGGTCGGCGGAGTTCAAAAGTATTTCATAAAAGAACGCGTTGAAAATTAGTTTGTTGAAACTTTCTTGAAAAAAATATTAAGAAATTTTTATAAAATTTTTCTTTTCATTTTTACACATTCCTAATCTTTCTTGATACAGTTCCTGCAAACAGAAATACCATTAAGGTCCTGAGCATTAAAATACAGGTGAAAATAGTACTCTTCATTTTTAAGCTGTCTTCAATTGTTGACGTTTGTATCCCCTGCCACGCTTAACAACAATGGATTTAAGAAATAAAAATGTCATTTTTAGGTGCTATGGACATCTAGCTTGACATTGCATATAAAATTATAGGTCTACTCCGTGTTTTGTTTTTGGACTTTTGCACGCCTAAATTGCCGTTTTTCCCCACTGTGCGGCGGGGGCAAGGAACAAGACGGTGGCCACGGCGCACTCTGTCCGTTTCGCTTCTCTCTTTCTTCAGCGGCGTACCGCGGTACGCGCGATTATTTTCGCCCGTCGTAAAGACGCGGAGATTTATCGTCGCGAAATTACCGCAACAGTTTCATGATTAATACGGGACACGGTGTTTTCGGCCCGATAAAACGGCTTCGCGGGAAAGCGGACGCAGCGAGCGGCGCAAACGTGTGCGCGACTTTGCAAAACGCACCAACACCAACGCGACCAGCGGGGACCCTCGGTTGCGTTACGAAAAGAAACGAAAAAGTCGGGAAGGAACGGGGGTCGAAGGAAAACCATCGACGGAGGTAAGAACGAGGGCAGAGGGAGAGGAGCCGTCTAAATTACGACGTTCGTACCGAGCACTCTATTTAAACGTCGTTCGCGATACCGGTTCGCTTCGCGTGGAAACGCGGCCCGTGGCACGGCGAAATTAATTAATACACCGGAGAGCGCGTAACGAAAAACGAAGACAATACCCGAACGGGTACATAAATCGTCATTCTTCCCTCGCCGCGTTGGAATTCGTAAACTGTTGCGCCACTTATAGTTACCGTCGAACGACGGACGACGAAGCGGATTCGCCCCGCGAGACGGACATGGGAGAGGGAGTAGTGTACTTGCGTACTGTATGGACGCGCGTGCACACGCGTCGGAACCGGGCCCTCCGCGAGGGCAGTTTTCAAAAATGATTTCCGAGAACGGACCTTGGGAGATCTCTCACCGATTGCCGGTCCACTCCCACGCACTCGAGAGGCTCCGACCCTCTCGCGCCGACGCGTGGCTCTTAGGCCGTAAACTCCGCGAATCGTTCAAGGTGAAACGAGCCGCGAGACCAGGCGCATCACGGCCGAACACGAGCAGGCTGTGGAAGTCGTGCATCACTCTCCGCGTACCCTTGACTCGACATCGGGGGCCCGCATTTTATGTCTGCGCCCGGCGTACTTCCACAACCGATGCCGACGCGACGCGACGCGACGCGACGCCTCCCGATTCAACCTCCAGACGACCCGGCATCACTTGTCGCGAATAAATTAACTTCCCCGCTGCTTTTTCGCCTGTCCCGATATCGTTTTTATCGCGGCCCGTCCGCGGTCACCGGTCCCGCGACGGCCTCGTTGCTGAATCGGTTGTCGCGACGATGATTCAATTGTGTTTGCGAGTACCACGAATTGGGGGGAGTCTGGGTTGACGTGTAACTGTTGGGGGATATGTGTGCGATCGGCCGGGGTTCGAGGGAATTAATGGGTTGGTTTTATGGGATTGAGTCGAACCTTGATTAGTATTTGTTGATAATTATAGATCGCGATGCGGGGATGCTGTGTTAATTGATTCTTCGAGAGTGAGTATCTTGGTTGTACGTACGCACGCGGGTGACAGGAGTATTTTGTTGCGTACCGTTTTATTCCCGCGAGAGTGGAACTTAGTTGGAAATTGTGCCCGGCATATGTCGTGGTATGTCTTTGTGCAGAACGTAACAAGTACCAGTTCGATTCTTGCGAATTTCTTTCAAGTACCTGAAACAGAGTCGTGGAACATCACTGCAAAGTACCTCTATGTATTTCGTAACCATTTCCGTCACGATAAATTTCTGAAAGTCTTCGGTTGAAGGAGTTGAAGATTAATTTTATCGCGGAAGGCAAATACAGGAATTGCCCACTTTCCTTCACTGGAAAATCTATGTTGTTTATGGTATAGATCATCTCTAACGCTGCTTCTTTGACAGTAAAAACTGATTTTCAACTAAAAACTGATAATTCATATAAAATACCAATACGTTTAAAATATTGGTTACTACCAATAGTTATAATTTTATTAGAAGTCGCACAAATACTGTGCACTCGCGCTAAAATGTTCCGCAGAATATATTCTCACATTTTTCCCCATTTCCCTCGCTTCAAACACTCGTCCCATTCGAACTAGCGTTTATTCGGTCCTAGACACTCTTCACTTATTCTAGAACGTATTCCCACGAACACTTTAGTCACTTGAAATAATGTTGCACACGTTTTTTCTTAAAACAGGATTCATTTTAAAAGTGTCCAAAGAATAGCGATCCGCAGCGGCCTTGCGATATATCTTCAAGAACGTAAATAAATTATTAAAAGGTATATAAAAATGGGTGACTGGTGATTCACAAATTTAAAGTTCAACCCTTGTGTTGGCAACCGAGTCACCCATCCCTATATTTCCTTTAATAATTTTTGTACGTTCTTCACGTTTGTTCTTCTGGCAATCTTACGTCAATTCGTGTTTCGTAAAAACAAGCTTATTTATTTATTTGTTTGAACGGGAAAGATACAGCCCATTAATAAACAAAGTGATACAATATTTGCATCATGGCGACAAGATAGAACTAACGGACGAGAAACGAGTTAAACTCTTTCCAGTTTTGATCGACGTACGTTAATATTCGGAATAATTCATGCAAAACATTCGAAATAATTAAGCTGCAAACCGATTGTCCATTCCGGTAGCAGCCAGCATACAAGGGTCAACCCCTATTATTTCGAGGCGCGCCCGAAACACTTGGAAGCACCAAGTTCTACCACCCCTCGCCAAGACAACGCGCATTCCCGGACACGTTTCTCCGCGTCGCAATGGTTCGCTTCAGATCGTAGGAGATCCAGTTCTCCGCGCTGACGGTTCTCATGAAAATTCACGGAATCCTTGACCCAACTGTGTTCCGTGTCCGTGAGTCGGTGCCGCTGGTTGCATCGTCCCTGGTTCGCCGCACGGTTTAGCCTCCAGACGAAGCACGGTGTGTGTCGCGTCTATCAGATGGCTGTCCTGGTCTGCTGGCTCGGCAATGTCAGTACCCACGAGACGCACGGCCAAATGTGCCTGCTTCTTCGTGTATCCCGTCCGTACTCGTTCACGGTCTGATTCTCCCGGGACGGCGATTCGTTTCCCACATTTTTATTCCCCCGATTTCGCCGGTTCCTTTTTCTTCCCTCCGTTCGAGCCGCGTATATACATATCATTGCCGGATAGAGGAGAGCCGTAATTTCTTCGACCGTGAATTTTATCGTCCGAATTTCATTTCCGGCAGCAGCTACGGAGGTACGCGCGGTAGAATCGGGCACGACGCGTACCACCCTTGAATCGAAAGCGACGCAACTCGGTGGATGTGATTTTTTACACTTATCTGCCGGTGAATTGGTCGAGGAAAATGGGAAATCTTTCTGGGCTATGATTCGGTACCAGTTTATTAGACGCGTTTGCACCGGGAGAGTGTGGAAAGTTGACATGGCACGGAGGGGGTGGTTTTTTTAGATTTTCTTCGCGGTGGCAGTTTGAGTGTTGACAGGAAAAATGATTTGATCTACTTTGTGCTGGTAGTACTCGATTGACCAACGGTTCCATTGAAAGTGAAAAAATCAATATTTGAAGTATTTCATACCTACTTGCAGATTAGTTCTCCGCATTGTTCGGGAAAATCAGTTTCTTCAGTCGCGCTGCTTTGAAAGCTAGGGCGTGGCGTATTCCTGGCGATCCGATTGAATAACTCCGACGCGTAATTTGCAGAAATTATGTGTTTTCGCGTTAATAGAATATTACTATACTTACAATTAGTCGCATACCTATTTGCAGTGGAACAAAAACACGCGATAGCCTGAACTAGATGAAAAAGAATCATCTACTTACGCCGAGCAATTTAGTTATTAATAAGTTAATTACTTCAAATACGCGCAATTCTGTTTTCAAGTAGCACGGTCACCTACTCGTAGCAGCGTACTTAAAAAGCGGACAAACAGGTCGTCGTTCAACGCGAATAAAAATTCAAACGCCATCGGCATTCGTCCGCGTTACACTCGAATCGTTAAAAAAAGTAAACGGCTAATCACAATTTACAAATACAACAGTCACGGTTTCCCAAATGCCCCGCGTACGTTTCCATATTGCACACGCATACGTCCCGTACGCAAAACGAACGGAAATCGTCGCTACGTGGCTACGTACGTTTCGATCGCTCCCGTTATTCCATTCCTCCGCTATTTGTCACTGCGACCGTGTATGATTTATCGCGGCCGCGGTCGGGCACGAGAAAAATAACCATCGACACAATATCCGTAACTCGGGTGTTCGCATCCATCGATCTTTATTCGGCGAAATAGCTGAAGAGGCTCGTCATACATTATCATAACATTAGCATCGATGAATTCGTGGAAGCCGATAATTTGCATTTAGAGCCCGCCAATACACGCATGCACCGTGTACACGTGGTCCGCGGCGTGTCCCACGATACATCTCCATTGGCAAGTGTGTTTCGCTGACTATTCAAGGTCAACCAGAACTGCCACGTGGCGGTGACACGCGTTAAAGTCGAACAGAGGGCCACTTTGGGAGGATCGAAGAAAGACCTCACACTGGAAGCCTATGCGTCATCTCGAAGCGCCGTTACCACGTAAAAAGAACTTTTCCACCTTCTTCCTTCTTTTCTCGTCTTCGTTTTCTTCCCGTCCCTCCTATATCTTGGCCGCGTAACCGACTCAAGGTGAGGATACTATTCGTTTCTTTTTCCCTCTTCTCCTCTCCTTTGACTCGGAGACGCGCAGTTGGTCGATTTATATTTTCGTTGGCGGGTGATTCAGACGAGCGCGGTTTGCGAGGCATGGAGGAGGAAGTACGTACCAGCGAGAGATTGATAATTAGAGGTTGCGATATGCATTGAGCTTTAAACGTCAGCCGCAGAAGATTTATCTACCGGCTGTTAATAACAGGGAGCGGTTCGTTATTGAGTGATTGAAGAATTCGATGGCCCGTGCGTTTGTTCTCTCTTTGTTCGGGCAAGGATACTGCACGGGATTGCCTGCACGGTGTTCGTTCCTCGTTGTCACGCGTGCGTATATTTAAATAGCCGGTAATAGTTTCAATAGGAAAATAGTAATGGCTTATTCAAATTCGAGAGAGGAATTTTCGAACGTTTGCATCGCGAAATGAGTCAGCTGGGCGTCAATTGTTCCCAAGCGCGATAACAGCCCGAGGATCAGAGTGTGCGTCGGTATTTCAGTGCGACGCTGTTTCATCTATTATTGTTTAAATCCTGCGAAACAAACATTGAACTTTTTCCGCGGCCAATTTTCCAAACAATCTTCCGGCGAATTGAAAGAAAGTGTCGCCGTCACGCGTGGACAAAGAAATGTCAAATTAATAATAATTCACCGTCTCGCTAATTTTTGCACTTTGCAGTCCAAGTTAAACGGAGCGACTCCGAGTGTTTCAATATCTTAATCGAGACACCGCGGTGGCAGCGAAGCTTCGAATTTATGAGGCTTCGATGCCGGGTTCTAGCCGGCGAACCTAGGTCCCGTCTATGCACCCTTTCGGCTACGTGATTCTGTTTTTCTCTCTTTAAATCGCCGGTTTATTCATCCGGAAGCATCGAATACACCCTTCGGGATTCCGCTGATCGATCGTAACTCCCGCATGCATTTACCGATGGATGAACTTATAAAAGTTTCCGTAGGGCCGGTGCCGCTCGATCGTAAACTCAATCGCGAACGGCAGACGAGTTTCTGGCAGATTGTACAGAACAGCGAACATTGGCAGTTAGTTTGGGAGCAGCGATTGCATCCGCCGTTGTTGTACAAAGTGTGCGTCACCGACGATATTTCTCTGTGATAGCTCTCTTTTGTTTGTTACGGAACTCGGAATGAAAAGTGTTTCTGCTCTACCCTTTTTTTCCCCAGTTGAAACGCGTTTACGCGGCACGGTCGGCGTTCTTTTTTCCTTCTTTTTTTTGCCTGCATTCCTGCAACGATCGTGAAAATGCGGAGAGTGTATAGGTGCGTGCATATTTCACAGAGGACAGATAACGTTTTGCATTCGTTCCTCTCGTTCGGCCGTTCTTATTGAGAAATATGTGCACGGTTTTTTTTCACACGTAGAAACATTAATGTCGACGGTATGCTTATCGTATTGAAATGAGACAAAGACGGGAGTCTGAGGTCGTTTTTATTGCTTAATAAAACATCGGATCGTTTTGTCAACAGATTGGATCGCGGATGTGAGTCAGTCCTTGCGATCGTTTATGTATATTCAACATTTTCGACAGCCGCGTGATAGTGTCTTGAATTATACCGGGTCTCTGTTTTTCCTTGTCGTTTATTCGTTTGGAAGCCACGAACTTTTTGCATCGTGTTATGTAAACTTCATTGTATCATTTTGGCTTTATTAGTTCGCCGTGCGTTGCGTAAACTTACGTAAGCAAATGCCGTTTCCAATTGAACTATATTTAGGAATGCAGGAGAGCTAGTATTGCATAATAAAATATTCGTGTCGTATTGAACGGATTATCCTAATTAGCGAGCTATCTATGTATGAAACGTTGTTAGAATTATAATTAATTTTATTTAATTTACTTCGAAAGTGCCTGTTTCCAAATTTCTGGTAAAGGAAGTTCAACGCCGATATTATACTTAATATTGTTTAAATTAATTGCTTATTATATAAAACTATCGCTGCAAGTACAGTGTTAGCTTATTATGTATTTGCAGGTCAACGTATGAATGGGGACAATTGAGCAATGTAGATATCTCTTGACACGTTCATTCAGTCCCATCGGTCTTCACAATTTGACGTTGCACATTTAAACATCTACCATACAGCGGTGTGGAAACAATTTCTATACAAATGTAAATACCTGATTTTCAATACAATGAGGAAAGTACAAGCGGCTCATAATATTTACAAACGCTTCGGAGTTTAGTTTTATCATTTGGTAGCCCTTTTTCGAATTACACCATTCATTGAAGAAAGTCGTTATTCGAGTAACAACGGGCCTGTTAAGATAGTCGGTGGCTCCTTTGTTGTGCATCGACGATAAGCGCTGATTACGTAATGCCGCAATAACAGTCGCATTTATAATTGGGTTGATTCGTGACTCGTCAAGGCTACGATCCTCCACGCGATGATTTATACCGGTTTGATAACATAGAGACTCTTAAAACGTTTATTAATTCCTTAATGGACGATTTCCGCGAGGATATAGAAGATACATGGCTCGCAGGCAGATAAGAAAATATTTATGGAAATGTATAACGAAAGTACATGGTTAAATATGTATTAAGTTTCTCAAGTTATAAATGGTATCTCTGAAAGGAATCAATTTAAAAGAGGAAAGCGTGTTATAAATAGAGATACATGGTGCGCGAGAACGATTTAAAAGTTGCTGTCGGTTGTATTTTAAGAATCGGAAGGAGACAAGAATATACGTGTACTCCGTTATGATTAATTTTTGAGTTTATAAGGCAGGGTCGCAATATTTTTGAAGTTATAACTGAATGAAATAATTCTTCGTAATGAATTGGGTTAAGAAATTGAGGTGTTCGATATGATACACTGCTGAGTAATAATTTTAAATGACCATAACTTCGCGCGTTTCGGAGTATAAATTCATAAACGTCAAACAGAGATAAAGAAAACTGTAGGAACTGCCGAGAATAAAAGTAGACGAGAAAACTTAGAAGATACATTGAATATATTGGTACCCGTGACCCAATGACATAATAACTCACGAACGTTAAATATCCTCAGAATTTTTGCCAACGGTACGAGGCGGTCGTGAAAAAGAAATACCCAAGCTTCCGCTGTACAAGCGCGCTACTTACAAGCGTAACGAAAACACAAGCACCGCATAATCTCCTTTGTTTGCAGTGATTAGCGCAGAGAACGCAATCCCAACACTCGCTTCATTACAGCAGCACTTGAATATTCCCTTCCATACTCGATCAAGGTGGAACTCACAATGCGCTCGTTGTTTCTTCTCAGCTGCCTGCAACGAATTAACACGAATTATTTCTTCATTTGTAACTCGCAGACTGATGTCATCGTTTCCCTCATCCCATTCATCGATACTTTCGACCGCTCTGAAAATATTCCTGCGCGCACTTAATATTACAATCGAGAGCGATCTTCCTGTGCAGAATCGACCCGGCCGTCTCTGTTTCCTATCCAAAGCGAATCGCGAGAGGCCAGTCGTTTCGTAAACCGTTGCGCAACCAATTACTGCAAACGAACGTTGAAACGAATCGTAATCTGTTCGACGAGTGGACTTGCGCGACGTCGACGGAGCGAGCAAAATAAGAGGCCGCTGTAATTAATCGAACGGAGTGTGTACACGTTCCAGGACAAATTGAAACTCATAAGACACGAGACCCCGCGTTCGTGCACGGCCCAGCCGAACTGCTGTCCCTCGGCTGATTAAAATGGGGGGGACGGGCGTGTCCGTTGGCGTTTCATCGCATCGTCAAGGAAATTAGTCGCGATCCCTTATCGATACGGCGACAAGAATCGGGGAGAGACTATTAAATTGACGAGCCAGCCACACGAGAAGGAAAATGGATGAGTCGCTGTCTGCGTGGCTCAATGTCAACCGGCGATCAGCCGGCGGCAACGGCACGAACCGGGCTCCGATCGCTCCAGATGAGGTTCGATAAGAAAGGCTCCGCGGGACGAGATTCGTTCGTACGAACGAGACGCCATTATCGCGCCCATCAGCCGGCTGAAATTAATTAAACCGGCCCAGAAAGTACGCATTAAAAGTTGTTCGTTTCGCGGGGTACGCGCCGGCGCGTATGCAAAACGATTTCTGGAACTCGTTACGACGGCGTATTACGAGCCAAGTGGCCCTTGAGTTCCTTTGTTGTTAATTGGACAGCGTTACTTTAACTCGAAGAATGCCTGTTCGCAACTTTCGCGAGATGTGCGTACGCGTACCACGGAAGCCTGGCTCGAACGAAGAGAGGAACGTCGCCAGGTCGTTTATGGCTCCTGTTTAATTAGTCATTTCGTTAATCGACCGGGCGAGCAGGTAAAACACTCTTGGCGCCAGCGTGTACCTGCTTGCGAAATTATGGCGAGGCAGTTGCGTAGTACACGTGGAACGGCCTTAATGAATGTTACAACGCGAGTGTATGGATTGGAGAAGGAATAGGTTTTACAGTCGCTGACTCGAAAATGCAGTACGATTGTTTTTGGTGCTACGAAAATTGCCCGAAATGCGTATTATTGCGGCAACTTTTATCGATAACACCTTGTATTTATACAGCTAGCAATCATTGGTGATTAATAACGCATAAGTATTTTCGTGACGCTTCCCCTGTAAACAAGGGTTACCCCGTATACCCGCACGCATGCCCGATTTATTCGACGAATATTAAACGTAAACGCGAGTCGCGTACATTTTTCTCGTGCACGATTTCTTCGAACGCGTCCAAAAAGGGGCACCAGATATCGTCCCGTGGATCCGGAATTAATTAGAATTCCAAGCGCGACGCGCGTGCTCGTCTCGCGAATAAAGCAAGCCGAGCAAAGAGGGGAAAGCGGCAGAGGGAAAGGAAAAGGAGGAAAAAAGAAGGGGAAAAGCAAAGGGGCGAAGGAGGGAGCAGAGAGAAAAAGGGAGCAAAAGGCGGGGCGCGCGATACAACTCGTCGAATGCTATTTTCGTCGAACCCGACGAGATTCTATCCGCACAGAAGGTGACTCATTATTACCACAGAGGTCGCAGGGAGGAGAGACAGGGAGAGAACACGAAGGAATTATGTCCGCCAAGAATTGCCGAGACGGCGATGGGTGCCTTTTGAGTAACCACCGGATGACCTCACTGCTCACCTCCGCTCGAGTAAAGGTGTCCCCAACCGGCGGGAGTATGCTCGTACGCGGTCGTTTGTCCCGCTCGATTGTCGTATGATTCGACGTGTGCACATCGGCGCAATTATCGTTACCGAGAAAATGTCGCTCGTATATATTCCCCGCAGGCGTCCTCGCCTCGCTCGCGATCAGGCCGTTTAAGGTGCTCCATAATTGAGCGGTTCAAGGCGAGCCCTGGACATGTCCTCCGTGGGCTTTCTTCAAAAAATGATCCTCGTGAAAGGGTTTCGTGGCGCGGCCAAGAACCGCTCCGCCGCGGTAGATCATTACACGAATTGTCTCTCGCCGCGCGACCCTGAAGCGGCGGTTCATTGATACTTTCGGATGATAAATTGCAGTCGTGATCGCGCTCCTGATGACGCGAAATTACTATCAGCTTCGGGATAACGCTTCCAGTCCTTTAATTATAATGCGATGCACCGCAAAGTGCGGTTGAGCGTTTCAGTGGAAGCACGGAGCAGATGCTTCGTCGCTTGGGATTATTTGCGTCTGGGGTTTGACTTGATTGCCGGTGGTTCGGTGATTTGCGGGCCGATCGGCAGTGCGTACGAACGTTCTTCGGTTTTCAAGGGAAATCCGAGGAATACGCGAACGGGGGTCTAGAATGAGTGTAATAACATTTGAGAGAGTTCACGCGGAGCTGAAGAAGATGTAATTTTCACGAGCAAGCGAAATGAATGTAGGATATTTTTTAAGCAATGCATTCAGGATGTCGTTTATTTTTCAGTTTTCACGGCGTAGATGTAACGTAGAAAGTATTTCATAGTAGGTATTGCTTTTTGAATATTCATTTGAAAATCGCGATGTTACGGTAACAAGTTTCAAATCATGTCTTATGCATCGTAGGGAAGTTATTTCCCGTTTTTATTTGATCAACAATGCTATCTCGTGATATTGCACGTTTCAGTAATTATTGCTGGATACTTTGTACCCCGACCGACCCCTGGGTCGGTTAATTGAGAAAAATAATTAAATTTTTAATGGAAGCGGGTTTATCTACCCATTGGTATCTCGACACGTGGTGCAGCGTGAAAAATGCATTACCGCTCGGAAAACACATTGCTCTGCTAATGCGCATCACGATAAAATCGGGGCTAGTGGCACACTGAACTGAAAAACCGTGCAACGCTTTTCCATTTTCGTGCAATAAGATTTACAGACCATATCAGTTGCATGCATTTACAACGTCTACATTGTATCGTGATAAGACGGTGATTAATTTCGATTAAAACCACTATATCTCGACGTGTTGGCTGTTCTACAATTCATTTCTACGAGGCGCACTTGATGTACAATCTTTCGAGTTATGTGAAACTATGCAGGGTACCCGCTCTATTCTACTTTTAACCCCCTCGCCGCGAGGAGTGTATAGACACAGCAGGCACTCGTCCTCAGAAATTCGTCGAACGTTCTTTGCAGCAATAAATCTGTATTTTTTCATATTAATAACACCTCTACGGTTTTCGTTTTTTAATTTCGACTGTTCTTAACGCACGAACGAACAGGTCCAGATTCCAATAAAAACTGCAGCTCTGCCAAAATCGAATTGGAACGATACTTCAGCGCTCGCCGTAATTTCAGTTCCAAAGAATCGGGTTCTCCCGCACCGCCAGGAAACCATTGGCCCTGTTCAGTATCGAAACCGTGTCTTCCATCCACCGAATTCCCCGCAGGATGCGCAGCGCCGCGCGGCGTGATAAACGCGCCGGACAAGTACATAAAGTAACACGGCGCGACGGCGTAAACGAACAACGGGCCCCTGGAACCGCTTTAATTGCCGACGATTATAAATGCTTTTTGCAGAACCGATCGGTATCGGTTCAGCTACCGGCGTGTCCATAGGCGAGGTGTGAACTCAAGATAATATGGTAATGGCCGGCACGATATCTTTACGGCGATAAGGCCGTGGAACGACGGCCAAAGAGAGAGAGAAAGAGAGAGAGAGAGAGAAAAAGATAGGGGCGCGTAGAAAAGCGAGCGAGCGAGAGAGAGTGCGAGCACGCGATATTACACGCCACGGGACACGCATGCCAGACCCCGCTGAATCTCATCGCTATCTTTTCTAAGCAGTTACAAGCGGACCCTGGCTGCCTGTGTATCGCGTTGCGAGATATATAACGCGTTAATTAAATTCTTATCGGGCCGATTATCGCGTTCAATCCGTCCGACCGCCCCGTACGCTTTCGCAGCTTGCTTTATGACGCCGCGGGTTGCGCGATCGGGATCATCCAGCCACGATAATGAAGCGAATAATATCGGCGTGGTTACCTCGGGCCGGGGAGGATAATCGTTCGCGATCGGGACACGCGAGCAACGGTGGACTTTTTCTTTTTCAATAGGATTTTATGGCGGAAGATAACCGCGCCGCTACCGATATCCGGCAGAGACCGCGGGATTATTCGAGGCATTCCGCGCCGCAGTTAGGGCCCGGCGATTTTTCTCCAGCCTATATACGGATGGTAAACGCTCGGGAAAGTGTGGTAATAAGCGTAACGAGCATCGGTCGGTCTAGCTGCGTATTAGCCGCAGGGAGAGATCTTTATTTTTCATTTATTTTTTTTGTCTATTTTTCATTCAATTTTTTCGTCGACGCGCAATTGTCGTTTGTACGCGATGTTAATCGCAGGCTCGGAATTTTCTGACGACTCGGTTAAATATACGGGCGTGAGTTACGCTCGTTTTGAAGAGGGAAGAATGATTTTTCCTTCGGATTTTATGGACGCCTTTTATCCTCGTTGATTGCTGCTAAATTCGCTCCTATGAGCGGCCGTAGTTGCACGCCTGCGTTTATTCTTTTGCTTGATTTTATTTTTCCGCGTGTAATATCACGTTTCAAACTGTACTTATTCCTAGTTATTCGTTTTATTATTCGAACGACGAGTACAGCTGGATGATTTACCGGCGACGTAAAACGAGTACTGGATACATGCGGATAAATGACAATTTCTCGTAACCAGATATGCAGCTAGATATGTATGTACAGTCGTCGCCTGTTACGCGTATCGAAAGACGTATTCGCGAATACCTTTCAAAATCTTGTGAGCCGTAAATGTTTGCGCCTAAAGATTCACATTATTTCAGTGCTTATGCCTGGGAAATTATAAATATGCATTGAATGTATGTAAATCGAAGTTGGTGTTTAGTGGCATGGGATATGCCGTAAATACGCCTCTTACTCCATTAATAAAACCGTTTAACAGTTTTTAATATCGACGAGTAATAAATGACAGCAGCAATTTTTACTTCGTCGTTTCGACATATTTTATTGTCGAATATAAATTATCTTCTTTCATCGACTGCGTCTTTCACGTTTCTGTGAAACTTCCAATGGGGGATTTATTTTTTGGTTTATTCATTCCTGAAGGACTTATTCATCGGCACAAAACGTTCCGTCATTGCAATATTCTATATCGAAAATATTTTGACAAGATTAATCTTCGCCGGTATTAATGTTCTCTTTAATCTGATGCTGTTTGAGAAACGGAAACGTGGAAATCAACTTGCATTGCAGTATTGACGCAACGAGAAAAGTGAACGTACCGAATTTGGAGTTGCATTCAACATTGAAAATCAAAATTGAACCGGTTGGCGAATTCGGCGACGACGTCGAGAGAAAAAAATAGATGATCGTTGATGTTCCAGTCGTAACCAGGATTTTCAGACGCACAGTTCCATCTCAATCAGCCTGGATATGAATAACAGACAGTGTGGGCTGTGCTCCAAGAACGAAGTTACCAGACCGGATGTGCCCGCACAGATATATCAAACGCACATTCATGCGTGACAAGCTGATTATTAAGTTCACTCGAATACAAACTATAATATGCAGATAAAACAAAAAATAGAGGAGGAAAAAATAGCATCCGATGGGAAAATCGAAGCACAGAAAGGACGATACGTTGCATTTCGCAATCAATTTCTATCTATCACAACGCTGGCGGCCCTTCGTTTTTCCCTCAGATGCATCTGTTCAATTAATTCTTTATAACTTTCATTCGCCTGTGATTTCCCCACTCTGATGGAACTTCATTTCTCTCGATCGTGCAGACAAACCAATCGTATCGTTGTCAATTTAATTTCGCAGCGGGACAATTAATCTCCTCTACTTTTGCATCGCTTTCTCGTTCCACGCGAACACAAAAGGACAAGGTCTTTGTATTATCTCTCGATACTCCGGCGAAATCTCACTTTGTATCATCAATCTTCTCCCATTTTCAATTATTCATCGGCTCGAACGTATCGTCGCGGGTCGTCTTCTTTTCATGAAACCGATAAAGGACAAAAAGAGGCCTTCCGCTCGTTAAATAAATCGATTTCCCTTCGTTTCGCCCGGCTTTGGCTCACTTTTAATCCCTGGCCAACAGCGAGATACTCTCGTCATTATTCGTATCCTCTCCTCTTTATACGGCGAATTATCAAAGATTTATGCCCGCTTCGTGTCTCGAGTCGCGCATAACCGGCTGGCCAATTATTTTCAATTAGCTCCGTCGTGTATACCGGCTCGTAATTTCCTAGCTCCGTTTTCGGCTCGTCTCCGCGGCAGACGGGTGCGCGGGCAGGAGCTTGCAGGTTCGACGATAATTGTCGAGCACCCTCCAATCGTCTGCAATTTTCTGACGTTTCTTACTTGTCAGAACGTCGTCGTTGCGTAATTGTGCGAGTCACGGTTGGGGACGGCAGTGTAGTTGAGTGAAGGAGTGAGAAGGAAAAAGGAAAATAAAAGAAGATATAGATGGGCTGGCGATATGGTTGAATAATTTCGGAATATTATATATTTTTGTGTGTAGTCTTTTCAAAAGTGTAATCCTTCTCACGTTTAATTATAGTATAATAAATTGCGGATACTCGATAATACGTTATTAGTTCAGTCATTATACGTATACACATGTATCTATAGCTTACCTTCAGCTTATGGATATATTTAAGAAATCTGACATTTTATTTCTGGAGGTTAACTCGATATTTCTGTGGTATTTCTTATTTTAGGGACAGATTTTCTTGCGGCTGTTACTATTGCTGAATCGTAATAGATAATGAAACTATTTGTATCGTGTTTTCTAATAGAATTCATTTGTTTAATTTATCGCTCGGAACATCCGCGGGGGTAGCGGCGTCGAAATTTGCGTTTCAATTATCTATGTAATTATATATAGTCATGCAGTTAGGTAATTTAAGAAAGGATTTAATTTAATGAGTAATTTGAAGCAGCGTTCAATATGCAGTTAGCTGCACCATATGAAAATAATGTATCCAGACTCACTACAGAATCCACTGAAAACACAATTAACTAGCTTCGAACAGACTCTGCTTATATTTATGTAATCCCATAGAACGAATTAATAATAGACCCTGTTTCAAACGAAACCCTTTTTGTGTCAATACTTGGCATCGTCTATCGCGTGCGCTTTCTAATAAAACACCGATAGATTTAAACCCAGGCATCCCTATGGCGGTCCAGCAAGAGAAAAAAACTGTGACACCACTTTTCCATAGTGAATGCTTGAAAGCCCCTATAAGCAATGGTTTTCTAGGTTTTCGCCACAAAAGCTACAAACACAAAGTGTCCACCGTTTGCAAACGGGGCTGTAAGCTGCCGAAGTTAACTCGTTTCATCGCGTTCTATATTAGCCACGGGACTGTGGATGAAATTTCAAAAACCGTCTCATCTCTTTGAAACACGAGTACCAGTGTCGTCGTTGATAGGTTCAGTAGACACGGGTTGTCAACGAACCGGTATGTAGCTGGCCTCAGAGCCATTAAACGTTTCTCTGCCATCGGAGTCGCGCGAACGAGGCTCCCGCTAATTGCTTATGCATCATCGTGAATCTCGTAACGTTCACTTCAACCCTTTGAACTTTGCGTCTGACTGGGCGAAACGTTGATTTTCGATTCTCTAACGAAAGTTGTTATGCAATAATTCCATTGCGATCGTGCGTCGGGATCGTGGACAAATGGAACGATGGTTCCAACGATTACATAGTTTTAGATACTCAGTTGTTCTTTTTCGAGTGTATTAGTATTCGTTAAAAACAGATCATTTCAAGAATGCTTTAATCGAATATACATTTTTTTCCAGTTCTTGCGTAGGAAGTTGAATATATTTTGTTACAGGAATAGACGAAAAATTTTTTGCATTTAATCGTTCATTTCTTTTTCATGGGTTTATTGTTACGCTGATCCCATTATATGTAACCGTGTCACTCTAAATCTATACAATACCGTTTCTGTGGGTACGTAATTGTGGGTACAATATTTTCCAACTGGTTGTTTAATATTGACGAATTTAACTCGGAATTTACGTCGCGTCGAAATTCCATTCACTAGACTCCTCTTGAGATCCAATAAATTTTGATGAGTTAGTTTCACAAACTGGTCATAATGGATAGGCACATGTATTGTGGATGATCCACCGCATTATTGCATCACAGTTAATATGCATTGCTATTTCTTTTACATAACTTAACGCCCAATGCGTTGTATACGAATAATTATATTTCGTACGTCAGATCGCGTAGAGCGCATTGTACGGCCAATACAATTGTTTATCATTCCATATTTATTTATCATTTAGGGGAAGCACAGCGATCTCGCAAAGTTCTAATAATTCTAAACTGATTTCACTCGAATCAAGCAGTTCAAAATATTCGTGAAAACTATTCTATCATTATTAAATACCCGTGTCTGCGCTGTCCTAAATTTCACGTAATGCTTCG
This sequence comes from Nomada fucata, assembly GCA_948146005.1. Taxonomy (NCBI): domain Eukaryota; kingdom Metazoa; phylum Arthropoda; class Insecta; order Hymenoptera; family Apidae; genus Nomada; species Nomada fucata. The sequence goes on from OX411282.1 coordinate 9,785,032, forward strand.
CAGCGGAATCGTCGCAACGTTTTTGCTGGTGCTTTATGAAAACTCGATACTTTTTACACGATGATGAAAAATTGCCTAGAAACTGCTTTAGCCGCAAAGGCGGTTCGCTAAGTGGCCGGCTTGCGGTCGGCTTGTCACTGAACCGTGGTCGATTAGCACTCCGGTGTCCTCCAGTGTCGCGTGGGCGCTGCCATTTTTCTATAAAACAGTATGGAAACATCCGTTTAGTGGGTGGCATTGACAGGAGAAAAAGCCACTGTCTTGTTTAATCTCTAAATCGAGTTGACCGCATGAAAACCATTCATGACAATTTTCTCAGAGTGCAATATCGAGGGGTTTTCATTGCACGTTAATTGTTCTCCATTTAATTCCAAGCCGTCGATCAATTATATCGCCAAGCACAAATAACTTTTCAGCAGCCACGCTGTATTTATATTTTATTAACAGTTACATCTGATTATGCATTTATATTCCGCTTACGAAGTCGGAGGATAAGGCACGATTATCACTGGCTGCGTTAAATTTTTTAAACGGTTCCTTTTGTATCGGAGCTTTTATAATTTTCTTCTGTCTCATCATCATCAGGCGGAGTTAAAGATTAGGACTTGTCATTTTTTCAAGTAGTTACGAAACAGTTCAGAATATTACATGTAGCATTAATATAAACGAAAACCGAGTTTTTGTGATAAATTTTTAATAATTAATAATTTTCTAATAATAAATTGAAGTCTTCATAGTAATAGCAGAAGCCTTTTAGTAAGGAATTATATCAACCTGTAAGAACTGCTAATACATGTACAGTAGCACTGAATTCAAGCACATAGCGAACTGTTTTGGAACTGGGAAAAAAAATCAAACGATTAGTGCACCTCTGCGAACTACGCGTGCACGTATATATCGTATCTGCAACGTGCATATGCACATGCATTGGAAAAATATAAATCTGTATATTTACATTTTCGTTAGGGACTTGGGGGGTGGTCCGCAGAACTACGCGACGATTACCGTATTTCATAAAGACTTCTCTACTGCCAAATGGGCTTTCTGCCCCGCTGCGGATCGGCGCGAATATTTGCAACCGATCAGAACGTAGTGGGACAGCTAATGCGCGAGGAGCTCGTAAAATATTAACGACTTCGTAACGCGTCTCCCACATTCTCTGTGCCGTCTCTCGTGTTCGCCCCGCGTGTTCGTCGCAGCAACACGTGCTCGTTTCATTGTCAGTGTTAAGGTAACAGGGATCGGTGGTAATACGGTTCTGTGGCGGCTTGCTTGCCCACGCCGTCGAACCGCAGAAACAATTCGGGCCGCGAGCCTTCGAAAGCTATTTTATGGAAGCGAAAAGAGCGGCGCCCACGCGTGCAACGTGCTCGCATAGCGCTCGATGTGCCAGATGATACTGACGCCGGTAATACCTACGTCTATCCATCCACGTTCGGCCGTCGGTATATATCTTCCCATTAGTCTCTGCCCACGTCGACCGGCTTCTCGCGGCACGTGGGTCGTTGACTTTGACTGACTCGCCTGCTACACGCTCTCCATTCCTATCTTTCATTGTCTTTCCTCCTCGTTTCATTTCGCCCTCCTCGTTTCCCCATTCTTCGGCCGCGCTGCCCCCATCGTTGCTGCCTCGTCGGGCAGGCCGCCTTCGCGACGCGCTCGCGCCTTCGACCCTTTTTTCTCACCGCCGATCGAGACCGATGTTTGCTCCAGTTCGCTGTATCCTGTCGAACCGTGATATCGCCCGAGCTTCTTTCTATTTTTATTGGTCGAGGCGCGCGTTTCGGTGGAGGGCTTCTTTTTTTTTTATAAAGATGAACGCGTCGATTTGAAACGGTGGCTGGAAACTGTACGAGGGGTGCCCCGTTCAGGTTGGAATCGGTGGAATATCTCGCGGCAGATCGAAGGGAGACACTTTCGTTTTCTTACCAGACGCAACTTTGTGCCCGGCGGATAGACGCTGATAACGATAACAGCTGCTCGAAACGTTGGCGAAATAATTTACGAAGACCGCCTACCGAGATAAATAATCCAAATACATAGCGATAATAAAAGATCCATTTAAAATACTCGATATCGCGTAGACAAATAAATTGGTCAATTTATTCAAATTATTTAGCCAGGTACACCGACAACTCTGTGCTATACAGAATAAAAGAACATCGTCAGAGAATGTAACGAACAACCTGCCCGTCCGAAGTCGTATTCACCGACGTGCCTGGATCAAAATTGGTTCGATTTCGCTCAAAGAACTGCCAAATGATTTCCGATTGGAAATTACAGGCCAGTGTATCTCTGCGTAAAATCGCATAAATCGAACAAACGCTCCATCCACCACCAGAGACACAGTTCCCCCTTTTTCAAACCGCCAGTCGATCGGCGAAAGACTATCGCACGTTCCTTCGCTAATTGTAAGTACCACCGATAGATTCGTCTCGGCGAAGCGATTTAAAAAACGCGCTCCCCTCTGTTTTCGCTCGAACGGAGCCGGCCACGTCCATTTTTCCCTTTTCTCCACCGTTCAAGCCTTCTTAATTCACTTACTCTCTTTACTTTCTCTCTTTCCGGCCACTTTCTCCCTCCTCCCTTCGCCCGAACAAGAATTTTAATGCCGGTTTTTCGTGCAGCTTCGCCGACAACCCCCAGAGCCCCCGTGTCACCGTCTGGCAGCGGCCACCTCTCCCGGCGTAGCGGGCGAAACTTATCGACGTGGCCGGCATTAATTACACCGGTACGCAGGAGAGCCCCGTTCGGGAAGTTATTCCGCAGCCGAGACTTTACGTCCTTTCGGCGTTGTAAAACGTACGTACGGCGCTGTAAAGGGTGCACGGCGCACCGGACGTCGGTAATTTATGCGCCGGATTTAACTCGCACGCTCTCTCTCGCTACGTTCAAATGAGTTTCACGTACTTCACGTGCTCCCAGGAAATCGTCCAAGAAGATCGTTAGTGGCGTGATTGAGCCCGGCCGAAGATTTATCGGGCCATTGTGCCCCTAAGCTCCGGCTCGCATTTTACGGGGCAACATGAACCTCAACGGAGGACTTCATTATCCCGACGATGATTTGGAATTCGCCGGTGGAGGTGTCCAGTCGGACGTGTGGCGTTATCGTTCCACGTCCGAGCACCGAACGACTTTACGGCGTGGAAGTGCTTTTCTCGAACGATTTTACTTTGCCAGAGGTTGCACGACGACCGTTGAATCATTGCGGAAAGGAGAGACCGCTTTGACGTGTTTATCCAAGGATGCGCACGTGGGCGTTGGAAGTTTGTTACATCATAGTAGGCGAGCACCGATTCGTGTCTCTCTAGGTAGTTGGAAAATGCAGTCCTCGGTGAGAAACATTATTTTGCTTCGAGGTGAAACGCGGCCGGGACGTGCACACGGTTTGTGGGTTTCTTGAAATTATTGCCTGGCTTGTTCGAACAGCCGTCTACGTCTGCTTTTCTATTTCAGCATTTTTTGCCGGACATAAATCTGGACTCTCTCTAGTAGTATTTCCGGAACGTTCGTCGACGCCAGATGTTTTGGATAGTACGGCGCTTGAGCGGAAATTTTAAATTCAATTGACGTTGCCAAGGCGAATTTGGGCGTAAATTTTATTTAGCGGCAAATCGTTCGTCCTTCGAACGAGTTCGAATTTTAAATCCATCATTCTTCGTGTATTACGAGTAAGTGTTTTATGCGATAACAGATATAATTGGTGACGTGAAAAATATAGGTAGAAATATTGGGATTAGAAGAACGGTATTGAATGTAGTGTCAGGAGGTCGGTACGATCGACCGGTGCCCATTCTTTTTGCGACGAGTAAATTACGATTTGTGCGTTGATAGGTCATTTTTCTTTTGGAACGCGATATCGTGCGGCCGGGTTTTGCTGAAAAATCCAATTGATGGTCGAATGTGTCGAGTTCCGATAATCTTTCCCGTCGATTTTTAGACAGCGTAATATTTTTCCGCGTTGCCGTGAAATAGTTCGATTAAAATAACTTTCGTTTTGCAATATTTCACGGGAGATTTTAGCACGATATGCGTTTCGGTGCACGCTAGAATTTACAGACTCGTTCCTGCAATAAATATCTTTCTGTTTGTATTTGTTTCCTGACTTACGAATATTATTGCCCTTTAAAATATAATTCTGTGCACAGAGAGCACCTGTGCGTGTAAAGTCCTCTTATCAGAGGATAGTTCAAAAAATATATTTACAATTTTCAGCAAGTATTTTAATTGCATATTAATTCGTTTTTTTCTGTGTAATAACTCTATTATCTACTTGCAACGGAAGATTAACTAACAGGCACTCAACACTTTAGATTATTCACGCACCTGACGATTCTGTTCCATTTATCAATCTCCATCCTCTCAGGTGTACTTTTATTTATTATTGCTCTTAGCTCGCGCTTGCTTTTGGCGAAGGGTTTAACTTCTGATTCACGAGTCCGCATCTGTATTTATAAAATACACGAATCAAAATCATATACACGATCATTACTGATTAGAAAAACCAACACTACGATGCTTATAAAACTACGAATACCTTAAAAAAAAAAATAAAATCAACACCCTTTCATTAATTGTTCAAAAGCACTGACATTAACCATGCTCTCAGCTCTACATTCTTCATAAAAAATTGTCGGATTTTGCCATTCAACCGAAATGTCGCGTATATTTTTAGTTTCCATAGAATCGATTCGCAGTGCTATTCTTCCGTGTCCTTCGGCTTAAAGGACCCCGCAACTATGCTGATTATTCGCCGATCAGGTAATCCCATCAGACAGCCCGTGAAAGGGGCAATTTGTTCGTTGTTCACCGATTACTATCTCGTGTAGCTTCTTTTTCTCTTCCGCGAAGCACTGCTGTGACACCGAAAACCACTAAATGCCGCTTAAGTCATTCGACGGGCAAGTAGCCGCGGAGGGCCACCGGACGTAATTGCACGACATTCCTCTCCACAGGAACGGAGAGCACCGTCATTACACAGGTGGGGCACGGCAATTCGCCGTTGCAGCGCCTCCTGCGATCTTCTTTTTGCACCTTGTTTTTTTTCCAGCGGGCTCCTCGCGATCCGACGCATTCTGTCGATAAAACTTTGGGGTTCTTGGTCGTTCGCTTCGGGACCAAACTTGTAATTGGCATTTTCAATTCTATCTTTCTCCTTTATTTTTTCGTCCCCGCTCTGGTCCTCGTCTTCCTGTCGTTCCATCAGGGACACGGAAGTTTATGGCAACGACTTTCGGGAAACACAAGTCGTGTAAGGAGTTCGCGGTAATTTATGAGTATCAGAGATATAATTAATTTCTTTTTTGATTCGTTAGTATGTCGATCTCTCTGTGTCTCTGTCTCTCTCTCTCTCTGGGTGTGTGTGTGTGTGTGTGTGTCGGAGGGAATGACCGAGCATTAATCGTGTGCAGTCCTTCGATACCCGTGAATTATCTTTGAAATTAATTCAGTGCACCTCGCAAGAAGAAGTTCGAGTGACGATTCAGCTGATGGGAATATTACATATTATTCACGAGTATTGGGTTCAAGAATATTGAATTTTTTTTTAATCGCATTTGATATCAATCGAGCTTCGCGTGATCGAATAATTATTGTGCTTTTCTTAAGACATTTTGCGATATTAATTCACGAGGCAGCAGTAATTATTGCAAACTCGCTACGCCGTTCACGCTTCTGAAATCGAGTCTCGAATTTGATTTGTAGCTGACTAATTAAGCGACTCTTTCGGCAGCAGTGTCTGCATCATTCTCGAGCAGAGCAACTAGCGTTCTATAATCTCTCGGCGAAAGCTTTGCAAACTCGTATCGGTAGTAACCCTTCGGAATCGGTTTACCTGTTCGCACATTTGTATTTAAAGCTTTATCGCTACGGGTTTTATGCAGTTCGAACGGCAACTGTCGCAATTTAATCGAGGATGAACACTTGAATTCCGCGCGTTTCGAGTATCAAAACCCTGTATTCGTGTGCATTATTGTACACGCTTTTATTCAAAATAAAATTGAGAATTGTTTTCGCTATTTCGCTATTTCCTTTCAAAAATATTCGCAAAGGTCTTATCGATGTATTAATTGAATTACCAATCGAACAAAAAACAAAATCTAACAAATCTAATAAAATAGGTTTCAGATCGAGATTTAAAATTTAAAAGAAATTTTCTACATCATACACCAAGCAATAATACGCAGGGTTTAGAAGCCAATCAGTGTCCATTGGCCTTCAAACCGAGATAAATAATGTTTTTACACATCGCTTGGAAAAAAATGACCATATTAATGCCGTCATCTATTAATTGATTTATCAGCTGAAAGTTTTAACAATAAAGAGATTTTCAAACTACGTAACTCATGTTCAGGGAAAGTTGGACCAGTACTCATTGGCTTCTGAGCCCTCCATATAATTGTACCCCAGTCTCCGCTGAAATACAGACAGGCTAATTACACCTTCGAACGACCCGCGAGTATGCCTCTCATTAAAAAAAAAAAAATTCCACCGCGACCGTTTAATCAGATTTCCCCGTGCATCTCCTAGAATAGAACGAACAAATCCGATTTGGCCGACCGGGTGCCAGGAGCCACGTTACATATCGCGCGAACAAAGCCCATAAAGGTCGGCTCGCAAATGCCCATCACGAACTGCCTGATCGTTTCGATTTGCTCGATCAAAGGCAGGAAGAGTCACTCACGCCGGTGAACCGAAGTCTTTGGCAGCGTGCCGGCCCCATACACGCTCCTATTTAGCCGGCGCAGGTTTATCGTCGGCGAATATTGCTCGTACAGCGCCGCGTGTAATGCACGGGCCGTGCAATTCGACGCGGTGCAAAAGCGGGCAGCAGTGACGCAATCGACGCGTAATTGGTAACGAGCAAAAGTTACCGGACCCCGAGACACTCTCCGATCCGTCGACGTACCGTCGCGTCGGTGGCCCATTTCTGCCGGGACCCACCTGTACGCGCGGACGATGTCACTTGCGTCACGGATTTCGACTCCCATCGAGACAGGCGTGACCTATCTGGGAGGCGACGCGCATCGAGCGCCAAAGGCGATGCCTTTTGTGCGATAAATTATTGCTCGGTTCGCTTCGCGTTCTCCTTACACGCGGAATCTTATTATGTGTCGTGCGTCGAATCGAGCACTCGCAGTCACCGATCCCCCCGGCCGTCGTTCCTTCTCGCGGCACTCGCGAGCATCGAGTTCGATCGGGTTTTTCCTGCTGCTTGATTTTTTCCCTCGATAAGAGCCAGTCCGAGTGAATTGAATTCGAATGTTGCATCATCGAATCTCATTAGCCGGCCTGGCCGGATTGAAACGAGTTAATTATTGTAAGTAGGTAGATATTGGTGGATGCCGCTGTTTTTTCTTCTTCTTTCTACCAGCCTGGCTGAGCGCCGCGCGATTGGCCGAGGAGTCGGGGGATTTTTACTTTCCACGGAGTTATTAACGAGGGAGCAGTAAATATTAGAGATGCGCGGATCTGGTGCGCGCGGTTGCCTGGAATGAATATATTATGCAAGGGTTCGCGATGCGCAAATTATGCATCGCGATTAAGTTCTAGCGGTGGCTAGTTTGTCATCGTTGAACGACATGAGAGAGGATTAGTAGTTAACGCGATACCTCGGAATTATTATGGTAAAGGTGCTGCTCAATTTTTGTAAATTCCGAACGTTCAAGTAGCGAAATGTTTTCATGTCATGTCATCGTTGCTTGGCTTTATTTTTATCAGTCTACGTTTCTCACATACCGTTTCGCTTACATATCGAATTTATGAATCAGTTATTTTCAAAAAGAACTTCTACATGTATTTATAAATTTTTTGTAACGGATTGTTTTATATTCGTGTTCTCGATGACATTCATACAAATATTCTGCATTATTAACATATTCTGTTACGTAAAAACTTAGATCCTTTTAATGATAATATTTGCGAGCACTCTCTGGGCAAACAAAAATTACGGTGGAACAGATATTAGCAACGAAATAATTGGTTCACCAGCGTGGAAAATCCTCGCGTATTTTATTTCAACTTCTCCGTTAAATCGTTTCCGCAATATGACATACCTCCCGTAGTCGTTTCATTTGGGTACACCGGTCGCGATAAAATCGTTTATTTATGTAACAAGACAAACAGCGGCCGAATGCTGAAATCTTGATTACAGAACTGATTAATCAAACGTTTGATCATTCGGGCCGCACGTCGTCCAATTAGTTCGCATAATCGAGATTCAACGTTGCGTCTATGACGTTCCGTATGCACTCACGTTAATTATTGCGCAGGTGTATTATATAAGATACGCCCGCGTAGAATAGAGCATACGTGACGGGAAACGTGCACTGCGAAGCAAATTTAACACGATTTGCAAACAGCGCGTATACCGTACCGCAGCACCGGATTATTACGTTGCCCTTATACGGTACAAACTCGTTCCTAATTGGTTACGCGTTGCACGATTTTTCATTTCACGCTCGGCTAACTTCCACGTTAAAAAAGTGCATTCCGGTAATTCACGCCCGCGCCGTCTTTAATGCATCAATTAAGACGTGGAAACAAAAAAACAAGCCGTCCGAGGGAAACTTGCAATACTTCCATCCCGAGCATTTCTGTTGCAGAGCAAAGTCAGATCTATCAAAAGAACGCAAAGCTCTCTCACTCGCGAACATATTATTCCTACCCGCGACAATACGGCGATTCAACGGCTAGAACAATGAGTCGAATCACACGTGCGAATATTAAAGGCTGCCCCCTTCCCCCATTTTTTTCAATCACAGGGAGAAACCGATCGCAACTTCTGATTCGGTGGCACGACTCGACAATTCACTGGCCGATTAGGCGTCTCTAAAGGGGGTGGTTCGCATCGCGATTTCCACGACAGGCGAATTGTCGAGTGTCACGGGCTTTTTTTTTAACCACCCCCCTTCGAACGTCCGCATAGATTACGTCGTTAAAGAGTATTCAAGCACGAGCCCGGGGACGGCGTCGACGTCGGCGTCTGCGTCGGTGGATGAATATTTTAAATGCGAATTTGCTGGTGCATTACCTCCGGGGAAAAGTGCACCGCTAATGTGGCATTAACGCTCGCCGCTCGTGCACAGGGTGCAAAGCCCAGGAGCCGTGAATCACGGCCGTGTGCCGCTGCCGTCTACGTGGCATCGGTTACGTGCAGAACCAGCGCGCCACCGGGTATCGTTCGCCCCCCGACGAAAGAAAATTATTATAACTCCACCGGCGTCCACTTTCCCCGCGAGATATCGCAAATAATATACGCCCATTGACGTGCCCTACGACGATAACCCGGGCATGATAAAGGGGAAAATGATTGTGATTAATTCGTGAATTTGTGCTTTTCTACTGTGTGGGTCGATACCCGCGGAGCACCGGAATATTCGCAGCACCGGTTTTCCCTCTGCCTTGGTCGTGGAACGTAGTAATACGCGATTTGGAATATTTCGGGTGCGACGAACGTGTTCGCGATTGTATCATTATAATGCGATATTTCTCGCAATAGGATCGTGCTGGGGCAAAGTGTACATCGCGCGCACTTGTTGCACTTGCGACACAATTAAAAAGATATGTACCCCGTATTAGAAAGTGCAAGGAGCTGTCTTAATGTACTTGTGAAAATTCTTCGAAAGAAAGTGAACACGGAAGTTTTCTCGGTGTTCCATCGCAGTCACAATTAGCCTCTAAGTACTTACCTGCTATTAAAGCCACTGCCCGTCACGAGGATTCTGTCCACGGGTCGCGTTCTCATAAATCGAACCGCAGACGCGACGTCGCGTCGGCCATAGCTGGGGGAAAAAAATATCGTTATTAGGGAACGATGCAAGCTCTGCGATAGCGTTGGGCCTGACCGGTGTTGTCACGTAGCAGTTTTAATTACGGTTGTCGGGACTAATGTGCTTACCCAAGCGAATCGAGCTGTTGTCGCTTTCCGTGGCGCACGCGACAGCCTGCGGCAGCTGTCTTCCGCTTTTGCCACCTACCTCCCTATTTTTTCTTCCCCTGCACGCACGAGTTTGTGCACGGCCCTGTTTAAAGCAAACCCGTGCAATGGCCAAAGGAATTATTAACCATTATTAAATCGTCTCGACACGAATTTTTCAAATATTGAACAGATTTCTTGGAACACGGCTCGATTGTACAATTGCTCGCCCTGTGGTTGATAAATGGGGGGGGAGGGGGTGTTGAACGAAACATGTTGCGATGTTCTTACGGTTTTGGCTCGCAAGCCTTTTGAATTGAAAGCGGCGGAGCGTGTTTTATATCGTCCCTTTTGGGTGTAACGGCGCGGAAAGTGCAGTCATGTTTTACTTTTCTTGAAATAAATTCCCGGCGATGAACGGGCAGGATGTATGCGGTTGATACAGTCAGAAGGTGTTGCTATAAAAAGTTGCGGAATAAAGATAGAGTGACAGATTATGCGATTTCACGCGCCGAGGCGAAATATTAGTTTACAAACTTCGAAGAAATTTCTGTCTCCAGTCGTCGCGCGGCTAGCCGTCGCGAAACCTTTGAAGGTGTATCGCGGGCACCACTCGCGCCTCGCTGCAAGAACGAACTGATAATAGCAATAGCAACAATGCAAACGTCGCGATTACAAAAATCGCGAGCATCGACTTGAAAATGCTCGATCCGCAAATTCAGCGGCCCGCGCCCCTAACAAGCGACGAAAGGAAAAGAAAGCAACGCGCGTTTGTGCACGCGACGTCCCGCAACGTCGTTTCGCAGTTCGATCGTCCATGGACAAGACAACGCGTCCTGTCATTACATCGTTTGTTCGCGTTTCGCCGGCCGGCAATTTGCCGTCCCCGTTCGCTTTATGTTCCGCAAATGACCAGACCAGTGGATCGGTTTTTCGTACGACCGGGCGGCGCAGCGTCGCGATTGGCGGCCGGTCACTTGCACGGAAACGATTCATAACGCGGCGCTGATCGACGCCGGGCGTCGTGAAACGATAAGCGACGCCGACGGCACTGATACGACCGTCGCACCGGCCGATACTCCTGATAACAAACACCGGGGCCACGTGCGTTTCGGTGCAGCCGGCAATGCGTCACGATAACTCACCCCCTGCTCGTTTTCGCATTGTGTGCGCACCAGTCATAACGGCGTTGTCGCGTGAACTTTATTCCGATCGCGATAGGGCGACTTTTTTTCTTCCTTTTTCTTCGAAGAAAAACTCGGGGGAACAGCATTCTTGCGTCGCGCTGACGGACGGCCCTCCTGCATTTCGGCTGGAACCTTCCGAGTAATCATTAGCGGTAGGTGCTAGCTTTGATAAAAAGAAAGAGAGAGAGAGAGAGAGAGAGAGAGAGAGAGTACCGGTTTCGCGGAGGTTTCTTTGAGCCGGGGGCAAAGTTAATGCCCGGCGTTGGATGAAGAAATTAATGCCCTTTGTCGATTGACCACGGGCATGTTAATGTTTATGATAACTTTATGGAAATTGTCGGTTTAATGTTTCCATTTTCGCTTTATATCTTTTTGCGGCGAACGTTCACTTTCGTGGAAACGGGTGCGGAGACAGGAAGAGAATTTTGAAGGGCGGCGACATGTGCTGCCATGCTTTAATATTTATATATGTATGCGCATGTTCTTTTTAAGGGAGTGATTAAAGAAATGGTCACGCGAGATGCAGTCGTCGGGCATTGTTTCCACCGTTTCGTTTTGTCAGTTGCATTTTTATCGATGCTGCTCGTCGATGGTGATTTATAGATATTCATAAAAAATGTCGAAACTATATAAATTTCAACTTGCGCGTAACACGTTTTGCTGTTAGTTAATAATCATACTATCGCAGTTTGCACACCTCGTTAGATTTTATATCCACTGAGTACACGTTTGGGCCTCTTTGCATTTACTTGTGTCACTATGCGCCGTAAAATATACGAGTCGTATTAATTGCAGTGCACCAAGCGGCAGGAACGCGAAAGAACCTGTCATACTTAAAAGGGAAATGGATAAACACAAAAGCGTTTACGAACTGCTAAATTAGAAGTGTCTCGTGGCGCAAGGAACTGGCGTATGGGTTATTGGAATAGAGAACCCATTCATCGCTGGAAAACTGGTTTCGTTTCGATCACCTCGATTCGCTTACTGCTATAATGACAGGCTAGGCGGACTGAAATGCGAAATCGAAGCATATGGAGCGCAGCGGATAGAGTGAAATTAAACAATTCGCGTTAATTGGATTTCGGAGGATATTACCGTGTTTGTTTATGCAGCGGAAGCTTCGAAGCAAATGGCATCGACTGGCAGCGGAGAATAATTTGCTTGCCGATCGTCGGTCGTCGATGCTTGTATGACCGGTTTTATCTTTTCGACGGTATAACACGTATCAACCTGTGGGGTTTGTGGTTCACGGTACCTCGAACGTGCACCTCCGGGGAGAGTATCGCTAAATTTGGGAAATATCAAATGTATTCGCCTGCAAGTGCGTGCTTGTGACCGATTGTTGCCCACTCACCGTTTGAATTTCACTTTACGAATTGAATCTGGAGTTTGAAACCGGCATTTTCGCCCGCGATATTTATACGCGAGGAAAATGAAATAGAGTGGGTTAAAAATAATAACAAAATAATCTATTGAAGAGTTTGGAAGAAAACGTTTGATTCATAATTGTTGTCGGGTTTCTTAAAAAGAATGCATAGACAATTTTTTGAATAATGCTGAAGGAAGTGCTGGAGGAAGGAAGATTTCTGGCGATTGTGTCATAAAGTATCGTTCTATAAATAAAAGCTGATTGAACGGAATATAATTCGAATTAAATTCAGCGAAAACACGTGGCATTTATACGTACAATTTCTGTGGAAATATTTTCGCGTCGTGTGTTATTTATTGCATCATTGTTCGCATAAATTGATTGCAACGAACCTTTCAATTCATTTCCGCGTGGCGCGATTTGTATAGATAAAGTTTCCCCTATTAGGCCAGTTACGTGCGTGATTGATACTCGAAATGAAACGTATGTATGCACACATCCATAGCTGCGTAAATTCACTGTTGATGTTTAAAAGCTCGTTACTATTGTTTGCGCCAATTGAGTCTTTAATGACGACACAATTGACGTAACAATGTTAAATCAACCCAAAACGGAAAATATAAATTATAAATAATACCTGTGCGCTGTTTCCAATTAAAAAATTTAACCTGCCGCTGTTTACCCCAACACACATAATTATCACCACGTGAAATCGCGTTCCAAATGCGTATTTCTATTACGCTTGTCATTCTATATTGCTAGACACGTACAATTTAATCTATTAATTTAACTCTGTGCTTGTTTCCTCCGCCTGATATTCCGAACATTTCTGTGCCGTAGTGCAAAATTCGAATCCGCAATTAACACAGGAAACAATTATCATAATGTATCTCGTTGCGATGCATGTATGCAAGGAAAGCTCAATTAGTTCCGCGACAATTATCGAACTGGTCAACGGCGTGTTTTGACGTTTCCATGCCGGAAGAATTTGCATAAAGCTAATACGGACCTCTGAAATGTTAACCCAATTCCGCCGATCTGCTGTGCGTAACAATAATGTGCACAAGCAGTTATTCAAACATATCCTGACAATCGACGAAGCCTGCTGCATAAATATATTTAATATTCCACATTCAATCGAGCACCCCTTCGCCTATCCGTTCAAGTTTCTTTTTTCCTCTTTCTTTTTTCTTTCATATTATGCGGGGCGATCCTTGTGATTCACAGCAGTTTTTCACGTCGTGTCCTCGACGCGGTCAATCGTATTGAAAGAAAGTTTAAAAGGGGCGATTCCCTTTCCGGTGTATCAATTGTTTCGGGAGAAGGAGTGAAGTTTTTTTTATCTTCACAGAGCCCTTGGGATGGTCTCCACATACTGAAACTTTTACCGAAGGAAATCGGAGGGTCCCGTCCTCTGAAAAAAAAAGAAAAATTCCCTCCTCTGTCCACACGGGACAAATTCTCTGTGTACATAAAACATGCTCCTACAATATAGATCGGCCGTTTATCTTTACGTTTTGTCGGCTCGGCGAATATAGATATTATCCCTTCGAAACGTGATCTTATTTATTTCTCTTATTATGTATATCAGCTTGGAAACGTTACTTTTTCTCCTTTTATGCGTCTGCTACGGGGAATCCAGTTTCAGATAGGAGCAGAATGTAGTATCGTTTATCGTTTCAAAGTGTGGCAGCGCAGGCAACGGCTCGTTGCAGTTAAGTTTCTTCGTAATAGATCATATCGGATATACGTTTCGTTATCTTTGAACAAAGCTCCGATCTAACAATTAAGGGTATTAATTGGCGCAGAACACGATATAGCTACGACACATACGATTCATTGTGCTTGCACGCCGAACTCGCGCATTCCATTCTGTTGACAAACGGTAGGAATCGCTTAGCAGACCCCCAGGGGATTATTGTTTATTGTGCAAACGGCATGCTTTATTCGTCAAATCGGTTATCTTCGTGCTCGTGCAAACCACAATGCGTCGATTCCACACTTATTCGCGGCTCGGCTATTTATTTTCCTCAAGCCTCTGCCGGGTCTCGTTCGTAAGCCACTTCGAGATTAAATCTGCTGCTGAAAGTGACGCGTACAAATAAATATTAGCAGATCAAACGAACTAATAACCGTGTTAAACTCGTACGCGTCGGCGCACCGATCCGTAAATCTGACGAAAATACAGAACAATTATCTCCGTAGCTTCTTCAAAGTGCCCAGAAGGGCATCCTTCTTTAGAAAATACCAGGTCCGTCGCAATCGCGATGTTCTTCGCGCGAACCCTTCCTCCGCCCATAAATCGCCGGAGGAAAGCCCAAGTCCTCCCAAGTCCAATGCGTACGCGAAACTCCGTCTCCGCAGCGGCAACGAAACGCAGTTATCCAAGAGGATGAAAGCGCGGAAACGTGACGCAAACTCCCGATGAATCCGATCATCTCGCATGGGACCGAGGTAGTCGCGCGTGTGCAATAACTCAGGGCGACCGATGCTGCAGCCCTAGGCCGTCACGCGTAGACGTCGAAGGAAGGTGGCAAAAGGGCCGCGGAAAGTTCGATCGAGCAACGGTAACGTCGGGCCTTAATACAGCGAGATTTATCGACGAGATGCGCCCCGGACCATTATCACAGCCGGGACGAGTTTCCCCGTTCTTTATCGTGGACGAGGCGGCGACAGGACAGAGAGGAAGGGCAGGGCGAGGTTTAATCTCACGGGAGAAGACATTCCACTCGACAAGTGTTCCCGAACGATTCATCTTCAAAGAAACAGTTGGGCTTTTTTTGCGCCACGTGACAAGACCCTCTTCTGAGCGTGCTCCATTCAGTAACGCGGTATTTTCTTTATCGTTCTCCCCCTACTTTCTTGCGTGGGATAACCACGGATAGCCGGTGTCGGTACATTTTTGTGGATTTGCGGCCGTTCCACGTGGATGTATGTCCGGCGATTTGACGGCGATGATCGCGAAGATAAGTCTATCGAGACGGGGCCGCGTGAAATTCTGTCGGCGTCGAGTGGGACACCGTGGATAGATTGTTATTGTACCGACACGTTTGCTCGTTGATCTTGCACGACGAGAGGTCTTACTTGTCACTCTCGCGACGCGCTGCTTCAGCGTTGTTTCTGTTTTACGGAACACGAGGCGGACGGTTGGCTCGGAGAAACGCCTCGCTCTCGGGAATTAGACAATGCAGTTGGGAATTTTATTGCGAATGTTGCTATCATCTGAACCCGCCATTGTGCGCCGTTCGCGTTGAATACGCTGTACTTTATTCTATCTATTCGCGGGAGTAGAATATGCCCGCGGGCTCGGTTTATTGTGCCCGCGCCACGCTTTTGGAATTCGTTCGAACAAAAGGGAGATCATTTGAATAGCGGGTTTTGTTTTATGGGATTGCGGACCGGGGGTACGTGTGTTGCGTTTCGAAATAATTGCGGTGCATCGATTTTTGGACGAGACGTATCGACTGGCACAGGGGGGGAAAAAATTGGTGCAGATTATCATTCGGATTGGTGGTGGATCAAATTATTATCCAACGACGGCGAGATGCCCGTCCGCGTCAAATCGAAGCAATCGAGGTGTGTTTATAATATTCGATATACGTTTTTGGTAGCAATTTTTGGACCAGTCGCGCGATTTATTTTGCGAAATGCGTAAGCAGCTCGATAATTACAGACATTAGCCGGGCTCGCGATATCACCGTGATTAATAATTGCTAGCGCTCGTAACGATATCTGTAATGAGCCATATCCAGCTGCAATTACAGATTTATAGCCTATTGATCTCGCAACTGATACGGAAACTAATTTGCTAACAACGATATATAATAACCACTTAAATACAATGTAAATGGAAAAACGAAACAGAGCAGCTTATTTAATTAACAGGAACGTTAGTCGATTCAAGTCTTTCACTTCAACTAGGTAGTTCCAGCTAATCCCCGATGTAATCATGTTTTTATTTGTTGATAAGAAGGACAGTTACTTCATTACAAATCTTTCACTTTGACAGAAATACCATTGGCTAACAAAGATCGAAAAGCAGTATAGATATTTAGATTAAAAATATATTTACATAAATAAAATCAGCTGAACTCATAAATATAATATTATTTGCCATGCTACTGATTGAATCTGACAACGTGCAAATTTGAACAGCACTTCCGAAAACTTCGAAACGACAATCTAAACTGCATTCAGATTTTTCCAATTGGGTTAATTAACATTCAAATGTATTAAGCGCACAATACAAGAGAATTTGTGCACGTAGAATCGACAAAACGGGAAGACGTTGAACACTAGAACTACCAAGCACAGTAAAATGACCGCCGCCGCATTATTATAAACATCGTGTAGTCACTGCTTCAGGAATTTATGATGATTTTAATGACACGGAACAACAGTTATTATATCCCCATTTAATTTCCATTCAGCTACATTCATATTCATAATCCGTTGAACGTTCACCGAATGTGTCAAAACTCATCGGTAGGTCCAGCGTAAGGACATATGTATTTCGTATCTCTTCCATCATCCATCGAGCATCTTTTCAAAAACCGAGATCGCTTATCGGATGACCCGACGGACACGCGTGCACATCTTTTGTCACCCTGCAATGAACGTTCCGGGCACCGTAAGGTTCCGCGGCAGTTGCAGCCGTTCGAAGAAATCGCTCGAGGAAACCGTTCGGGACGTTCACGATGGGGAATCCTCGACAGGATAAAGGCCGGCGTTGTTCGCGAACTCGCCTGGCGAATAAAACCACGGGAATTCTCGCCCGCGAACAATAACGAGGCCCGCCGCAGTGTTTGCACACGTGTTCCGAAATTCCACGGGGATCCGCGGCTCTTGACACGCGAGCCTTCGCAGCCCATCGAGGGATTTATTTTCGTTCCACCGTCGAACGACCGGTCTCGTTGTCACTGTTACAAACTGACAGCGCCACTGGCGCCGCGGAGTCACTCCTCGTGTCGACACGACGGCGATCGGGACCGCGTCCAAAAATAACCGTGAACAAATTATGAGCCGACCGACTAACGTCCACGTTCTTTTCCCCCGGCTCCTTCGATTCGCTGATCCCCGTGCGAGCCAATCCGCCCGAGGAATCCCGATAAATTAGAGAGGACAGTGGGTTATGTTTTGGCTGAACCAAACTCGTCTGGACGTAAACGAATTGGGTCTCGCCTTTTCCCTCGGGTTCAATTTCCATTAATCTTGATTCCCTCGAAATTTTCCGCTGGCTCTTATTCCGGTGTCTTATTCCTCGATTTGTGGTCACAGTGTCGTACGTATTCGGTTTGGTGTATTTTTTCTCGTTGCCGCGGATGGAGTGCAAATGTATTTGCGGATGTGGATTGAATTGGGGGGGATTTTGGCGTGCAATTTGACGACGGAATTAAGTAGACGAGCGATAAAATTTACCCGATAGCGATGTTTCATTAAAATAACATTATTCGTGTTAATTTCAATTTATTATAGATTTGCGCGGAGCGTAGATTACTTATGACGCGATTCGAAGTTAAATAGCGTTGCTTTAATTGGATTTGTATAATAGCGTTGTTCGCTATTTGCTCGTACAATTTGGTCAGTTATCGTAGTTGCAGTATAAATTTAGGAAGAAGGAATTAATTAACATTTAAATTAGCTTTCGCTTGTGCGGACGAGTTTTCTGTTTTGAAATGTCGTCAAATGAAGGATTTATCTATTATAAATGCTTCTGCAAGATCAGCGCTTTCCGAATCGACCGTTTCGGTTAATAATAAAATGTGTCGTTTATATCTGGATAATATTACGCGGCGAACGATACGTAATGAAACCGTTTCGGTCGTTTATCTATTTCCAGGTTTAAATACCGATGTAAGCGATAATCTGTCCGTTAAACGATCCCGATTCAATTATCAGTCGCTATTGACATACGCACATGTTCGTGAAAATTGTACTAATGTATACACGTTTGAACGCGCAGAAACTTATTAATAAATCCATGCTAACGGTTCGGCTCCGGCTAAATATATACTCGAACAAGATCAAAGCGAAAATATATCAGACTGTTATAAATTAGAAAGTTATCCAGACTCAGATGGGGAATACCATTCTTAATTCTGCACTTTAAAACGTACTTGTTTATCGGGGAATTGAGTTATATGTCCGCTTTCTGCGGCAAGAAAGTTACTCGAGAAATGTGCAAAAATTGCACGCGTTTTATTGCTCGATGAGCGTTGCGACAGATAAAATAAATGTATTTATACGAAAAACTTGAAAGTCTTTACCGATGAACATTTACGTAGGAAAAAGTGCATAGATAATAGCGTTTGCCGTGCGTTACGGTGTACAACGTGAAGTGATAAAACAGGTATACAGGAGCAAATCGACATCATTCATAACGATGGTAAAATCGACATCTATAAAATCTATCTGAGTAAACGGGTTTTAACTTTAACGAATGTTATTTTACCCTCAGCTGAAACATTTAAGAGTTAATATTAGAATTTTTCCCTCGTGTCAGACGATTAGTCATTCAGTAATTCCGTGTCAACACAGCATTCATATTTCTCTCTGACAGTTATTTTCCATTAGTATTATTTATCACTGTTCATTATGTATATAACGGTCCGCATTTTACCCAATTTCCCAGTTAGTTCACTATCTATTCGCGTGACACATTGATTTATTAGAAATAAAGCTAAATAACATTTTATAGGCAATACTTCTACACTTGCTGAATTACACTATTTCATTAAAGCAGCAACTTTAAATCGACGCATGTACTACAAAGTTTTCAAGATATACCCATATATATTCAAAGTATAAATTCTGAGATAATATCTGGATATAATTAAACGAAGTGACTTTGTCCCACGATAAAAAGAACTTAGCAGTGTATAACATATGAAAGGGCTGACAGACGTAGCTTGTACAAACGCGATGGCAACGAACAATAAGTCAATTATTAATAGAAAAGTCGTAGTCCTGCCAAAAATAGTACGATACATTTTTTCACCCACGACCAAAATTCCATTGCCCTGAAAGCTGTCTCTCCTCGCACATTCATCACGGCCATCATAACCGCTTCTCAGTGTCTTACTCACGCTTCAACTTGACAGATGCGGCATCGTCGTCTTTTCAGAATGCCAGTCAGAAAATATTGAGTTGTTTCGAATGTTCGTAAAGTTTTCATCGCGTATTAATATTACCGCGTTGTTGTCTGTCATTGTCTTTATACTCGCCGCATATAAATACCATTTGAAGGCTGGTTCCACACCTAGTCATCATTTGAAAGAATACGAGAAACATTTTCTTAATTCCGTTGAACAGCAATCAGAAAATATGGTACAACGAAGCTCGTCCATTATGTTTAAGGTGTCGTTGTTAAAAAACGTCGAAAATGAGGCATAATATAATTTATAAGAACACAGTTAATAAGAACACAGTGCACAAACCGTTGTACAATTTCACAGTCGCTAAAATTTTCTGCAAAGAAAGTCAGATGAATAAATCGTTGTGCCAAATAACCTCCTAGTGCAGATCATCGGTTATTTCTCGGTTTCCGAAAAATTACCGAAATAAGCTGCGCGCAAGCGGCACAGTTACTCAATCGAACGTTAACTCCGAACAACGTTCTAGTAATTGAATGTCTCCCGGATTTCGCTACGAACTTTCCGGGCGGGGCGAGAAATAAAAGCCCCTACGTCAATCTTAAGCGGCGGTGTTTCTCGAAAACGAATTAGTCCCGGAAGCAGTGTTTTTCCGACACCAAACTCGCGCGGGGAAAGTTTCAGCCCGAAACGAATTTAACTCGCCGCGTTTAACAGCAACACGACTTTGGCTCGCGCATGCCAGGTAATAAACCCGTTCTCGTTCGAGGCTGTGAAATTCAGTCGCGACGCGACAGCAGCCGACTTTTAATGCGCAACGGGCGCATGCTAATCACAGTTTCGAATTGAGCCAGAACTCGAACAGATAATGCAGTCGGAATCGCTGGCTAATTATGCGAAACGATTTTTCGAACCCGATCGAAATCGATCGGGACTGTTCGTTCACGCTTATTGACAATGCAAATCGTGGCCCATTATCGTCCCGCCGTGTTGCATCGAGAGTTTACATTTTAATCGTCAGACGCTATCCCGAGACTCACCGAGATCGCAGATAAATCGAAAGGCGGTCGAATGGAATGGACGAATTCGTGTCAATTTTATTCCATAGGCACTTGCGAGAGCACGAAACGATGCTCGACTTTGCACTTTACCAATACCTGCGTCCGCTGCAACACGTGAAGCCACTTTTGAAAGGTGATTATTAAAAACCTGATGAACCACTTACACCTAATGTCTAGAATCTGTATCTGGGCTCTAGATACACGTGTCATGCAAACGATACAAAAATTACAGGACAAAGAATGATCGGCCTATACTACTTCGGCCGGGACGCAATACTCCGCGTACACTGCAGCACAAAATTACCATTGCTCGAAAAATAAATGTACACACCTTTCGCACAATCAAACACACTTCTATCACCTTTAAATGCACCCAGGACTCCCCAATCGCATACCTCTTAACGCGAAGAGAAATCGCATTATTCCAAAGAGAGAAAATACCGTCCTCGGTGGACGAACGCAGAAGGCTCGCAACGCTCTGCAACGAATCACGAGATCCACAGAGGACATTCGCAGTGTCGTCCATAAAGATCGCATCGAAAGGATCGGACAGCGAGGAAAAAGGGAAAAAGGGAAAGACGTATATAAGAGAGCCGTGAAACAAGAGCGTCCATCGACAACGACGACGAGCCACGAGAGGACGTATAGGGAGAAGCAGAAAAAGGTCCCGCGGGGACAAAACAAAGCCGTGGCCATTTTTGCGCGCGAAAGGCTGTCCCCTTGGTGCACACCAGGGTCTACACCAGACGAAAGGAAACAGGAGGAAAAGATGAACGGTCAGCCCGCAGCCGTATCAGGGCGGAGAAAGGGATACGAGGAACATCGGTAGCGGATGATGACAATGTCTCCTACCTGGTTTTGGATCGCCGGTTGACATCGAGCCCGGGGAGCAACGTCCTTAATTCGCGGACGACAGATGACGGCGAACTGAAGGGCGATACGACCGGGATCAGCAACGAACGAGACCAGAGGGGAAAGAACAATTCGGCTTTGTCCTGTCAACTGTCTGCGGCTAATGAGCCTCTCCTACGGCCTTCCTGGAGTCGCTTTCAGGACGGCTCTTCGAGTCTGCGTCACGGCTCGGTACCCGCCAATAAACCGTTTAATTTTGCACCATCTTCGTCGACGTTGACCGACCGCGTGCACCGAATTACTTGGCCGCGTTCTGAAGGATCCCCGGCTGCCCGTGGAGAACGGCCAGACGTCTCGACGCTGCGAGGGAACCGACTCGAACCGTTGTCAACGAGGGAATTGGCGTAATTGATCGCGTTCTGCCGCTTCATTGGCGAACGTGCAGGAACCGATTCGCCGGTGATAATGGAAAAGAGGCCGGGGGACAAGTGTTTCGGACGCGGTGTAGATTAGCGAAGAGAATTGAATTTGAACATGATCTTCAAGCGAGGACGTCTCTGGGTTGCTGGTTAGTCGAAAGTATCAGCAACGTTTGGCGGTTTCGGTGTAGCTCGAAGGTAATTAGTATTTAGTAGTTAGAAACAGGATTCGAGGAATGTTTATTTATTTAACGCTACGTTATTGTGTAATAAATATTTAAATTGTATTAAAATAGACTTCTAAGGCTAATACGGAAATTTGTCGTCAGCTTTAGCGCTAGAACTACCAAGCCAGTAAAGATGACTGGCTTCAGATTTCTTGCTTTTAAAGTGTTAACATATGGGTATTGTTGCAGCGATTTATGATGACTTTCAATAAGCCGGGATGGCACTTATGTGTCTCTATTTAATGCCCGTTCAAACACTTTCGCGTTCATAGTTTATCTAACGTATACTGTCTAAACAGTAGTAACAAAACCTATCGGTAGTCCTAGTGTTATGTCGCATTCAAATTGTTATATTAGGGAACAAAATAAATTATTCCGAAGTTGTTGTATTCGAAGTTTAAGAAAACGTTAGGATACCGAATCGAAATTTTGAGACAAACCATATTTTTCATTTTATGTTCGATTTCTATAAATAGTTAAGATTGGGTCATTTTCACCAAATATATCTCATTTGCGGTATATTTAAAACTTCCATACAAGCGTCAAGATATTTGTTCAAAGTAGATTCCGAGTTACCTTCTTCTTTACTAGCATGTCAGATTCGCTGACTATCTAACGTTCGTGGGCACTTTCGTGACCAGTTGCATCCTTCGCCGCATACTCATTATTTGCCTTCGTCCATTCGATCGCGTACCGTTACCCTTTCCGTAAAAATGTAATCATGCCCAGCGAGCGTGATATCCCGGCCGATTCGAATTCCAAGGAGAAGAGCGTCGATGGGGCGCAGTGCGCGTCGGCAAGTGGAAAGATAAACGAACGGCCGAGCCACAGAACGCACCGTTTATATTCAACAGTGTTTTCAATTGCAAACACAAATCGCACAAAGGATCGCTTGTTTCCTCGCGTGTACTCTCTTTTAAGATCGCCGAGAACGAATGTGCAATGCCACGGTACGGGCAGAGAAATTACGAGGTTCTCGCGTGAAGGAGGAGAGGAGAGAGCCTATTTGGAGTGTCGCGCGAGAGTAAACGAGGCAACGAGGCATGCGACGAAAAAGAAGAGAAAGAAGGAAAAAAGCAGAGAAATAAGGGGGCTCGCCGCGAGTTCGCGTTCCGTTGATTCGATCGGCGTGCGTGCGACCGGCGATAAGTTAATGCCGCGATTGCCGCACGTGAAAAGGAGTGAAAGGGTCGGTGTGTGCAGTAACGCCGGTCGCGATGCACGAGGCAGGCGAAGGAAAAGGAGAAGAAAGAGGCGGAAAAAAAGAGAGGAAGAAAAAAAAAAGGGGGAAGGAGAAGTACCGGTGCAGTTGCACTCATTTACTTTCCCCGCCGGCATGAGTCACACATGAAAGGGCGTAATCTCACGCGATCTCGTCGTGTCCGGTGACCCCTGATCTCCTCGCGAATCCCCGTGCAAACCCTCCCTGTCACCTTGTCCTTTCCTTCGGCCAGCTCGTCGCCCTGCACGGTCCCTTTCGTTGCGCGCATTTAAATGACGCTGTTTTGCATTCTTTTTTTTCTCTCTCTCTCTCACTCGAATATTATGCTTTTATTCCGGGGCTATCGTCGGTGCCGATCTCTTCCTGGCCTGACAACGCGTGCTCATTTATTTTCGACGTCCTTCTCCCACCCTCTCCACGTTCTCTTTCCCGTTCCCTCTGCTAGCGCATTTAGGCAACACGCCGCCGCGACCGGCTACCTGCCCGTTTAATTATTTCCTCGCGCGGCTTAATGGTCAAGCACGTTCGCGGTGTTATTACGCCTATTTGCTCTTTAATCGTACGTTATCGCGGCACTCTCGGCCACCGGAGACAAAATCGTTTCGACTTATGTGGCCCGATTCGAGCTTTATCCCCGGCCGAATACCGGATTTCTTTGTTATTTATAAGGCGAACGCGGCGTCGCCGTTAGCAACCGGAAGGCAATTACATCGTCGTTACGCCGCAATTGCACAGCTATTCGCGAAACTGCCCGCGCGTCGCACCCTCGTGCCGCGATAAATTCAACGCGTCCGATTAGGGCTCGAATAGAATGGCCTTAAAGATTGTAAAGTACGGCGTAATGTACAGGTTTATTAATGCTCCTCACCGACCGTGTTTATGGGAGAAGGGCCGTAAACGACTGCAAGGGAGAGCTACCGCTGTTAGGGTAGAAAGTATAATGTGTCCGGGCTGGTGACATTTTTAGTCGCGTTCGGGAGAAAGGTACTTCTGATCGGCCCGATACGCGAAACCTTATCACCTTTACGTTTTAATTGCATTTTCGCATAGTCGACGGATCTGTTGCATTATTAAATTTACTTGCACGCGCTTCGACTTTCGGCGACGTTCGTTAAGGCACGATATCAATTCTGCGAATAAGAATCTTGTCGCGAATGTCTGGCTCGATCATTGAACGACAATTGAAAGTAACGTACTCGACGCTTAATTTACGGTTTATATACTCGGGTTAAACGTTTAACGAGGTCGCGTGTTTTTTACGCACGCGAAAAATTAAGTGGACTTATCATTCCCGATAATTGGCAAACTAATAATTCGCTTAACGTTTATCCTCGCCACCGCACTCCCCGGGGCGTTACGCTTAAGCAACACCATAAACAAAAAGTGCATCCCCTCGTTTAAGAACAAGAGTGCCTCGCAGGCTAACCGCGTAATCGACATAAAAACACGAATTCATTATCCTTCAAACAATTACCGACGTTATTATACCCGTCGAAACCTCGAATACATTGAAAGGAGTTCCCCGCGTTACCTCGCGCACTTGTGCCAATCCAGCATTTCGTGCGGGTCTTAATTAAGCGCATACCATTTGCAACCGTGTACGACCGTTGCACGGTGTAATTACACATTAATTTCGTGAATCATTCGGTGCGCACGAGAAGCAAGGATCGATCGGTGTAGGGCTGTGCGCGCTCGTTTCGCGCAGCCTACAAATTTATGCGTATCCTCGGTGTACGCTACATACATATTCGAGATACCGGGGGCTGACGAGCAGAAGTTTCGCCGCGGAAGTCTCGTAATTAACGCATTACGGCCGGTTTTACGAAACGATCGAGCCCTTCGTGTTCGCGGGCAGCCGGCAATCGAGGCGAATCGATCGACATCGGTAGCCGTTTCCATTTCAGATAAATTATTGCTTCCCCGCCCACGCTCGCGTCTTTCGATCGTTGTACATCGTTCTGATTGACGTACAGGTGTACAAATATAAACAAGACGTACAAATATTCGTGCCCGTGTGTCCCTGCGAAATCGTTAATTATTCGATACGTCCCCGTATGAAGATTAATCGCTTCGACTTTTATACCTTGAATGTGACGCTCGTGAAGAACGGTTGCGGTACTTTGCGGACACGTGATTTATGTTTCGCTTTCGGTGACGTGATTCCTTGCTGGGACAGAAATTGGCCGATATGCAGCAAATCACGGGGAACAATTTTTTCGTAATACAGCTTAAATTGCGCGCACTCCGTCTCGAAATATTGGAAGTGTGTGCGCATAATTTTGTGTATTGCATGCACTATTTATTAGGAACACTACCCAGCACACCTGGCCACTGTAAATAACTATCACAGATATCGATTCTCTGTTATGCCATAATTTCGAAGAATTCGTATTAAAAACGTATAAAATAATGCACCCTTCTCGCCCATGACAAATAGGTCCTTACTTCTTACATTAGTCGTTTAATACGTAGGCACTCGAACTCCATAAAGCCTCTATAATTTCTTGCCGTCTACGAAACAAAACAAATTAGGAATTGTAAAGTAAAGCAAATTGATTTACCAATTTCCTTTCCCCCTCCTAACCCCCTGATGCCGTGCTCGCTCGTATTATTCGACCACGCTTTCAAGCCCCTCTTCCTTCCGCATCGCCCTCGTTTCGACCGATTGATAACCGTATTAATTGTTTCCTATGTTTCAATGTTTCAGGTAAGACCGATACGGGATCACAGGCACACGGCTCGTACGATAATTATTTATACCACGGGAAAAGGTAATGGAGTGTAATTGCGCGTTCTCGATTAAAGGAGGAAATTGGTTGTTCCAGCTGGCCCGGGCTACACGGCCGTTCGTTATAAGAACGACAGACCCGATCCACGAATTCCGATCACATCGATCCGACAATTATTTCCAGTTAATATTTCTCGTATTTGCGAGTTATCTTCGTTTCGACGGCGAAGTTTAATCCCCGCTGATATTATCGGGAATTTATAGTCGTGAAATGGGGGCGGCGGTTGTTTCTACGTAATTGATTAATCGCGAATCGATGCGAAACGCGGGGGCCTTTGTGCCGGCTGTGGAAATCAGATTTCTATTTGCGACTCGTACAGCACTGTTAATATCCACTTGGAATTATTCGGCCGATGTATCTTGCACGCTTAATTTTTCCTGCGTAATCGCCGTTCTATTACTCGCAAACGGTTTGGGCATCCGTATTTGGCACGCGAGACGATTCACGATTGCCCCCGTATGGGAGGTACGCGATAGGTGAAAATAGGTTTAAACGTGGTTATAATTTATACCTCTTCGTATATACTCTGCGCGCGAGCAGCATTTAGAATTGAAGGAAAAATTTATAATTGTGATTCGCGTTGCTCCAAAATAACAGTTCTTAATTGAAACACGCGTGCGAGCATACTTTAGAACGAAATTCCCCTTCGATTTCGCTTCAATGTAAGTTCAATATCTCGAAGACTGTCCCCGCTAGGAAATATCGATGCGCCAAGGGTTTCGTCGCTTAGATTGTTCCGGACACCCGGCTCGTAAAAGTATTATACGAGGCGACTGCACGAACGCCTCAACAAATCTTCAAAAGTGAGTAGCAGAAAATCATATCCCCCATACATTAAAGCAACGCCGCAAGTGAAATCACTTTACCAACGTCTCGTCAAACAAATCGGAAAATTACGCGAAATTACAAAGCAATAAATTCAGCGTTAAGCAGAAAATCCGTGGGCAAGTTGCCTGACGCGTCGTCGCCGCCAATAGGACCGTGTCTCCTTTCCGATATAGGAACACCTGTAGTGACAGTAATAGCGGCGATAATAGTAACGCTGTCTACGCGTCGGGTGGCATCGGTCAGCCCGACGGTACAGGGCTACGTTTCCTGTCCATTTTAATTGGGTTATTAACGGGTGCGAGCGTTTCCTGCCTCCTGTGACAAAGCCAGGCCTCGAAACGGCCGGTCTCGCAGCTGCCGCCTCTGCCGGAAACCAATCTGTTCCGTTTGTCTTTCGTTCTTCGCCTCGTCTCCGCCGTCCGGATATAAATATGCATCGAGCCACTTGAATATTACACGGCTGGATATATTTGTATCGGAGAATTTTAAACGTCTTGTTTTTTGTTTTTTCCTTTTTTGTTTGTTTTTTTTTTTGGAGCACCAGTGACATCGATCGCGTCGTTGCGCATAAAGTTATAAGGCAAGGGTTATTTAACGACGATTTCTTCGAAACTTTTCTTCAGCATAACTTGGAGAGATGACGGGTATATTTTGAGGCGTGGGAAAGAACAGTGACGGGTGCTTTACGGTCGATTATTTAATAGGTCTGTAAATTGAACGCGAAACAGAAATCTTGACAGGGTTAACCCTTAATGTACCGGGATAGTAAATAGAAAACTCTTTACTTAGAATTGTTTCCTTTGCGTGGAGAATTGTTCACTTTTAGGTCTGATATTTCGAGATGCCTCTTGAAGAAGCGTCTTGAAATATTATATAGTTGAATATATCCTGTACGTAGTGACGCGCGCCTTCGAGACTGTCCAGGATGTTTCGAAATTCAGCATTTCCTCTTTCCGTATTCCCATCAGACAATTCTATAATAAATGAATAAGCAGAATCAATTTTAATTGCAACCATCTCAGGGCTATTCTTGCGTACAATACTGAAATATAGTGTATGCTGTTTATTAATATTACTTTTTACTGTTCGCTTAATACTTACAGAACGACAAGTCGAGAATAAACTTTTATTCGCATATAAGAAATAAGAAATAAATTATTCTCTTTACTGATTTGCAATCAATTAAAAGATGTCGGTCCTATTTACTACTAAAATCGCGTTTCTACCTATTATTCGTTATTCGGTACTCGAATAAAAGTCAGCCCGACGGCGATTTCGCCCGCGAGCACCGCGTCAAACGCACAAGTCCCTCCTCGGGCATTACCTGTCTCCTCTCTCGATAAAGTTCGCTCGTCCGGACGGAGCTTCGGCCGAAATCGGCCCAAAGCCAAATAGCCCCAGGCGCGCGAGCGGCATAATTATTCGCGGTGTTGTTTCCTATAAGCGACGATTGATTGCGTGCCAACGGGAAAGGCGGCCGTGCACCTTCGCCGCACGGTTAGCTGCCGCGTTATATAACGCGTTTCCATTCCCGCACGTGGCCCGCTCACGATCTATTTCCATCGGGCCGAGTTATTTCGAATCGTTCATAAATGATTCATGCCCGTTGCATTAACACCGTCGAGTGGTAAAGAAATAGAGCAAAAATGTTGAGGAAGAAGGGAAGCAAAAGAGCGAGAAGAGGAGCCCGGCGTAACCGGTCGGCTGCGCCGTATTCGGTGTTTATCCATAAAACGAGTCGGCGATCGACGACGGGAGCACACCTCGGGACGTTTCTCCACGGGGGCAAGAACAAAAGAAGCAATTGGCCGCGTCGCGTCGGCGTCCTCAACGAGGATTCCCATGCATATGGATTAAGACGCTCCACATCTCGCGGAGCCAAGGTGCAGGATACGTAATCCGGCCGGCGCGCACTCGAATCATGTTTATTCAGGAACGCGTACATAGTAATAGAGGAAGATCCTCTTGTGTGCGTGCCCTCGCGCGCACTGTGGGCTGTGCACGTGTATCGCTGGATTAGACTCCGCACGGATGTATGAATTTCACTTGCTCGGCCGCTGGACAGCGATGCGACTCAGGGCCGGTGATTGCCTCCTCGTCTTTTGGGGGGATGAAATCGTCGCACCGCGGCCCGAAGAAACAGACTCGTCCTCGTCGGGGTGTTGATGACAGGCTGCGAATCCGTTGAAAAAAATTGATATCCTTGTTTGTTTAATTGGTGACGGCGGAAAAGAAATGGGACAGTCCGTAATGGACGGGCAAATGATAGCTTCTACGCTTTTCGCTCTTGATCAGGCTCGCTTGTTGGCGTTGAAATGGCGGTTAATTAAGGGCGATTGAATTTCTTAGGAAACAAGGTTTCCAGGATTATTGAGCAAATCAAGGGTTGCGCCGCCTGCGCTCTGTTGTCAGTGTCTCGCGGTTCTTAATTTAGTGCAAACGATTCGCTACGCTCGCCGTCGCCGCTGCTCTCGCGGATAAACCTGTCGAACGGAATCCAGGTAAACACATACATGGAGTTTAGAATCGAGCAGAGAAAAATCTTCTTACAGTATATCCACTCCGTGTACGATTGTTCGATGATAGTGGAAAGTGATATTCTGTCGGTGAAACATGCAGTTAGTGCGGCGAACGGGGCAAAGTTATTCAGCCACGTTGCAAAATTGCAGTTCATGTTCCACGTAAATGAAAGTTCTCTCTCGTTCTCTCTCGCTCTCGCTCTCCATCGTTCTCTTGACTAATCCCGATTCTAGTCGTTGAAATGGAGCCCAATTCGACATCCTGGGATATAATTCAACCGTAATCTACCGGTGGTCGTTACGTCCTGCACAGGATGCCACGAAGAAAACCGTTTGGAAATTGCATTACTTGCGATATAGAATCATATATTTTTATATTCGAAAGTGTGCTGGCATTGTCACGCGGTTGCGTAGCAAATGTGCAACGAATTGTCCGACTGATTAGGGAAAACTTTGAAGGGTTTCCACGTTCGCAAAAAGTCACCCTAATTCGTTCGACACCGCGGTAGATATTTTTCACGCCCCCCAAACCTTCGAATTTCATTTTATTTCCTCGAACAATACCACCGTCCAAACCCCCAGCTCACCTTCCGATCCGTCACTTGCCGTTTGACAATACTGTCAGGTCTTTTGTACGTTTTTCCGATCGGCCGCCGGATTATATCCAGACAGATTAAACATTTGAGCGAGATCAACGGCCTAATGAAATTTCCTCCCGGCTCCCGCGACAAGCGGGAACTTTTCATCGCAGCCTCCGACGTTTGCGGAGCTAATAGTTTAACATGCGTTCCTTCCACTCGCGGCCAGAATTTTCAGCGGCGCGTCGGCCCGCGGAACCCACTTCGGGGTATTCAATAAAATTTCTCATTTGCTCGCCGCCGTGTTGACTTTCTCCGCGCGAGCTCGCAAAGGCGACGCGCCGCTGCGAAGAGCTCGGGTGTCGTCGTTTCGACAGCTTCGAGATTGATAAAAGCTGACGAGCTCGCCGTCGTTTTTCGCCATTCAATTTCTCTCTCTCTCTCTCTCCCTCTCTCCCCCCTCTTTCAGCGGCGCATATTCGTTCGTTAATTAACGAGCGAAGTGTCTCTGTCGGCGCGGTGGCCCCCTTTTTCGGCCACGGACACGATCGTGGCTGTCATATTTCGTGGCGACCGGTGCTCGAAACTTGTCGGGGTCTTAAGGTGTACAGGCGGAGGCGAGCTGCACGGCGCGTATAGGCCCCGTATGCACCGCGAACAATGCATATTCATGAAGCGCCGTGCATATTTACGAGCGGCTGTTCGCCGGGATCCATGGCACAACTTTACAACGCTTTTGGTCTCGGCCAGGTTCGCACAAAGGAAGCCGTGCCCTCCTCGATACGTCGCCGCTCGATATATAGTGCTTCTAGATCGAACTGGCTACCGTGGGAGGTCGTTTCGCTGCTTCCTGCAGATTTTTCATCCCCTTTGCGGGGCATGTGTGGCGAAGAGGAACGATCGCATAGGTGTTTGACGTTGTTCCGAATGCATTTGGATCCGTTGCGACGCGGTGAATTTGCGGTATTAATTTCGATTTTGAAGGCATTTCTTTTTGCGCGAACTTTGTTCAACTTTTAGTGACATTCTTTCCTGGGATGAATTTACCATTTCTATTAAACGCCTGGCCATTTTTGCACGAACATGTTGAAGCAATTTAATGCGCCTTAAAATAATTAGACGATTGGGTGCACGGAGCGCCGAGCGAAAAGTAAATGGTATTTCTTGGTCCAACGCGGCCTAATTAAGGTGCAAAGCAAGGAGTTGATTGGCTTTTCTAAGGAACTAATTTGGGAACGAATGTAAATATAATGTTTGTTAAAACAAGATAGATTTGTATATAGATTTTATTATTTGTACGTCGTGGCTTGATTATTTGCCACCTGTTATGGCAACTGAACGAAAATATACATTTACTTGATTACGTTTAGCAATTTCGTTTTTCAAGGGTTAATATGTTTCACTGACACAAATTCATTAGCAAACGCATAAAGTATGCTCTATGAATATAAAGCATGTGATTATTGATTGCGTGTTGGATAACAAAAACTCGTAAAAACTTCGAGAGCCGGCAAAGTTAATTGTTTCTCCCAGTGTAATTACGTTATGTTTAAGGGGGTTAAAATTAACTTTCAGAAGGGAGGTAGGGGCATATATATATTGCTCAAGTAAAATGTAAGTGGGCACATGTTGAGATTGATATTGCGAGTGTAATTATTGCTCTGAATCTTATCATCATTAATACCTGAACGATAACTTATTTTAAATACCGTGCACGGTGCGTAACTGTCGGTGCGTGGAAATGTTGGTGCGCATAATTTTAACGAGTTGGTAACAGATACAAATTTAAGATCTGTTAAAGGGATCGCAAAACATCATTGAAGAATAATAATTCGATGGAATTTGCTGGCTCATGAGTGTAACTGCCTCGTGCAACTTTAATTTACTTTTCGGGTTATAAAACAGTCATTAAATTATTCACTGTGCACCGGAAGATCGTCGTGCAATGCATTAAAAGATTACACAATGTTTACGCCGACGATTATAGTATTATCCAGGAAAAACATTTCAACAGATTAACCTGGAAAATGTTCAATAATTATGCAACATCGGCTAAAATATAATATTTCTTACCCGCCTCCCGAGCACGATAATACTTCCTTGAACCTACCAAAAAACAATCGCCAATTAATTTCTTTCAACGCTCGCTGCACTTACCCCTTCGCTATCTATCGTTCGTATAGATGGCAAAACAGCGGATCAAAAATCGATCTAACTTTTACCTTAGTCTACGATATTGGTAAAAACACGTCCTATCGGCGAACAATCTTTGTCAAGCTAAATAACCGCTGCTGTCTACCGCGTTCCCAAACGTAAATAGAAATTACCGCAGAATGGCAGCATTTAAACGAATTTCACTTGCCAGCGGGACTAGTGCGTTGGCGCATTCGCGAAGAAAGCGCATCGGTTCTCTACAATGAATTGCGGAACCGGCGTTGTCGCGATTCCCCCGCGAACTCGGTCTTCTCGCATATTTTAGGTCAATTGAGCGAAAATTGCCGCGAGTACGCTCGAGCGACCACACGCGAGCGGCAAGTCGTTAGGAAGCTGGTGTCCAAAGGCGGAAAGAACAGCGTGCCGCCGCGTCTGAAGGAGAGGGAGGCCATCTGAAAGGAAGAAAGTGTACGTACAAACAAGTCATCCGGCGAAACGATGTTATTAAAAGTGGCTAATTGCCCCGTTTTATTATTGTCGGCCTCGTTCGCAGCCCCGAATAGGTGAGAGGCTGTTTTTCATTCGGCGGAGCTAATTAATGATCCGTGCTGCGAGGGATGGAGGGGGGGAAAAAAGGGAGAAGGAACTCACGAGGCACTCAGCGCACTCGTTAAAACGCTTTATCGCAGGATGCTTGCGGAACACACGTTGTCGAGTGCACACTTTAAGCGATACTCCTACGTTTCACCATTGGAGATTCGTATAATCGTGGCTGGGCTAACTAGGGAAGGGGTAGAATCTATCGAATTTTCCCCTAATTTCGTTGGCTGCGCGACGAGCTCCGTTCACTTGGATCATTGAAGATTTATTCGAGCTGATCCTTGATTAGAAGGTATCCCGTCTTTTATCGGATTGAAAAAAGGTCCTTCTTGAAAATGTACTTTCGCGACCCTCGTCCCTCGCCTCTCGGTTATTTATTATCTTCATTTTTTTCTCTCGTTTCGCGTTTATATCTGTCAGAGACTTTTATGGTTGACAGGATTTTCATCCCGTCAGTCACGCGGACGGGAAAAAGATTAATTAATGGCGAACGGTTTCCTTGTTTTTTCTGCACACAGTAAGAACGGAGGCAAATTTAATTACAGCGAGGAGAGACGCCTTTGTTTGGCGTTCGGGGCCGTTCAGGTTTTGAACGTCGGTGGCGGCAATGAATGCTTGTCGAAAAATAGATACCGGCTCATTGTTTTTTGGGCGAGGTAAAATACGTTAATGCGAATTGAGCATGGATTAAGGCAATGAGACGGAAAACAGGGTCTTGTTGCTTTCTTTGTCAGGCGATAGCGATAAGGAAATGCTTGTATTTATGTACATGTTACTTAATTTCGATACCGCAACGCGAAGAAACATTTTTTAATATTCATATCGAGTTGTGTGACTGTATACGCTATTAATTTCTAACTTTTATACCTCGGACAATCTGAGGACTTGTTGAAGATTCCTTTCGAGGGTGGCTAGATATTTAGATCTTTCTTTACTTACAAAAATTTGAAACAATACGAATCGATGGTTGGGGAGCTTTCTTCGACATAGTAGTAATAAGTAAAAGCAGATTGGAAAAGTTTGAACACAATTGTAACATTTTTGACATTCATAATCTCATTGTGATCGTAAATTGATTTCATTAATTTCATTTTATCGCAGTTACATTATAATTGACGCGCAACTTTCATTTAACTTCGCTGCATTAATCGAGGAAAGTTGTAACCAGTTAAACCGGAAGTACGTGAAAGTTTTAGAAGGCAGAAGCAATTTTTATTTCATCAAAACGAAATCAACCTCATCTAACAAGGTTTTTGTACCTTCAATTTTTCTTTCCTTCCCACACTTTTGCGACAGCATTTTATTAAGACTTTAAAACTCATTAGGGAGTATTGTTATAATTACGCCAGGCCCTCGTTTGATGCTCAACGCGCTCGTTGAAAACTTTGTTATCCCAGAAGTTTGACGTGGAAAATGTCTCAAGGTGAACAGTCGTTGCTTCACTTGGCTCTTTGCATTTTTATGAACGTTGATTGCAAGCAATTAAATATTGACGGCTATCCGTCACGATAAAGTGTAATTTTAATTGCTTCGCCGCGCGAAACGACATTAACGCGCGGTCGCAAGGATAATTGATTCGAGCCAGTTTAAAAATTAGCTTCGAGAATATCATTCCGATATCGAGATAATTCTGAGCGATCAGGTTTTCTTAAAATATTATGGTGGTAATTAACCAAGTTGCAGATACGGTCGGTGGTAATTAACAAGAATCACTTTTTCCTCGGTTCGTAGCGAGACATTTGCTATTCTTTTCTCTCTCATGTCGTTCTTTAAATAACCATCATACATTGCTTTAAACGGTTTATCAAATATTTGAATGCAGTTTTAACACAAGATAAGAAAGGCAATATCGTAACGATAAATATTCAGCCATCGTACGGGTTATTTCTTTTTTTTTTTTCTCTCCCCTTATTCAAGCCATCGGTACAGACTGCGCAGTCTTTTATTTTTACACTATTTATGCATCATCAATTTATTTTCGCCACTGCCGCATGCCAACAATATTTGTCCTCATAATTGCACAAAACATTGCCCACAACGTAATGGCGTGCAAGATGAAATCTGTCGTACTCGAATGCAAAAGATTCACATTCGACAAAGAACGCGAAATATTTATGAAATTTCAATCTGATTCCGCGTACCGCGTGCAAAATATATCATTGCAAATCTACCAACTATAGCAACTGATAGTTACGAGAGGGAAGAAAGAAAAAAAAAGTTCATGATCGCCTATTGCGTTCGCACAGAGGGGGTTACCTAGCAACGCGACGCTTGACGAGATTAAAAATTATTGCACATCGCGATGCCGCCGCGAGTGCGAGTCAAGTTTCATCGTTATTTGGCCCGGCGAATGTACGTATCTGCATTCTCGATGCAACAAGTTTTACGCGTGCACGGATACGCGGCATCGGTGAAATTTTAATCGGATTATATGAAAAAAGAATTGCCCGGTGTCGCGACAGCGCAGCGGCGCGCTGCGTTTTTGCGCGGCCCTCGAACTTCGTGCGAAGATAATTGCAGAAAATAATTGAATAATCATGACAGAGGCTGTTTCATCGAGCTATCGTGTACAGGCGACGCGGCCGGGCTGGCTGTCACGCTCGTAATACGTATGCAAAATTTTCATTTCGCCCGAAGTCGCCGGTTTATTCAATTCACGGCTGAAAATTGATAGCGCTTTTTAATCCCGCGTCTCGTCAGCGGACAAGTTTTTTTTTATTATACTCTTTATACGAATAAATCGGTTCGCGCTGTGAAACAGGGTTCGTTCAGAATTATAATTCCCGGGGAAATCGTCATGCATACCTTCGTACGCGTGCATTGCGTGCAATTATTTTCTCTGACAATGTGCGCTACGTTGATTTTCGCGTGAGCTGCATTTTTATGTTTGGCGACGCGCTGCTGTGCCGCTTATAGTTGTGTTTGCGTTAACCATTATTAATTACTGTTAGGTACCGGGATATTTGTATGGCATCCTTGGAAAATGACAGTCCCGTTTTCCCGTAAATGGCACACTAATTCTTTATGTAGGAAGCAATATAATCACGAAACGCTTTTACTCTTATTAATAACAGTCAATTTCTTAAAAGCTTCGTTGTATTACGGAGCGTTATCAAAGGCATTCTGACTTTTTTATACTTGTCATTGTTATATCTAATGGAACTCAATCGTGGACTTTTTTTTGCTACACGCTTAATCCAAGTCGAATAGCGAGCTTAAAACCTATGCCATATGAATATGAGGCGTGCATATTTGGACGATCGTACAGTTTTATCGTGCAAAACTGATATAACGAAACGCAGAAGGGCGAAATAAACGAGTAACCATTTGTCTGGCTCCTAATGCACTTAACCGTCTAAAATATTCTAATCAGCAGCGGCCAGCTTTCCGCCTTAATTTCCACCGGCGTGACAGATAAATTTGGCCCCCATTTAATCGGCTATTTTAAACGGCGAAGGTTTGACCACCGTGCGGAGCGTTAAACCGTGTTCACACTTACGAAACGTGCACGCGCCTCCACCGACCAACGCAAACGAGCATGCAGGTACAAACGAACGCTTACGAATACAGCCCGATACGACCAAACAGTCCCAGCCCGTTCATCTGCGTTCATCGATGATCCATGAAAAATTCGCCTTTCGTTTATCGTTCAATCAAAAAGCAATCCGCGCACATCGCACCGGCGCGACGCGCCGCGAACGTGGCTTCCACGAATGTTTTCCTTTGATTTACAGACCAGAGATAGAAAGCGTTCATCGACACCCGTTCGTGCCAGACACGTCATTCACGCTTGTTCATTCGTGCTCTTTCGCAACGCGTGGACCGGGCTTTAAGCGACGGCGCGTGTAATCGAGTTACGTGGCGGTGCGTCGCGTCGGCCGTATCGTTATCCGAAAGCGAACAGTTTGCGTACAAGTTGTAGCAGTGCGATCGTAAAACGTAGACATCGTAAGGCGCCGCGTGATTATTCTGCCGATGCGAGGCCTCTCAAAATTTACAAACACGTAACGATGTAAGCGGCTTAACGTTGCACGCGATAGCTCCTGTTACGTGAAACACCAGTCGTCCCCGATAAGGGGAGCGCGACCCGTTATCATCGATCATCGTTAACTCGCCAACAATTAGCCCCCCCCCCCCCACCACCCCCAACCTCCCCTTTCCTCACTTGCATCGACGCGCGATATATCCTTCGCCGCCCCCTCGCTGCTGACGATAACTTCTAAATACGTAATTTCAATATTCTTAGGCAATTGTTGCTCGCGTTACCAAGCACGCACGATGCACCGCCGCGGGGTGGAACGATCGATGGCTTCGTACTTGGAAATTGTGCACGATTGAAACGACATTTATTCGTTTCTCGTATGAGCTACGATCCATTTGTACATTTGTGTAAAGGTCATTGCTCGCGATTGAGCTTTATTCTGGAGAAATTTTGCGACCAATTATTGTAGCTATTAAATATTACATACTTAACCGTTACGTATCTTCAGGTACATACATAACATTTCGTAACCTTTCTTTTTTGTTATTATCTTGAAGGTATTCAAAGTGCAGCTTGCACTTCCATTTTTTCAAGCCGTTTGTTATGCAAATACTAGTTACACGCCATGTACTTGAGGATAACTACGCTTGTCGCAGTAGTGTCTTGCAAACTTCACGATTTGCAATAAGTACTCCTGGCTCAATTCAGATTCATGAATCTCATTGAAGCGTTGAAACATTCTGGTCATCGAAGATCCCAGCGATGGGGAACCGTATCTTATTTTGGCCTAACAAATTCACACGAAATGACATCTTCTACGTTTCACATCCTTATTAATCATACCCTCCACCTGCGAAACAAATTGCTCCGGATCCTCTATCTCGCCAATCGTAGCCTCTCCCTCATGAATTATTAACGTCGTTCGAAACACTACTTATAGCCGCCCGGTCTGCCAAGCCATTATTCGTACCTGATTTTTCACCAATTTCCCAATGCCCCCCCTCCTTCTCTGTTTCGTCCCAAACGTTTCTTCCCAGAGTCACGAACGTTTCGCGATCGATCCTTTCGCAATGCACCGACGGCCGATCATTTCGTGAAACCTGTCGCCATCGACTTTCCCCGAGTTCAGCCGAATTTCTCTCCAGGGCCAAGCGAACGGGTTCGCCCGAACTCGCGCAAAAAGTCTCGGGAACGTGCGAAAGCAGAAAATCGCGACGTCACGCCCGTCTTCTCTCGTGTGCGGTGGCCGCGTAATTGTGGCCCAGTCAAGGGCGGCGGTGTTGGATTCCGGGGTAAGCGAAATCGTGTGCAACAATTACTTTTGCAAAGAGGTTTTTATATAAGAATACCGTGACGAGTTTGCGCGACAGAGCGATGGTACGCGTCGTGTCCAAAACTATTCTAACTGCAAGTGGTATTCCGCTACTATATATATTATGAGTTTTAGGGGGGAAGGATGACCTTAGCCCTTGTTATGTAGTCTTAGCCAACGCGGAGTCTGGCCCTTGGCAGTAGTCATATCGCTGACTTGGTGCTACTACCTTGGTGCATAATATTGACTCTGACTAGGCCAGGATCCGCGGGCCTTAAATATTATCGGTGACTCAAGGGCTGGTCATCCAACAGCGGACTCGACTGCCACTTTGCGTAATTTTTGGGAGAAGCCCGTTTGACAAATTGTCGTTGCACGCGTCCGTCGGCCGTGCATCTCCCGGTGCGCCCTCGTCGTTGCACTTCGGCGACGTGGCATTACATAATGCGCCGCGTGAAAATTTCCGCACGCGTTTCTCCGTCTCATCGCCGTTTTCCACCGTCGCGTCGATGAAGCTCGCCTTTATGCTCGCCTGCCGTTCCCCGCGTTCGTTCGCAATTTCCACGCTCAAGCGTGCCTATTCATAACCGCGTCTATTTGTTCGCGCCCGATTTCCTTCCGATAATTCAGTTTAACGTCTGCCGTGTTTTCGTGAATTTGCCGTAATAAATAGTTAACGCGGTTCGAATATATTATACGCGATGAACAGTGCAAAGTAATCGATGAAATCGTCAGCGTGTCCGTACAAGAAATAAGAACGGTGCGCATACTCTGGAAATGTTTCGTGTTCGTACACACCGGCGCGATGTTGTACAAACGACTTTAAAAGGATTAATCTGAGCTCGGAAGAAAACGAAAGGTTACGTGCAATTTCCATCGTTCCATGAGAAAGAAGTTACCGCGGTATTCGACGATGTCGGTTCGCGTCGGTGTTGTACAATCATGCAGGCAAATTACGTAACTGAAATTGCAAGAAAAACACGAACGGATCGACTCGCATGGCAGAATAGAAAACGCAATAAAGTCGCTCGAGGCCAGCTCTATTGGGCGCACGATCAATGAAATTACAGAACTAATGTACGTACTTCGGGCCACTCTCGAGGGGAAAAAGAAAGAAATATAAACCGCTCCAGTTTCAAGTCTCAGGAGGGAACGGGTATCGGTATCGTTACTGATATACCTTGCTTCCATAAATAGGTTAACCCGATGGTATTCTGTAACACGCAGCGATGACTAATAAATTTCTCAAAGACAGTTAAATTTCGCTGCTTCAGGAAATAATCTCATCCCCCTGTTGGTTTTTGGATAAATTTGATAGCAGGTGCAGCAGTAATTGTAAGCAATTTGAGACCCTGCGGTACCAAAGAAAATTCGATTACAAGAAATAAATAATTATTCGCGGGTTACACTAGGACGCGATCTATATTATCCGACGAAGTTGCGAAATATACTTTTGCTTTATAATTCTGCCGATGGTAAATGGAAAACACCAAAATCGTGATCAGTTTGCAAAATATTTGTTTTTATTATCGATTTTATTTAATATAGGGAATAACGTGTATTCTGCGAGAGCAGGGATAAATAAACGCCCCTGTGTATTTATTTGTGCGGTGCGATATATTTATATATATATTAAACAGCATTAATAATAATTAATTTTCGCTTAAAACTGAACTTGGTGTTCTGTAATTATCAAACATTTTAATTACATGCCGGTCAGTAAATGTCATAATATCGGAGCCAACGCAAGCTAGAACAGGCGAAGGAATTATTTTAATGCACGCAATTCTCTTCCTTTCCTTTGAACAATCGAGCACCGATAACAGCCTGAAATTGCAATATTACCATACGCGATCGAAAAAATATTCCCCGCCGACAAAACGAATCACGGTCAGCCTACGATTACAGCAAACACCCCTTTAACCTCAATTGATCAGGTCAATTTCAATCCTCTCGCCGGTCCTCGTCGTCGACCGCAACGATATTATCATCGTAAACGCACTCCAATCTACCCAAAAGCGTCCATAAGAAACCGACCCGCGCCTATCTCTTACAACGCAACAATAAATCCATCACCCATGTGGGTGATGGGGTACCAGCAAACGCGACGACAACACCGCTCAGGCCATCGTTAATTTCGTCATCGATCGCGTATTCGATCGGCAATCGCTGCTGAAGCCAGCTCCCTCTGATAAATGAAACATCCACGATCAAACCATTGCAAACCGTGGTGGATTCCGCGCGCGTCTCTTCTCGTCCACGCTCGCTTCGCGTCGTCGCGACGCGGCGGCGAAAAGGAGTTCCCCGTCGATCTTATTTGTCAGCCCCGTCGAAGGCTACATTTCGATTAACAGCGAGTCGCTGTCGAGCGGGCAAATTGTCGCTCGCGAAACGGCCTGATAACGTTATGCCCGGTAATAAATTAAACGAGGCTGATAAACCGGTAGCACGTCCGCGCCGGGCAGAGGCGCCCGAGCGCTTGTACACGCGCGAAGGAAAACGGAAACCTGTTCCATCTGTACTACGGGCCGCTTATCTGAACCGCTGGTATCATAACTGGGGCCCCGTGTGCGTGTCGCGCGTGCGTGCGTGGCGTGTAAAGTGAATTTTCCATTAAACGGTGGCCAGCGGTGATTCACGGGGTGTACGCGCCACGGTGTCACCGGTTGTGCCTGTCGAGGCATGTCGGGTCGCTTTGCCCGGCTGGAACTTCGCTGAAATTTACCTTCGCGACGCTGGAAACGTTCTGCGGAATGTGTCCCTTGGATGGGCTGTCAGTGGCGTTAGGCGGAAAGGGATTTATTGTCGGGCAGAGTAACGTACAGTTTGTCGGTGTGAAACAAGTGCTTGGCGGTTATACATTCCACGAGGTTGCCCCGAAAAGCACGATTCGTTTTGTTATTCACGGTTGAACATTTTGCGAGCAGCGCGACGCTTATTGAATTGTGTGCGACGCGTTCCTATTTTTACCAGCTCCCTTTCAAAAATTTCATTTCGTTGCCGAACACGGATCACGATTGTTTAAGTGTCGAGTTTTGAATTTTTCGCGACGAATATGCTAACTGGTAACGAGAAAGAGCAGGGTTTGAAATGGAATACTCCAAATTACATCCAAATACTTCCTCTGGTTTGCCATGCTGAAAGATGCACCGAATGTACGTCAGTACGTATCTACTTACGTATTGATTCATTTGGTACTGTCTATAATGTTGCCCAGCTAGAAAAAAGCTGAATGCCGTAACATACAACAAAAAAAGCACTGTCTACATGCGCTATACTATATGCACTGTCTAATAAAGTCGAGCGTTCAAATAGCGAGAAGAATGTTTGAAACGACCCAATATGTACAGGGTGTTCTAGGTTTTTTCTGACAAGCTGTGGCAGTTTATTCTCCGGATAATAATAAGATATAAATGTCATGTGCATAAAATGCTGCAGCGAATGTTTTGCGCAATATTTATTCGCTTATAAGTTTGTAACAAATTTTTACATAACTTAACTTTCATATTTTCATGCAGAGAATATGCAACCATAGCTTATCAGAAAAAACCTGGGACACTTTGTTCTTGTAACAGCTCTGACACTCGCGTTACAAGTTACACGTGAAAATTGCTAAACGCTAGTGTAACTCCTAGCATAAGATAAGATACAAACATAAAAGATACGAGTGTGACTTGTGGTAGTTCCTGGCACTACATAAATTGTTACGAACTGTCAAGATTGTGCAATCGTCCAATGCAGACATTAGTCAACCAATAGCGTGCAGCGCAATGCAAAAATGTGGAAAGCAAAGGGTTGATTGGTAAAACAGACGCAGGTTGAGTGTTTGACTTCCTAAGTTTTGTTTAGATAGTATGCACGTGGATATATTTCAGAGGAATCGTAATGTTGTGAGGCATTTTTTGCTCGATTCGAAAGTACGGAGGCAATTAGTAGTTTAGTTTAGAATAAATTTTGTCCGAGATCCGAGGAGAAGAAAAAGTGTGTCGTACACAAATTGTCTTGTCCTTTTAATGTATGGGCAGCATAGGATATACATATACTGAAGAAGCATTCAAGATTATCGGAGAAAAATTATGGATGCAAACTCTATAAAATTGTTTGAT
The DNA here is from genome assembly GCA_948146005.1 of Nomada fucata. Lineage (NCBI taxonomy): Eukaryota > Metazoa > Arthropoda > Insecta > Hymenoptera > Apidae > Nomada > Nomada fucata. The sequence goes on from OX411282.1 coordinate 9,827,244, forward strand.
GGCTCTGATAATACTTGCATACTAAACAGTGTACGGGTATGTAAATAAAATATATGTCGTTAAAGATTTACAAGTATGATACCTTTTGTCGCTGTATTTAAACGCCAACTCAATCCCGCGTCCTTAATTAAAATTCGATGAGTGCGTTAAACACACATGATTAGTCGTTTATGATGTTACCTACATATATGACGTTACATAATTCGTTTGTTGATTTGCGTTCGCAGTAAATCATCGGCCACATCCATACTGGTTCGCGTGGTCGTCGAAGAATTTATTGATGCAAACACCACAGTCTCTGCCGTGACAAACATTTGCGTGTCGAACGCGTAAATTCAATATGCCCTCGGTGTTCAATAATAATATAATGACACACTGCCGTTTCTCATTTTTCGCGCATCAACCTCGTACGATCTTTATTCCTCCTTTATTCTCATTTCGTAATGACTCACCTGCCGTAATGTATGGGCACGTACGTGCATCGCAGCTTTCTAATTAATTTCTTAAAACTCGGCCTGAGAAATATGTTACATAAGTTTCCCTTTTTCGTATCGAGATAATTTTGTTCTTTCGAAAGGAGTTGATCAATCACGACACGGTGAAAGGTGCATGCGAATACCGGGTGAAAGTTGCGAATAATTTGTAACATCCCGACTCCGCGGATCGTGATAATCGTGTCGGAATTGCAGATTCAATAATACGATACCGTAACTTTAATTTCCATCCACGCGCAGCCCCGAAAACGCGAAGCCGTAGACGCGGCGCGATACAAAACCGAGATGGAACAAATGCACACGTGCACGCGTATGTGTGCAGTTGCCCGGTGCATCGCGCGAAACGTAATGCATACTCTAATTCGGTAAATTTGAAATCGCGGCGTAATTACAATATTAATAAATCGTCCCGGCATTTTGTATCGCCGTGACGCAAAGCTGAAATCGTTGGCGGGGCTGATAATTGCCAAATGTATTTAATAAATGCCGCGTCGATAACGCGGCCACGAGCCGTGCAATTTCGTCGATACGTTTAACGCCGTGATATTTCTCAATCGCACTCTCGCCCCGTGACGATTCCGCCAGCGATTCCACGTCGAACGTGGCCGATTGTTCTCGCGGTGCTCTTTGTTTGGCCTGCGATCGTTTTATCCTGAATTCCCTTGTTTCCGATTTTTCTTTCGAGCAACTCGGGCAGATCGCGAAAAGAATCCGCTACGTTTCGCATCATCGAAGCTGGCCTCTTTGCTCGACGGAGCACATTGTATCGGAATTGGGACGAGATCCCCATTAACTCTGCGAACTGACGAGCCGTCCTCCTATATATCGCCGACCGACGATTGTTCCCCCTGTTCGGCTAACAAACCGTTTCTCCCTCTGAATCGTGAACTCTTTCGTGATAGTACGCCGGGTTACCGGGACGTGACACGGCTTAATTACAGCTCTTGTAGAAGAATCGCGACCAGAACGAGCTCATTAATGAAAAATTTCATTCCGGATATTTGTCGAACGATTTCCCCAGCGCGGGGATTATTCGTCGATGATGACAATTTGATTTCGACCCGTTGCGTTGGAACAGTTCATTGTGAATTCGTTCCATTCGGCCGTGGAACTTTCAGTTGGAACGGCTCTTGTATTCGTGCTCTTACGTCTTTGTCATAAGATGAATCTGTTCGTGTTATAGATCTTGTCGTGGGCAAACGTTTTGCTCGCGTCGTTTTGCCGACATAATTATGGGGTTAAAGATTGTTTGACAAAATATATTTTAATATTGGAGAAGTTGTTTCAGTAAAATCATATGGTTTTATTGTTTCAGTAAAATAACAGGTTGCGTACATTACAAGCGATGGTATTAAATTATGTGCAGAAATTTGTTAATATTTGTACACTTATTGTACCTGTCTGTCATAATTTGTCGCATGCTTTATTATATTTTTGAAAGCTACTATATTTTAGCAACTTTATTATTATCAGCTTTGAAATTAATTTATAATTTGTAATATTTCATATTTCATTATTACATCACACATTTCATTTCGACTGTACGAGGATCCCTTCTTTATTAAACATTTCACTTTTTATTGCGACGTAAATTCATTTAAACTATCAATTTCATACACAAAATTAAGGCATTGTTTTCCCCAATATTTCCATTCTCTATCTCACATAAAGACTCGTATAAAGGCAGTGATACATTCTTGGGCAAAGAAAACATTTAAATGTTTCATGTTAGGAAGCCTAGTATTATTAGAATATACTGCATTTCTGCTTGCAGCATGAAATTGACCTGCAATCCCTTTCGCCAATCGGATTTACATTCAGTATTTTTCCATATCAATGGATTTCACAAAAGTGGCAAAAATAACGCTATGCACGCGATGAAGCGGCTCGACATTAAATCTGTTTGACGATATGAACGTAATATGTAATCGAATTTTCCGCATTGTCATCGGGGAATTAAATTTGTAACACTGTCAACCTGTCGTACACCGGCTTCAACGGCACGTCCTCGTAACGAGCTGGCGAATGCAAATTAACTTCACTGGCTTCATAGATCCGTGACAGTCCAATTAGTTGACGGCAGCATTTTATAATAACGCAGCTGGATATATAATACACACGCTTGTAAACGCTGTTCTAAAATTATTTGCACAATTTAATTCGCAGGAAGTGTTAGTGGTTTGCGTAATGAATTATGCAGCTTGATACTGTAATGAGCGCAAGCTGAGCGCTGTAATATTTTGTGTGTAACGTTACAAGATACATAAATGAAGGATAAGGATAAGGAAGGGAAAGGGCGGGGTTATTTATAAAGACCTTGATTCTCCCCTCGTCTTTCACAGCCTCGTTTCGTATTGCCTTTAATCTTTTATTGCAGTAGGCAAATAGCGCATATAACGACGTAACAATACGATGCATAATATAGATAAAAAAAGAAATATATAGACATGTAACATTGTACGTTATTTATGAAGGAGGTTGTGTGATCAAACTGCAGATATACAGTCGACTTGGAAAGTAGAGTGAACGCTCTTGCCAACAGTTTAAATGTATAATAATAATTATAATGCATGTTTATATGTTTTAATGTATTCTTTATAGTGCAAGTACATAAAAAGGCCAGTTACCAAAGTTTACATATATCGCCTTCATTTGCACATAAATGCCAATCGTTAACTTACTTTCCGAGGCGACTGTATATCCAGCTTCTCGTTCTGCCTCATTCCTTTGCTTCATGAATGGCGCCGAAAATAGCTTTATGGGTACCTTTTACAGCCTTTGCCACATCAAAGCTTACTTTAATATTATACCCGTTAATTGTGATTACTACGATTAAGATCAGCTACGTTAAGAACGTCGAATGGTTCCCCACATTTCCAGTTGCTAATCGTTCAACGAAAGATAGCTTCACGAACAAACATATTCCTCCAAAAATATAATTTTTCATGCCAGTTTTGTATGCACATTGATGCATTACGTTTTCCATTTTACGATAAGGGATTAACAGTACATAATTCAACTGAACGTCTTCGTGCCACTGCTGTAATCAATGATGTGGCCAGGCATATGTTTTAAGTAGTATAGGTCAATATGTTATACCGTGGCGCTCGTAGGGTTATTCGGACGACACAGATTTTATATTTTACTCCTACATTTAAAGACAAAACGTTTCTCCCGCTACTGTTTCTACAAATGATTCTTCTTTAAAATAATATACAATACTTTTATTGTAATCATACCTCATTAACATTGATATCACCGAATTATCACCCCCTGTTATGTGTACGTAGCTACGACTATCCTTGGATATTTCAGGTTATTTTGTTCTCTTTAAATACGTCCTCATACAGTTCCACGATCTGTGTCCGTATAAACATGGAGACACAGTGATTAACACCTTGGACAAAACTTAACAGTTTATTTACGGAATATGTGGCGCTGTACGTTAGTTCAGATTGTAAAAGAACTGTTCAAAGCACTCTGTTTTAATAAACATTTTACTCGCCGACTTGAACAAAGGCCCTTGAATACTTATGAATGGAACGCTCGTGGCACCCAAGGATCCCGATTATAACACAGCCGCGATCATTTCGATCATTGACGCGGGGGTTGAGCGTGCGAATACGGTAGCTGTCCCTCAAGCCTTTCCAAAACCAAACAGATCACCGCACGGTAAAGTACATAAGAGCACAGCGAACAATACGGTATTTTCAGAACGGGCCGCAATATTATTTGCGCAGCGGGTGAAAAGACGCAGGAAAGGAGGAAGGAATGGCGTTACTCGCAAGAGAGCACCCCATTCTTCCCTCGTCTTTCACGTGCTCCTTTCCCGCGAGGGCCATAAACGCAGAAACCATAATGCACCTCCGACAAATGAGCAGTTAACCCCGATTTAGCCCGCGCCTGCGCTGCTGTCGACCATTAAATAATAAATCAATAACGCTAGCTAATAATACGCAGATTTGCCAAGGCCCACAAACAAAGATACTCCGTTGCGGCCGGCCACAGACGTGGCTGAAAACGAAGTGGAGAAAAGCGAATTGTTGATGGCCTCGTTGCCTTCGTTCGCCGTATGTTCCCTCTGGTTACCTGCCCACGATAATATTGGGTTGGTCCGTATAGAACGTCGATTTTTCTCTTCTCTTTATGAAATTGCAAATACGCGCGGAGTGTTCGAAACAGTATATGTTTGCCAGAATTATTTCCGTATTATCGTATTCTGGATTTATGAAAATGATCGGGTCTGGTATTTAAAAATCGTACGATGCAGCGCTTTTGCAGTCATTTATTTCCCGCAATAGAGATGTTGGAAGAGCGAAGGAATTTTGTTTAAATCTCATATTGTATCTCAGGAAAAGGCAGTCATTTTTAGTCTATCTGTTTTTCCCGTTGATTCGAACGATGAGTAGTCATAAAATGACTTAAAAATATTATGGTATTTCCCAGCAATTGTTTTTAATATTTCCCAAAATCTACACGAGTTACTTTGCATTTAAACTCTTACAATGACTCGTGATTGTCTCGAAACAGATAATTTAGTTCACAAATATTTAATTTGATTTATGTCCACTAATTTGTGGACAGAATTTCGAACCTTAATTAAACGAAGTATTACACGCTCCAATGTAATACGCTCTCTGTTTCTTCCTCTCCTAATTTTTCTTCTTCTTTAATTCATATTCCAATTTAATCACGGTGCATGGCCAGCGCATATTTGCAGAAGAGTTTATGCGAAATTAAAGACCAATCTTTTCTGCCTCAGTTCGCCACTGATTCTCCAGCTTCTTCGATTCGTGTCCGTGCAAACTTACCATCAATTTATACAGCGAATGCTGCGCAGATTTCTCTTTCCATGGATGCTTTTTAAGTTAAGGAAGAAGGGTGTCTCCCGATCGATCTCACGCTTTCTTAGGTGACAATTTCCTTGAATTTCTTCACATTTTCTACGAACGATACACGAAATTTTTTAGTCCCTCGTTTGTCGATAAATAGCCCGAAAAGCGCCGAATTAATTAGTCAAAATTGGAGGCAAATCCTCCGCGAAATACGCAATTTCGCCATATTATTTCAGAAGCTTTCGAAATTCGTTTCCCGGTCGCGTTTTTGCGAAACAACTCTGCCCACCATTTCGTCGATATTCTAACTAGCAGAAATTTGTTTGAACAATCACCGCGGCAACACCTGTCGCCCGCGATTTCTAACGGCCAGCCGACTTCGTCGTGCGCATAACGTAATTAGGAAAGAAGAAACCGCGGTAACGGGAAGTCGCCTCTTAATTAATATACCCGTTGCTACCCGTTTTCAATAATAATTATACCCTTCCGTTTTTCTGGCGTGCCCGTATTTTTCAGTCGGGCATAATCACCGCGTCCACGGCGAAGCCCTTCGACGCGAAGAAAAAAAGAAAAATCGAAGAAAGTGAAAGGGAGGAGAAAGAAGGGAAAATGAGAAGGGGAGAAAAAGTTTGCCCAGCCGGCTTCGTCGACGGTGGATACCGGCAATTACGCGAAATTAGCGGACCGCCGATATTTTTCGATCGATTATCTCTCGCTTTATTATGTTTTTCTTTTGTCTGTTTCTTTTTTCGCCCGGATATTTCGAGCTGCCGATTCGTGAACCGAGGAAGAAGCTGGGCGCCGTTAATGCGAAACAACAGATGCGAGGCGCGATTTGTATTCACGAGCCGGGCCCGTTTACTCGATCAAAACGTAGCAGAATAGAACGCAGCAATTTCCTGTTTCCTTTCCCACTAATTGAATTAATTAATGCGTCTTCGAGTTTGAATCTTCTGGCAATGCTTATGCCTTCCTGTTCGCATTTCCTTTTTCCCCGTGTGGAAAATCGTTTATCGATCGCGAGCAGGATGCCCCGGTAAGATTTTGCTGCCGGCCGTCGACGTCGATCGATAGTCTATATTCGGAACAGAATTGCTATTTCCAGTCCATGGATCCGGTCGAATTATTCGTGTCACCTCGTAATCGATAACGAATTAGATATTCTATCTATCGCTTTATTACGTTCTCTACCTCGATCATTTTCAGTTTGCAAAAATAGTGCCGCACGAATGTATTGGAACATCGTAATTTAATATTCCGGCAATTTATCAAGAGCAAGGAAATATTCTTCGAAGTCCCTTGGAATGTCAGTTTTATATCTTGCCTTACAGCTTCTCGATTATAAAAATGACTTTGTCGTCTCTATTAAATCGTAGTTGCACTTTCCCAAAAAAATATACTTTACCCAAAATAACCACACCTTCCACGGAAAATCCGAGCACAATCGCAAATTTCGTTCCTACACGCTTTCGTACCACCCTCGCGCAACGCGTGGATCGAAGGGTCTCTAAAGCATTGTTCGAAGCATTAAAATCGAGGCCGGTGTCGGGAGGGACCTCGAATCCCAGCCAGCTCGGTCCAGAGCCTGGATAAAAGATGCTCGAGAGCAGCGGACATTATCCTGTTGAGGCAATCCCCCCTGCCGAAAAGGACAACCGTTGAGCCCTCTATCGTTCCAGAAGCGTATGTATCAGCCGTTAAACGAATCGCTAAAGGCCAATAAAATGTGTCCTCCCGTCTGCACAGACGGCGGGGAAACTCCTGAAGGAAATCAGGACCGATTTGCACGGTCGTTTGTTGTAATTCCGGCGAGCGCTGCGGTCTGCATCGCGAACGATTGATAAGCTCCTTGGAACAAGGGAGGCTGACACGAACGGGGGTGGATCGTCGAGCACCTGCGGCCGCAATCGTAAAGTTGGCAGTAAGCCTTGTTTATTGGTCCCGACCGCCGCCAGAAATCTCTTTTATTTGAGCCACGACCAACGCAGGAACTAGGGAAATTCCATTTGCGGCGCAGTAAATAAACCGTTAAATTTTCGCCGGAATTATGCCGTTTTCGCGCTTAAGCAACTTCGCCTCGCCTTCCGTGCGTCGGAGAGTTATGCTCAACGGGGGGAGAGAGAGAGAGAGAGAGAGAGAGAGAGAGTCGCCTCGTGCTGGCTGGCGTGCTGTAATTGAATATGCCGAATAAAATACGAGAACTGGCGCTGCTCGCGTGTCTTGAAATTAGTTTAATCGTGTCCCGCGACTGATCACCTATTCGAATTACCCGCCGCGCCTTTTCACGGGGAAAAGATTGTCGGATTGGGGCACTTTCGTTGCGATCCAGTCGGCGATCATAGAACGTGATCCGAGAATTCCACGAGCGTGTGCCGCTAATTATCCTCCCGAGATCGCGGCACGGAATTTATTTCAAATCTTTGTCGGTCGTTATTTCCCCGTGGAATTTCTTCGGGGACGATTGGCAGCGAGGTTGGTGAATTTTCATCGAATTGAATTAGACACCGATAGACGTTTGAGAGTGGTTTCGGTTGAAGTGAAACGGAGGATAAAGCTCGGTAGTAACAAAGGTGTGGGATTTATTTTTGAAAATATACATTTCGTATCGTATGAATTTTTAGTGGGACGTGTTTAATACTGTAACCTAAATCGAACATATCAGTTATTAGTAAAAGTGTAATAAAGGCGGGCAGTAATAAATTGTAATGCGCAGCTGGCATAAATAACGAATTTTTACAAAATGCAAATAAAATAAACCATCATTTGTTTCCTCTATCAAAGGGAATTTAAACGAATTACAAAATTCGTACGTATTTTTCCAGCGTAATATAAAATAACAAGATTTGATTAATCGGAGTAAAATTTGTATTACCCGTCCGTATTTATTATTGTATTATATTGCTGTACGTGTCAAGCGCTCGGTGAATTTATTCGATTATTTTTATTTCGGATATTTTATGCGTTTCATTGTTGCGCTCGAGCGTTTACTTTTTCATAAAATGCGTTCAATTTAGCGCTACGGTTTCTAACGGTATTTTTTAAAGGGACTTGCAGCTGACGTGAAAGTTTAAACCACTTTTAACTTTTATTGCTCTCGCAGACTGCAGTATTCGCAGCATTTATGGAGCGAGCGTACATAAGGCATTATTTACGGAAAATACTGGCAACTCGTTATCGAATATGATAATCAATATGCAAACTCTAAAAGCTTTTATCGAATATAATCACGAGTGTCGGCGTTTCAATTTATTTATTCTGATGTAAATATTTGCTTAATATTCATTAATCCAGTTAACCGGTCGGAGAACGTTCCGAACCGTTTATAACCGATTGTCCGTAGCACGCATATTTCTGGTTTCCTCGCTTTTTGCAACAAATTGCTTGTTTAGTTCCAGTGGAAACTTTGGTCGCGTGTTCAGTTCCATTAGATCGCAGTTTTACACTAGCCCGCTGAAATAAATATCTTTTCCACAGAGGGTAAGGTCTTATCTGTCAAATAATTATCTAAAATTAATGTTTATGTTATCACGTATTGTTACGTCATTATAATGCTACTAGTTTACGCTCACTGATCTTGTCCTCCATTTTCCGTCCAAGTTAATAATTATTTCTCGCGGCCTTTTGTTCCTTCCTATTCGAAACAAAGAAGCGCACTGTCGACCGTGTAAATATGCAAATTTATGCTCAATTGATACTGCAGGCAGCATTTTACGTATAATCGATACATCTACAAAGTGAAATCAGCCGGGGAAGATCGTTACCTGCTCCCCCGTGCACGCACTCCTGCCATTAAACAATTACTATAATCACACTCCATTACGAAAAACTCACATGCGTTTCAACTTCTTACAAGAATCGTGAATCAGTGCGCTTAAAAGAAATTTCGAGGTCGGAACACGAAGAAGGGAAATATCACGCACTTAAGACTTCTGTCCAACGTAGTACACTTAAAACATTGAGCTCAAGGCTTCAATAAAAAAAAAGGAGTGACCAATTCATTTACCGGTAAGAATCAATTTAAAATCATGCCTTCAGTGTATCCAAATATTTCAGGATATCTTGTCGGAAAATAAATGTAACATTCTTATACATCATTAATTTACTTCAGTTCAATTTAATTGCATTTTAGTCGCTCCAGTAATTGTTTTCAGATCGAGCACGAAACAGTCGAAGTTCCATCAAACGATTTCACGCGCTTCCCTATAGGAGTAATATAAAGAACAATATATATATCCTCGTTATTCTTTTGCCACCTGACGGTTACGTGTTTCAATGGCAAGAACCATGGACGCGCGCAACCTATGCCTCTACGTTCAGTACAGGAATTCATGCTATGCTGCGCTATCAGCGATACTCGCAACGTGACCTGCGATAATCTTATCTACTAATGCGTACATTGTCGTTGATAGTCGTGGCTCGGTTGTCGCAAAGTTTCATCGTAAAAAGTCGGGAGGAGAACTTGGTTATAGCGGAAGCAAATCTGCCAAGCGTCGTAAATATTCATTCAAACGTTTACGAGCTTGGCACATTTGCTCGTACTTCAACGTGAGAAGCATAATAAATACTTCCCTTGTTGCTATTCGTAGTAATCGTCGGTACACTTTTTGTCTGATTTCCATGAATGGCATTTTCATGAAAAACATTATTCATTTCTCGCCGGTTCCGTGCAAGAATAACAATGCATCATAATTGATGGTAAGATACGAACTTCAGTGTACATGTCGTGCGCAATAATGGAATCGGTGAATTCAGGCAATAACGCGTGATTATT